>OX451738.1:431460608-432109774 GCA_948472305.1 Vicia faba
TAATAATATATAATATATATAGTAATTATATAGTATATATATATATATATATATATATATATATATATATATATATATATATATATATATATATATATATATATATATATATATATATATATATATATATATATATATATATATATATATATATATATATATATATATATATATATATATATATATATATATATATATATATATATATATATATATATATATATATATATATATATATATATATATATATATATATATTTATTTTATTATATATATATACATATTTTTATTTATTAATATTTAATACTAAAAATACATTTTTTACAAATATACTTCATTTTTATTTTATTTTTGTACACAAATAATAAATATTGTATATGTTGAATAAATAATACATTTTATTTAATAGAATTAGGGTTTTGCCCTAAACATGAAAAACTCCAAAAAACAATACTTTCCTTTTCTTTATTTTGACATGTAAAAATACCTTTTTCCATACATACAAAAAACAATTTTTTTGGCATCTTGCACATTTGTTCTATTTAATTTAATTTATGCAAATTAATCACCTTGTAAATAATTCAATATTGATGTAATAGTTTTAGGTTTAAATTCTTTGTCAAAATCCCCATTCGAACATTTGTACCCCCCTTCCCATATATGGTTTTGTAATAGCTTAGTAAATTTATTTTTGCACTTTATTGTTTTCTAATTATACCATGTTAGAATTAGGGTTTGTACGCGAAAAATAACGAAAAATAGTTTTGACCTAATTTCAAGATAAACAAGCATGAAAATGGACACACAAATCACACTTGCACCCCCTAGGGTATTCCACTTGTTGCCTTTCAAAATTGGGCCATATTGCATGTTAGGTCTCTTTGGGCAAAACAAACAAATCAAATGATCATAGTCCCTCGATAACACTTTCAAAATGTTGCCTAAACAAATGATCAAGTCCCTTAAAGAAAATGCCCAAAGATACTTGGCACCATTGCAATTATGGTCTAAACGATGACCCGCGCCCGTCCCTTTCACATTCTAACATAAGATTGTCCACCAAATGCAATGGTGGAACAAACTTATTAAAAGGGTTTAAAACATATCAATAAACTTTGAGAAATTTAGGAGGAGATAACCTCTTAGTTACTTGAATCAAACTTGCAAAACAAAACACTTGCCTATTTTCTAAACCACACATCACTACACTTTCAAAACAACTTTCAAAAACAAATGAAAACCTTTTCAAAAGACATACACCTTTGTATACATCCCCACATGGATCATTACAAAGGTTGCCACCACAATGGTTTCTTTTCAAAACATTTTTCAAACCCACACACAAGCACCATTTCAAACAATTGAAAACAAAAGACAAGTGATCTAAGCAAGTAACTAAGAGCCCATGGATAACCATGGATAGAAAGGGTGCTAATACCCTCCCTTTCTATAATCTACTCCCCGAACCCAAGAAAACATCTCAAAAGGTTTTTGTTGTGCTTTTTAAACCTTTCCTTAGGATAAAATAAAAAGTCGGTGGCGACTCTTGCTCAACCGAAACATTTGCAAAAACAAACGCAAAACCTCAAGTCAGTTCTCCCACCGTATCACATACGTCAATCTTTACCCTCTGCAAATGTTTTTTTAGGTCGCAAATCCTACACGATAGATCCTCTGTTGTCGTCTATTATACTCATTGTCTTTACCTTTATTTTTGGGTCATGAATCCTACACGATAGATCCTCCGTTGTCGTTGATTCTACCTATTGTCTTTACCTTTCTTTTTGGGTCACAAATCCTACACGATAGATTATCCGCTGTCGTTGATTTTACCCGTTGTCTTTACCTTTCTTTTTGGGTCGTAAATCGTACACGATAGATTCTCTGTTGTCTTGATTTTACTCGTACTCTTTACCTTTCTTTTTGGGTCGTGAATCCTGCACGATAGATTCTCCACTGCCGTCGATTTCACCCTTCGTCTTTACCTTTCTTTTTGGGTCCCAAATCCTACACGATAGATTCTCCGCTGTCGTCAATTTTACCCATAATGTTTACATTTATTTTTGGATTGTGAATCCTGCATGATAGATTCCCCGCTGTCGTCGATTTTACCTGTTTGTCTTTAGCTTTCTTTTTGGGTCGCGAATCCTACATGATAAATTCTCGTCCGTCGTTGATTTTACCCATTGTTTTTAAGTTATCATGCTGTCATTGATCCTTTTTTCAGGCATCACGTCATCATCACACCATATCTTTTCAATCACTATAACACCCACTTCCCTGAGAACCTTGTATTGGCACCGTTACCCCTGTTACAAGCTATCACTGCTCAACCACATTTATCCATCATAACTAGTTCACCAGTAAATGAATTTTCAATCTCTAGCAGATATCACAAATAAATAACACTTACGCCATCAATCCAGGATAAATTTCAGGTCTTGGTATTTAATCTTCTTCTACCTCGAATATTCGAAAGGCTGACACCAATCTCACCTTCAGGTTTAAGACAATTAAATAGGGGCAACTACCATACCCCAAAACTTTCCTACCTTTTAAATTTTTATCTATCTTGGGCTTTTGATATTCATTTGCATCATCCTCATTAAGTCATTTGCATATCATGTATTTCATTGAATAATTCACCTTAGTTCAAAGACCAGTGGTTGTGCCAATCAGGGTTTCATTTTGGTTTGAGGTTTCTACATTCAATATAGTGGATTCCATTCGTTCCTCCTCGAGCAAGGGACTGTGGAATTAAAGTTTTGAAGAATGGCTATTAGGAACTTCTTCTTCATCAAGCAACAAGGTTTTCATTTCATCAAGATACTTCAAGAAGCAAGTGAATTAAGGTTAACCCTTAATCAACTGAGGATCATCAGAGTTATCTTTCGTTTAGAGGATTCCTATTATGTGTTCACCAAGTCAAGATATCTATTAGGCTTGAGGTAATGAATAGGTGGTTCCTTAGTGACCAAATCTATTGATAATGTTTTTTTTCTCTTCGTGCAAGTTTGATATGGATTAAGGGAGTGAATTGAAGTTGAGAAGGTAAAAGTGGATTCAGGTTCATTAATGCTTTGAATTCGAACTTGTGAATGATAATTTTGGGGAAAGAATCCATGTGGTTTTATTGCAACACAAGTCGACTTCGATTAGAGTTCAAATTAGGAATTCATTAAGAATGCAAGATGGTTCAGTTTGAAGATTAATTCAAATATTTCCATTATTTCGAATTTTGTTCAAAGATGGAAATTTTAGTCATGAGGACTATTTAGAATTGAAATCAAGTTACAAGGACTAAAACATGTGTTCATTATTCCATTCATCATCATTCAACTTTGTTCCAAATGACTTTGTTCAAATTAAAATTTCTAAATAACCATCATTCAAAAGTCAAGAAATTTCAAATAAGCATTCAAGGT
The DNA here is from genome assembly GCA_948472305.1 of Vicia faba. Lineage (NCBI taxonomy): Eukaryota > Viridiplantae > Streptophyta > Magnoliopsida > Fabales > Fabaceae > Vicia > Vicia faba. Next base: position 431,464,034 of record OX451738.1, read on the forward strand.
CATTCATCATCCAATCATCATTCAAGCTTACAAGAATTCATTCAAAATCCCAAGTTTCCAAAGATACATTTGCAAAAGGGATATAAAGAGATTACATGAAAAATTTATCAAAGAGCCTAATCTTAATGTCCTAAACATCTTCAATTCATCCCAAAACCTTCTATTTATTTCAGTCTAAAAAGGACTTGCTGCTGCCAAAACAAAACTTGTTGCCAAGTCCAAGCGTGCTTCAAAAGCCAAGCTAGCTGCAAAACCCAGAGCATGCTACTACTGCTGCCCCCAAACCAGTCCTAAAATTATGCTACTGTTATGCTGTAGAAACCTATCATATCAGTCCATAAACAACAGTCCAAATTCTGCATAGCCTATCCAAAACACTGCATGTTATTAAGCCAAAAATTACACCAAAATAGTTGTAGCAAAAAAACTGCATCAAGAAAGGAACAAGAACAGTGCCAAAAGTGTTCAAAACTATCCAACTTTTCCCCCCAAAACCCATTCTTTTCACTATAAAACAGGCCAAGAACACAAAGAAAAATGGAATAAACAAGAACCTATAGAAAATTATGTAAAAAACTCTGAACCCATAACTTACCTCTGCTTCACGATACAACCACACCCTCAAACTCACTTTGTTTAAAACCTTGCTCAAAACTTTGCATAAAAACTCACCTTCCATATTCATTTGCAAAAATCAACAACTTCACTTCACAATAATCTTCATTTATGAATCACCATTCTGCATTAACCGAAGCAGCCTGTAGTTGATTCACAGTTTCAATCACCAACCTTCAACTTATGGTATCATCGGTGACATCAAAGCGGAACTCAACACCGACAAGTTCCAAACTGTTTCTGCAAAACAAAGTCGAACAATAGAAAACTCATATTCACAAATTCAAAATGCCTAACCCTCACGCATCAACTCACTCAACATCACTCAAACATACACTCAACAACGAATCTGCGACAACCATTAAAGCGATGTTTGTTTTTTGAAGGTGTTTTGAAAGTGTGAGTGCGGAAATGGTTTTAGTTTGTGAGCAAGCAACTATGAGCGTCCTACCTACTCAAAAGATCTTTATTATTTTCCTCCTCCTTTAGATGTTGCTATATTACCATTGATTGGTAAGAAGCCCCATTGTTGTACCCCAAAATTTTCCCTCTCATGTTTTCCAAAGTTTTCTCTTACACGGGTGGACACAAACACTTGCCTAAAGAAAATGAATTTTTTTGAATGATGTTCAAGTATCCTTCGGTTTTCATGTCAACAATATCCTTCGTCTGGAAGGTGAATAAAAGGGTCTTCGATTGGCATGTCAGCAATATCCTTCGATTGGCATCTGGACAAGGAGTTTCGACTGGGCTTCTAAAACCCTTCGACCAAGCATTTGCCCATCAGCTTCGATTGTGCATTGGTTCCCCTTCGAGCAAGCCTTAGTCCAAGTTTCATTCAGGCAAGAACCCCCTACAAATGTGTTTCGATTCATCAGGCCAAAATACCCTTCATGCTTGCGTTGGATTCACTAAGTCAAAGGCTCCTTTTAACTTGCCTTCAATGCATAAGACAAAGACTTCTTTCGTGCTTGCCTTTAATGCACAAGGACAAGACTCCTCAACACAGTTTCTACACTATGGCATACAATATGTCCCCTTTGAAAGAGCATTCCAAAGGTCCAGTCGAAGGACACACATTGGAGAGTCATTCGAAGAAGGCCCAAAGCATGCATGTGATCCCTTCAAAAGATAACACACATTGGTTCAAAATAAAGAATACACAAAGGGCCCATTCGAAGGAAACTTTAATGGGAAACACATATTGTTTTCTAAAAAGGGGGTCTAGTCGAAGGATGAATCATTTTAGTCAAAAAGAAAGAAAAATATTCAAAGAGGCTTGTTGGCCCAAAATCCCACATATTGCCATACTTAAGTTTCCTGCACAAGCATTCTGAAGGAAGCTTTGATTAGACTGGAAATAGTTTTTTGTTGGGGCTAACTGAGTAGGGGCTCAATCGAAGAGGCCCCAATGATGAGGTTTGAGCCATTCGAACGACACACCTTGGTGGCCCATTCGAAGAGGGCACAAAATATACATATGAAAGGCACTCAAAAAGTCCATTCGAAGGAGGCAACCAAAGGCCCATTCGAAGGGTACAAAAATGGTCCATTAAAAAGACCCCTTCAAAGGAGGCAACCAAAGGCCCATTCGAAGGATATACAAGAGGTTCAATCGAAAGGTAGGGACTGAAGGTATTCAAAATCCAAAATTGTCCACATTCATTCAAATTCAAAAAAGAGACAAGTTTCCATGACTTTGGAAAAGTTACAAAACGTCATTCATGGCTTTGAAAACATTGGTTTATGGTTGTTTAAACCTTTGTTTTCTTGTCCCCTCTCATCCCCTCTATATAAAGAACACCCTAGCAAGCTCCAGAGAGGCTGGACAGAACGGGAGAGAGAGTCACATGAAATTGCAAACACATTCTTGAAGGTCTCCTGAAGCTTTTCCAATCATCACCAGCCCCTAAGCAAGAACACATACAAAAGTGCCAAGTCGAAGCAACCCTTAAATAAAGGTACCCACGCCTGAAACCACAAGTTCATACATCACCCTTGGTAAGAATAGGTAAAAAGATCAAACTTACATTTGCATGACATATTAGCATTTGTAGTTTATTTGATCTATATTCAAGATTAAGGACCTGGGTTCGACACCCAGATCTGCATTTGTTTTGTTGCTAACACTTGCTGCAGATATAGCCTGAATAGACCCAAGGCGCACATGATAGAAGGACCTGGGTTTTTATACCCAGGTCCTGTATTTTTGTTTTTCTATCATATCTTTGCAGATGCAGTATCCTCACAGGTGATCCATCAGGCCCTTCCAGCAACTCCCTCTGGATCGAAAGCCACATCCGTTCACTGGATCAAAGGGAAACACCATTCACAAAATCGAAAGGCAACATCCCTCCTGGATCAAAAATCTTATCTTTCCCTGGATCGAAAGACAGCGTCCCCTCTGGATCGAAAAGCCATTTTTTCCTCTGGATCGAAGGATGCCCCCTTTGTATTTTTACTTTTGTTTTTATTTCTTTATTGACTTTTTTTATTTTATTTTAACATTAAAATCAAAATCACAAAAAACATTAGGCTAGTGTTTTATTAATCAAATTAAAATTTGTTAATTAACTAATTAATTATTTAAACCTTTTCTTTAATTTAAAATTAAATAGACTTAAGTTTTATTTTCTTTTATAAATAAAAAAATATTTCTTTTCCTTAGGATTTAGACGTCCATTTTTATTTGTTTGTGCATTTATTTATTTTCACATTTTTTTCATCTCATTGTAACTGCTTCCCAGTTTGTAATAGTAACTAGTACTTTACTTTTCGCATTTCTATAATGTACCTCTCACAAAGCCATGTAATAACATAGGATTTATATTCCCGCACTTTGCATTTCTGCACTTTAAATTCCTGTATATAAATTAATTGTTAGTAATTAAGCTTGTATGGAAAGACTAATAACAAAGCGCTAGCAAACCTAACAAAAAGACAAAAAATAACTGAAACATAACACACATGCACATATGCACCTCTAAGGTACGCTCACTTTGGTTGCCTTTGGAAATAAAACAGTCATATCCCTCGAGACAGGACACTTTAGCAAAGACCCATAAATCAAAAGATCATAGTCCCTCGAAGATCCTACAATTTACTTTTGGTAAATGATCTAGTCCCTAGATAAAATTGCTAAAGCGTCTCTACATTGTTGCCTTTATGACTGTACGTTCCTTCAAATGTCCCTCATACATCCAACGATGGGGATTCTTATCAATCAATGGTAAGATAGCAACATCTAAAGGAGGAGGAAAAGAACATTAGACCTTTTGAGTAGGTAGGATGCTCATAGTTGCTCGCTTGCTCACAACAAAAAAATCATTTTCACACATACAATTTCAATTGAAACATTTTCAAAAGTCAAAGTCCTTTGTATGCATTCTTATAGAGACGAGAATCATTACAAAGGCACTTTTCAAAATCACTTTCAAAAACATCTTCCACAAATACTTCTTTGAACTATTTTTAAAAACAACACTTTGTACGCATTCTTATAGAGACGAGAATCATTACAAAGACGTTTTCAAAATATTTTCAAACCCACACCACAAGCACATTTTCAAACAAAAGCAAAGTGAACTAGCAAGCAACTAAGAGCCCGTAGATAACTACAGATGGAAAGGGTGCTAACAACTTCCCTTTCCATAATCTACCCCCTTACTCAGAAAATCTCGAAAAGGTCTTTTTCTATTCTTTTCACCCTTTCCTTAATTTGGATAAAAGAAAAGTCAGTGGCGGCTCTTGCTTACCGCAACATTTGCGAACACAAATGCAAAAACCAGTATATAACAGTCGGTTCTGCCACCGTATTACACCCATCATTGGATGTGAAGGGACAAGCACGGGTCAAACGTATAGTCATAGAAAGCAACTTATGAGACGTTTTAGCAATTTTTGTAAGGGACTAGATCATTTACCAAAGGCAACATCGAGGGACTATGACCTTTTTTTTATCGAGGGTCTTTACTAAAACGCCCATATTCGAGAGACATGACTATTTTTTGAGGCAACAAGCGGGGTTACCCTAGAGGTGCACGTGTGAATAATGTATTTGATTGCATGCATTTTTGTCTTTGAAATTAGGATTCTCTAATGGTTGATTTTATCTTTCCATACACACCTTAATTACTAATAATTTATATTAAAGTGGTAAATTGCGGAAATTAAAATCCTAAGCTATTACATCATTAGGGGAGTTAGGGTACAATTTATAAATGGGGATGAAGTAGAAACTTAAGTATTACAACCATATCGAATAATAATGAAGACTATATGTTGTACCCCAATTTTTGCCCCTAAGACCCCTTCATCATACCATATTGATTCAATCACAACAAGATCACATTAGGGCTTTTGGTTCTCCTCCCTATCTTTAGCTTTGCTCTTTGAGAGATCACCAAGCACCTTGACTTATTTTTCTTTTGTGATTATGCATGTTTTTTTTTTTACTTTCCTTTTAATTAATAAAATGCAATGTTGGTTTGTCTTGCTTGTTAATAATGTAGGTAAGGGCATTGAGGCTTAGCAAGTTGGTCCATGGGTTCATGAGTTTATTTCCATGCCCTAGTCAATAAAGCTTGAGATTTTTAAACCTCACCATTGAATTTATTTTGGAAGAAATGGCATGTCAAGGTTCATTTTGGTTCACCATATTTCAAAGGTTTGATTGAAGAAGTTGTCATGGTTGGACAAGGCCTTGTTCCTATTGGTCACAAGTGCATATTTCTCTTAATTATCAAGATATGGAAGTGGTTTTGGTTGCTATGAGTTCTAATTATCATCCTAAACAACTTCTATTAACAAAGCAAAAGTGTTGGTACAAGAAGTTTGTCCAAAATTGTCAAAGATCCTCAAAGCATTTTCTTGATCTAGGAGCTAGGGTTTTGAACTTCAAAGAAGTATATCTTGCTCATATTTTGGTATTTTTGAGTGATTCAAAAGACATTCTTCTCTTCAAAGGGTTATAAACAAATCACTTCAAAAGTTTCAAGGAGTTTTCATGTGGAAGAAACTTAATGTTGAAGAAAGATTACAAGTCCTCTAGATGAAACACCAATTTCTCAAGTGTAACTTCAAATGATCATAACTTGGTCATTTTTTATCACCTTGAACCCATTATTTTTCCATAATTATATTTAGGATGTGAACTTTATGCCTTCTTGTATGTCCAAAGTGAGAAAATGTATGTAAGATGCCTTAAGGATACAAAAGATTATAGGTCATTTCATGATTTTTTTGCCAACTTCAACAATTCATAACTCTCTCAATTTTTGGAGATTTTGAATGGTTCAAGTCTCAAGGTCTCATTCAAGAGGTCTATTTCATGCCATCTTTTTTGATCAATAGCAAATTCCAAGTGGAAGGCCATGTTTGGATACAAAACATTATAGGTTACTTTTGAAGAAAAATTTGAAATATTTCTAAGTATGGAAAGTCAACCCTTTTCCCCCAACTTTGACTCATTGCAACTTTCAGCTCAAACATCCATTTGATTCCATTCTTTTCCCATTGCAAAGCCTGTAATCTCATCTTTATAAAGCATCAAGAATCATGCCCTAAGACCCCTTGAGTTGAAAATGCCATTGTTTTGAATTGGTAACTTGAAACTGAAGTTTCATCACAAGTCAGATTTTGAAATCTCTATTTTGGCTTCTAATCACAAGTTTTCCACGCGTTTTTGTTTCTAATCATGTTTAGCAACTTTCCAAAGGCGTTTAGCATCATGAGATGCACAATTTGGCTGAGTTTTGATGTTAAACAAGTCACACTTTGTTCATGTTGCAGACCCCCTACAATTTCCCTCCAAACTTCATCATTTCACATGCTTAAGGATCCCATTCATTCTCCTATAAATAGAGGGTCATCCCCCATTCATTTCCTCAAGCTTTGAGATCCAAATACACTCTGTCAAAACCTCCCACGAACTTCAAATTTTTGAAATCAGTTTCTGAGATTCAAGCCTTTTCTTCCAAAGTTCTTTTCACATTCGTCATCCTTCAGCGTCATACAAACTCTCCAGCACTTAAACCAAGCAAAGTGAGCCATAATTCAAGCTATAAAAGTCCAGTTTCAGAGCTTCTTTCTTGAACTTCGAAAAGGTATAATTCTCCACCATTTGGATCCAAATAAAGCACTAACATATTCTACTCTTTCTCCTGATTCTTGTGCTTCTTACAATTTTTAAATCCATTGAGAATTGAGAGAGAAATCTCAAATTGAAGGTGCTCGCTATTTTCTGGGTTTTTGATTCATATCTCTCTACATACCTTATATAAGTTTGGCGCGATGGTGGTGTTAGGATCGTCTTGAAGAGACGAATCCAATGATACTAGTCTGGGATCCTAATTTTTCCATTTGAAGGATCTCACAAAATCTCCATTGTAGGGTGGTCGGAGATTGAAGATGATGACATGTCTCTTCTCAGCTAATGATAGTGAGCCAAACGTTTTAATTTTATTGGTTGTCCTTTTTCTGATCCTATGCGTATCTCACTAAGGTCCATATCAAGCACAACGCGTCTGGTCCATTGGACCAGCTTACTAACGCGTTTTGACTATGATCTGATGACCCACATCTTTTTGGTTTTATTTTATTTTCTGATTTTATATTTTAATTGATTTAATTTTCAAAAATTCATAACTCTTTTATTTTTTATCCAAAAGTTATGAAAAAATTCACAAAAATACTTTGAATTATTTCTGATCTCATGACTACTTTTTCACATTTTTATTTTGATATTTGATATTTTTATATTTTTTGTATTATTTGCTTCCTTTTAATTACTTTAAAAATATTTTTTGACATTTTTTAATTCTAAAAAAATTCATAAATATATTTTACATATTTCTGACTTTTTGAAAATTTTATATTGATGTTTACTATTTTTGATCTATTTTCTATTTTTTTGAGCAATTTTAATTAGCTTAAAAATAGTTTCTGACTTAAAAAAATTACCAAAATTTTTATAAAAATATTTGAGTCCATTTCTGATTTTTCTATGGTCCTACTTATTTTTTCTTGATTAGTTTGAACATAGTTGATATTTTTCTTTCTTATTTCCATTTTAAAACATTTTTAAAACATTTTTAAAACATTTTTTAATGAATATATTAAATGCAATATTATTTTATGATTATTTTCTGGCTGATCTTGGGTTGAATTTTTTATCATGAACTTTATTAACATCATTAGATCCATGGTGTTGAGTCTAACTCTATAAAAATGGATGAATGATTTTAATAATAGTTTGATTAAAATTTAATTCAAATGTGGTTTGTATATTCTTTCCCACCCATCTTCATTTTATTCCTTTCTTATTGCACTAAGTGTTATTGGAGCAGGATCTCTATATCATGTCTCAAAATAAATGGTGCATAGATTGCTATTGACCGACCTCAAAATAGGTGCGACTTCTATATAAGTCCACTTACGATTGCTTAACATAGCGCTAAATTTTGTTCTGATTCGAATAAATGATCATTCGTGGCCCAAACTTATGTTTTCAAGCCCAAGTATGTTAATTTGTTCTCTTTTATCCAATAACCTTGAGATTTATTATGTGGAGGCTTTGGTTCTACCAATCCTCTAATGGATCTACAACACTTTTGATCAACGCGGATCACTTAAACATCATTTATCATTAAATGGTACTTTTGAGGATTCCAAATGGATGATATACTTAACAAAAAGCAAATGCAATTTGTTGTGTAGAGGTTTTGGTTCCACCAGTCCTCTAATGAGTTCCAAATGCAAGTTTCAAGATGGTTATCCATCTAACCACTAATTATTAAATTGTTTTTACTTTATGCTTTTATTTTTATTCTTTATGTACCATTTACTTTAAGCATTATATGTCATGCCATTTTTATTTTGCTCACTTGAGCATTTATATTCTTGCCATTTTTATTTTGCTCACTTGAGCTTTTCTTTTCTTTTTTAAGACACCTAATAATCAACATGAACCATAAAAAGCTTTAATGATACTTGGACTATTTGGTTATTATCCTTGGCATTATGGAGTATTGGACTTCTTGGACTTAGGATTAGGAACCTTGGCCTATGTTGGAGACCTTGTGACATTAATTGATATTTTGTCTAGAGTTCTTGAGGTTTACCTCAAGAAGATGAGTTGTTTGTTTGTTTTGTGTGCAGGTTATTGTGATTACATTATTTGTTTGTAATATGGAATTCATACGTATACAGCCGTTACTCTGCCTAATTTTTGTGAAGACTTAATTCATTTGAAGTTTGGTTCTCTCAAGAGGTCTAGTATCTCTGCTTGTTGGTTTCAATCCAAAGAATGGGAATTCTATCTTGACTCATAATGTCAAGTATTGGCTTCTTGTAGGTTAGACGATTCTTATCCCCATCTTTTACCTTATGCTTTAGGATAGTCTCTTCTTCTCCTCCCATCTTCTTTAATTTCAAAAATCTTCTTCCTCCTTTTGAAAACTCTTCTTGTTTTGAAACTTGAACCATTTTCATAATAAACTTGGACTTAGGTCCATGCATTTTCAAAATATTTTTCATAAATAAACTTCAATCAACTTAATAATACCTTGACATTTTTGTGAGAAGACTAAAAGTCAATCAATCTCATTTCAAACTAATTTACCACTTTGGCTTTTTATTTTAAAACATTTCTCAAAAGATTAGACTCTTGTCAATCCTTGTAGTGATGCAAACAACTATACTTCTACAATATGTAGTGAAGAGAGATATTTTCCACTTAGGTGTTGAGTGAGGCATTGTTGATTTTAAAATCCAAGCCATATCCTCCACTTTGAGATGATACAAATTCTCCTTTCTCATGATTGTGGGTAGTAAGTATGTTTTCTACACGGACAATGACAATGATGTCTTATCTCATAAAATCAACCAACACACTTGTGATTTAAAATTTTTAAAGAGGAACTACGTGTACCCTGATCCCTTATTGCAAGAAAGGTGGTACGTAGGCACTAAAGGTTCGCAATCGCGGTGGGTGCAAAAATCATAAAAAATACTTCTTTTCTCACCTCCACCATCTATTTTACACACAACATTTTATAGCCAAAATATACAGATTTTTCAAAGAGGTTCCTGTGGAGTACGAAAAGATGTTTAGGGTGCTAATACCTTCCCTTTGTATAACCAACCCCCTTACCTAGAATATTCCCCCCTCTTTTGGGTTATTCTCTCTTTTCCCATTCCTTTGGAAACAATAAAGCGCGATGGCAGTTTTTATTTTGATCTATATAAGTCTAGTCAATCCAATGGATTGGTCTTAAACATTTCTATCAATACAGAAAAAATGGCGAATTCACTGGGGAAAGATTGACCTCTTACTGGTCCATCCCTAAGTGGGTTAAACCTATCTTTGTTTATATCTGTATATATGTTATTGTTGTTTAAGTGTTATATGTTGTATATCTGTTTGTATGGACTTTCCTGGTTTTCAGGGTGCTTGGTGATTACTTATAAGTCCTATACCCGGACTTGGGCAAACTTTAAGATAGGACATGCGATATAATCATGTTAACTTTGAGGGAGTAATTCCAAAAAAGGAGGCATGAGATCCCCTACTCAGTGGAGGCCCCTTTGACTGTAGTGTCGTTTATTGAGTAATCGGAAAGACATTATGCTTTCGACCTGGGATCCTGCTGAAGCTGAGGACCGTAGAATACCTAACCCATCTTGGCCTTTTAGGTGTAGTGCATAAGCTATGACAGAGTAATCCCGAAATAGTTGTCACGCGATACTACGCTCGGACGAGTTTTTCTTGAGAATATTACTAATTATTGAGTTAATCGGGAAGTTGGTAATATCCGAAGGAAGGATGTAGACTCTGGGAACCTTTAGAACCTTGTTCGGCAGGTGATAACTTTTAGACCATACCTTGTGGATAGTACCTTCGACCTCATGCTCGTGACGTTGAACCTATGAACCCTATGTTTGTGATTTTGTGTGTGATTGTTGCATCATGCATCCATGCACTCATAAGCATCTTTTGAAGAAATTTCATTTCAAGGGACTTGAAAGTTGACCATTTGTAAATATCAAGGTGCCTTTTGACCAAGGATTCTGGAAGAAGAAAGACTGGGAAATACAGTTTCAAAGATCCCAAGATAGATGAGTTGATTAGTCTAATTCCCGAGATTGAGTGTTATACATATTTTCAGAAGAAGTATGGATCCATCATTCCTCTCACGAAGCTTAGGATGAAGGAGGGTTTTCTCTCGACCTTGGTCCAGTTCTATGATCCGATGTATCATCTCTTTACTTTCCCTGATTATCAGTTGATGCCTACACTAGAGGAGTGTTCTTATCTGTTGGATTTACCTGTTACCGATCGTATTCCTTTTACTGGTTTGGAGGGTGAGCCAAAACCATATGAGCTTGCTGCTTTGATCCATCTGGGGAAGTCTGAGGTTGAAGCCCATATGACTACCAAAGGAGGGATTAGAGAATTACCAGCTCAATTCTTATTGGAGAAAGCTCGTTACTTTGCCAGGATGAAGAGTACAATCGCTTTTGAGGCCATCTTTGCTCTACTTGCTTACGGGTTGTTTTTATTTCCTAATGTAGACAAGTTTGTTGACATTAATGCTATCAGGATCTTCATGATTGGAAACCAAGTTCCTACATTGTTGGGTGATGCTTATTACTCTATTCATCTTCGGAATTCTTATCATGGGGGGATGATTGTCCGTTGCACGCCTCTGTTGTACTGGTAGTTTATTTCTCATATGCCTCATTCTAATGCTTTTTGGGATGTTAGGAAAGAAACCCATTGAGCTCCTAAGATCATGGCACTTACTCACCCAGATATTGATTGGTATCATCGAGCTTAATAGTATATAGAGATTGTCGACAGTTGTGGTAGTTTCCCCAATGCACCTCTTCTTGGTACAAAGGGAGGAATTAACTACAACCCTGTTCTTGCACGACGATAGCTTGGTTATCCGATGAGGGATAAACCAAATAGTATTCATTTGAGTAGTTTCTTTCTGAAGGAGGGAGAAGACCATAAGGAAGCTAGGGAGCAGATTGTGAAGGCCTGGCGTCACATTCATAGGAAGAGTAGGAAAGACTTGGGACCTAGGGGGCTGTTTCTTTGGAGCCTTATCTTCAGTGGGTCCAAAGGAGAGCTATTCAGTTGAAGATGCCGTATTCTCGGGAAGCTCTTATGCTTGATTTGTTCGTGAAGACCACTCCTCCCTTATTGGATGATATAGAAGAGCTACAACTTGCTTTGCTAAGGATGCAGCAGGAAATGGATGCTTGGAAGAATAAGTTGTTAGAACAAAGTTTGAATCTACTACCCTAAGTTTAAGTTTTGATGATAACAAAATGCTAAGAGACATTAATTGTATGATTCATGTAAGACACATATGCTATCTAAAAATTACATTCTGTTTTACAGAAACTCTGATGGGTATCAGCAGGAGAACATCATCATCAGCATCAGAATATTGGATATCAACATCAGCATCAAAAGATGTTATATCAGATACCAGAATCAGAAGATTAACTTACGCTTATGCTGAAGCTTGATGAACAGATCTGCGCTTAACACTCTGATCTCTGATAAAGACAACAACAGTTCATCAGCACCTAAGCAGCGTCAGAATGAGCCAAAGCCAGAACACACTTAAGTGGCAACGGTACTGTGCATTCAAGATGAGTTATTACCAACGGCATCATTCCAGACAAGATCTGCTTAATAAGGAAAGATTGTTATTGGCATTGAAATAGAATTATTGCTCCAACGTACACTATTTCCAATGCTATATAAACAAGTCAATGAAGATTGAATTGGCTAATGCTCTACAACAATCTACACGCCAAAAAGCTATTCATCATCTTCCTTATTCTCAGTTAGCTAAAAGCTATCAAATTCCTTACTCAATTATTTTAGCACTCTAGTTCTCTTAAGCTTAATTTGTGTAGTATCACAGTTGTGATAAACAGTTTTGTAGAAAACATTCACACACCTAGATTTCAATTCTTTGTAAGAAAGTAATTCCTTGAGAAACCGGTTTGTGGTTTGCATCAAGAAGGCTTTAGCAGTTGTTAAAGCAGATTGTAATATTCAGTTGAATATAGTGGATTAAGACCTCGTTGGAGAGAGGCGAAATCACCTTGACGGGTGGACTGGAGTAGTTTGAGATCAAACGAACCAGGATAAAAATATCGTGTTGATTGCATTTATTTTCAGTTTTACAATTCAACACCCCCTTCTTGTGTTTTTCACTTCTTCAATTGGCATCAGAGCGCCTGGTTCTGAGCTAAAACACTTAACCGTGTCAGTACAAGATCCAGCGTCAGAAAAACACAATGGCAGGAACTTATCATCACACCAGCAATGACAACAATGAAGACAGAGACAGATTCAGCGGCAAACCTCCAGTCTTTGATGGAGAAAATTTTGATTACTGGAAAGACAGAATTGAAAGCTTCTTTCTGGCACATGATGCTGATCTGTGGGACATGGTGACAGATGGATACACGCACCCTGTGAATGCAAGCAGTCAAAAGATTGATAGGAAAGCAATGTCTGACCAACAAAAGCGTGACTTCAAAAATCACCACAAGGCCAGAACCATCCTTCTCAGCGCCATCTCTTATGCTAAATATGAAAAGATCTCTAACAGAGACACAACAAAGAACATGTTTGACTCACTCAGAATGACGCATGAGGGCAACGTTCAGGTCAAAGAAACTAAAGCTCTTGCGCTCATTCAGAAGTATGAGGCATTCAAAATGGAAGAAAGTGAATCCATTGAAACAATGTTCTCAAGATTCCAAATTCTGGTAGCTGGTCTCAAGGTTCTGGACAAAGGATACTCTACTGCTGATCACGTCAAGAAGATCATCAGAAGCTTACCAAAGCAGTGGAGGCCAATGGTTACAGCTCTGAAGCTAGCAAAAGATCTCAGCAAAATTTCTCTAGAGGAACTTATCAGCTCCCTCAGAAGTCATGAGATAGAGCTAGAAGCTGATGAACCTCAGAAGCAAGGTAAGCCTTTAGAATTAAAATCTAACAAAAAATCTGAGTCTAAAGTTTTGCAGGCAGTTGAAGAAACATCTGATGGATCCTCATCAGAAGAAGACGAACTTTCTCTCCTCTCCAGAAGAGTGAATCAACTGTGGAAGCAGAGGCAAAGGAAGTTCAGGAATCCCAGAAGATCTGATCAGAACGAGTCTTCTTCTAGATACAGAAGGACAGATTCTTCCTCTGGATACAGAAGATCTGAAGGCTTCTCAGGAAGCAGAAATCCAAACACCAAGGACATCATCTGCTATGAGTGCAATGAGCAAGGACACTACAAGAGTGACTTCCCAAAGCTTCAGAGGGAAAAGCCCAAAAAGAAGTTTAGAAGAGAAAAGCAGAAAAGTCTCATGGCTACATGGGATGACTCTGACTCGTCTGAAGCTGACTCAGAATCAGATGATGAGAGAGCAAACATAGCTCTCATGGCCAACATTTCAGAAGATAGTGAAGCTTCTGAATCGGAATCAGAATCAGATACTGAAGAGGTATTTCATGACTTTGCAATTAATTTTACTAAGGCTGAACTTGCTGAAAGCCTTAATGAAATTCTGGAAAGGTACCAGCAGATTAGAGTTAAATTCAGAAACTTGAAAAGGAATCTTGAATCTGACTCTGATAAGACTGAGAGTCTTAAATTGGAAAATTCTTAGCTGAGAAATAAAATTTCAAAATTAGAAAATACTTTACAAAACTCTCAGAAGGAACCAATTTCTGAAACTCCCAGCAGCGCTGATGAGATCATCAAGGAGTATGATCACAGTTTCCAGAAGTTCCTTGCTAAAAGCATAGATAGAAGCAAAATGGCTTCAATGATCTATGGAGTTAGCAGAAACGGCATGAAGGGAATAGGATACCAAGGTAAGGTTCCTACACCAAAGAATGTCATGAATTTAACCATTAAACACACTCCTCTGAACTCACATTTTGTGTATGGTCACACACATGATATTAAATACACTAGCAGTAAGTATTCTGTGAAACCAAAATTCAAATAGAGTTTTGGTAAATCTAACAAATCAGGACCCAAGAAAATCTGGGTACCTAAGGATAAAATAATACAAGTTGCAGATATCTTTAGCAGCAAATCAGAAACACCAGTCATGGTACCTGGACTCTGGCTGCTCGCGACACATGACAGGAAGAAGGCATATGTTCCAAAGCCTGGAACTTAAGCCTGGAGGCCACGTTGGCTTTGGAGGCAATCAGAGGGGAAAGATCATTGGCTCTGGAACTGTAGGTAATGGAAATCTTCCCTCTATAAATAATGTTCTGCTAGTAGATGTATTAATGCATAATCTGTTATCCATAAGTCAATTAAGTGATAACGGTTATGATATAATATTTAATCAAAAATCATGTAAAGCTGTTAGTCAGAAAGATGGGACTATCCTGTTTAATGGAAAGAGGAAAAATAACATCTATAAAATCAAACTTTCTGAACTGAAAAGTCAGAATGTAAAGTGTCTTTTGTCTGTTAACAACGAGCAGTGGATCTGGCACAGAAGATTGGGGCATGTTAGTATGAGAAGAATATCTCAGATTAACAAACTCAATCTGGTCAGAGGACTTCCCAATTTGAAGTTCAATTCAGATGCTCTGTGTGAAGCATGTCAGAAAGGCAATTTTGCAAAACCTTCTTTCAAATCTAAAAATGTTGTTTCTACCTCTAAGCCATTAGAACTTTTGCACATTGACTTATTTGGACCAGTTAAAACTGCTTCAGTAAGTGGCAAGAAGTATGGGTTAGTAATCGTAGATGACTATAGAAGATGGACATGGGTAAAGTTCTTAAGACACAAGGACGAGTCACACTCTGTGTTTGTTACCTTCTGTAACCAAGTTCAGAATGAAAAGGATCTTAGAATCGTTAAAGTCAGAAGTGATCATGGTGGAGAATTTGAAAACAAATATTTTGAGTCATTCTTTAATGACAGAGGCATTCTGCATGATTTCTCTTGTCCTAGAACTCCCCAACAAAATGGAGTTGTAGAACGAAAGAACAGAACATTGTAAGAAATGGCCAGAACCATGATCAATGAGACAAACGTTGCTAAGATCTTCTGGGCAGAGGCAATAAACACAGCGTGCTACATTCAGAATAGAATCTCAATAAGACTTATTCTGGAAAAGACTCCATATGAATTGTGGAAGAACAGAAAGCCCAACATTTCATATTTCCATCCATTTGGATGTACTTGTTTTATGTTAAATACAAAAAATTATTTGAACAAGTTTGACTCTAAAGCACAGAAGTGTATTATGTTAGGATACTCTGAACGCTCAAGAGGGTACAGAGTATACAATACAGAAACACAGATTGTGGAAGAATCAATCAGTGTTTGTTTTAATGATAAGCTTAACTCTGAAAAGTCAAAGCAGAATGAAGTTTTTGCAGCTATGGAAATTGAATTTACAGGTTCTGAAGACAAGTCATCAGAAGCTCTCAACACAGACACCCCTTCAACATCTGAAAGGAGCTCTGCTAGAAATCCTACAACAGCTACTAATCAACCTCAGAAGAGACTACCCAGAAGCAACTTGGATCACCCAGAAGAAACTATCTTAGGAAGAAAGGAAGATCCAATCAGAACAAGAGCAAGCTTCAGAAACTCTGAAGAAACCCTCATGGGACTTGTGTCTCTGATTGAACCTTCCTCTATTGATGAAGCACTTCTGGACAACGACTGGATTCTAGCAATGCAAGAAGAGCTGAATCAATTCACCAGAAATGACGTATGGGATCTTGTTCCCAGACCAAAAGGATTCAACGTCATTGGAACAAGATAGGTGTTCAGAAACAAGCTAAATGAACAAGGTGAAGTCATCAGAAACAAAGCATGATTGGTAGCACAAGGTTATAGTCAGCAAGAGGGGATAGACTATACAGAAACCTTTGCTCCAGTCGCCAGGTTAGAATCTATCAGACTTTTAATTTCATTTGCTGCTAATAGAGGCATCACTCTGTATCAGATGGATGTCAAGAGTGCATTCTTAAATGGTTATATAGAAGAAGAGGTTTATGTGCATCCAACCCCCTGGTTTTGAAAATATAAAACATCCAGAACATGTTTTCAAACTAAAGAAGTCACTATATGGTCTGAAACAAGCTCCCAGAGCTTGGTATGAAAGACTAAGTAACTTTCTGTTAGAAAATGAATTCACCAGAGGGAAGGTGGACACTACCTTATTCTGTAAGTCAGTTAAGAATGACATCTTAGTCTGTCAAATTTATGTTGATGATATTATTTTTGGATCTACTAATCCTTCTCTTGGAAGAAAATTTTCTAAGTGTATGCAGGCAGAATTTGAGATGAGCCTCATGGGGGAACTGAAATTCTTTCTAGGAATTCAGATCAATCAAACTCCAGAGGGAACTTACATTCATCAGAGCAAATATGTCAGAGATCTTCTGAAGAAATTTGACCTCTCAGAATGTAAGCCATCAAAGATTCCAATGCATCCCACATGCATTCTGGAAAGAGAAGAGGTAAGCAAAAAGGTAGAACAGAAGGTCTACAGAGGTATGATTGGCTCTCTCCTTTATCTGACAGCTTCAAGGCCTGATATCTTATTCAGCGTATGTATTTGTGCTAGATTCTAATCAGATCCTAGAGAATCTCACTTAACAGCTGTTAAGCGAATTTTCAAGTATCTGAAAGGTACTACTAATCTGGGTTTATTTTATAGAAAATCTAGTGATTACAGCTTAGTAGGCTACTGCGATGTTGACTTTGCTGGAGACAGAGTAGAGCGTAAAAGTACTTCTGGAAGCTGCCAGTTTCTGGGAGAAAATCTGATCTCTTGGTCCAGCAAAAGGCAATCCACAATTGCGCTATCAACAGCAGAAGCTGAGTACATAGCAGCAGCAGGATGTAGCACACAAATGCTCTGGATGAAAAGTCAGCTTGAAGACTTCCAAATTTTCGAGAGTAACATCCCTATACTCTGTGACAATACTTCTGCTATTTGATTAAGTAAGAATCCTATTTTACATTCTAGGGCTAAGCAAATAGAAATAAAACATCACTTCATTAGGGACTACATTCAGAAAGGAATTTTGAACTTAAAATTTATTGATACAGACTGTTGTACCCCAAAATTTGCCCTCCCATATTCTTCAAGATTTGGCAAGATAATGGTTCAAAATCTCTCAAGAGTTGCACAGTCCAATTGCCTCCTAACACAGTCAAAATTAGGGTTTTGGTTCTTGCAAAGAAATTGAGATTTTAAAAGGTCCAATCAAGTCCCACATTCCTATATACATTGTCAAGCATCCATATGTCAAGTTTCAAGACTCACAACATCAAATTGCACGGTCAAAAAACCCTAATTGCTCCACAGTCAACTGCAGGGGCAAAATGGTCATTTGACAGTCAAAAGTCAAATTTTTTGGTCAACATCTTATTTTGAAGCCACAAACATCATTTGATCAATTCTTGATCATGATTCTCAAAGCATGGCTCAAAAAGTCTCAAGATGCAAAAGTTTCTATTTTTGGACAGCTGAAAAGTCAACTGCAAATTGACCAAGGCATAACTTCTTCATGGTTTATCA
Source organism: Vicia faba (assembly GCA_948472305.1). Taxonomy (NCBI): domain Eukaryota; kingdom Viridiplantae; phylum Streptophyta; class Magnoliopsida; order Fabales; family Fabaceae; genus Vicia; species Vicia faba. The sequence goes on from OX451738.1 coordinate 431,482,245, forward strand.
GAAAAATCTAATCCAAAGCTCATTTTGAAGGGGATGACATTTCCTACAACTCATCTTCACACTCCAAGTCCAAGAAATGCTCTCACAAAAAGTTATCAATTTCAACATTATAGGTCATTTTCAAAAGTCAACAAAAAGGAACTTTAAGTCAAAGACCATAACTTGAGATTGGTAAATCAAAATGACATGGGACCAAAGGCATTGGTTAGAGGACTTCAAGACCTTTCTAAAATGTCCAAGAAAATGTTCATAGCTTAAAAATTGAGCAAGATATGCATTGGAGAAGTTGGGAAACTTTTGGGAACTTTCAAAAGTCAACTTTGCCTAAAAAGCTCCAAATTTGCCAATGGGCCTCAAATTCTTCCTTGAATCATTACCCAAAGCCTATGCACGACCCATTGAGCTTAAACGGATTTATTTTCTTATTTTTAATTAATTAATTGAATTTTTATTCTTATTAATTCATTTAATTAGTTTTAATTGTAGAAAAATATCAAATAATGGTTTTCAAATCTTTTTATGCAGCAAATATACTCCAAATATGCTAAAGATTTCGTGCATCAATCAACAAGACAAGATCTTCCATAATTGGCAAAGTTTCCATGGGAAAAGATTGAAAAAAGATATGATTGGCAATCAAATATTCAAGCCATTAATTCATGGACTTTTGGGCTCTTTCTTGACCTAATTTGCTTCACATACAAAGGCTGAGTGAAACCTTACTCATACATACACGTGAAAGCTGCTGCAACAATACAATCACTTTGCAAAATTTCAATAAAAACTTGAAGACTGATTTCCCATTTGCAGGTGGATTCGAAGCCTAAAAGTGATCCAAACGTATTGCTTGAGTCTCCATGAAGATTTTGCAATCAAGAACCAGTCCAAACACGCAAAGAATTAGAAGATACAAGTGACACGGTTTGCTATATTTTCTAAATTCGTATATCATCATTCATGCGCTTTTAACAATTTTTTTGGATTGATTCATGCTCATAGGTACCTCCTGAAGTGATTGGTATAAGTTAATTGGACTAACACTGCCTGTATCCAAATCCACCATGGACGAAAATTAGGTTTTCTGAAGCTCGCATTTGGGGCTTTAGGCATAGGGAAAAATTGGACCACGTCATAGCCATGGTTGAATTCGTCAAGGCCAGACGAATTCAACCAACCTCTCGCGCTCAATTTATATTTCATCCTCTTCTATTCACTATTATTCACTATTCCACTTAGTGGGGGTTTAAAACCCCCGCTACTTGTTTTATATTTTGCAGGAAGAACGAAGAAGAAGCATGCGTGGCAAGGTGTGATAGGAGCATTCAAATATCTGGCACGTTTTCTTGTTTTATATCATTAACCTTTGTGTTTTTATATAATATTTGTTTTCCATCATATGTACAAATGTGCGCAATAGCTCAATTGGCAAGGGACGTGGCTTGGTGAGTGCTGGGACCTGGGTTCGATTCCCAGGTCCCCCATATATTCTTCATAATTTTTGTTCTAACACGTTCAGGTACATCACTCCTCCAATATCCCACCATGCATCCTCACGCCTAAGGCTGCCACGCGCTTATGATGATCAATCTGAAGGCCACAAAAGGAGGTCTATCATACGCCTGGGTCAACCAACGTGCACATGATCCCTGAAAGGTCAAACGAAGCTTATGTTCATGGGCCTGAATTCCTCACAAACACCTCCCTTTGGGCCTGACACCCCCCTTGGTTTGCAATTTGATTTTTTTTTTCTTTCTTTTAATTTCTTTCAATTATTTATTTTTTATAATTATTATTAAGTCATTAAAATTAATTTTTTCATAATAAAATCAGAAAATCAAAATACAAAAATATGTTTAATTATTTATTAATTTACTCATTAATTTATTTTTGTAAATAAATGTTAATAATTAATTTAGTTTAATTTAGGTTTTAATTCAATCTTTTTCTTTAATAAATAAAATTCTATAGAATTAGGTTTTGATTTATTTTTTTATTATTATTGACCATCATTATTTATTATTATTATTTTTGTAAATAAACATGTAAATTAATTAATTATTAAATTAGGTTAACATTAATATTTTCTTTAATAATTAAAAATAATTTAGAATTAGGGCTTCCTTTTAATTTTAATTTTCTTTATATTCATAAATACAAAAAAAAACACAAAAAACACCTTTCTTTAATTAAATAATTAATTAGGCGTTAATTTAATTTAATTTCAAGCAAAGGGTCAAAACCCTCGGACGTTCAATTTTAATTTCTATTTCGCGCATTATTTTCTTTTGAATATTATGTAACTACTTTCCGGATGTAATAGTAATTAGGTCTCTTTTACTTTCCGCATTTTATCAAAAAAACGGGTCTTTGTATTTTGGCGATGTATAGACCCGCACCTTGTAATAGCGTAGCTTTTATATTTCCGTCTTTTAATTTTCCGCACTCATAAATGCTAAACTTGCATGAAAGAATGTATGTTAATTAAAAACAAGCGTAGCTCACAATGCCATGATCAAAGATAACTGTTAAACTGAAAACAACACACAAATACACACACCACTTCTAGGGTACGCCTCACCAGTTGCCTTCGAAACGTGGTCGTCAAGTATAGGACGTTTTAGCGGTCCTTATGTCCATGATCTAGTTGCCTCGGAATAGTTGCCTCGAAACAGTTGCCTCGGATTAAAAAAGGATCAAGGACATAAGGGTAGCTTCTAAGGTGTCCTACTGTTGCTTCGGTGACCACACTGTCCCTACAATCGAATTGACCCGAACACCTCCAACGGTGGTGCTACCTACCTCTCAATGGTGGGATGGCACTACCTTAAGGACTTCTACACAACTTAATTCCTTAGGGTAGGTAGATGACTCATGGATACTTGCTCTCTAAAAAACAAAACAAAAATCTTTTCACACCGACACTTTCAAAACAAAATTTTCAAACACTCTTGAGGACATATACAAGAGTTATTCAGAAACCTTTCAAAGAAACTTTTTCAAACCCACTCACATTTTGAAAAGCAAACATTTTGAAAACATAAGAGCAAGTATCTAAGAGCCCATGGATAACCATGGATAGAAAGGGTGCTAACACCTTCCCTTTCTATAAATCTACCTCCCGAACCGAGAGACAATCTCATAAGGAATTTTGCAGTGCTTTTGTCCTGTCCATGTTGGAGAAAATAAAAGACGGTGGCGACTCTTGCTTCCGCGACATTTCGCGAAACCAGCGTTAAACAGTCAGTTCTAAATCCACCGATCACAGAACTGGCGACTCTGGTGGGGAATACTTAAAGTGAGGTGTACCTTAGGATAGCTCATACTTGTGTTTTCAATTGCTGTGTTTTGTTTGCTTTAATATTATTGGGCCTGTCTTGGGAGTTCTATAGATCCTAACCCGGATATGGGGGATACCTTCTTAGAAAGTGGCAACAAGACTGTGAGGGAACTGTGCGGGGTATACCGACACGGTTGAAGCAGTCTGCTATGTTGATGTGGCACTTTGGTGAGTACCGGTAACCCTTGAGTCAAGTCAAGGAGAGTACGGGGCCGCCGCGTGGTGTCGTGAAGCATCAACTGACCTTAGGAACCTTAATTGAACCATCCTGGCCTCTTTAGGGTAGTGAGATATCTGACTTTGGTGTAGTCCGAAGTTGGTTGATACTTGATACTACACTCAGTTGAGGGTTGTTTTCTTGGAATATTTCGATCGCCAGTTCAGTGGCTAAATCGAAACGATGAACACAGAAAACAATCCAATGATATTGAGATCCTTAGAACCCGGTTACTTTTGATAGGACAGGTTTTGAGCCCACTAACTTCAAGAGGGTATTACGCTAAACTTCATGCCGGCCTGAACTCTAAGGGCTGTCTTGTGTGACTTGTGTGCCTTCATACTTGAACTACTTGCATACTTGTTATCTAACAACACGAGTTCCTTGCAGGTTTTGTTTAACAGTCCTTAATTGGGACTCATTACAGGGCCTACTTACATCACTACACGCATAGCATAACATCATACCATCATACCATCGCATACATCCTGCATAAGGACTAATCCATTTCAAGGACCTCAAGGGTTTTGTGATGCAGGTCATGATGAATCAAATGTCCAGCAAGGGGCAAAGGGGATTTATTTTCCTCTAGCCAAGGTTAATGACTTGAGTCAGGGGCTATGACCCACTTGATATGGTGAGCCTTGACCCTTGAAGAAGGACTTTCAATAATATGCCGTTCCTTCCATCAAGCTACAAAATGCAGATTCTAACAATTTTCTTATTTACCCTGCGAGATCCTTGAAAACATTGCATGCATACATACACATCATTGCATAACAGGTACCCTTGTTACAAGTCACTTACCTTCTTCGCTGTTTATTTCAGCAATGGCTTCCCAACAAGATAACCAGGGTCTTCATGCTCAAGAGACTCAGTTCAGGGAGATCTTCCTAAGCCTATCCAAGGGGCAGGAAGAGTTGAGGACACTCCTCATGGGGAATTTGGCCAAGAAAAATCCCGAGGAGGACAAGGACGAACGGCTGAAACGTCTGCAAGCTAAGGTAGACACAATGAGAACCCAGATGCTGGGGCAGATGGCTCTCATCCAAGGCTTAGCTCGGGAGCAAGAAGAGTTGAGGACCATGATCAGTCAACTTCATCAAGACAAATACAACATGAAGCAACCAGCCCAAGTCAGGGACCAGGTCATTGATCGGCTTCCAAGAGGACAAGGGTCTGGTATGGTGAAGAATAGACCTCTCCAAATTGCTACCACTTCACAGGTCCAACCACAACCCCGCCCAGAGCAACGGGTTGATCAGGGTAAGCCTAGCAGGTCTAGGAGGCAATTCACCCAACTCAACGTGTCGCTGTTTCAAGCTTTACAACACCTATTGAGTTTGAATCTGATTACACTAAGGGCTCCTCTTCAGAATCCAAACACTTCTGCTCCTAACTATCATCCCAACAAAAGATGTGCATACCACTCCGATAGTCCGGAACATGACACTGCCGACTGCTGGGCTCTGAAGAACAAGGTCCAGGACCTGATTAATGAAGGAGCAGTGGATTTCACCCAAGTGGGTCAGGCTGACTGCTTCTACCATCCCTACAGGATTCACCATTTGAAGTAACAAGTCTTGAGACAAGAAGACTTTTTGTTCATTAGGATCTTTCAAGTTGTAATTTTCTTTTGATTGTTCAAACATTTTATTCATATCAAACGTTGTTATTTAATTAATGCATTGCACATGTCTGTTTTGAAGTAATTATTTCGTATTCACTATATTGCAAATTGCTTTCATTTTTCTGTGATGATCAACTCTCAATTAAAAAACTCTAAGCCTCTTGAGGGAGGATGACGAAAACGATACCACGATATTTACAGTATGCTTTTGGACAAACCCCGATGATGAGGTACAGGCATTGTTTCCATTCCTAAACACTGGAGTTATAAGGAAGATAATCCCTCGTCAACCCTTTCGAGCCAAAGAAGTAGGAGTTTTTATTTTCAAAAATTAAAACCCTTAATCATAACCTGGGGCAGGGTAGTCTTCTCAGTTGATCCAAGTGCACAACAAACAACATCAAAGGAGGCCTTCCAAAACAAAAGACAGTGATGGTTCCAAATGATCATAAAGACAGGCAGTCATTATCTCTCAAAAAATAAAAGCCCACTAAGTCAAAACCTATGAAGGAGACTTACAAAACTGGGGCATCCCGCTGACTGTAATTACAAAAAGAAACAGTTCAGGCAAAAAAACAGGGATAACAAAATAAAAAAAAAGAAGAAAGAGGTCTTACAAACCCTCGACAAAAAAGGAAATGACTGCCTATTCAAAATAAACTGTCAATATCCGAACCATCACCATAATATCAGGACAAAGACTCAAACAAGGTCTAACGCACGATTAGCTGAGTTTAGGTTTGAAGAACATCACGAAGAGCGGGTGGGTACAAATATAATTTGAGCCTTTATCCTTTGTTTCTTAAACCGTGAACCAGGCCACGCTACAACCCTTAAAAGTCCTAGCTGAAGCATGGGTTAATTCGAAAGCATACTGTTACGAAAGGTATCCTGACTCCTTAAGGCTTGCGGTAAAATAACGAGTTGACATCACAGTTTACAAAAAAAATTCACTTGTTTTTATGAAAAAATGCATTTTCAAAAATTTCAAGACAGACATAAGCTTTGCATTTTTAATATAACCTAGTTTGCATATGACTATTTGTTCGAACAGCAGAGAAATTTGCACGATGAATATCTAAGTGAACAAAAGTACTTCCAACCAAGGGGCAGGCTGATCATTGTCCATCATCTGGGGCAGTCCAGTCAAGATTCAAAGAATCTCTCAAATGCCAAACAGCCAGGGGCAAATCTCCGCCTGAGTAACTTGGGGCATTCCAGCAACGAATCTCGCCTGATCAAACATCTTCTGGTGGCATGGCAAAACACTTCTGACAGGGGCAACTCCCTACATTCTGAGAGCATGGACATAGTCGAAAAAATACTATGCATAACCAAAGACCCGCTAGGTTGACACACCTAGGCAAAAATAAGGGCTTCCCGGCGAACCAAAAGGGTTCGGGCAAAAATAAAGGATGAAAATGAAAAAAATCTGTACACCCGGCAAGTCGAAAACCTGAAAAGGCGGCTTGAGCAAAAATGGGTATCCCGGTGGACTGAAAACCCGAAAGGGAGGTCCAGGCAAAAGTTAGGGATCAAAAGCGTACGACTATGTCCCATCATCTCGTCACTTGCCTACCAGAAGAAGATTTGTCGATCGACAGTTATCAAGCACCTCCACCAGGTATCTTCTTCTCCTACATCAGAAACTGGGGCAATATGAGTTGTCTAAGCAGTCTAATTGCTCTGTCCACCAAGGTACCAAGGTAGGTTCGGCTGAAGAATGCAATCCAGATACCTTCACTACCTGCAGAGTAAAATGAAACCCAACAATTCTCCCAAGCAGTTGGTCTCCCATCAAACCTAACAAGGCACCGTATCTCCAGTAAGTCAGCACCACTCTCCCCAAGAAGAGTTAGGCTACAGTCAGCCTTATGGAAGTTGGGTATCCCCAGTAGATCTCAACACTCCCCAGCGGAGTACACAAACATTCCTAACAAGCATCCCCGGCAATCTCGATCTAAGATTGTTCCCCGGCGGAATACCGGACATCCAGTGGAGCCATTCCCCAGTCCAATCTAAAAAGTTTCCCCAGGAGAACTCAATCAATCTCCCTAGTAGATTCAGGAAGCTTATCCCCAGTAGATTCTGGAAGCTTATCACCTGCAGAGTACGAATGCTCCCCCGGCTTTATTCAGAAGGTTATTTCCCCACCAGGATATAACTGGGTTATCCTCAGCCAATTGCCACGGAAAGATCGTCCCTGGTGAAGTCTTCCTACCCCCAGCGGAGTTCATCAAATCTTCCAACAAAGCTCAACAATGGTATCCCCAGCGGAGTTATCGTCAACCTCAGCAAAGTACCTCTCTTCCCACAGAGCATTCCCCACAGAGTAATCTCCTCAACAAGTTTATTCACCAACGGAGTCATCTTCTCCTACCGGTGTATTCTTGTTATCATCATCCCCAGTGGAAACGAAAAGCTCTACTCTTCAACATCAACCCAGGATTTGAACTCCCGACACCCGTCAAGGATTTACTTTCCTAGACAAAAATACATTCGTGAACATCATATCTTCATACATTATAGCATGCACATACGCATCATGAACATACAATCTCATTTACTTTGAGAACATCACGCATGTCATACATCATGACATTGCATATAACTAACGTTTTATCTTTTCCGGACAAAGGTCAATACAAAGATAATTACTATCAACTGTCGCAATTCCAGATTTGATACTTGTAGCCAGCCAGGGCACATCTGTGAGCGACTAATTCCAGACTCGATTCCTGTATCTTGCCAGGGCACGTCTGAAGAGTTTGAAGATCCGATTCCTGTATCTTTCCAGGGTGTATCTGTTGACGACTAATTCCAGACTCGATTCCTGTATCCTTCCAGGGCACGTCTGAAGAGTTCGAAGATCCGATTCCTGTATCTTGCCAGGGTATATCTGTTGACGACTAATTCCAGACTCGATTCTTGTATCCTTCCAGGGCACGTATGAAGAGTTCGAAGATCCGATTCCTGTATCTTGCTAGGGTGTATCTGTTGACGACTAATTCCAGACTCGATTCCTGTATCCTGCCAGGGCACGTCTGAAGAGTACGAAGATCCGATTCCTGTATCTTGCAAGGGTGTATCTGTTGACGACTAATTCCAGACTCGATTCCTGTATCCTGCCAGGGCACGTCTGAAGAGTTCGAAGATCCGATTCCTGTATCTTGCCAGGGTGTATCTGTTGACGAATAATTCCAGACTCGATTCCTGTATCCTGCCAGGGCACGTCTGAAGAGTTTGAAGATCCGATTCCTGTATCTTGCCAGGGTGTATCTGTTGACGACTAATTCCAGACTCGATTCCTGTATCCTGCCAGGGCACGTCTGAAGAGTTTGAAGATCCGATTCATGTATCTTGCCAGGGTGTATTTGTTGACGACTAATTCTAGACTCGATTCCTGTATCCTGCCAGGGCACGTCTGAAGAGTTCGAAGATCTGATTCCTGTATCTTGCCAGGGTGTATCTGTTGATGACTAATTCCAGACTCGATTCCTGTATCCTGCCAGGGCACGTCTGAAGAGTTCGAAGATCCGATTCCTGTATCTTGCCAGGGTGTATCTGTTGACGACTAATTCCAGACTCGATTCCTGTATCCTTCCAGGGCACGTCTGAAGAGTTTGAAGATCCGATTCCTGTATCTTGCCAGGGTGTATCTGTTTACGACTAATTCCAGACTCGATTCCTGTATCCTGCCAGGGCACGTCTGAAGAGTTTGAAGATCCGATTCCTGTATCTTGCCAGGGTGTATCTGTTGACGACTATTTTCAAGATTCGATTCCTGTATCTAGCTAGGGCACATCTGTGAGTAACTGATTGTAGACTCAATACCTGTATCCGGCCAGGGCACATCTACATGAAGAATTTAGAGATTCGATACCTGTATCCAGCCAGGGCACATCTACATAAAGAGTTTGAAGATCAACCCCTGTAACAGGCCAGGTAATTATCTTTCTTTTTCAGGTACACAAGTTCTCGCTAAGGAATCTCTTACGCGATCAACACCTAGATGGCATCTATAAGCCCATCCACATACCAACAGTCTCCAAATGGCATCTATAAGCCCATTCCCGTCAAAGTTCCGTCACACTTCCAGATGGCATCTATAAGCCCATCCTCCTATCCATCATCTTTCCAAAATGGCATCTGTAAGCCCATTCCCTACATCACACTGCTGACACTCTACTATGTGAGTGCAAATTTCTGGGCACTCTAGTGTTCAATCATCTTCCACCTTCGGATTACGAAAGGCACGCCAGCAATCTACATCCTTAGGTCTAAGAAGATTGAACAGGGGCAACTGTTGTACCCCAAAATTTTCCCTCCCATATTCTTCAAGATTTGGCAAGATAATGGTTCAAAATCTCTCAAGAGTTGCACAGTCCAATTGCCTCCTAACACAGTCAAAATTAGGGTTTTGGTTCTTGCAAAGAAATTGAGATTTTAAAAGGTCCAATTAAGTCCCACATGACTATATACATTGTCAAGCATCCATATGTCAAGTTTCAAGACTCACAACATCAAATTGCACAGTCAAAAAACCCTAATTGCTCCACAGTCAACTGCAGGGGCAAAATGGTCATTTGACAGTCAAAAGTCAAAATTTTTGGTCAACATCTTATTTTGAAGCCACAAACATCATTTTATCAATTCTTGATCATGATTCTCAAAGCATGGCTCAAAAAGTCTCAAGATGCAAAAGTTTCTATTTTTGGACAGTTGAAAAGTCAACTGCAAATTGACCAAGGCATAACTTCTTCATGGTTTATCAGAAAAATCTCATCCAAAGCTCATTTTGAAGGGGATGACGTTTCCTACAACTCATCTTCACACTCCAAGTCCAAGAAATGCTCTCACAAAAAGTTATCAATTTCAACATTATAGGTCATTTTCAAAAGTCAACAAAAAGGCACTTTAAGTCAAAGACCATAACTTGAGATTGATAAATAAAAATGACATGGGATCAAAGGAATTGGTTAGAGGACTTCAATACCTTTCCAAAATGTCCAAGAACATGTTCATAGCTTCAAAATTGAGCAAGATATGCATTGGAGAAGTTGGGAAATTTTTGGGAACTTTCAAAAGTCAACTTTGCCTAAAAAGCTCCAAATTTGCCAATGGGCCTCAAATTCTTCCTTGAATCATTACCCAAAGCCTATGCACGACCCATTGAGCTTAAAAGGATTTATTTTCTTATTTTTAATTAATTAATTGAATTTTTATTCTTATTAATTCATTTAATTAGTTTTAATTGTAGAAAAATATCAAATAATGGTTTTCAAATCTTTTTATGCAGCAAATATACTCCAAATATGCTAAATATTTAGTGCATCAATCAACAAGACATGATCTTCCATAATTGGCAAAGTTTCCATGGGAAAAGATTGAAAAAAGATATGATTGGCAATCAAATATTCAAGCCATTAATTCATGGACTTTTGGGCTCTTTCTTGACCTAATTTGCTTCACATACAAAGGCTGAGTGAAACCCTACTCATACATACACGTGAAAGCTGCTGCAACAATACAATCACTTTGCAAAATTTCAATAAAAACTTGAAGACTGATTTCCCATTTGCAGGTGGATTCGAAGCCTAAAAGTGATCCAAACGTATTGCTTGAGTCTCCAGGAAGCTTTTGCAATCAAGAACCAGTCCAAACACGCAAAGAATTAGAAGATACAAGTGACACGGTTTGCTATATTTTCTAAATTCGTATATCATCATTCATGCGCTTTTAACAATTTTTTTGGATTGATTCATGCTCATAGGTACCTCCTGAAGCGATTGGTATAAGTTAATTGGACTAACACTGCCTGTATCCAAATCCACCATGGACGAAAATTAGGTTTTCTGAAGCTTGCATTTGGGGCTTTAGGCATAGGGAAAAATTGGACCACGTCATAGCCATGGTTGAATTTGTCAAGGCCAGACGAATTCAACCAACCTCTCGCGCTCAATTTATATTTCCTCCTCTTCTATTCGCTATTATTCACTATTCCACTTAGTGGGGGTTTAAAACCCCCGCTACTTGTTTTATATTTTGCAGGAAGAACGAAGAAGAAGCATGCGTGGCAAGGTGTGATAGGAGCATTCAAATATCTGGCATGTTTTCTTGTTTTATATCATTAACCTTTGTGTTTTTATATAATATTTGTTTTCCATCATATGTACAAACGCGCACAATAGCTCAATTGGCAAGGGACGTCGCTTGGTGAGTGCTGGGACCTGGGTTCGATTCCCAAGTCCCCCATATATTCTTCATAATTTTTGTTCTAACACGTTCAGGTACATCACTCCTCCAATATCCCACCATGCATCCTCACGCCTATGGCTGCCACACGCTTATGATGATCAATCTGAAGGCCACAGAAGGAGGTCTATCATACGCCTGGGTCAACCAACGTGCACATGATCCCTGAAAGGTCAAACGAAGCTTATGTTCATGGGCCTGAATTCCTCACAAACACCTCCCTTTGGGCCTGACACCCCCCTTGGTTTGCAATTTGATTTTTTTTCTTTCTTTTAATTTCTTTCAATTATTTATTTTTTATAATTATTATTAAGTCATTAAAATTAATTTTTTCATAATAAAATCAGAAAATCAAAATACAAAAATATGTTTAATTATTTATTAATTTACTCATTAATTTATTTTTGTAAATAAATGTTAATAATTAATTTAGTTTAATTTAGGTTTTAATTCAATCTTTTTCTTTAATAAATAAAATTCTAGAGAATTAGGTTTTGTTTTATTTTTTTATTATTATTGACCATCATTATTTATTATTATTATTTTTGTAAATAAACATGTAAATTAATTAATTATTAAATTAGGTTAACATTAATATTTTCTTTAATAATTAAAAATAATTTAGAATTAGGGCTTCCTTTTAATTTTAATTTTCTTTATATTCATAAATACAAAAAAAAAACACAAAAAACACCTTTCTTTAATTAAATAATTAATTAGGCGTTAATTTAATTTAATTTCAAGCAAAGGGTCAAAACCCTCGGACGTTCAATTTTAATTTCTATTTCGCGCATTATTTTCTTTTGAATATTATGTAACTGCTTTCCGGATGTAATAGTAATTAGGTCTCTTTTACTTTCCGCATTTTATCAAAAAAACGGGTCTTTGTATTTTGGCGATGTATAGACCCGCACCTTGTAATAGCGTAGCTTTTATATTTCCGTCTTTTAATTTTCCGCACTCCTAACTGCTAAACTTGCATGAAAGAATGTATGTTAATTAAAAACAAGCGTAGCTCACAATGCCATGATCAAAGATAACTGTTAAACTGAAAACAACACACAAATACACACACCACTTCTAGGGTACGCCTCACCAGTTGCCTTCGAAACGTGGTCGTCAAGTATATGACGTTTTAGCGGTCCTTATGTCCATGATCCAGTTGCCTCGAAACAGTTGCCTCGAAACAGTTGCCTCGGATTAAAAAGGATCAAGGACATAAGGGTAGCTTCTAAGGTGTCCTACTGTTGCTTCGGTGACCACACTGTCCCTACAATCGAATTAAACCGAACACCTCCAACGGTGGTGCTACCTACCTCTCAATGGTGGGATGGCACTACCTTAAGGACTTCTACACAGCTTAATTCCTTAGGGTAGGTAGATGACTCATGGATACTTGCTCTCTAAAAAACAAAACAAAAATCTTTTCACACCGACACTTTCAAAAAGCTTTCAAAACAAAATTTTCAAACACTCTTGAGGACAGATACAAGAGTTATTCAGAAACCTTTCAAAGAAACTTTTTCAAACCCACTCACATTTTGAAAAGCAAACATTTTGAAAACATAAGAGCAAGTATCTAAGAGCCCATGGATAACCATGGATAATAAGGGTGCTAACACCTTCCCTTTCTATAAATCTACCTCCCGAACCGAGAGACAATCTCATAAGGAATTTTGCTGTGCTTTTGTCCTGTCCATGTTGGAGAAAATAAAAGACGGTGGCGACTCTTGCTTCCGCGACATTTCGCGAAACCAGCGTTAAACAGTCAGTTCTAAATCCACCGATCACAGAACTGGCGACTCTGCTGGGGAATACTTAAAGTGAGGTGTACCTTAGGATAGCTCATACTTGTGTTTTCAATTGCTGCGTTTTGTTTGCTTTAATATTATTGGGCCTGTCTTGGGAGTTCTATAGATCCTAACCCAGATCTGGGGGATACCTTCTTAGAAAGTAGAAACAAGACTGTGAGGGAACTGTGCGGGGTATACCGACACGGTTGAAGCAGTCTGCTACGTTGATGTGGCACTTTGTTGAGTACCGGTAACCCTTGAGTCAAGTCAAGGAGAGTACGGGGCCGTCGCGTGGTGTCGTGAAGCATCAACTGACCTTAGGAACCTTAATTGAACCATCCTGGCCTCTTTAGGGTAGTGAGATAACTGACTTTGGTGCAGTCCGAAGTTGGTTGATGCTCGATACTACACTCAGTTGAGGGTTGTTTTCTTGGAATATTTCGATCGCCAGTTCAGTGGCTAAATCGAAATGATGAACACAGAAAACAATCCAATGATATTGAGATCCTTAGAACCCGGTTACTTTTGATAGGACAGGTTTTAAGCCCACCAACTTCAAGAGGGTAGTACCCTAAACTTCATGCCGGCCTGAACTCTAAGGGTTGTCTTGTGTGACTTGTGTGCCTTCATACTTGAACTACTTGCATACTTGTTATCTAACAACACGAGTTCCTTGCAGCTTTTGTTTAACAGTCCTTAATTGGGACTCATTACAGGGCCTACTTACATCACTACACGCATAGCATAACATCATACCATCATACCATTGCATACATCCTGCATAAGGACTAATCCATTTCAAGGACCTCAAGGGTTTTGTGATGCAGGTCATGATGAATCAAATGTCCAGCAAGGGGCAAAGGGGATTTATTTTCCTCTAGCCAAGGTTAATGACTTGAGTCAGGGGCTATGACCCACTTGATATGGTGAGCCTTGACCCTTGAAGAAGGACTTTCAATAATATGTTGTTCCTTCCATCAAGCTACAAAATGCAGATTCTAACAATTTTCTTGTTTACCCCGCGAGATCCTTGAAAACATTGCATGCATACATACACATCATTGCATAACAGGTACCCTTGTTACAGGTCACTTACCTTCTTCGCTATTTATTTCAGCAATGGCTTCCCAACAAGATAACCAGGGTCTTCATGCTCAAGAGACTCAGTTCAGGGAGATCTTCCTAAGCCTATCCAAGGGGCAGGAAGAGTTGAGGACACTCCTCATGGGGAATTTGGCCAAGAAAAATCCCGAGGAGGACAAGGACGAACGGCTGAAACGTCTGCAAGCTAAGGTAGACACAATGAGAACCCAGATGCTGGGGAAGATGGCTCTCATCCAAGGCTTAGCTCGGGAGCAAGAAGAGTTGAGGACCATGATCAATCAACTTCATCAAGACAAATACAACATGAAGCAACCAGCCCAAGTCAGGGACCAGGTCATTGATCAGCTTCCAAGAGGACAAGGGTCTGGTATGGTGAAGAATAGACTTCTCCAAATTGCTACCACTTCACAGGTCCAACCACAACCCCGCCCAGAGCAACAGGTTGATCAGGGTAAGCCTAGCAGGTCCAGGAGGCAATTCACCCAGCTCAACGTGTCGCTATTTCAAGCTTTACAACACCTATTGAGTTTGAATCTGATTACACTAAGGGCTCCTCTTCGGAATCCAAACACTTCTGCTCCTAACTATCATCCCAACAAAAGATGTGCATACCACTCTGATAGTCCGGGACATGACACTGCCGACTACTCGGATCTGAAGAACA
Organism: Vicia faba; assembly: GCA_948472305.1. NCBI lineage: Eukaryota > Viridiplantae > Streptophyta > Magnoliopsida > Fabales > Fabaceae > Vicia > Vicia faba. The sequence goes on from OX451738.1 coordinate 431,497,245, forward strand.
AGGTCCAGGACCTGATTAATGAAGGAGCAGTGGATTTCACCCAAGTGGGTCAGGCGAGTGCTTCTACCATCCCTACAGGATTCACCATTTGAAGTAACAAGTCTTGAGACGAGAAGACTTTTTGTTCATTAGGATCTTTCAAGTTGTAATTTTCTTTTGATTGTTCAAACATTTTATTCATATCAAACGTTGTTATTTCATTAATGCATTGCACATGTCTGTTTTGAAGTAATTATTTCGTATTCACTATATTGAAAATTGCTTTCATTTTTGTGATGATCAAATCTCAATTAAAAAACTCTAAGCCTCTTGAGGGAGGATGACGAAAACGATACCACGATATTTACAGTATGCTTTTGGACAAACCCCGCTGATGAGGTACATGCATTGTTTCCATTCCTAAACACTGGAGTTATAAGGAAGATAATCCCTCGTCAACCCCTTCGAGCCAAAGAAGTAGGAGTTTTTATTTTCGAAAATTAAAACCCTTAATCATAACCTGGGGCAGGGTAGTCTTCTCAGTTGATCCAAGTGCACAACGAACAACATCAAAGGAGGCCTTCCAAAACAAAAGACAGTGATGGTTCCAAATGATCATAAAGACAGGCAGTCATTATCTCTCAAAAAATAAAAGCCCACTAAGTCAAAACCTATGAAGGAGACTTACAAAACTGGGGCATCCCGCTGACTGTAATTACAAAAAGAAACAGTTCAGGCAAAAAAACAGGGATAACAAAATAAAAAAAAAAGAAGAAAGAGGTCTTACAAACCCTCGACAAAAAAGGAAATGACTGGCTATTCAAAATAAACTGTCAATATCCGAACCATCACCATAATATCAGGACAAAGACTCAAACAAGGTCTAACGCACGATTAGCTGAGTTTAGGTTTGAAGAACATCACGAAGAGCGGGTGGGTACAAATATAATTTGAGCCTTTATCCTTTGTTTCTTAAACCGTGAACCAGGCCACGCTACAACCCTTAAAAGTCCTAGCTGAAGCATGGGTTAATTCGAAAGCATACTGTTACGAAAGGTATCCTGACTCCTTAAGGCTTGCGGTAAAATAACGAGTTGACATCACAGTTTACAAAAAAAATTCACTTGTTTTTATGAAAAAATGCATTTTCAAAAATTTCAAGACATACATAAGCTTTGCATTTTTAATATAACCTAGTTTGCATATGACTATTTGTTCGAACAGCAGAGAAATTCGCACGACGAATATCTAAGTGAACAGAAGTACTTCCAACCAAGGGGCAGGATGATCATTGTCCATCATCTGGGGCAGTCCAGTCAAGATTCAAAGAATCTCTCAAATGCCAAACAGCCAGGGGCAAATCTCCGCCTGAGTCACTTGGGGCATTCCAGCAACGAATCTCGCCTGATCAAACATCTTCTGGTGGCATGGAAAAACACTTCTGACAGGGGCAACTCCCTACATTCTGAGAGCATGGACATAGTCGAAAAAATACTACACATAACCAAAGACCCGCTAGGTTGACACACCTAGGCAAAAATAAGGGCTTCCCGGCGAACCAAAAGGGTTCGGGCAAAAATAAAGGATGAAAATGAAAAAAATCTGTACACCCGGCAAGTCGAAAACCTGAAAAGGCGGCTTGAGCAAAAATGGGTATCCCGGTGGACTGAAAACCCGAAAGGGAGGTCCAGGCAAAAGTTAGGGATCAAAAGCGTACGACTATGTCCCATCATCTCGTCACTTGCCTACCAGAAGAAGATTTGTCGATCGACAGTTATCAAGCACCTCCACCAGGTATCTTCTTCTCCTACATCAGAAACTGGGGCAATATGAGTTGTCTAAGCAGTCTAATTGCTCTGTCCACCAAGGTACCAAGGTAGGTTCGGCTGAAGAATGCAATCCAGATACCTTCACTACCTGCAGAGTAAAATGAAACCCAACAATTCTCCCAAGCAGTTGGTCTCCCATCAAACCTAACAAGGCACCGTATCTCCAGTAAGTCAGCAACACTCTCCCCAAGAAGAGTTAGGCTACAGTCAGCCTTATGGAAGTTGGGTATCCCCAGTAGATCTCAACACTCCCCAGCGGAGTACACAAACATTCCTAACAAGCATCCCCGGCAATCTCGATCTAAGATTGTTCCCCGGCGGAATACCGGACATCCAGTGGAGCCATTCCCCAGTCCAATCTAAAAAGTTTCCCCAGGAGAACTCAATCAATCTCCCTAGTAGATTCAGGAAGCTTATCCCCAGTAGATTCTGGAAGCTTATCACCTGCAGAGTACGAATGCTCCCCCGGCTTTATTCAGAAGGTTATTTCCCCACCAGGATATAACTGGGTTATCCTCAGCCAATTGCCACGGAAAGATCGTCCCTGGCGAAGTCTTCCTACCCCCAGCGGAGTTCATCAAATCTTCCAACAAAGCTCAACAATGGTATCCCCAGCGGAGTTATCGTCAACCTCAGCAAAGTACCTCTCTTCCCACAGAGCATTCCCCACAGAGTAATCTCCTCAACAAGTTTATTCACCAACGGAGTCATCTTCTCCTACCGGTGTATTCTTGTTATCATCATCCCCAGTGGAAACGAAAAGCTCTACTCTTCAACATCAACCCAGGATTTGAACTCCCGACACCCGTCAAGGATTTACTTTCCTAGACAAAAATACATTCGTGAACATCATATCTTCATACATTATAGCATGCACATACGCATCATGAACATACAATCTCATTTACTTTGAGAACATCACGCATGTCATACATCATGACATTGCATATAACTAACGTTTTATCTTTTCCGGACAAAGGTCAATACAAAGATAATTACTATCAACTGTCGCAATTCCAGATTTGATACCTGTAGCCAGCCAGGGCACATCTGTGAGCGACTAATTCCAGACTCGATTCCTGTATCTTGCCAGGGCACGTCTGAAGAGTTTGAAGATCCGATTCCTGTATCTTTCCAGGGTGTATCTGTTGACGACTAATTCCAGACTCGATTCCTGTATCCTTCCAGGGCACGTCTGAAGAGTTCGAAGATCCGATTCCTGTATCTTGCCAGGGTATATCTGTTGACGACTAATTCCAGACTCGATTCCTGTATCCTTCCAGGGCACGTATGAAGAGTTCGAAGATCCGATTCCTGTATCTTGCTAGGGTGTATCTGTTGACGACTAATTCCAGACTCGATTCCTGTATCCTGCCAGGGCACGTCTGAAGAGTACGAAGATCCGATTCCTGTATCTTGCAAGGGTGTATCTGTTGACGACTAATTCCAGACTCGATTCCTGTATCCTGCCAGGGCACGTCTGAAGAGTTCGAAGATCCGATTCCTGTATCTTGCCAGGGTGTATCTGTTGACGAATAATTCCAGACTCGATTCCTGTATCCTGCCAGGGCACGTCTGAAGAGTTTGAAGATCCGATTCCTGTATCTTGCCAGGGTGTATCTGTTGACGACTAATTCCAGACTCGATTCCTGTATCCTGCCAGGGCACGTCTGAAGAGTTTGAAGATCCGATTCATGTATCTTGCCAGGGTGTATTTGTTGACGACTAATTCTAGACTCGATTCCTGTATCCTGCCAGGGCACGTCTGAAGAGTTCGAAGATCTGATTCCTGTATCTTGCCAGGGTGTATCTGTTGATGACTAATTCCAGACTCGATTCCTGTATCCTGCCAGGGCACGTCTGAAGAGTTCGAAGATCCGATTCCTGTATCTTGCCAGGGTGTATCTGTTGACGACTAATTCCAGACTCGATTCCTGTATCCTTCCAGGGCACGTCTGAAGAGTTTGAAGATCCGATTCCTGTATCTTGCCAGGGTGTATCTGTTTACGACTAATTCCAGACTCGATTCCTGTATCCTGCCAGGGCACGTCTGAAGAGTTTGAAGATCCGATTCCTGTATCTTGCCAGGGTGTATCTGTTGACGACTATTTTCAAGATTCGATTCCTGTATCTAGCTAGGGCACATCTGTGAGTAACTGATTGTAGACTCAATACATGTATCCGGCCAGGGCACATCTACATGAAGAATTTAGAGATTCGATACCTGTATCCAGCCAGGGCACATCTACATAAAGAGTTTGAAGATCAACCCCTGTAACAGGCCAGGTAATTATCTTTCTTTTTCAGGTACACAAGTTCTCGCTAAGGAATCTCTTACGCGATCAACACCTAGATGGCATCTATAAGCCCATCCACATACCAACAGTCTCCAAATGGCATCTATAAGCCCATTCCCGTCAAAGTTCCGTCACACTTCCAGATGGCATCTATAAGCCCATCCTCCTATCCATCATCTTTCCAAAATGGCATCTGTAAGCCCATTCCCTACATCACACTGCTGACACTCTACTATGTGAGTGCAAATTTCTGGGCACTCTAGTGTTCAATCATCTTCCACCTTCGGATTACGAAAGGCACGCCAGCAATCTACATCCTTAGGTCTAAGAAGATTGAACAGGGGCAACTGTTGTACCCCAAAATTTTCCCTCCCATATTCTTCAAGATTTGGCAAGATAATGGTTCAAAATCTCTCAAGAGTTGCACAGTCCAATTGCCTCCTAACACAGTCAAAATTAGGGTTTTGGTTCTTGCAAAGAAATTGAGATTTTAAAAGGTCCAATTAAGTCCCACATGACTATATACATTGTCAAGCATCCATATGTCAAGTTTCAAGACTCACAACATCAAATTGCACAGTCAAAAAACCCTAATTGCTCCACAGTCAACTGCAGGGGCAAAATGGTCATTTGACAGTCAAAAGTCAAAATTTTTGGTCAACATCTTATTTTGAAGCCACAAACATCATTTTATCAATTCTTGATCATGATTCTCAAAGCATGGCTCAAAAAGTATCAAGATGCAAAAGTTTCTATTTTTGGACAGTTGAAAAGTCAACTGCAAATTGACCAAGGCATAACTTCTTCATGGTTTATCAGAAAAATCTCATCCAAAGCTCATTTTGAAGGGGATGACATTTCCTACAACTCATCTTCACACTCCAAGTCCAAGAAATGCTCTCACAAAAAGTTATCAATTTCAACATTATAGGTCATTTTCAAAAGTCAACAAAAAGGCACTTTAAGTCAAAGACCATAACTTGAGATTGGTAAATAAAAATGACATGGGATCAAAGGAATTGGTTAGAGGACTTCAATACCTTTCCAAAATGTCCAAGAACATGTTCATAGCTTCAAAATTGAGCAAGATATGCATTGGAGAATTTGGGAAATATTTGGGAACTTTCAAAAGTCAACTTTGCCTAAAAAGCTCCAAATTTGCCAATGGGCCTCAAATTCTTCCTTGAATCATTACCCAAAGCCTATGCACGACCCATTGAGCTTAAAAGGATTTATTTTCTTATTTTTAATTAATTAATTGAATTTTTATTCTTATTAATTCATTTAATTAGTTTTAATTGTAGAAAAATATCAAATAATGGTTTTCAAATCTTTTTATGCAGCAAATATACTCCAAATATGCTAAAGATTTAGTGCATCAATCAACAAGACAAGATCTTCCATAATTGGCAAAGTTTCCATGGGAAAAGATTGAAAAAAGATATGATTGGCAATCAAATATTCAAGCCATTAATTCATGGACTTTTGGGCTCTTTCTTGACCTAATTTGCTTCACATACAAAGGCTGAGTGAAACCCTACTCATACATACACGTGAAAGCTGCTGCAACAATACAATCACTTTGCAAAATTTCAATAAAAACTTGAAGACTGATTTCCCATTTGCAGGTGGATTCGAAGCCTAAAAGTGATCCAAACGTATTGCTTGAGTCTCCAGGAAGCTTTTGCAATCAAGAACCAGTCCAAACACGCAAAGAATTAGAAGATACAAGTGACACGGTTTGCTATATTTTCTAAATTCGTATATCATCATTCATGCGCTTTTAACAATTTTTTTGGACTGATTCATGCTCATAGGTACCTCCTGAAGCGATTGGTATAAGTTAATTGGACTAACACTGCCTGTATCCAAATCCACCATGGACGAAAATTAGGTTTTCTGAAGCTTGCATTTGGGGCTTTAGGCATAGGGAAAAATTGGACCACGTCATAGCCATGGTTGAATTTGTCAAGGCCAGACGAATTCAACCAACCTCTCGCGCTCAATTTATATTTCCTCCTCTTCTATTCGCTATTATTCACTATTCCACTTAGTGGGGGTTTAAAACCCCCGCTACTTGTTTTATATTTTGCAGGAAGAACGAAGAAGAAGCATGCGTGGCAAGGTGTGATAGGAGCATTCAAATATCTGGCACGTTTTCTTGTTTTATATCATTAACCTTTGTGTTTTTATATAATATTTGTTTTCCATCATATGTACAAACGCGCGCAATAGCTCAATTGGCAAGGGACGTCGCTTGGTGAGTGCTGGGACCTGGGTTCGATTCCCAAGTCCCCCATATATTCTTCATAATTTTTGTTCTAACACGTTCAGGTACATCACTCCTCCAATATCCCACCATGCATCCTCACGCCTATGGCTGCCACACGCTTATGATGATCAATCTGAAGGCCACAGAAGGAGGTCTATCATACGCCTGGGTCAACCAACGTGCACATGATCCCTGAAAGGTCAAACGAAGCTTATGTTCATGGGCCTGAATTCCTCACAAACACCTCCCTTTGGGCCTGACACCCCCCTTGGTTTGCAATTTGATTTTTTTTTCTTTCTTTTAATTTCTTTCAATTATTTATTTTTTATAATTATTATTAAGTCATTAAAATTAATTTTTTCATAATAAAATCAGAAAATCAAAATACAAAAATATGTTTAATTATTTATTAATTTACTCATTAATTTATTTTTGTAAATAAATGTTAATAATTAATTTAGTTTAATTTAGGTTTTAATTCAATCTTTTTCTTTAATAAATAAAATTCTATAGAATTAGGTTTTGTTTTATTTTTTTATTATTATTGACCATCATTATTTATTATTATTATTTTTGTAAATAAACATGTAAATTAATTAATTATTAAATTAGGTTAACATTAATATTTTCTTTAATAATTAAAAATAATTTAGAATTAGGGCTTCCTTTTAATTTTAATTTTCTTTATATTCATAAATACAAAAAAAAAACACAAAAAACACCTTTCTTTAATTAAATAATTAATTAGGCGTTAATTTAATTTAATTTCAAGCAAAGGGTCAAAACCCTCGGACGTTCAATTTTAATTTCTATTTCGCGCATTATTTTCTTTTGAATATTATGTAACTGCTTTCCGGATGTAATAGTAATTAGGTCTCTTTTACTTTCCGCATTTTATCAAAAAAACGGGTCTTTGTATTTTGGCGATGTATAGACCCGCACCTTGTAATAGCGTAGCTTTTATATTTCCGTCTTTTAATTTTCCGCACTCCTAACTGCTAAACTTGCATGAAAGAATGTATGTTAATTAAAAACAAGCGTAGCTCACAATGCCATGATCAAAGATAACTGTTAAACTGAAAACAACACACAAATACACACACCACTTCTAGGGTACGCCTCACCAGTTGCCTTCGAAACGTGGTCGTCAAGTATATGACGTTTTAGCGGTCCTTATGTCTATGATCCAGTTGCCTCGGAATAGTTGCCTCGAAACATTTGCCTCGAAATAGTTGCCTCGGATTAAAAAAGGATCAAGGACATAAGGGTAGCTTCTAAGGTGTCCTACTGTTGCTTCGGTGACCACACTGTCCCTACAATCGAATTAAACCGAACACCTCCAACGGTGGTGCTACCTACCTCTCAATGGTGGGATGACACTACCTTAAGGACTTCTACACAGCTTAATTCCTTAGGGTAGGTAGATGACTCATGGATACTTGCTCTCTAAAAAACAAAACAAAAATCTTTTCACACCGACACTTTCAAAAAGCTTTCAAAACAAAATTTTCAAACACTCTTGAGGACAAATACAAGAGTTATTCAGAAACCTTTCAAAGAAACTTTTTCAAACCCACTCACATTTTGAAAAGCAAACATTTTGAAAACATAAGAGCAAGTATCTAAGAGCCCATGGATAACCATGGATAATAAGGGTGCTAATACCTTCCCTTTCTATAAATCTACCTCCCGAACCGAGAGACAATCTCATAAGGAATTTTGCTGTGCTTTTGTCCTGTCCATGTTGGAGAAAATAAAAGACGGTGGCGACTCTTGCTTCCGCGACATTTCGCGAAACCAGCGTTAAACAGTCAGTTCTAAATCCACCGATCACAAAACTGGCGACTCTGCTGGGGAATACTTAAAGTGAGGTGTACCTTAGGATAGCTCATACTTGTGTTTTCAATTGCTGTGTTTTGTTTGCTTTAATATTATTGGGCCTGTCTTGGGAGTTCTATAGATCCTAACCCAGATCTGGGGGATACATTCTTAGAAAGTAGAAACAAGACTGTGAGGGAACTGTGCGGGGTATACCGACACGGTTGAAGCAGTCTGCTACATTGATGTGGCACTTTGTTGAGTATCGGTAACCCTTGAGTCAAGTCAAGGAGAGTACGGGGCCGTCGCGTGGTGTCGTGAAGCATCAACTGACCTTAGGAACCTTAATTGAACCATCCTGGCCTCTTTAGGGTAGTGAGATAACTGACTTTGGTGCAGTCCGAAGCTGGTTGATACTCGATACTACACTCAGTTGAGGGTTGTTTTCTTGGAATATTTCGATCGCCAGTTCAGTGGCTAAATCGAAACGATGAACACATAAAACAATCCAATGATATTGAGATCCTTAGAACCCGGTTACTTTTGATAGGACAGGTTTTAAGCCCACCAACTTCAAGAGGGTAGTACCCTAAACTTCATGCCGGCCTGAACTCTAAGGGTTGTCTTGTGTGACTTGTGTGCCTTCATACTTGAACTACTTGCATACTTGTTATCTAACAACACGAGTTCCTTGCAGCTTTTGTTTAACAGTCCTTAATTGGGACTCATTACAGGGCCTACTTACATCACTACACGCATAGCATAACATCATACCATCATACCATCGCATACATCCTGCATAAGGACTAATCCATTTCAAGGACCTCAAGGGTTTTGTGATGCAGGTCATGATGAATCAAATGTCCAGCAAGGGGCAAAGGGGATTTATTTTCCTCTAGCCAAGGTTAATGACTTGAGTCAGGGGCTATGACCCACTTGATATGGTGAGCCTTGACCCTTGAAGAAGGACTTTCAATAATATGTTGTTCCTTCCATCAAGCTACAAAATGCAGATTCTAACAATTTTCTTGTTTACCCCGCGAGATCCTTGAAAACATTGCATGCATACATACACATCATTGCATAACAGGTACCCTTGTTACAGGTCACTTACCTTCTTCGCTGTTTATTTCAGCAATGGCTTCCCAACAAGATAACCAGGGTCTTCATGCTCAAGAGACTCAGTTCAGGGAGATCTTCCTAAGCCTATCCAAGGGGCAGGAAGAGTTGAGGACACTCCTCATGGGGAATTTGGCCAAGAAAAATCCCGAGGAGGACAAGGACGAACGGCTGAAACGTCTGCAAGCTAAGGTAGACACAATGAGAACCCAGATGCTGGGGAAGATGGCTCTCATCCAAGGCTTAGCTCGGGAGCAAGAAGAGTTGAGGACCATGATCAATCAACTTCATCAAGACAAATACAACATGAAGCAACCAGCCCAAGTCAGGGACCAGGTCATTGATCAGCTTCCAAGAGGACAAGGGTCTGGTATGGTGAAGAATAGACTTCTCCAAATTGCTACCACTTCACAGGTCCAACCACAACCCCGCCCAGAGCAACAGGTTGATCAGGGTAAGCCTAGCAGGTCCAGGAGGCAATTCACCCAGCTCAACGTGTCGCTATTTCAAGCTTTACAACACCTATTGAGTTTGAATCTGATTACACTAAGGGCTCCTCTTCGGAATCCAAACACTTCTGCTCCTAACTATCATCCCAACAAAAGATGTGCATACCACTCCGATAGTCCGGGACATGACACTGCCGACTACTCGGATCTGAAGAACAAGGTCCAGGACCTGATTAATGAAGGAGCAGTGGATTTCACCCAAGTGGGTCAGGCGAGTGCTTCTACCATCCCTACAGGATTCACCATTTGAAGTAACAAGTCTTGAGACGAGAAGACTTTTTGTTCATTAGGATCTTTCAAGTTGTAGTTTTCTTTTGATTGTTCAAACATTTTATTCATATCAAACGTTGTTATTTCATTAATGCATTGCACATGTCTGTTTTGAAGTAATTATTTCGTATTCACTATATTGAAAATTGCTTTCATTTTTGTGATGATCAAATCTCAATTAAAAAACTCTAAGCCTCTTGAGGGAGGATGACGAAAACGATACCACGATATTTACAGTATGCTTTTGGACAAACCCCGCTGATGAGGTACAGGCATTGTTTCCATTCCTAAACACTGGAGTTATAAGGAAGATAATCCCTCGTCAACCCCTTCGAGCCAAAGAAGTAGGAGTTTTTATTTTCGAAAATTAAAACCCTTAATCATAACCTGGGGCAGGGTAGTCTTCTCAGTTGATCCAAGTGCACAACGAACAACATCAAAGGAGGCCTTCCAAAACAAAAGACAGTGATGGTTCCAAATGATCATAAAGACAGGCAGTCATTATCTCTCAAAAAATAAAAGCCCACTAAGTCAAAACCTATGAAGGAGACTTACAAAACTGGGGCATCCCGCTGACTGTAATTACAAAAAGAAACAGTTCAGGCAAAAAAACAGGGATAACAAAATAAAAAAAAAAGAAGAAAGAGGTCTTACAAACCCTCGACAAAAAAGGAAATGACTGCCTATTCAAAATAAACTGTCAATATCCGAACCATCACCATAATATCAGGACAAAGACTCAAACAAGGTCTAACGCACGATTAGCTGAGTTTAGGTTTGAAGAACATCACGAAGAGCGGGTGGGTACAAATATAATTTGAGCCTTTATCCTTTGTTTCTTAAACCGTGAACCAGGCCACGCTACAACCCTTAAAAGTCCTAGCTGAAGCATGGGTTAATTCGAAAGCATACTGTTACGAAAGGTATCCTGACTCCTTAAGGCTTGCGGTAAAATAACGAGTTGACATCACAGTTTACAAAAAAAATTCACTTGTTTTTATGAAAAAATGCATTTTCAAAAATTTCAAGACATACATAAGCTTTGCATTTTTAATATAACCTAGTTTGCATATGACTATTTGTTCGAATAGCAGAGAAATTCGCACGACGAATATCTAAGTGAACAGAAGTACTTCCAACCAAGGGGCAGGATGATCATTGTCCATCATCTGGGGCAGTCCAGTCAAGATTCAAAGAATCTCTCAAATGCCAAACAGCCAGGGGCAAATCTCCGCCTGAGTCACTTGGGGCATTCCAGCAACGAATCTCGCCTGATCAAACATCTTCTGGTGGCATGGAAAAACACTTCTGACAGGGGAAACTCCCTACATTCTGAGAGCATGGACATAGTCGAAAAAATACTACACATAACCAAAGACCCGCTAGGTTGACACACCTAGGCAAAAATAAGGGATTCCCGGCGAACCAAAAGGGTTCGGGCAAAAATAAAGGATGAAAATGAAAAAAATCTGTACACCCGGCAAGTCGAAAACCTGAAAAGGCGGCTTGAGCAAAAATGGGTATCCCGGTGGACTGAAAACCCGAAAGGGAGGTCCAGGCAAAAGTTAGGGATCAAAAGCGTACGACTATGTCCCATCATCTCGTCACTTGCCTACCAGAAGAAGATTTGTCGATCGACAGTTATCAAGCACCTCCACCAGGTATCTTCTTCTCCTACATCAGAAACTGGGGCAATATGAGTTGTCTAAGCAGTCTAATTGCTCTGTCCACCAAGGTACCAAGGTAGGTTCGGCTGAAGAATGCAATCCAGATACCTTCACTACCTGCAGAGTAAAATGAAACCCAACAATTCTCCCAAGCAGTTGGTCTCCCATCAAACCTAACAAGGCACCGTATCTCCAGTAAGTCAGCAACACTCTCCCCAAGAAGAGTTAGGCTACAGTCAGCCTTATGGAAGTTGGGTATCCCCAGTAGATCTCAACACTCCCCAGCGGAGTACACAAACATTCCTAACAAGCATCCCCGGCAATCTCGATCTAAGATTGTTCCCCGGCGGAATACCGGACATCCAGTGGAGCCATTCCCCAGTCCAATCTAAAAAGTTTCCCCAGGAGAACTCAATCAATCTCCCTAGTAGATTCAGGAAGCTTATCCCCAGTAGATTCTGGAAGCTTATCACCTGCAGAGTACGAATGCTCCCCCGGCTTTATTCAGAAGGTTATTTCCCCACCAGGATATAACTGGGTTATCCTCAGCCAATTGCCACGGAAAGATCGTCCCTGGCGAAGTCTTCCTACCCCCAGCGGAGTTCATCAAATCTTCCAACAAAGCTCAACAATGGTATCCCCAGCGGAGTTATCGTCAACCTCAGCAAAGTACCTCTCTTCCCACAGAGCATTCCCCACAGAGTAATCTCCTCAACAAGTTTATTCACCAACGGAGTCATCTTCTCCTACCGGTGTATTCTTGTTATCATCATCCCCAGTGGAAACGAAAAGCTCTACTCTTCAACATCAACCCAGGATTTGAACTCCCGACACCCGTCAAGGATTTACTTTCCTAGACAAAAATACATTCGTGAACATCATATCTTCATACATTATAGCATGCACATACGCATCATGAACATACAATCTCATTTACTTTGAGAACATCACGCATGTCATACATCATGACATTGCATATAACTAACGTTTTATCTTTTCCGGACAAAGGTCAATACAAAGATAATTACTATCAACTGTCGCAATTCCAGATTTGATACCTGTAGCCAGCCAGGGCACATCTGTGAGCGACTAATTCCAGACTCGATTCCTGTATCTTGCCAGGGCACGTCTGAAGAGTTTGAAGATCCGATTCCTGTATCTTTCCAGGGTGTATCTGTTGACGACTAATTCCAGACTCGATTCCTGTATCCTTCCAGGGCACGTCTGAAGAGTTCGAAGATCCGATTCCTGTATCTTGCCAGGGTATATCTGTTGACGACTAATTCCAGACTCGATTCCTGTATCCTTCCAGGGCACGTATGAAGAGTTCGAAGATCCGATTCCTGTATCTTGCTAGGGTGTATCTGTTGACGACTAATTCCAGACTCGATTCCTGTATCCTGCCAGGGCACGTCTGAAGAGTACGAAGATCCGATTCCTGTATCTTGCAAGGGTGTATCTGTTGACGACTAATTCCAGACTCGATTCCTGTATCCTGCCAGGGCACGTCTGAAGAGTTCGAAGATCCGATTCCTGTATCTTGCCAGGGTGTATCTGTTGACGAATAATTCCAGACTCGATTCCTGTATCCTGCCAGGGCACGTCTGAAGAGTTTGAAGATCCGATTCCTGTATCTTGCCAGGGTGTATCTGTTGACGACTAATTCCAGACTCGATTCCTGTATCCTGCCAGGGCACGTCTGAAGAGTTTGAAGATCCGATTCATGTATCTTGCCAGGGTGTATTTGTTGACGACTAATTCTAGACTCGATTCCTGTATCCTGCCAGGGCACGTCTGAAGAGTTCGAAGATCTGATTCCTGTATCTTGCCAGGGTGTATCTGTTGATGACTAATTCCAGACTCGATTCCTGTATCCTGCCAGGGCACGTCTGAAGAGTTCGAAGATCCGATTCCTGTATCTTGCCAGGGTGTATCTGTTGACGACTAATTCCAGACTCGATTCCTGTATCCTTCCAGGGCACGTCTGAAGAGTTTGAAGATCCGATTCCTATATCTTGCCAGGGTGTATCTGTTTACGACTAATTCCAGACTCGATTCCTGTATCCTGCCAGGGCACGTCTGAAGAGTTTGAAGATCCGATTCCTGTATCTTGCCAGGGTGTATCTGTTGACGACTATTTTCAAGATTCGATTCCTGTATCTAGCTAGGGCACATCTTTGAGTAACTGATTGTAGACTCAATACCTGTATCCGGCCAGGGCACATCTACATGAAGAATTTAGAGATTCGATACCTGTATCCAGCCAGGGCACATCTACATAAAGAGTTTGAAGATCAACCCCTGTAACAGGCCAGGTAATTATCTTTCTTTTTCAGGTACACAAGTTCTCGCTAAGGAATCTCTTACGCGATCAACACCTAGATGGCATCTATAAGCCCATCCACATACCAACAGTCTCCAAATGGCATCTATAAGCCCATTCCCGTCAAAGTTCCGTCACACTTCCAGATGGCATCTATAAGCCCATCCTCCTATCCATCATCTTTCCAAAATGGCATCTGTAAGCCCATTCCCTACATCACACTGCTGACACTCTACTATGTGAGTGCAAATTTCTGGGCACTCTAGTGTTCAATCATCTTCCACCTTCGGATTACGAAAGGCACGCCAGCAATCTACATCCTTAGGTCTAAGAAGATTGAACAGGGGAAACTGTTGTACCCCAAAATTTTCCCTCCCATATTCTTCAAGATTTGGCAAGATAATGGTTCAAAATCTCTCAAGAGTTGCACAGTCCAATTGCCTCCTAACACAGTCAAAATTAGGGTTTTGGTTCTTGCAAAGAAATTGAGATTTTAAAAGGTCCAATTAAGTCCCACATGACTATATACATTGTCAAGCATCCATATGTCAAGTTTCAAGACTCACAACATCAAATTGCACAGTCAAAAAACCCTAATTGCTCCACAGTCAACTGCAGGGGCAAAATGGTCATTTGACAGTCAAAAGTCAAATTTTTTGGTCAACATCTTATTTTGAAGCCACAAACATCATTTTATCAATTCTTGATCATGATTCTCAAAGCATGGCTCAAAAAGTCTCAAGATGCAAAAGTTTCTATTTTTGGACAGTTGAAAAGTCAACTGCAAATTGACCAAGGCATAACTTCTTCATGGTTTATCAGAAAAATCTCATCCAAAGCTCATTTTGAAGGGGATGACATTTCCTACAACTCATCTTCACACTCCAAGTCCAAGAAATGCTCTCACAAAAAGTTATCAATTTCAACATTATAGGTCATTTTCAAAAGTCAACAAAAAGGCACTTTAAGTCAAAGACCATAACTTGAGATTGGTAAATAAAAATGACATGGGATCAAAGGAATTGGTTAGAGGACTTCAATACCTTTCCAAAATGTCCAAGAACATGTTCATAGCTTCAAAATTGAGCAAGATATGCATTGGAGAAGTTGGGAAATATTTGGGAACTTTCAAAAGTCAACTTTGCCTAAAAAGCTCCAAATTTGCCAATGGGCCTCAAATTCTTCCTTGAATCATTACCCAAAGCCTATGCACGACCCATTGAGCTTAAAAGGATTTATTTTCTTATTTTTAATTAATTAATTGAATTTTTATTCTTATTAATTCATTTAATTAGTTTTAATTGTAGAAAAATATCAAATAATGGTTTTCAAATCTTTTTATGCAGCAAATATACTCCAAATATGCTAAAGATTTAGTGCATCAATCAACAAGACAAGATCTTCCATAATTGGCAAAGTTTCCATGGGAAAAGATTGAAAAAAGATATGATTGGCAATCAAATATTCAAGCCATTAATTCATGGACTTTTGGGCTCTTTCTTGACCTAATTTGCTTCACATACAAAGGCTGAGTGAAACCCTACTCATACATACACGTGAAAGCTGCTGCAACAATACAATCACTTTGCAAAATTTCAATAAAAACTTGAAGACTGATTTCCCATTTGCAGGTGGATTCGAAGCCTAAAAGTGATCCAAACGTATTGCTTGAGTCTCCAGGAAGCTTTTGCAATCAAGAACCAGTCCAAACACGCAAAGAATTAGAAGATACAAGTGACACGGTTTGCTATATTTTCTAAATTCGTATATCATCATTCATGCGCTTTTAACAATTTTTTTGGATTGATTCATGCTCATAGGTACCTCCTGAAGCGATTGGTATAAGTTAATTGGACTAACACTGCCTGTATCCAAATCCACCATGGACGAAAATTAGGTTTTCTGAAGCTTGCATTTGGGGCTTTAGGCATAGGGAAAAATTGGACCACGTCATAGCCATGGTTGAATTTATCAAGGCCAGACGAATTCAACCAACCTCTCGCGCTCAATTTATATTTCCTCCTCTTCTATTCGCTATTATTCACTATTCCACTTAGTGGGGGTTTAAAACCCCCGCTACTTGTTTTATATTTTGTAGGAAGAACGAAGAAGAAGCATGCGTGGCAAGGTGTGATAGGAGCATTCAAATATCTGGCACGTTTTCTTGTTTTATATCATTAACCTTTGTATTTTTATATAATATTTGTTTTCCATCATATGTACAAACGCGCGCAATAGCTCAATTGGCAAGGGACGTCGCTTGGTGAGTGCTGGGACCTGGGTTCGATTCCCAAGTCCCCCATATATTCTTCATAATTTTTGTTCTAACACGTTCAGGTACATCACTCCTCCAATATCCCACCATGCATCCTCACGCCTATGGCTGCCACACGCTTATGATGATCAATCTGAAGGCCACAGAAGGAGGTCTATCATACGCCTGGGTCAACCAACGTGCACATGATCCCTGAAAGGTCAAACGAAGCTTATGTTCATGGGCCTGAATTCCTCACAAACACCTCCCTTTGGGCCTGACACCCCCCTTGGTTTGCAATTTGATTTTTTTTTCTTTCTTTTAATTTCTTTCAATTATTTATTTTTTATAATTATTATTAAGTCATTAAAATTAATTTTTTCATAATAAAATCAGAAAATCAAAATAAAAAAATATGTTTAATTATTTATTAATTTACTCATTAATTTATTTTTGTAAATAAATGTTAATAATTAATTTAGTTTAATTTAGGTTTTAATTCAATCTTTTTCTTTAATAAATAAAATTCTATAGAATTAGGTTTTGTTTTATTTTTTTATTATTATTGACCATCATTATTTATTATTATTATTTTTGTAAATAAACATGTAAATTAATTAATTATTAAATTAGGTTAACATTAATATTTTCTTTAATAATTAAAAATAATTTAGAATTAGGGCTTCCTTTTAATTTTAATTTTCTTTATATTCATAAATACAAAAAAAAACACAAAAAACACCTTTCTTTAATTAAATAATTAATTAGGCGTTAATTTAATTTAATTTCAAGCAAAGGGTCAAAACCCTCGGACGTTCAATTTTAATTTCTATTTCGCGCATTATTTTCTTTTGAATATTATGTAACTGCTTTCCGGATGTAATAGTAATTAGGTCTCTTTTACTTTCCGCATTTTATCAAAAAAACGGGTCTTTGTATTTTGGCGATGTATAGACCCGCACCTTGTAATAGCGTAGCTTTTATATTTCCGTCTTTTAATTTTCCGCACTCCTAACTGCTAAACTTGCATGAAAGAATGTATGTTAATTAAAAACAAGCGTAGCTCACAATGCCATGATCAAAGATAACTGTTAAACTGAAAACAACACACAAATACACACACCACTTCTAGGGTACGCCTCACCAGTTGCCTTCGAAACGTGGTCGTCAAGTATATGACGTTTTAGCGGTCCTTATGTCTATGATCCAGTTGCCTCGGAATAGTTGCCTCGAAACATTTGCCTCGAAACAGTTGCCTCGGATTAAAAAAGGATCAAGGACATAAGGGTAGCTTCTAAGGTGTCCTACTGTTGCTTCGGTGACCACACTGTCCCTACAATCGAATTAAACCGAACACCTCCAACGGTGGTGCTACCTACCTCTCAATGGTGGGATGGCACTACCTTAAGGACTTCTACACAGCTTAATTCCTTAGGGTAGGTAGATGACTCATGGATACTTGCTCTCTAAAAAACAAAACAAAAATCTTTTCACACCGACATTTTCAAAAAGCTTTCAAAACAAAATTTTCAAACACTCTTGAGGACAGATACAAGAGTTATTCAGAAACCTTTCAAAGAAACTTTTTCAAACCCACTCACATTTTGAAAAGCAAACATTTTGAAAACATAAGAGCAAGTATCTAAGAGCCCATGGATAACCATGGATAATAAGGGTGCTAACACCTTCCCTTTCTATAAATCTACCTCCCGAACCGAGAGACAATCTCATAAGGAATTTTGCTGTGCTTTTGTCCTGTCCATGTTGGAGAAAATAAAAGACGGTGGCGACTCTTGCTTCCGCGACATTTCGCGAAACCAGCGTTAAACAGTCAGTTCTAAATCCACCGATCACAGAACTGGCGACTCTGCTGGGGAATACTTAAAGTGAGGTGTACCTTAGGATAGCTCATACTTGTGTTTTCAATTGCTGTGTTTTGTTTGCTTTAATATTATTGGGCCTGTCTTGGGAGTTCTATAGATCCTAACCCAGATCTGGGGGATACCTTCTTAGAAAGTAGAAACAAGACTGTGAGGGAACTGTGCGGGGTATACCGACACGGTTGAAGCAGTCTGCTACGTTGATGTGGCACTTTGTTGAGTACCGGTAACCCTTGAGTCAAGTCAAGGAGAGTACGGGGCCGTCGCGTGGTGTCGTGAAGCATCAACTGACCTTAGGAACCTTAATTGAACCATCCTGGCCTCTTTAGGGTAGTGAGATAACTGACTTTGGTGCAGTCCGAAGTTGGTTGATACTCGATACTACACTCAGTTGAGGGTTGTTTTCTTGGAATATTTCGATCGCCAGTTCAGTGGCTAAATCGAAACGATGAACACAGAAAACAATCCAATGATATTGAGATCCTTAGAACCCGGTTACTTTTGATAGGACAGGTTTTAAGCCCACCAACTTCAAGAGGGTAGTACCCTAAACTTCATGCCGGCCTGAACTCTAAGGGTTGTCTTGTGTGACTTGTGTGCCTTCATACTTGAACTACTTGCATACTTGTTATCTAACAACACGAGTTCCTTGCAGCTTTTGTTTAACAGTCCTTAATTGGGACTCATTACAGGGCCTACTTACATCACTACACGCATAGCATAACATCATACCATCATACCATCGCATACATCCTGCATAAGGACTAATCCATTTCAAGGACCTCAAGGGTTTTGTGATGCAGGTCATGATGAATCAAATGTCCAACAAGGGGCAAAGGGGATTTATTTTCCTCTAGCCAAGGTTAATGACTTGAGTCAGGGGCTATGACCCACTTGATATGGTGAGCCTTGACCCTTGAAGAAGGACTTTCAATAATATGTTGTTCCTTCCATCAAGCTACAAAATGCAGATTCTAACAATTTTCTTGTTTACCCCGCGAGATCCTTGAAAACATTGCATGCATACATACACATCATTGCATAACAGGTACCCTTGTTACATGTCACTTACCTTCTTCGCTGTTTATTTCAGCAATGGCTTCCCAACAAGATAACCAGGGTCTTCATGCTCAAGAGACTCAGTTCAGGGAGATCTTCCTAAGCCTATCCAAGGGGCAGGAAGAGTTGAGGACACTCCTCATGGGGAATTTGGCCAAGAAAAATCCCGAGGAGGACAAGGACGAACGGCTGAAACGTCTGCAAGCTAAGGTAGACACAATGAGAACCCAGATGCTGGGGCAGATGGCTCTCATCCAAGGCTTAGCTCGGGAGCAAGAAGAGTTGAGGACCATGATCAATCAACTTCATCAAGACAAATACAACATGAAGCAACCAGCCCAAGTCAGGGACCAGGTCATTGATCAGCTTCCAAGAGGACAAGGGTCTGGTATGGTGAAGAATAGACCTCTCCAAATTGCTACCACTTCACAGGTCCAACCACAACCCCGCCCAGAGCAACAGGTTGATCAGGGTAAGCCTAGCAGGTCCAGGAGGCAATTCACCCAGCTCAACGTGTCGCTATTTCAAGCTTTACAACACCTATTGAGTTTGAATCTGATTACACTAAGGGCTCCTCTTCGGAATCCAAACACTTCTGCTCCTAACTATCATCCCAACAAAAGATGTGCATACCACTCCGATAGTCCGGGACATGACACTGCCGACTACTCGGATCTGAAGAACAAGGTCCAGGACCTGATTAATGAAGGAGCAGTGGATTTCACCCAAGTGGGTCAGGCGAGTGCTTCTACCATCCCTACAGGATTCACCATTTGAAGTAACAAGTCTTGAGACGAGAAGACTTTTTGTTCATTAGGATCTTTCAAGTTGTAATTTTCTTTTGATTGTTCAAACATTTTATTCATATCAAACGTTGTTATTTCATTAATGCATTGCACATGTCTGTTTTGAAGTAATTATTTCGTATTCACTATATTGAAAATTGCTTTCATTTTTGTGATGATCAAATCTCAATTAAAAAACTCTAAGCCTCTTGAGGGAGGATGACGAAAACGATACCACGATATTTACAGTATGCTTTTGGACAAACCCCGCTGATGAGGTACAGGCATTGTTTCCATTCCTAAACACTGGAGTTATAAGGAAGATAATCCCTCGTCAACCCCTTCGAGCCAAAGAAGTAGGAGTTTTTATTTTCGAAAATTAAAACCCTTAATCATAACCTGGGGCAGGGTAGTCTTCTCAGTTGATCCAAGTGCACAACGAACAACATCAAAGGAGGCCTTCCAAAACAAAAGACAGTGATGGTTCCAAATGATCATAAAGACAGGCAGTCATTATCTCTCAAAAAATAAAAGCCCACTAAGTCAAAACCTATGAAGGAGACTTACAAAACCGGGGCATCCCGCTGACTGTAATTACAAAAAGAAACAGTTCAGGCAAAAAAACAGGGATAACAAAAAAAAAAAAAAAGAAGAAAGAGGTCTTACAAACCCTCGACAAAAAAGGAAATGACTGCCTATTCAAAATAAACTGTCAATATCCGAACCATCACCATAATATCAGGACAAAGACTCAAACAAGGTCTAACGCACGATTAGCTGAGTTTAGGTTTGAAGAACATCACGAAGAGCGGGTGGGTACAAATATAATTTGAGCCTTTATCCTTTGTTTCTTAAACCGTGAACCAGGCCACGCTACAACCCTTAAAAGTCCTAGCTGAAGCATGGGTTAATTCGAAAGCATACTGTTACGAAAGGTATCCTGACTCCTTAAGGCTTGCGGTAAAATAACGAGTTGACATCACAGTTTACAAAAAAAATTCACTTGTTTTTATGAAAAAATGCATTTTCAAAAATTTCAAGACATACATAAGCTTTGCATTTTTAATATAACCTAGTTTGCATATGACTATTTGTTCGAACAGCAGAGAAATTCGCACGACGAATATCTAAGTGAACAGAAGTACTTCCAACCAAGGGGCAGGATGATCATTGTCCATCATCTGGGGCAGTCCAATCAAGATTCAAAGAATCTCTCAAATGCCAAACAGCCAGGGGCAAATCTCCGCCTGAGTCACTTGGGGCATTCCAGCAACGAATCTCGCCCGATCAAACATCTTCTGGTGGCATGGAAAAACACTTCTGACAGGGGCAACTCCCTACATTCTGAGAGCATGGACATAGTCGAAAAAATACTACACATAACCAAAGACCCGCTAGGTTGACACACCTAGGCAAAAATAAGGGCTTCCCGGCGAACCAAAAGGGTTCGGGCCAAAATAAGGGATGAAAATGAAAAAAATCTGTACACCCGGCAAGTCGAAAACCTAAAAAGGCGGCTTGAGCAAAAATGGGTATCCCGGTGGACTGAAAACCCGAAAGGGCGGTCCAGGCAAAAGTTAGGGATCAAAAGCGTACGACTATGTCCCATCATCTCGTCACTTGCCTACCAGAAGAAGATTTGTCGATCGACAGTTATCAAGCACCTCCACCAGGTATCTTCTTCTCCTACATCAGAAACTGGGGCAATATGAGTTGTCTAAGCAGTCTAATTGCTATGTCCACCAAGGTACAAAGGTAGGTTCGGCTGAAGAATGCAATCCAGATACCTTCACTCCCTGTAGAGTAAAATGAGACCCAACAATTCTCCTAAGCAGTTGGTCTCCCATCAAACCTAACAAGGCACCGTATCTCCAGCAAGTCAGCAACACTCTCCCCAAGCAGAGTTAGGCTACAGTCAGCCTTATGGAAGTTGGGTATCCCCAGTAGATCTCAACACTCCCTAGCGGAGTACACAAACATTCCTAACAAGCATCCCCGGCAATCTCGATCTAAGATTGTTCCCCTGCGGAATACCGGACATCCAGTGGAGCCATTCCCCAGTCCAATCTAAAAAGTTTCCCCAGGAGAACTCAATCAATCTCCCCAGTAGATTCAGGAAGCTTATCCCCAGTAGATTCTGGAAGCTTATCACCTGCAGAGTACGAATGCTCCCCCAGCTTTATTCAGAAGGTTATTTCCCGACCAGGATATAACTGGGTTATCCTCAGCCAATTGCCACGGAAAGATCGTCCTCGGCGAAGTCTTCCTACCCCCAGCGGAGTTCATCAAATCTTCCAACAAAGCTCAACAATGGTATCCCCAGTGGAGTTATCGTCAACCTCAGCAAAGTACCTCTCTTCCCACAGAGCATTCCCCGTAGAATAATCTCCTCAACAAGTTTATTCACCAACGGAGTCATCTTCTCCTACCGGTTTATTCTTGTAATCATCATCCCCAGTGGAAACGAAAAGCTCTACTCTTCAACATCAACCCAGGATTTGAACTCCCGGCACCCGTCAAGGATTTACTTTCCTAGACAAAAATACATTCGTGAACATCATATCTTCATACATTATATCATGCACATACGCATCATGAACATACAATCTCATTTACTTTGAGAACATCACGCATGTCATACATCATGACATTGCATATAACTAACGCTTTATCTTTTCAGGACAAAGGTCAATACAAAGATAATTACTATCAACTGTCGCAATTCTAGATTTGATACCTGTAGCCAGCCAGGGCACATCTGTGAGCGACTAATTCCAGACTCGATTCCTGTATCTTGCCAGGTGACGTCTGAAGAGTTTGAAGATCCGATTCCTGTATCTTGCCAGGGTGTATCTGTTGACGACTAATTCCAGACTCGATTCCTGTATCCTGCCAGGGCACGTCTGAAGAGTTTGAAGATCCGATTCCTGTATCTTGCCAGGGTGTATCTGTTGACAACTAATTCCAGACTCGATTCCTGTATCCTACCAGGGCACGTCTGAAGAATTCGAAGATCCGATTCCTGTATCTTGCCAGGGTGTATCTGTTGACGACTAATTCCAGACTCGATTCCTGTATCCTGCCAGGGCACGTCTGAAGAGTTTGAAGATCCGATTCCTGTATCTTGCCAGGGTGTATCTGTTGACGACTAATTCCAGACTCGACTCCTGTATCCTGCCAGGGCACGTCTGAAGAGTTTGAAGATCCGATTCCTGTATCTTGCCAGGGTGTATCTGTTGACGACTAATTCCAGACTCGATTCCTGTATCCTGCCAGGGCACGTCTGAAGAGTTCGAAGATCCGATTCCTGTATCTTGCCAGGGTGTATCTGTTGATGACTAATTCCAGACTCGATTCCTGTATCCTGCCAGGGCACGTCTGAAGAGTTCGAAGATCCGATTCCTGTATCTTGCCAGGGTGTATCTGTTGACGACTAATTCCAGACTCGATTCCTGTATCCTTCCAGGGCACGTCTGAAGGGTTTGAAGATACGATTCCTATATCTTGCCAGGGTGTATCTGTTGACGACTAATTCCAGACTCGATTCCTGTATCCTGCCAGGGCACGTCTGAAGAGTTTGAAGATCTGATTCCTGTATCTTGCTAGGGTGTATCTGTTGACGACTATTTTCCAGATTCGATTCCTGTATCTAGCCAGGGCTCATCTGTGAGTAACTGATTGTAGACTCGATACCTGTATCCGGCCAGGGCACATCTACATGAAGAATTTAGAGATTTGATACCTGTATCCAGCCAGGGCACATCTACATAAAGAGTTTGAAGATCAACCCCTGTAACAGGCCAGGTAATTATCTTTCTTTTTCAGGTACACAAGTTCTCGCTAAGGAATCTCTTACGCGATCAACACCTAGATGGCATCTATAAGCCCATCCACATACCAACAGTCTCCAAATGGCATCTATAAGCCCATTCCCGTCAAAGTTCCGTCACACTTCCAGATGGAATCTATAAGCCCATCCTCCTATCCATCATCTTTCCAAAATGGCATATGTAAGCCCATTCCCTACATCACACTGCTGACACTCTACTATGTGAGTGCAAATTTCTGGGTACTCTAGTGTTCAATCATCTTCCACCTTCCGATTACGAAAGGCACGCCAGCCAATCTACATCCTCAGGTCTAAGAAGATTGAACAGGGGCAACTGTTGTACCCCAAAATTTGCCCTCCCATATTCTTCAAGATTT
Source organism: Vicia faba (assembly GCA_948472305.1). NCBI lineage: Eukaryota > Viridiplantae > Streptophyta > Magnoliopsida > Fabales > Fabaceae > Vicia > Vicia faba. The sequence continues at coordinate 431,521,512 of OX451738.1, forward strand.
GGCAAGATAATGGTTCAAAATCTCTCAAGAGTTGCATAGTCCAATTGCCTCCTAACACAGTCAAAATTAGGGTTTTGGTTCTTGCAAAGAAATTGAGATTTTAAAAGGTCCAATCAAGTCCCACATGCCTATATACATTGTCAAGCATCCATATGTCAAGTTTCAAGACTCACAACATCAAATTGCACAATCAAAAAACCCTAATTGCTCCACAGTCAACTGCAGGGGCAAAATGGTCATTTGAGAGTCAAAAGTCAAAATTTTTGGTCAACGTCTTATTTTGAAGCCACAAACATCATTTGATCAATTCTTGATCATGATTCTCAAAGCATGGCTCAAAAAGTCTCAAGATGCAAAAGTTTCTATTTTTGGACAGTTGAAAAGTCAACTGCAAATTGACCAAGGCATAACTTCTTCACGGTTTATCAGAAAAATCTCATCCAAAGCTCATTTTGAAGGGGATGAAATTTCCTACAACTCATCTTCACACTCCAAGTCCAAGAATTTCTCTCACAAAAAGTTATCAATTTTAACATTATAGGTCATTTTCAAAAGTCAACAAAAAGGCACTTTAAGTCAAAGACCATAACTTGAGATTGGTAATTCAAAATGACATGGGACCAAAGGAATTGGTTAGAGGACTTCAAGACCTTTCCAAAATGTCCAAGAACATGTTCATAGCTTCAAAATTGAGCAAGATATGCATTGGAGAAGTTGGGAAATTTTTGGGAACTTTCAAAAGTCAACTTTGCCTAAAAAGCTCCAAATTTGCCAATGGGCCTCAAATTCTTCCTTGAATCATTACCCAAAGCCTATTCACGACCCATTGAGCTTAAAAGGATTTATTTTCTTATTTTTAATTAATTAATTAAATTTTTATTCTTATTAATTCATTTAATTAGTTTTAATTGTAGAAAAATATCAAATAATGGTTTTCAAATCTTTTTATGCAGCAAATATACTCCAAATATGCTAAAGATTTCGTGCATCAATCAACAAGACAAGATCTTCCATAATTGGCAAAGTTTCCATGGGAAAAGATTGAAAAAAAGATATGATTGGCAATCAAATATTCAAGCCATTAATTCATGGACTTTTGGGCTCTTTCTTGACCTAATTTGCTTCACATACAAAGGCTGAGTGAAACCCTACTCATACATACACGTGAAAGCTGCTGCAACAATACAATCACTTTTCAAAATTTCAATAAAAACTTGAAGACTGATTTCCCATTTGCAGGTGGATTCGAAGCCTGAAAGTGATCCAAACGTATTGCTTGAGTCTCCAGGAAGCTTTTGCAATCAAGAACCAGTCCAAACACACAAAGAATTAGAAGATACAAGTGACACGGTTTTCTATATTTTCTAAATTCGTATATCATCATTCATGCGCTTTTAACAATTTTTTTGGATTGATTCATGCTCATAGGTACCTCCTGAAGCGATTGGTATAAGTTAATTGGACTAACACTGCCTGTATCCAAATCCACCATGGACGAAAATTAGGTTTTCTGAAGCTTGCATTTGGGGCTTTAGGCATAGGGAAAAATTGGACCACGTCATAGCCATGGTTGAATTCGTCAAGGCCAGACAAATTCAACCAACCTCTCGCGCTCAATTTATATTTCGTCCTCTTCTATTCGCTATTATTCATTATTCCACTTAGTGGGGGTTTAAAACCCCCGCTACTTGTTTTATATTTTGCAGGAAGAACGAAGAAGAAGCATGCGTGGCAAGGTGTGATAGGAGCATTCAAATATCTGGCGCATTTTCTTGTTTTATATCATTAACCTTTGTGTTTTTATATAATATTTGTTTTCCATCATATGTGCAAACGCGCGCAATAGCTCAATTGGCAAGGGACGTGGCTTGGTGAGTGCTGGGACCTGGGTTCAATTCCCAGGTCCCCCATATATTCTTCATAATTTTTGTTCTAACACGTTCAGGTACATCACTCCTCCAATATCCCACCATGCATCCTCACGCCTAAGGCTGCCACGCGCTTATGATGATCAATCTGAAGGCCACAGAAGGAGGTCTATCATACGCCTGGGTCAACCAACGTGCACATGATCCCTGAAAGGTCAAACGAAGCTTATGTTCATGGGCCTGAATTCCTCACAAACACCTCCCTTTGGGCCTGACACCCCCCTTGGTTTGCAATTTGATTTTTTTTTCTTTCTTTTAATTTCTTTCAATTATTTATTTTTTATAATTATTATTAAGTCATTAAAATTAATTTTTTCATAATAAAATCAGAAAATCAAAATACAAAAATATGTTTAATTATTTATTAATTTACTCATTAATTTATTTTTGTAAATAAATGTTAATAATTAATTTAGTTTAATTTAGGTTTTAATTCAATCTTTTTCTTTAATAAATAAAATTCTATAGAATTAGGTTTTGATTTATTTTTTTATTATTATTGACCATCATTATTTATTATTATTATTTTTGTAAATAAACATGTAAATTAATTAATTATTAAATTAGGTTAACATTAATATTTTCTTTAATAATTAAAAATGATTTAGAATTAGGGCTTCCTTTTAATTTTAATTTTCTTTATATTCATAAATACAAAAAAAAAACACAAAAAACACCTTTCTTTAATTAAATAATTAATTAGGCGTTAATTTAATTTAGTTTCAAGCAAAGGGTCAAAACCCTCGGACGTTCAATTTTAATTTCTATTTCGCGCATTATTTTCTATTGAATATTATGTAAGTGCTTTCCGGATGTAATAGTAATTAGGTCTCTTTTACTTTCCGCATTTTATCAAAAAAATGGGTCTTTGTATTTTGGCGATGTATAGACCCGCGCCTTGTAATAGCGTAGCTTTTATATTTCCGTCTTTTAATTTTCTGCACTCCTAACTGCTAAACTTGCATGAAAGAATGTATGTTAATTAAAAACAAGCGTAGCTCACAATGCCATGATCAAAGATAACTGTTAAACTGAAAACAACACACAAATACACACACCACTTCTAGGGTACGCCTCACCTGTTGCCTTCGAAACGTGGTCGTCAAGTATAGAACATTTTAGCGGTCCTTATGTCCATGATCCAGTTGCCTCGGAATAGTTGCCTCGAAACAGTTGCCTCGAAACGGTTGCCTCAGATTAAAAAAGGATCAAGGACATAAGGGTAGCTTCTAAGGTGTCCTACTGTTGCTTCGGTGACCACACTGTCCCTACAATCGAATTGACCTGAACACCTCCAACGGTGGTGCTACCTACCTCTCAATGGTGGGATGGAACTACCTTAAGGACTTCTACACAGCTTAATTCCTTAGGGTAGGTAGATGACTCATGGATACTTGCTCTCTAAAAAACAAAACAAAAATCTTTTCACACCGACACTTTCAAAAAGCTTTCAAAACAAATTTTTCAAACACTCTTGAGGACAGATACAAGAGTTATTCAGAAACCTTTCAAAGAAACTTTTTCAAACCCACTCACATTTTGAAAAGCAAACATTTTGAAAACATAAGAGAAAGTATCTAAGAGCCCATGGATAACCATGGATAGAAAGGGTGCTAACACCTTCCCTTTCTATAAATCTACCTCCCGAACCGAGAGACAATCTCATAAGGAATTTTGATGTGCTTTTGTCTTGTCCATGTTGGAGAAAATAAAAGACAGTGGCGACTCTTGCTTCCGCGACATTTCGCGAAACCAGCGTTAAACAGTCAGTTCTAAATCCACCGATCACACAGACCATCAATGGGCTGATATCTTCACCAAACCCCTTTCTGAAGATAGGTTCAATTTCATTCTGAAACATCTCAGCATGAAAATCTGCCCAGAGTGAAAAATGCTTTAATTCTATATATTATCCTTCAGAATGTATTTGTTTTACTGTGAACTTCTGATCAATCTCTTTTCAGAAAGATAGACATGCAGATTGTATCAGATGTTATTCTTAAAGATCTGAGCGTTTCAGCTCAAGGATAGATGTGCTGCTCACTAAATCAAACAAGTGTCATCCAATCATCAGCAAATCTCTGAAGCAGAATGCGTGAACGCTTCTGAGAAGGCAACACGCTGATTGGGTGCATTGAGACACATGTCTGGTAACCGTTTTAAGTATCTTTCTCAACTCCCCCAAAATCAGCAAGCATTAAATGAAAGTAATCATGTTTTTAAAACGTAATCATGAATTATTTCTCTTTCTTGAAACCGTTTACACTTTCAAAAATTATTTTGAAATCTATTTAAGCACATTAAACATCTCACATTAATCCTTTACCGTTTCTTACAATCTTACAAATATTTTATGCATTTTCCTTGTGTGTTCATCTCTCTCAAAAGAAACCCTTTTTTTCAGTTTTCTCAGAAAAACCCTAAGTGTGAACATGGAAACCTCCAGCAATGTCTCTGCAGGTTCTCAGAAGGAAGCTTCTTCTGAACAATACCAAGTTCCTTTCAGAACACTCCTTACACCAGTGAAGAATTTGGAAGTGCTGTCTGAACTGATTGTTGACTTCTCCAGTCTGAAAGAAAATGGATTTGACTTGACAGAAGAAGTTAGGGCACAGGGATGGGAGAGATATTTTGATAGGTTGGTTGGACCAACGTTCCCAGTCTTGGTCAAGGAGTTCTGGATTCATGCGTACTCATCAACGCATCAAGTCACCTCCTACATAATGAGAAAGAAGATTGTGATCACTGAGGATCACATAGCAAGATTGATTGGATACAATGGCGGTGGTATCCGCTGTATCGATATGGCTGAAAGATGCTCTGACGTTGCTGTCATTGCAAGGCAGATTTTCACCCATGGGGTTCCCAGCAGCAAGATCAGAGACTTAAAGGATCAGGACAGAATATGGGCGAAGATCATTCTGGGGTGCTTTAATCACAAGAAGCCAACAAGCTCCCCTGATTATATAAATATAGATCAGCAGTTTCTGATCTATTTTATTAATTAGAAGGTAAAGATCAATTTGGCTCATCTTCTGTTTAATCACCTCAGGACCAGCGTCAAGGAGACCAGGGAAGAAGAAAGAACAAAAAGGGACTGGATACCCTTTGGCAGGTTAATATCAGATATTCTGACTGAGAATAGGCTGATAGAGCACCTTACAGAAGCTCAGGAATTAAGTTCTATTGAACCAACTGTTGGCAAGCCTCTGAACGGCAAGAATCTGAAGAAAATGAAACTGATAGAGAATATCAGAAAGGAGCCCAACGTTACTCCTCTTGCTGACATCACCAGCAGAAGAGTCCCACTGAACGACTTTCCACTATTCTCTGAGATTGAATCAAAACCAGTTGTGGTTCTCAGATACTTGGACGCGTGCAAGGCTGATGGTACAGATCCTAAACTGAATATCAAAGATCTGCACCAATAACAACCATAATTTACTATGAAGAAGACGAAGAAAAGAAAGGCCACTTCAGAAGGTCCATCCCAGCAGACCCCTAAGAAAAGAGGTAATTTATCTGCTGCTTCTGTTTTAAATTCTTCTGCTATTCCAACATCAATCCCAACCCCAGCTTCACATGAACAACCTCTCTCACCCATACCAGAAGAACCACAAATTCCTGAACAACCAGAAATTCCTCCTCCTTCTCCACAACCAGCAATTCCTCCTCCCTCTCCTCAACCAGAAATTCATCCACCATCACCTCTACCATCACCTCCACAACCTGAGTTTCATCATTCTGAAACTCCATCACCTGAACCTCATTCTCCTCAATCCTCTGAGCCACAACCCTTGGCAATTCAGCTGCCATGTGGAACAACTGTAACCATGGCCCAACTGCCATCCTCTCCAGAAACTACCCCTCCAAACACTCCAAACAGTCCTATTATTATCTATGATTCTCCCACTCCATCTCCCAAACAAACATCTCCCAAACAAACTACAGAAAACCACAGCAGGACCTTCATCGATTTAACAATCCTTGACCGTCTTGCTGATCTCAAAAATAAAATAACCATTCCAAAACCAAAACAGCTAGATGTTGGCTCTGGTATTGTGAATTTTGAAATAGGTTTGCAGCAGTGGATTGCTTCTCTAAAGCAAGTTTGCCCTGGAATGATTGATCCTGCTGCCTCAGACCAACTCTGGACACGATTCAGAATTTGGGTACGTGCTGAAGCCCTCAAATTGCAAGACATCAATTATGAGCAGGCACAACAGAATTTCAGCAAGCTGCTGAAGGAAGTTGGAAGTCAGCTGCTGAAGGAAGACGTGCTCCTTCTGGATAGTGAGCCATGGCCTGAGAAGCGTCCAGCTTCAAAAGTGCAGCCAACAGAAGATAAGACTACTCAAGCTGAAGTTAGTCAAGCTGAAGATGTTGCAGAAAGCTCTCAGAAGCTTCCTGCTTCTGATGTTTCTCAAGCTGCCTTGGACAGGCAGACTCTGGAAGAGCTGAGGCTGAATGATATTCGTCTGCAGCAAAGAATGGATGAAAATGATCAGAAGATGAAGGAAAGGATGGACATGCAAGACAGAAAGATAGATACAGTAGTCAGCATGGTGCACAAGCAGAATGAAACTGCTGATCAGATTAAGGCAATGCTGGAGACTCTGTTCACACGCTTTCCTCCCCAAACTTAGTTTTTCATTCATGATATTTTCAATGTTTTCTTTGCATATCTTCTGTACTGTTTTGTCGGGCTCTGAATTTTAATATAACAAGTTTTTCTGCTCTGATCGTTTTAGCACATCACTTACACTTTTTGACTGCTGACAAAAAGGGGGAGAACAAGAATGATATTTTTCAATAACGGATTACTGAGACAAAAAGTCTCAAACATTCTAACACTCTGACATACTTGAATGTTTTCTGTTTTTGCATAAGTCTACAGGTACAAGAAGTTAATCACCTCTGATACACTGAAGCTCTGAAGCTCTGATATTCTGATCTGAAGCTCTGATATTCTGATGTTCAAAGAAAGTCAATAAAGATCTGATCCTGAAGAACTCTTGGAATTAAAAAGGGAAGTAATAAATTCAGGGGGAGTATCTCTGATCTAAACTCTGATATCTCTTTATCCCTTATCTTTGATAACTTCCTACTTAATTCTGATACAACTTATTATTTAGTTATCTCTGATACTTTTCACGCTTATTTTCAATTAAAAATATCTAGTTTTTGTCATCATCAAAAAGGGGGAGATTGTTAGAACAAAGTTTGAATCTACTACCCTAAGTTTAATTTTTGATGATAACAAAATGCTAAGAGACATTAATTGTATGATTCATGTAAGACACATATGCTATCTAAAAATTACATTCTGTTTTACAGAAACTCTGATGGGTATCAGCAGGAGAACATCATCATCAGCATCAGAATATTGGATATCAACATCAGCATCAGAAGATGTTATATCAGATACCAGAATCAGAAGATCAACTTACGCTTATGCTGAAGCTTGATGAACAGATATGCGCTTAACACTCTGATCTCTGATAAAGACAACAACAGTTCATCAGCACCTAAGCAGCGTCAGAATGAGCCAAAGCCAGAACACGCTTAAGTGGCAACGGTATTGTGCATTCAAGATGAGTTATTACCAACGGCATCATTCCAGACAAGATCTGCTTAATAAGGAAAGATTGTTATTGGCATTGAAACAGAATTATTGCTCCAACGTACACTATTTCCAATGCTATATAAACAAGTCAATGAAGATTGAATTGGCTAATGCTCTACAACAATCTACACGCCAAAAAGCTATTCATCATCTTCCTTACTCTCAGTTTTCTAAAAGCTATCAAATTCCTTACTCAATTATTTTAGCACTCTAGTTCTCTTAAGCTTAATTTGTGTAGTATCACAGTTGTGATAAACAGTTTTATAGAAAACATTGACACACCTAGATTTCAATTCTTTGTAAGAAAGTAATTCCTTGAGAAACCGGTTTGTGGTTTGCATCAAGAAGGCTTTAGCAGTTTTTAAAGCAGATTGTAATATTCAGTTGAATATAGTGGATTAAGACCTCGTTGGAGAGAGGCGAAATCACCTTGACGGGTGGACTGGAGTAGTTTGAGATCAAACGAACCAGGATAAAAATATCGTGTTGATTGCATTGATTTTCAGTTTTACAATTCAACCCCCCCTTCTTGTGTTTTTCACTTCTTCATAAGTGCCAAACTTTAGAGATTTCCTATAGAGCAGACTTGAAGGAGAAAGATGACTTGATTGAGATTCTTGAGAGTCGGGCTGTAGAGACCATGGAGAGGCAAGGGGATTTATTTTATCCTAAGTCTCAGTCAGATGCTAGTTTCTCACTTCCTGATTCAGTGGATTGGAATGGGGTTGCCACCAGATATGCGAAAGAAAAGTAGAGGTTGAAGGCTCAGATTTCCAGGCTTACAGGGAAGTGCCAGTGTATAGAGTGATCTCCATCAACTTTGCTTCTTAGGATTTTAGACTTTATGATCATCTTGTACTTGGGATTATTGAAACTTGTATTCCATTTTAAAGTTATTATAATAAATTTTTTTCAGTATTTCAAATACGTTATTACTTTGATATTTGCAATATGTCTATAAATCTTTAAGTCCATTGAAATATGAATAAAATAAATCATGTGCATTGCATATCATGCATCATATTGCACATATTTCTTGCATTTCATTGCATATCCAGGTGTCTTACCAAGCTTCTTTACTTCGTTCAGCAAGCTGTCTCACCACTACAACACTCGAGCTAATTTCAGAAGGAAGATGGACAACTCAGAACAAGAGAATCGCGAGCTGCATAAGGAGGTTTCTACTCAGAAGGCCGGCATGGCCAATCTTATTGCTCTGATGGAATCTCTGGTGGATGCTCAGAATCATCCACCGAGTCTTCAACCTCAACAAACAAGGGTCACTGCTAAAACTCCGATTGTTCCTGTGTCTGCTACTCCAGCTGTTGTTCAGAATTGCATGTCTCAAGGTTGTCCATGGGGAATGCCATAGAACTTTACTCCTGAAGGTTTCAATCTTGGTCCTCAAGATACTCCTGTTGTTCATACTACTGTTACTCCTGCACCTCCTGTGGTGCATGCTGCTCCTACTGCGCCTCCTTCGGTAAATGTGGTCCCATTTGTTAATGATCTCTATGATAGAATGGATGATTTTCAAGAGCAGTTTGACAAGATGCAGAGGGAGATGAAGGCCCTCAGAGGAAAGGAATTGTTCAAACAGAATGTGAATGATTTATGCTTGGTCCCGAATGTCAAGATACCTTCGAAGTTTAAGGTCCTGGAATTCGAGAAGTATAAGGGAAACACTTGCCCTCGTGCTCATCTTGTAATGTATGTAAGGAGAATGTCTACCCATACTGATGATCAGCGTCTGCTGATTCACTTTTTTAGGATAGTTTGACTGGTGCTGCACTGAAGTGGTATATGATTTTGGACAATGTCAATATCCATACTTTTAATGACTTGGGAGAAGCGTTTATCAGACAATACAAGTACAACGTGGACATGGTGCCTGAATGTGATCAACTCAGGGCCATGGTCAAGAAAGACAGGGAATCATTCAAAGAATATGCACAAAGATGGCGTGAGGTATCCGCCCAAGTGATTCCTATCATGGAAGAGAAGGAGATGACTAAGATTTTCTTGAAGACTCTGGGTGCTTTCTACTATGAGAGGATGGTAGAGATTGCACCAAGTGACTTTACTAAAATGGTAGGCATGGGTATCCGCTTAGAAGAGGCTGTAAGAGAAGGCCGTTTAACAAAGAATGAAAATTATGGAAGTGCGAAGAAGCCACCCTATGGGTTTGCCAAAAAGAAGGAAGGAGATATAAATATTATTATGAAAGAGAGGAGGGTTAACACTCCTAGAAGAAATTATCAGCGCCATCAGCAAGTGGCATAAGTAACTCCAGTTGTTGGTGTAGCTCCAACTACCGTTGCTTATCAAAGACCATCACATAAGGGGAATCAAAGGTATAATTAGAGAAGGGAGAGTTATAATCATATCCCTATGAGTTATACAGAATTACTCCAAGCGTTAATTCAGAAGAAGTTGGTTTAGACCAGACCACCTCCCGTTGTACCATTACCATTGCCTTTGTGTTGTACCCCAAAATTTTCCCTCCCATATTTCTCAAAACATTGCAAGAAGAATCTCCAAGTTGCTCAAGATTGCTCAAGAGTTGGACAGTTAAATCATCTCCTAAGGCAGTCAACCTTAAATTAGGGTTTTATGTTGCATCAAGGTCCTCACATCCAAATGATCTCAAGTGCTCCCCAATGTCCTAATATGTTCTCAAGTTCATCCATGTCAAATTTCAAGCCTTGCAGAGGAAGTTTGGTCAGTCAATTGCTCAAGAGGCCCAAAAATCGACTGTGCTAGGGCAAAAGTCAACTGTGACCTATAAACAGTCAAACTTCAAGATTTTTTTTCAACATTCTCATTTTGAAGGATATTTCATCATTTGGTCAAGGGTTGATCATGATTCATCAAGGATTGCTCAAAATTCATCAAGATTCAAAAGTTGCTAAATTAGGGTTTTGCAGGAAAAGTCAACTCAACTTTGACCAAGCATAACTTTCTCATACCTTATGAGAAATGACCCATCCAAAGCTCATTTTGAAGAGGATGCAATTTCCTATAATCCATCTTCACACCCCAAGATCAAGAAATGCACTCACAAAAAGTTACAAATTTGGACATTATAGGTCTTAATTATCATTATGGACATGGTCAAACTCGAATCAAGCCATATCATGAACAAAATATTGGATTTGGAATCAAATTGGAAGCTTTTTAATGGAGGATCATATCATATCTCCAAGCATTGATACACCAAGATTCAGTCCACAAAACTTGACCTAATGCATTTCCTTATACATATACAAGCTAAAGAGGCACGAAAAAAGACCTAGAGGCTGCACAATCAGAAAAACCAAACTTGGAAATTTGTCAAAAAAGCTTGAAACTGAAATCCTTTCTAGAGGCCGATTCAAAGCAAAATCTCAATGCTATCCTCTTACTGGACATTCATTGAGTCTGTATCAATCAAAAGCAAGGCCATTCACCTCCTAAATCGCGCTGTAAGTCTCCCTGAAAACGCCCCTGTACTCGAAATCGCATACTCATATTCCTGCGTTTTCTTGGCAAAATCGTTACACAATCATGCTTATCGTTCCATTTAGAAGCTTTTTGCATTATTGAATTGCATTTTCATGGCCTGTAACCCCCTAGCCGATTCTAGGGTTCTTGTTTCTTGTTTTTGGGCATTTTAATTGCAGGCAAAATTGATGCTAATAATGGAAATAGGCATGTTCAGGAGGAAGAGACGAGCATGACTGTGGTCGTGGCTTGAGTTTTCATGGCCTAGAACTTATTTTAGGAGCAAGCCAAGGATTTAGCTGTGGATAAGAATCCGCAGGTAAATATCCAGGCCAAACGAAGAAGACGAGGATGTGGCCTATCCCCATTCGTTGATTTAAATCCAGCGCGCTTTTATTTTTTTATTTAACCCATTGATTTGCTTTTGCATTATATTAATTGCTACCTATTATAATAACAAATGGAAAGCCGTGGCGCAGTGGGAGACATGTTGTTCAAAGGCTTGCAGGACCTGGGTTTGAATCCCAGGTCCACCATATTTGCATATTGTTATTTTTCTCCAGGAAATCCAGTGCGCTTCAGCAAGTGTGGTCCATCATATACCTTCAAATATCATCTGCCAGATGGCCTCCAGGCCAAATATGATGGCCCAAAGGTGATGCCTACCATATGCCAAGGTCAACGTGTCACATGGAATCAGAGAGTCAACCCAGGCTTGCACGTTAATGGGCTTGGAAAACTGCTGATCTCACTCCCAAATTGGGCCTGAACCCCCCTGAGTATTTCTTTTTTATTTTCTTTCTTTATTTTTGTTTAATTATTATTTTTATTGTTTAAATCACTAACTAATTAAATTTCCTTTTTCCTCATAAAATCAAAAACCAAAAATATATTTTTATTTATTAAAATTAAATTCATCATTTTATTTTTGTAAATAAATTAATTCAATTAATTTAGTTTTAATTAGGCATAACTTTAATATTTTTGCAATAATTAAATTAATTTAAATAATTAAGTTTTTATTAACTTTGATCAAATTTATTTTATTTCCTTAAATATCCAAAAATCCAAAAAATATCTTTTTAATTAATTAATTTATTTATTTATTTAATTAACTTAGATCTAATTTCTTTTTAATTCAAAAATAAACAAAAAAATGCTTTCTTTCAAAAAAGGGTCAAAACCCTAAAAAATGCATTCGATTTAATTTTTCGCGCGCGATCCATTTTACCATATTGATGTAATTGTTTCCCAGAATGTAATAGTTTTAGTAGGACTTTAAATTACTTTATCGTTTTATTTTACTTTCCGCATTTTAATTTCAAGGGTTGTTTTTGGCGATGTAAATACCCGACGCCTTGTAATAGTTTAGATTTAATTTCCGCAAATTTAATTCCAGCAATCTATAAATTGTTAGATGTTTGATAATAGGAAATGCATGACAAGATCGAATGTATGAACTTAAAATCAACATAGCTTACCCATGACATGTACAAAAGATAAAATTAACCGAAATAACACACTCGCACATGCGCACTCTTAGGGTACACCTCGTTTGGTTGCCTTCGAACGTGGTCATTGAGTATAGGAAGTTTTAGAGGTCGCCCTCTTGTCCAAAGATCATAGTTTCCTTGAAACGGTTGCCTCGGAAAAATGATCTAAGACATTAGGGTTACTACTAAGGCGTCCTAACATTGTTTTAGTGACCGCACGTCCCTTAATCGAATTGACCCTTAAACTCCAACGATGGTGCTACCTACTCATTCATAGTGGGATAACATTGTCTAAAGGACAATAGCACAGATTGATTCCTTTTTCGAGCAGGTAGATGGTTCTTAAGTACTTGCTCTTTCAAACAAAACAAAGCTTTTCACACTTACACCTTTCAAACAAAAACTCTTTTCAAACCCACAAACACAAAGAAAAGAAAATTTTGAAAACACTTTGAGCAAGTACCTAAGAGCCCGTGGAAAACCACAGATAGAAAGGGTGCTAACACCTTCCCTTTCTATAATCTACCCCCCAGACCCGAGAAACATCTCGAAAAAGGAATTTTTCTGTGCTTTTTTCCTTTCCTTGTTGGATAAAATAAAAGACGGTGGCGACTCTTGCTCACCGCGACATTTTGCGAAAACAAACGCAAAACGCGAACCAGCATTCCAAAAACAGTCAGTTCTTTCCCACCGTATCACAGAACTGGCGACTCTGCTGGGGATATTATATAAGTGAGGTGTACCTTAGGATTAGATCATTGTGTTTTCAATTGTATGCTTTGTATGATTTATATTTGTGGGCTTGTATCAGAGTTACTATAGATCCTAACCCGGATCTGGGGATACCCTTTAGGTAAGTAGCAATAAACTGTGAGGGAACTGTACGGCGTAGACCGATATGGTTGAAGCAGTAGCTACGTTGGTGTGGCACTTTAGATTGTACCGATATCCCTTGTGTTGGAACAAGGAGAATATGGGTCATCTAAGGGGTCATTAAGCACCAACTGACCTTAGAACCTTTAAATTGACCAACTTGGCCATAGAATAGTAGCAGTATGCTACACTCATTGAGACTAAACTCTCGCGATGATTCCGACCGCAAGAAAAGGTTGCTAAACTGGAATTATGACCGATTGAGGGTAGTCAGTGATATTGAGATCCTCTAGAACCCGTTTACTATTTTTAGGACAGGTTTAAACCAACTGAACTGAAAGAGGGTAGTACCTAAGCTCCCCGCCAGCCTAAAATCTAAGGGCTCTCTGTGTGACTTGTGTGCCTTTACCATGTTTGCTATTTGTGGATACTTGTGATGTGCTTTCTATCATGACATCATGACATCATAACATTGCATACATCTTGCATTGGACTAACCTATTTCAAAGACAGGAGGGTTTCATCTTTGCTCTGTTTTGTAGGTCATCATAATGCCTATGCGTAGGAATACCATCCGAATCAACTTTGTCCAGGTCCCCACCTTGCTTAAAGATCTGATTGCAAAGATGCCTGATACTACTTCCTTCCTCAGAAGACATGGTTATCTTCTCAGTTTGGTCACCTCCAAATTGGACGAGCAGATGATGAGTGTCCTGGTTCAGTTCTATGATCTGCTGTACCATTGCTTTACCTTCCAGGACTACCAGCTGGTTCCCACCCTAGAGGAGTTCTCTGGTCTGCTCGGTATCTCTATTCTGGAGAAGACCCCGTTTACTGGTTGGGAGAAGATCCTTAGGCCGGAAGAGATTGTTCAGCCCTTCATTTGACAAAGGATGAGGTAATGGATAATTGGGAGACTAGAAGTGGAGCAAAGGGTTTTCTGACTAAGTTCTTGGTTGGTAAAGCTAATTATTTCTGGGATAGTCTAGACTTCAAGGCATTCGAAGATATTCTGGCTCTTCTGATATATGGCTTGGTTTTGTTTCTGAACTTTGACTCTTTTGTTGATGTGAATGCGGTGAAAATCTTCATCTCTCGTAATCCAGTACCCATTCTCTTGGGTGACATTCTTCATCAGCTTTATGCTCGTACTGCCCGAAAGCGGGGAACCTTGATGTGTTGTGCTCCGTTATTGGCGAGGTGGTTTATTTCGCACCTCCCTAAGTCAGTGTTGAAGAATAAAGAAGGCATGGGCTGGGCTTATAGAGTTATGTCTCTCTCTCATAATGACATTATCTGGACTCTCAAGGGTATGGATGAGGAGGCTATCATTGATTGCTGTGGGGAGTATCCCAATGTTCCACTGATAGGAACCCATGGAGGAATTTCTTACAATCCGCGCTTAGCCTTACGTCAGTTTGGGAGAGCCAGAAGAGAAGGACCTCATGAGCTGTTAATGCCTAATATCATCTTTGACTTTTAAGGAGATAGCGACGAACAACGCCGGAGATTCATAAGGGCTTGGGATAGAGTTCACATATCTGATCCACATGAGCTGGGTCCAAAGACTTCACTTCTAATAGAACTATATCTCAGATAGGTCCGCATCCGTGCCCAAAAGTTGGGTATGCCATATGAAGCCGTCTGGCCTGTCACTGTTGAAATTGCTAATGAAGAAGGGGTTCTTCCTACCATCCTCCACCCTTACATGCCCACGGACATTGGGGCACTGAAGAGATCTTGGATGCAGCTGAGGGAAGAACGAGATTCTTACCGAGAGAAGTTCAATGAGCAAGAGCAGAAGATCCAGAGGTTGACTAGGCAGCTGGAGAACGAGCGGATTCTTAATGACTATGTCTGCACCAACAAGAAGAGACCATGGGAGCACTGATTGTCCTTTGATTATTTCCTTTCCAGTTTTATTTACTTTTCAGTATTTCCTTTCATGTAACGCCTTAAGAGAATCAGTTGAACAATTTGAATTCCAAAGTTTTTCTAATAAAGTGTGTTTCCTTTCTGGTTTACAAATTTGAATCTCTTGACTGTCTTTGAAATCATAATCATACGCATTTCATCCCATGCACTTCATAACAGGTACCCATTACAGGTCTCTTATCTTCTTCGCTGTTTATTTCAGCACTCATCATGTCTGCTGAACCTTCAATTGAGCAAGCCATCAAGGCCCTCCAGGCCCAGAATGCCCAATTTCAAGAGCTGTTCATGAATCTAGCTAAGGGTCAGCAAGACCTGAAGACCCTGATTCTGAAAGAGAAGAAGAAGAAGAAGAAGAGGACAATCCTGTTTAACACAGGGCACATGTTTGGAAACAGGCTACAGAATGAAGTTGATTTGACTACCTCATCTGAAGGGAAAGATAGTCAAGAAGAAAGGAGGGCTCCTAGCCCTGTGGTCTCCGACAACGAGACACACTTCGGTGAAGAACAGTATCCTCCTGCCGAGGATAGATACAAGCAACTGGAAGACCGGTTGAGTGCTATGGAAGTTCAGAAAGTGCCTGGCCTGGACTTTGGTGATCTGGGTCTATCATCTGGGGTAGTGATTCCCCACAAGTTCAAGGCACCAGCCTTTGCTAAGTATGACAGAGTTTCTTGTCCGAAACTGCACCTCCGGTCATATGTGAGGAAGATTCAGCCGTACACCGCTGATAAAAACCTATGGATCCACTTATTTCAAGACAGTCTCTCAGGGACTCAGCTTGAGTGGTTCTACCAGTTGGACGGAGCCAGTATTCGCAGTTGGGAAGATTTGGCTACTGCTTTCTACAGGCAGTATCAATACAACTCCGACCTTGCTCCCACGCGTACCCAACTCCAGGGCATGTCAATGGGAACGGGTGAAGGATTCAAAGATTATGCTCAGAAGTGGAGAGACCTCGCCGGAAGAGTACAACCACCCTTGGCTGATCGGGAGCTTGTGGATATGTTTCTAGGGACCCTGTCTGGTCCATTCTTCAACCACCTGATTGAAAGCTCTTCATCTGGGTTTACAGAGCTAATTATGACCGGTGAGAGGATTGAGGCTGGTATTAAGGCTGGTAAGATATAGAAGGGTGCTTCATTAAGCACTGAGAAGAAGCCATTTAAGAAAGAGTCAAGTGCTGTCTACAGTTCAAGAAGACAAGATATACCTGAACACCGCCAAGCTGTTAATGCGGTTGTAATTTCAAAACCCGCTGGTGCTCCTCAGTACAACAATCAACAAAAGGATGAGAGACCTCGAAGGCAATTCACCCGTCTCAGCATGACTTTGTCTTAGATTATGCCACAGTTGCTGAAGACCAATCTGGTGATTCTAAAGGAAGCCCCGAAGAATCTAAACACTACATCGCCAAAGTACAACCCTAATGCCCGCTGTGCTTTTCACTCTGATAGCCCGGGGCATAATACAAATGATTGTTGACTTTTGAAGAACAAGGTACAAGACTTGATCGATGCGAAGGAGATTGAGTTCGGAGCACCAGAAAAGCCTAAACAAGATGCAGGGGTGAATGCTATCGGGGAAGACGGTGATGAAGAGTTTAACATCGACAGTTGGATCTATCCTACTACCGATGGTGGATTAAGCAACTGGACATCGAAGGATTCTATGCCCGTTTCTGTTATCACCTAGTAATGAAACTTTTTGTTTTGAATCTGTAACCGACAATGCTTTAAACTTTATGGCCTGGTGTCTTACCCAGGGCACTGTGGCTTCATTTGTGAGGGCTTTATGTGTGTCATTTTCATATATCATTAATAAAAGCATTGGACGTTTCTTGCATTTCAAATCTTGCGCTCCTTGTTTTCCTTTACTATATATTGCAAAACAGCTATTTTACACACACTCACGTATACAGGTCTACATCCACTCTGGATCTCACTGGTAACGACTCTGCTACTGCCAGTTATGACTTCGAAAATCCGATCAACTTAGCCGAAGACGAAGGTGAAGATGATTGCGAAGTGCCTGGTGAACTTGAAAGATTGTTACTCCAAGAAGAGAGGGCTATTCAGCCACACGAAGAGCCAGTGGAATCAGTGAATCTGGGTACTGAGATAGACAAGAAGGAAGTCAAGATCGGTGAAAATCTGGAGCTTAGTGTGAAACAACGGTTGATTCAGATGCTGCATGACTATGTTGAGATCTTTGCCTGGTATTACGAAGATATTCCTGGGTTGGATACTGACATTGTGGTTCATCGCCTGCCTACCAAGGAAGACTGTCCTCCAGTGAAACAGAAGGTCCGCCGAATGTGCCCGGAGATGTCTGAGAAAATCAAGGCTGAAGTTATGAAACAGTTTGACGCCGGTTTTCTAGCAGTGACTTCTTACCCTCAATGGGTTGCCAATGTGATTCCTGTGCCGAAGAAGGATGGTAAGGTTCGAATGTGTGTTGACTATAGGGATCTAAACAGGGCAAGCCTCAAGGATGATTTCCCTCTACCTCATATCGACGTTCTGGTTGACAACACCGCTCAGCACAAGGTATTCTCCTTTATGGATGGTTTCTCCGGTTATAATCATATCAAAATGGCTCCCGAAGACATGGAGAAGACCACCTTTGTTACTCAGTGGGGTACCTTTTGCTACAAGGTCATGCCTTTTGGACTGAAGAATGCTGGGGCAACGTATCAGCGTGCCATGGTTGCTTTGTTTCATGATATGATCCATCATGAGATTGAAGTATACGTCGATGATATGATTGCAAGGTCCCAGACTAAGGAGGAACACCTTGACCATCTGCAGAAGCTGTTTGACAGGTTGAAGTTGTACAAGCTGAGGTTGAACCCGAACAAGTGCACCTTCGGGGTGAGATCTGGTAAGCTACTGGGTTTCGTCGTGAGCGATAAAGGTATTCAAGTGGATCCTGCAAAAGTGAAAGCCATACAGGAGATGCCAGCTCCCAGAACAAAGAAAGAAGTCAGAGGCTTTCTGGGACGTTTGAACTATATTGCCCGATTCATCTTGCACCTTTCTGCTACTTGTGAGCCAATCTTCGAGCTGCTGAAGAAATATCTAGTAGTACGTTAGAACGATGAATGCCAGGCTGCTTTCGAAAAGATCAAAGAGTATCTCCAAGAGCCACCTATTTTGATGCCTCCAGTTTAAGGGAGACCTCTGATCTTATACTTGACAGTACTCGATAACTCAATGGGGTGTGTGCTGGGTCAACATGACGAGTCTGGCCGAAAAGAGCATGCTATTTATTACCATAGCAAAAAGTTTACCGACTGTGAGACCCGATACTCACTGCTCGAGAAAACTTGCTGCGCTTTGGCATGGGCTGCTCGCCGGCTGAGACAGTATATGCTGACTCACACTACTCTGTTGATATCAAATATGGATCCCATCAAGTATATCTTCGAGAAGCCTGCCTTGTCCGGAAGAATAGCAAGATGGAAGATGATATTGACTGAGTATGACATCCAATATACGACCCAAAAGGCAATCAAGGGAAGTGTGTTGGCAGACCATTTGGCATATCAGGTAGTGGATGATTACCAGTCTATGAACTTTGAATTTCCATACGAGAATATCATGTTGGTAACTGATTGTGAGACACCTGGACCGGATGAAGGACCTGAGGAAGGATCCCGATGGTCTATGTACTTTAATGGAGCTTCGAACGCTTTGGGTAATGGCATTGGCGCCGTGATCATATCTCCTAAAGGCTCTCACACTCTGTTTACCGCCCAACTATGTTTCAACTGCACCAACAATATGAAGGAGTATGAAGCATGCATCATGGGTCTTCGAGCAGCAATTGACCTAAGGATTAAGTTTCTAAGTGTCTTCAGAGATTCCACTCTTGTGATCAGTCAGATCAAAGGCGAGTGGGATACGAAACACCCAAATATTATTCCTTACAAGGAGTATGTGTTGACTTTTCTTCCCCACTTCGAGGAGATAACCTTTGAACACTTCCCTAGAGAGGAGAATCAGTTGGCGGATGCGCTGGCTACGATGTCTTCTATGTTCAAATTCAATTGGGACAACGAAGCTCCTCGGATTATCATTGAAAAATTGGATGAACCTGCGCATTGCAGTGATATTGAGACTGAAGAGGTAACAGAAAAGCCATGGTATCATGAAGTGAAGAGGTATCTTGAAGCTCAGGAATACCCCGAGGGTGCATCTGTTAATGACAAGAAGTTTCTGAGGAGGTTCGCAACAAAGTTCTTCATCAGCAATGACATCCTTTACAAGCGTAACCATGATTTAACCTTATTGCGTTGTGTGGATAAGAATGAAGCAGAAAGGATCATGGCGGAGTTACATGAAGGTACTTTCGGAACTCACTCCAGTGGACACACCATGGCAAAGAAAATTCTTCGGGCAGGATATTATTGGTCCACAATGGAAGCCGACTGTTATCAGCACTCTCGGACATGTCACAAGTGCCAAGTCTATGCTAATAAGGTGCACATACCTCAAGTTCCTCTGAACGTCTTGACGACACCTTGGCCTTTTGCAATGTGGGGCATTGATATGATTGGCGAGATCAGACCTACGGCATCCAACATGCATCATTTCATCCTGGTAGCTATTGATTACTTTACGAAGTGGGTTGAAGCAGCTTCCTTTGTTATTGTAACCAAGAACGTCGTGGCACGGTTCATTCGGCATAATCTGATCTATCGATACGGTGTACCAGAGAGGATCATTACGGACAATAGTACCAATCTCAACAACAAGATGATCACTGAACTCTGCGAGCAATTCAAGATACAACATCATAACTCTTCTCCCTACCGGCCGAAGATGAATGGAGCTGTCGAAGCGGCTAATAAGAACATTAAGAAGATTGTGCAGAAGATGACAGTGACATACAAAGATTGGCACGAGATGTTACCATTTGCTCTTCATGGGTACCGTACCTCAGCGCGGACGTCAACAGGGGAAACACCCTATTCCTTGGTTTATGGCATGGAGGCAGTCTTTCCCATTGAAGTTCAGATACCCTCTCTTCGGATCATGAAGGATGCAGGTTTGAGCGAAGATGACTAGATTCAGACCCGGCTTGATCAGCTGAACCTAATCGACAAAAAGAGACTTACTGTTATTTGTCATGGTCAGATGTATCAAAAATGGATGATCAAGGCATTTAACAAGAAAGTTAGACAACAAGAGTATCAAGTTGGGGACTTGGTTATCAAGCGCATTATCCTACCTCAAGGTGATCCCAGGGGCAAATGGACCCCTACTTACGAAGGGCTATTTGTGGTTAAGAACATTTTCTCAGAAGGAGCCATGATTCTAACTACCATGGATGGTGACGACCTTCCTCACCCCGTCAATGCAGACATAGTGAAAAGATACTACGCATAAACAAAGACCCGCTAGGTTGACTGGCCTAGGCAAAAATAAGGGCTTCCCGGCGAACCAAAAGGGTTCGGGAAAAAATAAGGGATGAAAATGAAAAAATCTGTACACCCGGCAAGTCGAAAACCTAAAAAGGCGGCTTGGGCAAAAAGGGTATCCCGGTGGACTGAAAACCCGAAAGGGTGGTCCAGGCAAAAATTAGGGATCAAAGCGTAACACTATGTCTCACTGGATCACCTTGCATCCAGACTTCGGTATCGACTATCAAGCTCGGATGACACAAATCGATCTGATCTACCTTCAACCAAGTAGCAAAGTGATGAGATGCTTGAAGATATAAAGGCAATAGCAGAGTTGGAACCCAGTGGGATCATTCACATAGCTGTTTTGTTTTCTTTTCACAAATTGTGTAAATTCTGTTATTCGGCGGCGTTCTCTTACTAGGACGTCAGCCTCTTGTACAAAAAACGCCTATTTACAGGCCAAACTTCAAAATCAATACAATTCATTTTCAAATAAATTTCAAACTATTTTTCCTTTATCTGTTTTGTTTTGCAAAAATGTCCAATGTTCATTTTTGATATATGCATTTGACATTAATTGCTGCTCATGAATATTTACATGCGAAATGAAAGATGAATTACGGGTAATATCAGAAACAGGGGCAATAAGAATTGTCCGAACTGTACAGTTGCTCTGCCCACCAGGTACAAGAAAAGATCCGCTGAAGAATTTGGCTAAGATACCTTCACTCCCCACAGAGTAAGACATTAATGATAGCTCTCCCAGCTGAGACTTGCAACTATGAACGAATCAGAAATACTCTCCCCAAGCAGAGTTGATCTACCATCAGCACTAGAAAGGCTTGATATCCCCGGCAGACTTAATATTCCCTAACAGAATATAAGAATATTCCCCGGCAGAATACAAGATACCCCCAGTGGAGTCAATATTTCCCAACACAGTCTGAAGAAGCTTCCTTAATGGAGTTGAATCATCATCTCCAGTAGACTCTGGAAGTTTATCCTCAGCGGAGTACAAAATAAATCTCCCCAGCCGAGTTCAAAGGATCATTCCCAGTATAATTCATAGGATTATCCCCACAAAAGTATAACAGGGTTATCCCGAGCAAATCGCAACTGAAATATCGTCCCCAACGAAGTTTCTTTCCTTTCCCAAACAGGAATCCAATCCTCCACATATTTGGTATCACCAGCAACGATAATCCATCCCCAGTAGAGTTTATCAATGGAAGCCTCAGCAAGGCGTCTCTTCCCCATAGATTAATCTCCTCATTAGTTTATTCCCCAACGGAGTTCTTTTCTCCTGCAGGTTTACTCTCACAATCATCTTCGTTCGTCATCCCTAGCGGAAGCGAAGAATTCAACTCTACTCTCCAACAGCTATCCGGGATTTATTTTCCCCAGCTAAAACATTACATTTCCATACATCATGATACATGCATATACGCATCATACCATGCAATCTCATTGATGTTGAGAACATCATTACTTGATCCATATCATGCATTGCATATGAATGACCTTTACCTTTCAGGAAAGATGCAGCTAAATTCTCAGTTATGTCAAAAAACCTTCTCTGGTCCAGTTAAATCGATTCCTAAAGATTTTCCTGATGCCAATCCAGTCAAAGAAGACAAAACCTCCCCTGGTCCAGTCAAATAGATTCCTAAAGATTTTTCTGATGCCAATCCAGTCAAAGAAGACAAAACCTCCTCTGGTCCAGTTAAATCGATTCCTAAATATTTTTCTGATGCCAATCCAGTCAAAGAAGACAAAACCTCCTTTGGTCCAGTTAAATTGATTCCTAAAGATTTTTCTGATGCCAATCCAATCAGTGAAGACAAAACCTCCCCTGGTGTAGTTAAATCGATTCCTAAAGATTTTTCTGATGCCAATCCGGTCAAAGAAGACAAAACCTCCTCCGGTCCAGTTAAATCGATTCCTAATGATTTTTCTGAGGCCAATCCAGTCAAAGAAGACAAAACCCCCTCTGGTCCAGTTAAATCGATTCCTAAAGATTTTTTCTGATGCCAATCCAGTCAAAGAAGACAAGACCTCCTCTGGTTCAGTCAGATCGCCGATAAGATCTCCCTGATTCGTATTCCAATTGAAGTGCATACCACCTATCAACAGTCTCCAAATGGCATCTGTAAGCCCATTCCCGACATCACGATGCTGATACCACTTCATGCAAGTGCAAATTTCTGGGCACTCTAGTGTTCAATCATCTTCCACCTTCGGATCACGAAGGGCCCGAAAGCCAATCTATATCCTCAGGTTTAAGAAGATTGAACAGGGGCAACTGTTGTACCCCAAAATTTTCCCTCCCATATTTCTCAAAACATTGCAAGAAGAATCTCCAAGTTGCTCAAGATTGCTCAAGAGTTGGACAGTCAAATCATCTCCTAAGGCAGTCAACCTCAAATTAGGGTTTTATGTTGCATCAAGGTCCTCACATCCAAATGACCTCAAGTGCTCCCCAATGTCCTAATATGTTCTCAAGTTCATCCATGTCAAATTTCAAGCCTTGCAGAGGAAGTTTGGCCAGTCAATTGCTCAAGAGGCCCAAAAATCGACTGTGCTAGGGAAAAAGTCAATTGTGACCTATAAACAGTCAAACTTCAAGATTTTTTTGTCAACATTCTCATTTTGAAGGATATTTCATCATTTGGTCAAGGGTTGATCATGTTTCATCAAGGATTGCTCAAAATTCATCAAGATTCAAAAGTTGCTAAATTAGGGTTTTGCAGGAAAAGTCAACTCAACTTTGACCAAGCATAACTTTCTCATACTTTATGAGAAATGACCCATCCAAAGCTCATTTTGAATAGGATGAAATTTCCTACAATCCATCTTCACACCCCAAGATCAAGAAATTCACTCACAAAAAGTTACAAATTTGGACATTATAGGTCTTAATTATCATTATGGACATGGTCAAACTCGAATCAAGCCATATCATGAACAAAATATTGGATTTGGAATCAAATTGGAAGCTTTTTAATGGAGGATCATATAATATCTCCAAGAATTGATACACCAATATTCAGTCCACAAAACTTGACCTAATGCATTGCCTTATACATATACAAGCTAAAGAGGCACGAAAAAAGACCTAGAGGCTGCACAATCAGAAAAACTAAACTTGGAAATTTTTCAAAAAAGCTTGAAACTGAAATCCTTTCTAGAGGTCGATTCAAAGAAAAATCTCAACGCTATCCTCTTACTGGACATCCATTGAGTCTGTAGCAATCAAAAGCAAGGCCATTCACCTCCTAAATCGCGCTGTAAGTCTCCCTGAAAACGCCCCTGTACTCGAAATCGCATACTCATATTCCTGCATTTTCTTGGCAAAATCATTACACAATCATGCTTATCGTTCCATTTAGAAGCTTTTTGAATTATTGAATTGCATTTTCATGGCCTGTAACCCCCTAGCCGATTCTAGGGTTCTTGTTTCTTGTTTTTGGGCATTTTAATTGCAGGAAAAATTGATGCTAATAATGGACATAGGCATGTTCAGGAGGAAGAGACGAGCATGACTGTGGTCGTGGCTTGAGTTTTCATGGCCTAGAACGTATTTTAGGAGCAATACACGGATTTTGCTGCGAATAAGAATCCGCAGGTAAATATCCAGGCCAAACGAAGAAGACGAGGACGTGGCCTGTCTCCATTCGTTGATTTAAATCCAGCGCACTTTTATTTTTTTGTTTAACCCATTGATTTGCTTTTGCATTATATTAATTGCTACCTATTATAATAACAAATGGAAAGCAGTGGCACAGTGGGAGACGTGTTGTTCAAAGGCTTGCAGGACCTGGGTTCGAATCCCAGGTCCACCATATTTGCATACTGTTATTTTTCTCCAGGAAATCCAGTGTGCTTCAACAAGTGTGGTCCATCATATACCTTCAAATATCATCTGCCAGATGGCCTCCAGGCCAAATCTGATGGCCCAAAGGTGATGCCTACCATATGCCAAGGTCAACGTGTCACATGGAATCAGAGAGTCAACCCAGACTTGCACGTTAATGGGCTTGGAAAACTGCTGATCTCACTCCCAAATTGGGCCTGAAACCCCCTGAGCATTTCTTTTTTATTTTCTTTCTTTATTTTGTTTAATTATTATTTTATTGTTTAAATCACTAACTAATTAAATTTCCTTTTTCCTCATAAAATCAAAAACCAAAAATATATTTTTATTTATTAAAATTAAATTCATCATTTTATTTTTGTAAATAAATTAATTCAATTAATTTAGTTTTAATTAGGTATAACTTTAATATTTTTGCAATAATTAAAATTAATTTAAATAATTAAGTTTTTATTAACTTTGATCAATTTTATTTTATTTCCTTAAATATCCAAAAATCCAAAAAATATCTTTTTAATTAATTAATTTATTTATTTATTTAATTAACTTAGATCTAATTTCTTTTTAATTCAAAAATAAACAAAAAAATGCTTTCTTTCAAAAAAGGGTCAAAACCCTAAAAAATGCATTCGATTTAATTTTTCGCGCGCGATCCGTTTTACCATATTGATGTAATTGTTTCCCAGAATGTAATAGTTTTAATAGGATTTTAAATTACTTTATCGTTTTATTTTACTTTCCGCATTTTAATTTTAAGGGTTGTTTTTGGCGATGTAAATACCCGACGCCTTGTAATAGTTTAGATTTAATTTCCGTAAATTTAATTCCCGCAATCTATAAATTGTTAGATGTTTGATAATAGGGAATGCATGACAAGATCGAATGTATGAACTTAAAATCAACATAGCTCACCCATGACATGTACAAAAGATAAAATTAACCGAAATAACACACTCGCACATGCGCACTCTTACGGTACACCTCGCTTGGTTGCCTTCGAACGTGGTCATTGAGTATATGAAGTTTTAGAGGTCGCCCTATTGTCCAAAGATCATAGTTGCCTCGAAACAGTTGCCTCGGAAAAATTATCTAAGACATTAGGGTTACCACTAAGGCGTCCTAACATTGCTTTAGTGACTGCACGTCCCTTAATCGAATTGACCCTTAAACTCCAACGACGGTGCTACCTACTCATTCATAGTGGGATAGCATTGTCTAAAGGACATTAACACAGATTGATTCCTTTTTCGAGTAGGTAGATGGTTCTTAAGTACTTGCTCTTTCAAAACAAAACAAAGCTTTTTGCACTTACACCTTTCAAACAAAAACTCTTTTCAAACCCACAAACACAAAGAAAAGCAAATTTTGAAAACACTTTGAGCAAGTACCTAAGAGCCCATGGAAAACCACGGATAGAAAGGGTGCTAACACCTTCCCTTTCTATAACCTACCCCCCGGACCCGAGAAACATCTCGAAAAAGGAATTTTTCTGTGCTTTTTTCCTTTCCTTGTTGGATAAAATAAAAGACGGTGGCGACTCTTGCTCACTGCGACATTTTGCAAAAACAAACGCAAAACGCGAACCAGTATTCCAAAAACAGTCAGTTCTCTCCCACCGTATCACACTTGGTATTACAAAGCAGACCAGACATGCGCTTTTCATCAGGGAGCACCAGGGCATAATGTTGGGAACTTCTATCCTTTGAAGACTGAAGTACAAAAATTGGTGAAGTCTGGTATCCTATCTTTCAAGGATGTGGGCCCTAATGTGAAATATAATCCTCTACCAAAGCATGGAGGAGAAAATGTTGTGAACATGGTGGCCGGTTGTCCAGGTGACTTCCAGATTTTTGATGTTAATTTGGTTAGAGGAGATTTGGTGAAAATGCATGCATACCTCTGTGAATTTAACTACTATACGCATGACCATGACGGCTGTGCTATTTGCAGTACATATATACATGGTAGCGACAAGATAAAGGTTGATTTGCAGGAGATGATGGATGAAGGTCTCATCCACATAATCAGGCCTAGGGCAGAGTATGAAGAGGAAGTAAACATGGTTTCTGGATGTCCTGGAGAGTTCAGAATCTTTGATGTAGAATATATGAATGAGGATCTTGTACAATTGCATGCTACTTTCTGCCACATGTTTGCTCAGGTAGAACATCAATATGGATCTTGTCGAATTTGCTGCTGAGACTCCCGAGGATGTTCAGTTGTAAGGAAAGGTGTCCAGTTGTTGTTGTATAATGGAACTAACAAAGTCACTGGCCAAAGGGATGATTATCATGAGGTTAATGGGATTGAGGTTTGTTTGGCTAAAAAAAAGTAAGATGATGAGTATGCCTCTGCAGATGAGTATTTCTCCTCAGATGATGATTTATTTTCTAAAGATGACTCTGTAATGACTAATCATGTTGAAGAGGGAGTAAACGTTATTGTACCTTGTTAATGTTAGCTTCCGTAGTTCTTGTTCTAAATTATATTTGGTTTGGCATCTTAGTCTCGTACCATTACAGAAGTCCCCTTCCATCTTAGCTATTTTAGTAAGCAGTGGGTCTAAAAGTATTTAAGATAAAAACTAGCAATTACTTATCCCACCCTAATTGGTAGAAAACCACTTTAAGGAATTCCAAAAATTTTAAGATCAAGAAGATAATTTCCACTGACACTATGAATTAAGGGAGCTCTTTGATTCAAACTACTCGAAAGAAATGGTTTTCAAAGATTGTGCCTTCCTCCAAGTTTTTGCTGATGCGCAGTTGAAAAATTCATTTATGAAGTCCCAAATGAGAGGTTTTCTAGATTGGTGAGGTTGTTTTAATCAAACATCAACTACATAGACGAGGTTCTTACTTCTGAAGTGAAGAAACACCATATTTGATTGACTCTTGAAGATTTTTCAGACATATTTAAGCTTCCAAACACTAGCTCCAACTATGATAACAATGTAGAAGGTAACAAATTTAACATTTTTACTGCTTTTACCTCACTTCTGACATGTCTAATTATTGTAATTCCTGTTAGATCCATGGTTTTATGATTGGCATAAATTTGGCTAAAATATGGTTCTTACCTGATGTTGAGCAAAATGTCACAACATCCTGATTAACTCTCATGATAAGTTCTGCTGTCATGTATATCAGATAGATATTGAGTCAAATGTCTTGATAATGTGGCCATTTATACAACAGGTGTTGCTATACTAGATTATTTTAGTTCTCATGCAGTCGCATTAAATCAAGGGTATTTTAGGAACAATGCATATTTGATTTGGTTTGATAAAAATGATCTTGGATACTTTTTAGGAAACTTTGAAGATCGGTTCCTATTTTTGTTGATTGCATTTGATTTAAGATCTAGAAGCTCATTTAAAATTAGAAGATTGCATTTGATTGAAGAGTCCAAGCCCATTCTGCAAGAGTCTATAAATAAGGACTTGCTAAACCTAAAATAGAAAGCATTCACAATAAGAAAAACCGTGGGTGAAATATAAGGGTTTAGGGTTTTGGAAGTATTTTAGAGTCTTTGTGTTTTATTTTTTTTCCAATCATGCATCTTTGATACATTGAGGTTGACTGATTGTTCTTAGTTTAAAGATTTTAAGCAAAACTAAGTATTGTTCTCACTCATGAGCTTTTGAGAAAAGAGTTGAGTATTGTTTATTGGAAGTATAATATTATGTTTTGATTCTAGTCACTGGTATGTGAGTGTATTTTATCACTGAGGTGATTGTGGGAAGTGAGAGGGGATTCTCATATCTAGGATGTTCCTAGGTAGAAATTGCATAGGGTAGTGATTAGGTGATAAGTTGTAAAGTTGGATTGTTTAGGCTTTGAACTAATACTATTATAGTGAATTTCCTTCCTGGTTTGGTAGCCTCCAAAGTAGGTCACACTGCATCGAACTGGAATAACAATTGATTGTGTTCTTTTACCTTCTGCACTTTATTCGTGCATAGTTTCTATTTTGGTAAAAGTTTCTGTCTGTAGATGATGTTATAACATTTGTCTTGACATTATGTTTTTTGTTCAGACATCACTCTTGATGGCTGTTGTTAAAGTACCCGAATTTCAATTGGCCTTAGAGCAGGCACCCTGTTCTGTTTATTGGGTGAGCTCCAGAGAGAAAATTTTCCAGTACTATGGAAAAGGAAGGAGGATACCATAACATACCACCTTTGTTAGATGGTGCAAATTATGACTATTGGAAGGTTAGAATGGTAGCCTTTTTGAAATCCATGGACATCAAATCTTGGAAAGTTGTTTTGAAAGGATGGAATCATCATGTTATGAAGGACAAAGATGAGAATGAGTGCTTGTAACCAGAGTGAAGATACATCCAAAGTGAAGATGTCTAGACTTCAACTTCTCACTACCAGATTTGAGAAGTTAAAGATGAATGATGATTAAAGCATTCTAGACTTTCAAATGAATGTTGTTGAAATAGAAAATGCATCTAGTGTCTTGGGAGAAAAAATGTCTGGAGAAAAACCTGTTAGAAAGATTCTCAAGTCTCTACCTAAGAGATTTGATATGAATGTGACAACCATTGAAGAATCTTATGACATCATCAACATGAGGGTTAATGAACTTGTTGGGTCACTTTAAACTTTTGAATTGGCTATTAGTGACAAATCTGATAAAAAGAACAAAAGCATAGCTTTTGGATCCAATTCTAAAGGTAAATAGAGTCAATTAGATTTGGACACTGAGGAAGGATTGTCAAATACCATTGTATTACTAGGAAAGCAATTCAATAGAATTTTGTAAAGAATGGATAGAAGAGGAAGACCAAATGTCAGGAACATCTCATCTGACATCAGTAATAATGATATATTTTAGAAAGATCCCATAACTGAGGAGAATTCAAATTAATGCAAAGGTATTCAATGTTATGAGTGTGAAGGTTTTGGTCACATCAGACCAAAATGTCCCACCTTTCTCAAGAAGCAGCAAAAGGGCTTTACTGTATCTTGGTCTGATGATGATGAGTCAGAAGATAACTCTAACAGTGAGACTGCCAAACTTGTGATGACTCTCTCTAGAAAATTGGAAGATGAAGTAGAAGCTTGTAATGAAAATGTCCTATATGAATATTTGGATGTGTCCTATAAGTATACTTGTGATAGGTGTGAGGAAAGTCTTAAGATAAAGGGACATCAGAGAAAAATCATATCTGAGTTCGAGAATAAAAAGAAGAAGCTTATATGTATTGTTTCTCTTCTTCAAAGTTAGGTAACTCTATTAAATTCTAAGCTTAATAACATGACAGATTCTTTGAGAAGAATGAAAAATAGAGCTGATATGATAAAAGAAGCTGGAGATACAGAGGTTAATCATTCATTTGATAATCAACAAAGTAAAAGAACTGAAGAAAAGTTATTTCCTTTTGAAAAGAAAAAAATGATCGACATGTCCAACCACATGTTACAACATCCTGGCATATTTAATGAAACTCCAACAAATTCGAATTCTTTAACTTGGAGATGTTATTATTGTGGTGAATATGGTCATATAAATCCTTTTTGTTAAAAATTGTACGAAGATAAAAAATCTTCAGATTATTCCAAGGATAATCATGTGAGCAAAAAAAGAAGTCTTAATGATAGGGATGTTAACCTTATTGCTCATACTTCCTTAAGAGAAACAACTAGTAAAGACTGGTACTTTGACAGTGGGTGATCTAGACACATGACAGGGGTTCAAAAGTTTTTGGTGCATGTCAAATCTCATCCCACATGTTCTGTCAGATTTGGTGATGGGTTTAAAGGTGAAATCGAAGGAGTTGGAAAGTTGATGTGTTCTTGTTCTCCTAGTTTAGAAAATGTTCTTTTTGTTAAAGGATTAACTGTTAATCTTATTAGCATTAGTCAACTGTGTGACTAAGGACTGTTAGTCAACTTCTCAAAATTAGAATGCTTGATTAAATATGAGGAAAATGCTATTTTGATGAAGGACATTAGGTCTAAATACAACTATTATATGTGAGAATCTCAAATAACTACTTATTCTTCCACATGTTTGATAACCAATGAAGATGAAGTAAAGCTATGGAACCAAAAGCTTAGACACATTCATCTAAGAAGAATGAAGGAAATTATATTTGAAGGATCCATTAGATGAATGCCAGATCTCAAGATTGAAGAAGGGAAAGTTTGTGGTGAGTGTGAAACTAAGAAGTAAACCATGATGTCACACCCAATGTTGCAACATCAGACTACTTCCAAAGTACTAGAACATATTCATATGGATATAATGGGACCAATGCAGATAGAAAGCCTGGGTGGAAAGATGTATGTCTATGTGGTTATAGATGATTTTTCTCGGTACTTGGATGAACTTTATTAGAGAAAAATTAGATACTTTTAAAGTCTTCAAAGATTCGTGTCAAAGAATTCAAGAGGAGAAGAATAGTATGTTTGTTAAGGTTAAAAGTGAACATGAAAAAGAGTCTGAGAATGCACAATTCTCTGAATTTTGTGATTCTGAAGGTATTAGTCATGAATTCTCTGGTTCCATCACTTCTCAGTAAGATGGAATTGTTGAGCAAAAGACTAGAGCTATACAGGAGTCAGCTAGAGTCATGCTTCATGCTAAGCAATTTCCATTGGAGTTTTGGGCTGAAGCTATGAATACTGCATGCTACATTTTTAATAGGGTCACTTTAAGAGTAGGTACTTCAACTACTCTCTATGAGTTATGGAAAGGAAATAAGTGTATAATCAAATATTTTCATACCTTTGGAAGTAAATGATATGTCTTGATTGAAAAAGATCAAAAGGGGGAAGAAGGATCCTATAAGGAATGAAGGGGTATTTCTGGGTTACCCTTCAAGAAGGAGAGCTTATAGAGTTTTAAATCCATAAATGGAATGAAAATGGAATTTATCAGTGTGGTAATTAATGATTCAATTATTGAACAAAAGATAGATGTTGAAGACAATGTTAGAACATCCTCTGTGCAAAATGACGAGGCAATAAGGAAGGTAATTTGCGAATCCACAAGCACTGAATTTGTAAGTTCTCAAGCCAAGAAAGATCAGATAGAATATTCCAAGAAACTGATTTCAAGCCACCTTTATGAAAAAGACATCACTGAATTAAATAAGAAAAATATCAAATTCATGTCTTGTTTCTAAACTTAAACCAAGGATGAGTTCTACTATTAAAGAAAGGAATATCTTGAACTGCATCATTTGAACCACTTTTTATGGGGTGCCTTACTCTTACAGCACAAATATCATGTTAAAGAATTCTGCAAGGCAATGTTGGATAATAGTACTGATGTATGTTTCTCTTTAAGAAATTGTTTGATTACTACTGAAGCTGAATATGGTGGAACTAGAATTAGTTGCTCTCAATTGGTGTGGATGAAACATATGTTGAAGGATTATAATGTCAAATATGATGTCTTGACATTATGTTGTGAAGATTTGAGTGATATCAAAAATCTCATTCAACATGGCTAGAACAAGAACCTTGATCAACTAATCTAGAATCTTGTTAAAGGAAAGGTTGTTATTCTAGAGCATATGGACAATAAGGATCAAATTACTGCTATGTTTACAGAAAATAAAATTGATACCATAAGCAGTGGGATTGGAACTTGCACTATTAAAGAGTTATAACAATTATAGGTTTGGAGGAATGCAGAAAATACTATGTTGTCCCTCTATGTTCTGAGGCATGATAAGCCTATATAAATTGTTATTGATAGAAAGGCTGGTAATAACATCAAGGAGTGCAGAAGGATCTATGACAGAGGCAAGAGGTGGATTACCACCCGATGTTGTTCAATATTATGTGTTTCCATTTGTGTTTGTGCTTCCATCTGTGTTATTGCTGGTGTGCAATATGTGTGCTTCCAACCATTTTTACATTTACTCTATTATTTTGTCAATTTTTGGCTAAAATAAGGGAGTAAAGTGTTAGTGTGTTTTTGTTTATCCTGATGTCATGTCACATGTCTTGACGTATTGACTAACTTTTTGATATGTTTTTGCTATTGCTAAGGGAAGAGTAGTTATTGTGGTTTCTTGTTGTATGCAACTGTTTAGGGGGAGCATGATTGTTTGTCATGCTTGCTGGTGTTTTTGTTGTTGTTACTACTGATGGTGATTTGATGGCCTGATGTGTTTTATGGAGAATCATGTTGTGAGGTGTATTTATTTATCTTCTAATGCATGTTCCTCTGAGGTGTAAACTTGGGTAGTTCATGTTTTGGGAATTTCTGATGATTTGGGTTTTCCCTTTAAGGGGGGGTTTTGGTTATGTGTGACAGGAGGAGTAATTGACATGTCTAATTTCTCTAGCTCTTGTGATGTCTTGGAGTTGTGTTGTGTGATGTCAGACCACATGTCTGGACTTCTGTCTTTTGGAGTATTGAAGATGGTGATTTTTAGCTGCATGTTATCTCTAATATATTTTTATTTGTAGTTTGTACAAAGTTTACATGTTTTCATGTATCTTGTGTTTTTTAAATGTGGTTTTATTCCTCTCTCTAGTTTAATTGTGCTAAGGTTGTTTTAGCCAAACTTTGCCAAAGGCGGGAGATTTCTAGATCTATGGTTTTATGATTGGCATAAATTTTGCTAAAACGTGGTTCTTAGGTGATGTTCAGCAAGATGTCACAACATCCTGGTCAACTGTCATGACAGGTTCTGCTGTCATGTATATCAGACATATGTTGAGCCAGATGTCTTGTCATCGTGGCTAATTGTACAGTAGGTGTTGCTGTTATTTTTTCCTTGAAGATTTGATTGAAATATATGAGATTCTGGATGATTTTAGTTCTCATACAGGTGAAACAAATCAAGGATATTTTAGGAATAATGCAGATTTGATTTAGTTTCATAAAAAGGATCTTGGAGACTTTTTAGGAAACTTTGAAGATTGATTCCTATTTCTGTTGAATATCTTGCAGTTGATTTAAAAAAATGAAGATTGGATTTGATTGAAGAGTCCAAGCCCATTCCACAAGATTCTATAAATAAGGACTTGCTAAACCTAAAATAACAAGCATTCAACATAATAAAAACCATGGCTGCAATATAAGGGTTTAGGGTTTTGGGAGTCTTTTAGAGTCTGTGTTTTCTTTGTATGTCACTCATGTATCTTTAATACATTGAGGTTGACTGATTTCTCTTAGTCTAAAGCTTTTAATAAAAACTAAGTTTTGTTCTCACTCATGAGCTTTTAAGCAAAGAGTTGAGTATTATTTATTGGAAGTGTAATCTTCTGTTTTGATTCTAGTCACTCGTTTGTGACTATATTTTATCAGTGAGGTGATTGTGGGAAATGAGAGGGGGTTCTCATATCTAGGAGGCAGCTAGGTAGAAATTGCACAAGGTAGTAATTGGGTGAGAAGTTGTAAACTAGGGTTGGTTTAGCTTTGGACTAATACTATCATAGTGAAATTCTTTCCTGGCTTGGTAGCCCCCAAAGTAGGTGATGTTGCACCAAACTTGGTTAACAATTGATTGTGTTGTTTAATTTTCTGCAATTTATCTTTCTGCACAATCTCCTATTTTTGCAAGTTTTTGTCAGCAGGTGATGTTATAACATTTTTCTTGGTATTGTGTTTTGTGTTGAGACATTAGCCTTGACATCTGTATTGCAAGTTCCAGATTTCAATGAATATATATGTTTCAAGGTTCTCCAGTGGTTTGACCTCTCAATTCTCAGATGATGGAAATCAACGTGAAGACATCTTAAGCCTCATTAAGAAGATTCAAGGTTCTTGTGTGATGCTAAACTCAAAGATAATGATTCCAAGACTTTAAGGTTCATAGTTGTGAAATAGAGGAACTGTGATAGCTCTCTTGGTCGTGTCCCTCTAAGTGAAAAGTATATTGTAAAGACATTAGTGTACCTTTAGAAATACTATGGAAAAATCACACACACAAAATATTTTATAAGCCTCTCATATTTTATGAAAACCATCTGAAGTTTTTTGCTAGGACTAACTAACTTTTTAAAGGATTTTATTATCAATTGGATGACTTTTTCCATATGGATAATAGATTAGCCCTAATCATATAATCATTTTTTCTCTTTGTAGAGTCTAAAGTTGAATGGAACAATCTTTTAATGATTGGTAACATCTAAATATCAAAACCTTTCATTTGTCGCTTGAACAATCAATTATTGGGGGTCAATAATCAATTGGATTAATCGATTATGGTATTCATTTCACTCATGTATTGTTTCCAAATTTAAACCATAATATTCCTTATAAATAGAGAGCTTCTATATCATTTCATTTCATCTAAAAAATGCGATTTGACCTCTTCTTACTCTCTTATCATTTTCTCACATTTTTTTTCCATTAGTACTTTGAGAGTATTTTGTTCTACAAGAAGATGTTTGGTTAAGAGATAAAATAGTAAAAGCCCTTATATGGTTTTAGGGGTTGTCTTAGGAAGTAATTGTTTGGTTTTTGAGTTTTGACAAGAAGTAAAGCCCTCTTTTGGTTTGTGAAGAACAACTATCAAAATCTCCACAATGTTTCTTGAGCTCAGCCCAATTAAAAGATCTAGTGGTTTGAGATTAGCCTATGTAAAGTCTCAGTATGTTTGAGATTATCCCATGTAAAATCTCAACTCCGTTTGAAATTATCCAATGAAAAACCCTGGTTGGGTTCAAAGGATAGCCAAACCAAAACTCCGTTTTAATTCAGAGGATAGACAACTCAAAACTTTATATTGGTTCAAGATAAACCCATGAAAAATCTATATTTGATTTGGAGGATTGCCACTCAAAACCTTATTATTTTTTTGGTTTAAGGTTAGACTTTAAAATTAATTTCCTTATATATGGAGGTTCATGGGAACATCCTTCTAAAAGATCTCACTTTTATTGGATACTCTCAAGAATAATTCTAGGAGAGAACAATAGGTCAATTTAGGAAAAACCTATATAAATATCTTGTGTGTGTGTGTGTGTGTGTCTCTCTCTCTCTCTCTCTCTCTCTCTCTCTCTCTCTCTCTCTCTCTCTCTCTCTCTCTCTCTCTCTCTCTCTCTCTCTCTCTCTCTCTCATCTCTTTACTTTATTATCTTTCCTTTGGTTTTTCATCTATCCTTTTTTATTTTGATGCATATTTACTTGTTTATGTTACAAAATTTGTCTAAACTATAATATTTCAAATGATTTTATTTTCAACCAACATTTTTCAAACCTTTACAATTTACCCTCTCTTTTGTATGGAGTCACATGTTCAACAATAGGAATATATATGCTAGAGAGTGACACAGTCAAATAAATATACGAGTAATAAAACCTATTTGGTGAATATTTATAAGGTGGTAGAGATATGTAACTAGAACACCATGGTTCAACAAGTACTTGATCAAGTGGCGCTCAATATGAGGAAGAGGAACAATATCTCATTATTTGTGCTTTCTAACATATACAATGCTTGGTTTATAATGTCTTATAGATTAAGGTGTAACAAAAAAGTTGGGAAGAATAGAAATATCATCGTGCACCACCTTAAAAAGTCCATCTCTGATATGGCCAAGCCGGGATGAAGGTATAACACCTGATCTTTTGCTCGCTCGAAGGCCTCATCGCTAGCAGAATGAACGTCCACCTGGGACTTCTTCAGAGCTTCCTTCAACTCAGAAGTAGTGGCCTTCAACTCGTCATTGGCGGCCTTCTCTGCCTTCAACCACTCATTAAGCTGGGTAAGAGTGGCTTTATTCTCAAACTCCAGAGTCTCTCGACGCTCTTTCTCTATTGTCAAGGCTTTCTCCGTGACAGACAGCTTCTCGGTATGAGCCTCCTGCGTTTCCCTCAAACAATTTATCTCCTCCTTCAACTTCATCTCTGTCTCCTCATGATCATTTGCATACTCAAAGAGACCACGAGTCAAGATGACACACCTCATGAGATGGGAGCTAAGATTTCGCGTCATCTTCCGACGACTAATGGACTTCACCTTATTGACGTCCTCGGTAGCTTTGAGATGATCATACAAGAATCAGAACTCATCGAAGCTAATTGACCAAAACATAAATTCCCCATAGGTGTGACTATTCTATGGATCTCACATCATATAAGTAATCTCCATGTCAGCTCGACAGGCTTCATCACTCATCATGGTCTTCATCCTCTTAGGAGTGCTTTTCCGTACCTCCTCATGGATAGTCGAAACGAAAGCTTAGGGATCAAGCACACTAGAAGTATCCTTAGAACCTACCCCTTTACACCTTTTTGATGTCCGAGTCTCCATCCTGGATATGTATGATTTAATCACAGACGTCCCGCCTGCAGTCCTCTGGGAAACCCTTGCCTCCATCATCAACCTCTTTTTCTCAGCCACATAAAGGCCTGTCATCTTATCTACAAGGAAAGGGAGAGATACTTGAAGGATAGTAAAAATTTTCTTTTGCAAAGATAATCGTCTTCTGCAGTTACCAAGATAGAAAAGGAAAGATGAAAATATGGTCTTTAATTGAGCCTAGTGAACAGTGCACAAGGCATGGGAAGCGTCTCCCAATGAACAGGGGTTTAGGTGGAAGTCATCATTACCTCAAGAAAGAGAAAATGGTAACTCTTTGTTCAACGACACGTGGGTCGGGACAAGAGCAGCAACCCGACAGCGCCTGTGTTACCTTCTGTGACTACGTGACCAAATACGACGTCCTCACAAAGAGAGGACTTGACCTTGAGGGGCTTATGTACATCCCGAAAATAACAGACCCTAATGGGTAGTGTAACCGACAAGGGGAAAAGGATAAACTAGTAGACGACTTTAGGTGAGGATATCCAGGGTACGACTCGGCTAAGGATATACTAGACAACCCATGGACCTAGGTAGCATCTCGCCCTCACCCTCAACCTAGATGATGAAGATAAAGGGGTAGCACCTGCTCGTAATCAATCATCATCTCGGCCCATTAAAGCTTGTAATCGGCAGCAGAACATTCATTTCTAAGTTACACAACACTAATCATCTTCATTCATGGAGACGACAATGGTTACACATTATGGAACTCAAGATTCACTCATTAACTGAGGCTCTTGATGAAGCGAATGTAATCATTATATAAAGGGGCTCCCGACAAAGAGATAAGAAAGAAATTCATCTAGGGACGCACGCATCACTATTGTAGCTCCCAAATCCTCCAATCATCTCATAAACTCACTTTGATAGGCTCTCCCTAGCTACCTTCTAGGAATTTGACCGAATATTTGTTTTACACGGGAACATTGGCGCCCACCGCGGGGCCTTGGTAAAAATATTTATAGGCTACACCTCAATTCACCTCCTGCAAAATTCCATCACTTGGAAATCCCTCATACATGGCGCAACTACTAGCCATGGTGGAGGCCCTCAGAAACCAAACGAAACTCTACATGACAGCGTCACAGACCTACAACAAATAAGCGTATGGGAAGACGGTCCTGAAGAGGAACTTCTGGAACCTCAACCTCTATCGCAAGCTATCTGGGATGACCAAGTCCCAAAGAACTTCAAATCGCCATCAATGATGGTGTATGATGGAAAAACTGACCCTCAAGAGCATGTTATCACCATCAACAACCAAATGACAATAATTGGCTCTACCGATTCATTAAAATGTAAACTAATGGATGGAAACTTCAAGGATGTGGCCCTGTGATGGTACATGAGCCTACCACGATTATTCGTGGAAAGCTACGCAGACCTGAAGAAGAAACTAATCCAACATTTCTCCGCTAACAAACATCGTAAGGTGTCCACAATGTCCTTGTTCAATGTTCGACAAGGTCAGGCAGAGTCTTTTCGAGAATACCTGGCCCAGTTCAACGAGGAGACCATCAAAGTGTCTCACCCAAACCAGGAGTTGTTCATTGGAGTATTCCAACACGATCTCTGAGTAGGACAATTCAATGAATCCTTAGCCCAGAAGCTTGTATCTGACATAAATGAAATCATCACCAGAGAGGACTGCTACATAAATGGCGAGGAGAGCAATCTAGAAAAATGGTCTAAAGATGCCCCGGGAAAGAAACAAGAGTATTCTCGCGCAACCTCAAAAGACATGCCCCAAGAACGCATGACTCAAAGATCTAACTGGCGCCCTTTAACTCATGAGATACGGAAACACCCTTAAACATGAGGAGAAGCGAAATCCTGCAAGAGGTGGCGCACCTAAACCTGATCCCCGAAGAACCCCGTGGTCGTAGAGTTAATTTCGTACTGGGGAATGATATTGGGGCTTGGTGTAACTATCACCAGCTCCAAGGACATCACACTAACGATTGCCTCCAGCTAAGGAAAGAAATCAAGAAACTAATACAAAGGGGGAACTTTCTAACTTATGCCAAACAGGTCAAAACCCCTGTCGGTAAAAGAGATACTCAACAAAAGGATACAGACTTGGAGGAGCCTTCCCAAAAGAAGGGAAAAATTGCCGAAGAGGTACACGAGACTAATATAGCTCGCCACACCCTTAACACAATCGCCGGTGGATTTGCTGGCGGCGGCGAAACTAGCTCGGGCAGAAAGAAGTACGCATGCACCATGATGCATGTGTCTAAGGACATAGTTAAGGTCCTGGAACAAGACCTTAACCCGGTTAGCTTCTCCAAAAGGGCGTCGTCAGTATTATGGCCCACGAAAACAACCATATGGTCATCAAGGTACAAATCCGGGAATGGAATGTAAAAATGGTGTTGGTGGTTCCTGGTAGCTCAACCGATATACTCTACTCGAAAGCCTTCAAAGGAATGTAATTCGATACGTCTAATTTGTTTCCCTTCAACGACACCTTGGTCGGATTCTCCAGAGAACAAGTGCAAGTATTTGGACACCTATGGATGCTCAATACCTTAAAAAGTGGTGCAAATTCCAAAACTGTTAGAGTAAGGTACTTGATCGTCAATGCCGCCTCACCATATAACATGATCATATGGAGACCTTCCTTCAATGTCCTAGAGGCTGCACTATCCACGTT
Source organism: Vicia faba (assembly GCA_948472305.1). Classification (NCBI taxonomy): domain Eukaryota; kingdom Viridiplantae; phylum Streptophyta; class Magnoliopsida; order Fabales; family Fabaceae; genus Vicia; species Vicia faba. Next base: position 431,561,081 of record OX451738.1, read on the forward strand.
GTACCTCACTATGAAATATCCCTTGTGGGATGGCTGGGTGTTGCACCCAAAAATTTTCCCTCCCATTTTCTTCAAAACATGCTCACAAAGGTCTCAAAATACTCAAAGCCACTCAGGAGTTAATTGGTCAAACCTCCTCCTAAGCAAGGGTCCACGAATAGGGTTTTATGCTTCTCCAGGAATATTAGGTTTCAAGGGTCTCAAATGACTTTCATGGTTCATCATGGGTCCTAAATAATGCTTATGTCAAGCTTCAAATATTGCCTCACATGTTTGCTCAGTCAATGGTTTAAAAGATTGAAAGTCAACCATATTAGGTAAAAAGTCAACTATGGTCAACATACAGTTAAACTTCAAGATTTTTTGTCAACATCAACATTTTGAGGTGATATTCATCATTTGATCTAGGGTTTATCCTGATTCCTCAAGGAAATCCCTCAAATCACAAAGGTAAAAAAAATTGCCAAATTAGGGTTTTGATTAAAGATGACTGATCATTGACTTCTGGCCTAGTGCATGACCTAATGGCTTAAAGCATGATATCAAGGGATTAAATACAACAACTTGACCTAATTACATGGCTCAAGACATTTCCAAAGGTACAAGTGATTGATAGTTGATGAATTGAATCAATTGATAAAAAGTCAACAGTCACACAAAAGTCAAACTTTGACTTGTTGGTCAACATTGGAATTCAAAAATCAAGAATCATCAAAATATTCAAAATTATCAAGTTTGATCATCAAGAATTACAAAGATTAAGAAAATAAACAAAAGTCAAAGTTGGAAGATTTTCAAGTACTTAGAAAAAATTCAAGTATTTTGTGCTTAGAAAACCCTAACTTCACAAGCAAGTTTCCTCAAGATACAAACTGATTTAGGGAAAACTTTCAACACGGAAGTTGTAGATATTAATGAATTCTACAACTTTGTTAGTGTAGGATGATCCTCAAAAAGTGCTTGGATTAAGAGATATGAGCCCATGAAGTTTTACCCAACACTTAGAAATATTTTGGATCAGCTTTTTGTCTCAACTTCTTGGCCAATTTTCACCAATTTCTCTTTTTGTTTTAGCCAAAATGGTCAACATGAAAGTTGAAGATCTTGATTCAAGATTTCCAAAACATCCAAGAGTATGAAAAGATCATATTTGAGCTGAGAGTTTCGAAGAGACAAAGTTGGGCATTTTTACTTGGATTATAAGTCATTTCTTTTAGGAAGATATAACCAAATCTCATAACCATGCCTAGATATCTTACTTTGCAGGCCTCTAAACCCAAAATCTCTCCATAATCAGTTGATTTCAATCTTTTTGGATATTATCCAATTGACTTAAGCCTTATCTAAGTGATTATTCCATTAATGGCACAAAGTTGACACTTCCATTTTGGAAAATCAAGCTTTACAACAAAGTTAATGCATTGAGCTCCTAAATTATTTCCCTCTGTTCACACTCAATAGGAAAGTGAAGAAGCAAACTCTATACACCCAACAAATATAGAGAACTCTTGTACTTCTCCATTGGAATCACCATTTTCACATAACTTGACATTTGAAATCCATCCAAGCCATAACTTGATAACTTAAGAATTTGTCCATCTCATTACCTTTGAGTTTTATCTATAAATAGAGAGCTCATTTTCAATCCAAGACACGAATGGACAAGCCCTCAAAACCCCTTATACTCTCAAAAACCATAATTGTCCATAAAACCTCCATTCTTGAGCTTGAAAGTCCAAAACTTTGAAACTCATAGCTCTTGCAATATCTTTGCAAACCAACCACCAAATCATCATCAATACACCATATAGAAGTAATTCAAATCCTTGTTTCACTTCTGTAACTCCATTATCATCATTCACCATTTTTAATTTCCATCTTTTCAACTTGACTTGGACAAATCATTCCAGCCACTCTCAAAGCAAAGTAAAAATTTCAATACATTCACCAAGGTCCCAGCAAGCTAAAGCAATCATCATTTTACTTCTGGAAGTGCTTGAAGAAGCGTTGGACTTTCTCCAACTTGGTATAAATTTCAAACTTTGAATTCTTTATTTAAGCATAATTTGTATATACATTCTAATGGAAAAATGTAGATATCATGTCTATGAAGCTAACCATGTCATTAAATCTCATTTTAATTGACTGGGTGATGTGAATTTTGGAAATGAGTTTTCTAAAATGTTAGGGTTTCAGTTTGGTACCAAAAAAAAAATCGTCCTAACCATTGATTTATAGCTTTTAAAATTTATATGGTTGAATTACTTGTCAAAAATCAAGCAAGTTTGGTCTTTACAACTTTCAATTTGGTTGAGAAATGGAGATTTTCGAAAATCATCCATGGAGGTTTGTCGTTATACAGTGCGCGAAGAGGAAGAAGGTGGTGATCTGGCCATTTCAAATTAAAAAAAATTAAGTTTATTATATATTTGTTAGTTGTTGTGTTACTACCGGATGAAATAGTCGTCCCAACGGTAGAAGGAAATATGAAAAGGCTTTGGTGTGCCAGGGCAGGGGTTCGATCCGTGCCTATGGCATTTTATTTTCTAACATTTTCCTTGCAGATTCAGTATGAACAAGCCCAACACGAACACCATGCATCTCCAATCTTTGACCATCAGATCTCTTCAAAGACAGATCCAACGCACCAAACGCACACCCCATGATGCACATTCTAAAAGCCACCCTCACTGGATCCAGCACAGACCTGAGATTTGTCCAGTTTGGGCCTATATTTTTGCTTCTTTCTCACCCCCATTTTACTTGTTTACAGGCCCATTTTAATTTTCTTTATTTAGTTTTAATTAGTATTTTCTATTTTTAATCATTTTTATTTTAATCAACAAAAATCATAAAATCATAAAATCATAAAGAAATTAGATTTAGGTTTTTGGTTAATTAATTTGTTTTTTGAAAAATAAAAATTCATTAACTTCGTCATATTTTGGTTTCATTTATAATTAACTAATGAATTAATTATAATTAGGTTTTATTATTTATTTTACATTTCAAATATTTTTCTAAACAAAAACAATAAAATTATTTTCTTAAATGCTTAGAATTTTTTAGGGTTTTTAATATCCTTTCCCTTTCCAATCCCCGCACATTTATTTATTTTTCACCTTATTATCATTATGTAACTGTCACTAGTATCTAATAGATAAATTATGACTTCTTTACATCCCCCCCCTATTTTAAGGTTTTTAATTCCCCATCCCTGAAGCGTTGTAATAACATAGATTATTTTCCATATTTTTACTTTATGCAATTATGTATGAATGCATGTATATGTTTAAATGTATAGTAATTAGGCGTGCATGGCAAGACATAAAAAACAAATGTTAGAAAACCTAATCTCAAGATAAATACTTGAAATCAAAACACTTCGCACACGCACACCTCTAGGGTGACCCTCACTTGTTGCCTCGGATTTAAACAGTCATGTCCCTTGAACGTGGGATGCTTTAGCAAAGACCCTCGGTTAAAAGATCGTAGTCCCTCGATGACCCTTCGATGTTGCCTTTGGTAAACTATCTTAGTCCCTTACAAAAATTGCTAAAGCGTCCTACGAGTTGCTTTCTACGATTGTATGATAACCTGTGCCTGTCCCTCACATCCAATGATAGGGCTTCCTACTGACTAATGGTAGGGTATCACTATCTAAAGGTAGAGGAAAAGAACAAAGAATATTTTGAGTAGGTAGAACGCTCGTAGTCACTTGATCACAAACTTTTCAAAACAAAATGTCTTTTCACAAAAACAACACTTTCTTTCAATAAGTATTTAAAAAAAACATTTTGTATACATTCTCAATGATACGAGAATCATTACAAAATTACCACACTTAGGCATTTTCAAAACATTTTCAAACATGCACAAGCATAAATCATTTTCAAAAATGAGCTAGCGATTAAGAGCCTGTAGATAACTGCGGGTGAAAAGGGTGCTAACACCCTCCCTTTTCATAACCTGCCCCCTTACTCAGAAAATTCTCAAAAGGTCTTTCCTGTTCTTTTCACCATTTCCTTTATTGGGTAAAAGAAAATTTGGTGGCGACTCTTGCTATCCGTAACATTTGCGATAAAACACAAAACCCTAAAGTTAGTTCTCCCACCATATTACAAAACTGGCGACTCTGTTAGGGAAAAAACTAAAAGTGGGGTTACCTTAAGAGCTAGATCACCTTTATTGCTTGACTTATTTTCCTTGTATGATTTATATTTTGAGATATGCTTGGGTTATTCTTGTAAAGACCCTATACCTGGTGTTATACCCCAAAATTTTCCCTCCCATATTTCTCAAAATATTTCAAGAAAGATCCTCAAGTTGCTCAAGGTAGTCCAAGGGTTGGCCATACAAGCTCTCTCCTAAGGCAGTCTACCCCAAACTAGGGATTCATGTTGCATCAAGATACTTAAGACCAAGTGATCCCAAGTGCTCACCAATGTCCTAATATGTTATCAAGATCATCCATGTCAAGTTTCAAGCCTTGCAGAGGAAGTTTGCTCAGTCAATTGCTCAAAGGCCTGAAAATCGACTATACTAGGGCAAAAGTCAACTGTGGTCCACATACATTCAATATTCAAGATTTTTGGTCAAAATCCTCATTTTGAAGTATATTTCATCATTTGATCAAGGGTTGATCATGATTCATCAAGGATTGCTCATAATTCATCAAGACTCAAAAGTTGCTAAATTAGGGTTTTGTAGGAAAAGTAAACTCAACTTTTACCAAGCATAACTTTCTCATACTTTATGAGAAATGACCCATCCAAAGCTCATTTTGAAGAGGATTCAATCCCCTACAATCCATCTTCAGCTCCAAAGTTCAAAATATGTACCCACAAGAAGTTATGAATTTGGACATTATAGGCCATTTTGAAAAGTCAACAAAAACACCTTTTTTGTCAGAGCTTCATAAGTGAGCATGGAATATCAAATTGAGATGATACAAAAAGGATTGATTATAGGACATCTCAAGATTTCTAAAAAGTCCAAAAACACCTCCAAAGGTTCAAAATTGATGAAGTTATGCATTGGTGAAGTTGACCTTTTTTGCAAAATTGCCAAAAGTCAACTATCCCCAAAACATCAAATTTTGCTAAATGGGCCCAATCTTTTTCACTTGTTTTGAGTTGGAAACATAGCCCACGAGCTCTATCCTTTGCCACTTGTCCATATCTTATTTTTATTATTTATTTTGATTTTGATTTGAATTAATTCAATTTAAATCAAAACAAATCAAATAAAATCAAAAATATTGAAAACTAAAGATTTGGTGATTGTTTCAGGTCTTAAATTACAAATACCAATTATTCAAACTCGTGTAAATGCATAGAGTGGACAAAAAGATTGAAAAAGGCCATGTTTGGAAAGATCTTAAAAGTGAATCAAATCAAATCAAAAATCATTGAAGGAGAAAGATTTGGATGTAGTTATCAACCCTAATGAATTCACTCATACATATAGAACAAGGCCAAACTTAAAAAGAAGTTTGAAACAGGCGCAAGAGGGAGAACCAAAACTGAAAAAAACCAAGAAAAGTGTGAGATTGAAATCCCATTTGGAGACATTTTTAGGACCTTTGAACGATCCCAATCGACTCTTGGGACTCTCAGCAAGCTAAAGCCATCAAGAACCAAGCATTTCAAGCCAAAAATCGCTCTGTAAGTCGTTCACGACATAGCCCTGTTCTTGAATTCGAATCTCATGTTTTAAGCATTGTTAGGTTGAATTAATCATATATTCTTAATCTATAGAACATATGCAAGCTTTCTGCATCATTCAATTTCATTTATATGGCCTGTAGCGAAACTCACTATTGTTAGGGTTTTGGAGTTTATTTTAGGGTTTTTGATTACATGGACAATTAGCCTTGATGAAGGGTACTATCACGTTCAGAAGGATGAGACGAACACAACCATGGCATTAGATTCCATTTATGTGGCCCATGGAGGGTTTTGGAATGAACACGGCCTATAGCGACGGACAAAATGTTCGTAGGTAAAAGTGTTTTACTTTTACCCACAGAGAGAGGAAGGAGACGATGAGTTGTCACGCCCCCATTAGCCCATTCAAATGTGCAGCGCGCTTTTTCTTTTGTTTTCCACTAACATTCGTTTTTTGCATATTATTATTATTGTCTCATTACTGTACATCAAGCACCAAGTGGTCCAGTGGTAAGCGTAGCAAGGAATTTTCCTTGGGGCCTGGGTTTGAATCCCAGGTCCCCCTATTTCTCTATATTATTTTCTTTTTGGCGATTCAGTGTGCGCGCAAGCTAGGAGATCCACCATATGCCCTCATCATCAAACATGCCAGATGGCCAAATCTGATGGCCACCATTGAAGGTGCATCATAAGCCAAAGTCAGCGTGCTACACAGGATCACAAAGGTCAACGTGGACCTCTATTTGGGCCCAGAATTCTGACTATTGGCACCCCCATTTTTTTTCAAGCCCATCTCTATCCTTTTATATTTTCTTTTTTATGTTTCATTTAATTATTTATTATTTATTTAATAACCAAAAATTATTTTCTCTTTTATCAAAAAATCACAAAACATTACTTTTCATAAATTAAATTTAGGATATTTATTTTTAGTAAAAAAATCAATTAATTTAACTAGGTTATTAATTTTAGATAACTTTAATTTATTTTGTAAATAATTAAAAATAATTAGAATAATTAGGTTTTTATTCCAAATTTAATTTTCTTTTCTTTTCCTCAAAATAACTGAAAAAACCAAAAATAGGTCATGTAATTATTTTTATTAATTAATTTAATTACTAATTAATTTGTATATTTAACTTTTAAAACCTAATTCTTTTCTTAAGAATAATTAAAAACAACAAAAACAATTTTTCTTTTGATTAGGTTAGAAGGGTCAAAACCCTAGTTCGCTCTCGTTCTAATTTTCATCGCGCGTTTTATTTTATTATTTTTACCCTATTATTGTAACTGCTCACAAGGTGTAATAGTTAATTAGGACTTTTACTTTTCATTTATCGCTTTATTCTTTCTAAAGGGTTTGTTTTTGGCTATGTAAATACCCGAAGCCTTGTAATAGCTTAGTTTAATTTCTGCACTTTAAATTCCGCAAATATTTAACTGTTAGATGTATGATATTGGGATGCATGACAAGAATGTATGTAGAAATTTAAAACAATTAGCAAACCCTAAATGTACAAAGATAAATAATCTGAAATTGAATCATTCGCACATGCGCACTCCTAGGGTACACTCCCACTTGGTTGCCTTCGGTAAACGGTCATTGAGTATAGGATGCTTTAGTGGCCGTCCTTTTGTCCAAAGATCATAGTTGCCTCGGAATGGTTGCCTCAAATATTATTGCCTCGGATAAATGATCTAAGACTTTAGGGTTACTACTAAGACATCCTAACATTGCTTTAGTGACCATACGTCCCTTTCGAATTGACCCTCAAAACTCCAATGACAGTGCTACCTACTCACTAATAGTGGGATAGCATTGTCTAAAGAAAATGAACACATAACGATTCTTTTTTCGAGTAGGTAGATTAGTTCTTAAGTACTTGCTCATTCCAAAAAAAAATTTCACACTTACATTCCTTTACAAACAAAGTTTTCAAAAAACACTTCATTACACTCTTGAAGACAGAAGCAAGAGTTAAATCGAAGTTAATACAAAAACTTTTCAAAACCCACAAACACAAAGAAAATAATTTTTAAAATGATGAGCAAGTACCTAAGAGCCCGTAGATAACTACGGATAGAAAGGGTGCTAATACCTTCCCTTTCTATAATCTACCCCCCGTACTCAGAAATATCTCGAAAAAGGAAGTTTTATGTGCTTTTTTCCTTTCCTTGTTGGATAATATTAAAGTCAGTGGCGACTCTTGCTTACCACGACATTTTGCATACACAAACGCAAAACGCAAACCAGCATTTCAAAACAGTCCAGTTCTGGCCAACGTATCAGAGAACTGGCGACTTTGCTGGGGACTATTTATAAGTGGGGTGTACCTTAGGAATAGTTCATCATATTGTTTTCAATTGTTTGATCTGTTTGCTTTATCTTTGTGGGTTTTGTATCGGAGTTACTATAGATCCTAACCTGGATCTAGGGACACCTTTTAGGTAAGTAGCAATAGAATGTGAGGGAACTGTATGGCGTAGACCGATACGGTTGAAGCAGTAGCTATGTTGGTGTGACACATTAGTTGGTACCGATATCCCTTATGGAGGAACAAGGAGAGTATGGGGCTGCTAATGGGTCATTAAGCATCAACTGACCTTAGAACCTATAATTGACCAACTTGGCCATAGAAAAGTAGCAGTATGCTACACTCATTGAGACCATACTCTCGCGATGATTCTGGATGCAAGAAAAGGTTGCTAAACTGGAATTATGACCGATCGAGGATGGTCAGTGATATTGAGAACCTCTAGAACCCGGTTACTATTACTAGGACAGGTTGAACCAACTAAACTGAAAGAGGGTAATACCTAAACTCCATGCCAGCCTGAAATTTAAGGGCTATTGTGTGACTTATTTTCCCTTACCATGTTTGCTATTTGTGATACCTGTGGTGTGTTTTTCTCATGACATCATGCATCATGGCATTGCATGAATATTTCATTAGTCTAACCATTTCAAAGACCGAGGGGATTCATCTTTGTTCTGTTTTGCAGATCATGGCATCTATGCGCAGAAATACCATTCAGATCAGCTTTGTGCAAATCCTTGTTCAGCTTAGAGAATTGGTTTCAAAGATTCCTGATACTTCTTCCTTCGTTAGAAGACATGGTCATCTCCTTGGTTTGGTCACTTCCAAGCTGGATGAGTAAATGATGAGTGTCTTGTTCCAGTTCTTCGACCCGTTGCACCACTATTTCACCTTCCCGGACTATCAGTTGGTCCCTATGTTGGAGGAGTTCTCTGATTTACTTGGCATATCTATTTTAGAGCAGACACCATTTACAGGTTTGGAGATAGCTCCTAGGCCAGAGGATATTGCTTCAGCCCTCCATCTGACAAAGGCTGTTGTAGTTTCTAACTGGGACATTCAGAGTGGGGTTAAAGGCTTCCTGGCTAAGTTCTTGATTGATCAAACTCAACAGTTTTGGGATAGTTTGGACTTTCAAGCATTTGAAGACATCCTGGCTCTTCTCATCTATGGCCTGGTTCTATTCCCTAATTCAGATTCTTTTGTCAACGTGAACACAATCAAGATCTTCATGTCCCGTAATCCAGTGCCCACTCTCTTAGGTGACATTCTACATGCTCTTTATGCCCGTGCTGCTCGGAGAAAGGGGAACCCTTATATGTTGTGCACCGCTGCTGGCGAGGTGGTTTATTTCTCATCTCCCCAAATCTATACTGAAGAACGAGGAAGGTATGGGTTGGGCCTACAGGATCATGTCCCTTGCTCACACGGACATCATTTGGAGTACTAAAGATATGGAAGAAGTAGCTGTCATCGATCGGTGTGGGGAATACCCCAATGTTCCACTGCTCGGAATTAGAGGAGGGATCACCTATAATCCTTGTTTGTCCTTACGACAATTTGGACGAGCTCGAAGGGACGTTCCTCATGAGCAGCTGCTTCCAAACATTGTCTTTGACTTCATGGGGGATGTTGAAGGACATCGCCGCAGGTTCATACGAGCTTGGGACATGGTTAACAAGTCTGATCCACATGAGCTAGGAATGAAGACTTCTCTCCCGATGCAACCGTATCTCCGGTGGGTTCGAGCTCGTGCTCAAAAGCTGGGGATGCCGTACAAAGCTGTCTTACCGATAATTGTTGAGCATGCTGATGAAGAAGGGGTTCCTTGTACGGTCATCCATCCATACATGCCTACTGACATTGGGGCATTGAAGAGGTCTTGGATCCAGCTAAGGGAAGAGCGGGATACTTACAAAGAGAATTATCATGAGTAGGAGTGGAAGATCATGGAGCTTACAAGGCAGCTGGAGAACGAGAGGGTCCTCAACGATTATGTCAGCACCAAAGGAAAACGACCATGGGAGTGCTGATGTCTTTTGTTATTTCTAGTTTAGATTTGCTTTCCAGTATTTCTTTTGTAACGCCTTAAAGGCATTTAAACATTGTTCCAAGTTTTTAATCTAATAAAAGTGTGCTTTATTTTGGTTTACAAATTTGAATCTCCCTAAAGTCTTTGAAATCATATAATACACATTACATTCCCATGCACCTCATTACAGGTACCCTTACATGTTTCTCATCTTCTTCGCTGTTTATTTCAGCACGTCATGTCTTTTGAAACATCCACTGATCAAGCCATCAAGGCTCTACAAGATCAGAATGCTCAGTTCCAGGAAATGTTCTTGAACCTGGCCAAGGGGAAGAAAGATATGAAGACTCTTATCTTGAAGGATAAGAAGAAGAATAAGAAGAAGAAGACGGTCCTCTTGAATATGGGTCACAGGTTTGGGAATAGGTTCTGAGAAGAAGTTGATTTGTCTCACTCATCTGGAGGGGGAGAGAATCAAGAAGAAAGGAGGGCTCCTAGCCCTGTGGTTTCTGACAATGACACAGATTTTGATGAAGACCAGTATCCTCCTCCTGAGGATAGGTATAAGCAACTTGAAGACCGATTGAGCGCAATGGAGATCCAGAAGATACCTGGGTTGGACTTTGGAGATTTAGGTTTGGCATCTGGGGTGGTGATTCCCCACAAGTTTAAAGCTCCTATCTTTGCTAAGTATGATGGATTATCTTGTCCAAAGTTACACCTCCGCTCGTATGTCAGAAAGATTCAACCATATACTACTGATAGGAACCTCTGGGTTCATTTCTTTCAAGATAGTCTATCAGGGACTCAACTTGAATGGTTCTACCAACTGGAAGGAGCTAACATCCGTAACTGGGAGGACCTTACTGCTGCTTTTTACAAGCAATACCAGTACAATGCCGACCTTACTCCCACGCGTACCCAACTTCAGGGAATGTCTATGGGTGCGAGCGAAGGTTTTAAGGACTATGCTCAGAAGTGGAGAGATCTGGCAGGAAGAGTACAACCCCCTCTGGCTGACAGGGAGTTGGTGGATATGTTTCTTGGGACTTTTTCTGGTCCGTATTTTAATCATTTGATCGGTAGTTCATCGTCTGGGTTTACTGAATTGATTATGACTAGGGAGAGAGTTGAGGCCGGTATCAAGAGCGGAAAGATACAGAAAGGTGCATCGTCAAGTACCAAGAAGAAGCCTTTCAAGAAGGAGTCTAGTGCAGTTTACAGCTCGAGGAGCCAAAATCGACATGAGCGCCGCCAATCAGTTAATGCGATAGTTATATCAAGACCAACTGTTTCCCCACAATGCAACACTCAGCAAAGAGGAGAGATACCGCAAAGGAAGTATACTCGGCTCAGTATGACTCTATCTCAAATTCTGCCGCAATTGTTGAAAACCAACTTGGTGATTCCGAAGGAGGCTCCAAAGAATCCCAACACCACATCACCGCTGTATAATCCGAACGCCCGCTGTGCTTATCACTCTGATAGCCCAGGGCATGATACCAATAATTGTTGGGCTTTGAAGAATAAAGTGCAGGATCTGATTGATGCTAAGGAGATTGAGTTTGAAGCGGCAGAAAAGCCAAATGTCACAACGACTCCTATGCTAAAACATAACGCGGGAGTAAATGCAATTGATGATGATGATGAAGAGTATGATATTGTCAGCTGGATTTACCCCACTACCAATGGTGGCTTGAGCAATTGGACGATAAAGGATTCCATGCTCGTTTCTTTTATTACACAGTAATAGACTTTTGTTTTGGATTTGTAACAAACAATTTAAAACTTTACAGCCTGGTGCCTTGCCCGCGACACCATGGCTTTATTTGAGGGTTTATTATGTGTCATTTCCATATATCATCAATAAAATCATTGGACGTTTTCTTGCATTATGAATTTTGTGCTCCTTGTTTTTCTTTTCTATCTTGCAAAACAGCTATTTGTCTTACACACACTCACATATACAGGTCTATATCCACTATGGATCCCACTGATAACGACACTGCTACTGCCAGTTATGACTTCGAAAGTCCGATCAACCAAGCCGAGGACGAAGGTGAGGATGATTGTGAAGTGCCTGGGGAACTTGCTAGACTGTTACTTCAGGAAGAGAGGGTCATACATCCCCATGAAGAGCCAGTGGAAACAGTAAATCTGGGTACAGAGGTAGACAAGAAAGAGGTCAAGATCGGTGCAAATATGGAGTCTAGTGTTAAGCGACGGTTGATACAGATGTTGCGTGACTATGTTGATATCTTTGCCTGGTCTTATGAAGATATGCCTGGGTTGGATACCAATATTATGGTTCACCGCCTGCCCACCAAGGAAGACTGTCCTCCAGTGAAACAAAAAGTATGTCGAATGCGCCCAGAGATGTATGAGAAAATCAAGGCTGAGGTTATGAAACAGTTTGATGCCGGTTTTTTAGCAGTTACTTCTTACCCGCAGTGGGTTTCTAACGTGGTTCCAGTACCAAAGAAGGATGGTAAGGTTCGCATGTTTGTTGACTATAGGGATCTGAACAGGGCGAGCCCCAAGGATGATTTCCCTCTACCTCATATCGACGTTCTGGTTGACAACACCGCACAGTATAAGGTCTTCTCCTTTATGGATGGTTTCTCCGGTTACAATCAGATTAAGATGGCTCATGAAGACATGGAGAAGACAACATTCATCACATAGTGGGGTACCTTTTGCTATAAAGTCATGCCTTTCGGATTGAAGAATGCTGGGGCAACGTATCAGCGCGCCATGGTCGCTTTGTTCCACGACATGATTCACCATGAGATTGAGGTATACGTTGACGATATAATTGCAAGGTCTCAGACTGAATAAGAACACCTTGACCATCTTCAGAAGCTATTTGACAGGTTGAAGTTGTACAAGCTGAGGTTAAACCCGAACAAGTCCACCTTCGGGGTGAGATCTGGTAAGCTGTTGGGTTTCGTCGTTAGTGATAAAGGTATTCAAGTGGATCCTGCAAAGGTGAAGGCTATACAGGAAATGCCAGCTCCTCGAACAGAAAAAGAAATCAGAGGCTTTTTGGGACGTCTGAACTATATTGCCCGATTCATTTCACACCTAACTGCTACTTGCGAGCCAATCTTCAAGCTACTGAAGAAAGATCAAGTGGTAAGATGGAATGATGAATGTCAGGTCGCTTTCGAAAGGATCAAAGAATATCTCCAAGAGCCACCTATTCTGATGCCTCCAGTTGAAGGGAGACCTTTGATCTTATACTTGACAGTACTCGAAAACTCAATGGGGTGCGTGCTGGGGCAGCATGACGAGTCTGGCCGAAAAGAGCATGCTATCTATTACCTTAGCAAAAAGTTTACCGACTGCGAGACCTGATACTCATTGCTTGAGAAAACTTGCTGCGCTTTGGCATGGGCTGCTCGCCGGCTAAGATAGTATATGATGACTCACACTACTCTATTGATATCAAAGATGGATCCAATCAAGTATATCTTCGAGAAACCTGCCTTGTCCAGAAGAATAGCGAGATGGCAGATGATCTTGACTGAGTATGACATCTAATATACAACCCAAAAAGCAATCAAGGGGAGTGTGTTGGCAGATCATTTAGCACATCAGGAAGTGGATGATTACCAGTCTATGAACTTCGAATTCCCGGATGAGAACATCATGTTGGTAACTGATTGTGAAACACCTGGACCGAATGAAGGACCTGAGGAAAGATCCTGATGGTCTATGTACTTTGATGGAACTTCAAACGCTTTGGGTAATGGAATTGGCGCCGTGATCATATCTCCTGAAGGCTCTCATACTCCGTTCACTGCCCGACTATGTTTTAACTGCACCAACAACATGGCGGAGTATGAAGCGTGCATCATGGGCCTTCGAGCAGCTATTGACCTAAGGATTAAGTTTCTGAGTGTTTTCGGAGATTCCGCTCTCGTGATCAGTCAGATCAAAGGCGAGTGGGATACGAAACACCCAAATCTCATTCCTTACAAGAAGTATGTATTGACGCCGCTTCCATATTTCAAGGAGATAACCTTTGAACACTTCCCTAGAGAGGAGAATCAGTTAGCGGACACGCTAGCTACGATGTCTTCTATGTTCAAGGTCAGGTGGGACAATGAGGCTCCCCAGATTACCATTGAAAGGTTGGACGAACCTGCACATTGCTGTGACATTGAGACTGAAGAGGTAGCAGATAAACCCTGGTTTCACGAGGTAAAGAGGTATCTTGAGGCTCAAGAGTACCCCGAAGGTACATCTGTTAATGATAAGAAGTTTCTGAGGAGGTTCGCGACGAAGTTCTTCATCAGTAATGGTATCCTTTACAAGCGTAACCATGATTCGACCTTAGTACGATGTGTGGATAAGAACGAAGCAGAAAGGATCATGACGGAGTTGCATGAAGGTACTTTCGGGACTCATTCCAGTGGGCATACCATGGCAAAGAAGATCCTACGGGCAGGATATTACTGGTCCACCATGGAAGCCGACTGTTATCAGCATTCTCGGACCTGTCATAAGTGCCAAGTTTATGCTGATAAGGTGCATATACCTCCAGTTCCTCTGAACGTCTTGACAGCTCCGTGGCCTTTTGCAATGTGGGGCATCGACATGATCGGCGAGATCAGACCTACTGCGTCCAACGGACATCGTTTCATTCTGGTAGCAATTGATTACTTTACGAAGTGGGTTGAAGCAGCTTCCTTTGCTACTGTAACCAAGAACGTCGTGGCACAATTTATTCGGCACAATATGATCTGTCGATATGGTGTACCAGAGATGATCATTACAAACAACGGTACAAATCTCAACAATAAGATGATCACCGAACTCTGCAAACAGTTCAAGATACAGCATCACAACTCTTCTCCTTACCGGCCGAAGATGAATGGGGTTGTCGAAGCGGATAATAAGAACATTAAGAAGATTGTGCAGAAGATGACAGTGACATACAAAGACTGGCACGATATGTTACTGTTTGCTCTTCATGGGTACCGTACCTCAGCGCGAACGTCAACAGGGGAAACACCCTATTCCTTGGTATATGGCATGGAGGCAGTCTTGCCCATTGAAGTTCAGATACCCTCTCTTTGAATTATGAAGGATGCAGGTTTGAGCGAAGATGACTGGATTCAGACCCGACTTGATCAGTTGAACTTAATCAACGATAAGAGACTTACTGCCATCTGTCATGGTCAAACGTATCAAAAGCGGATGATCAAGGCATTTAATAAAAAAGTTAGATGATGAGAGTATCAAGTTGGGCATCTGGTGATCAAACGAATCATCCTACCACAAGGTGATCCCAGGGGAAAATGGACCCCTACTTACGAAGGGCCATTTGTGGTTAAGAACATTTTCTCAGGAGGAGCTATGATTCTAACCACCATGGATGGTGACGACCTTCCCCACCCCGTCAATGCAGACATAGTGAAAAAATACTACGCATAATCAAAGACCCGCTAGGTTGACTGGCCTAGGCAAAAATAAGGGCTTCCTGGCGAACCAAAAGGGTTCGGGCAAAAATAAGGGATGAAAATGAAAAAATCTGTACACCCGGCAAGTCGAAAACCTGAAAAGGCGGCTTGGGCAAAAAAGGGTATCCCGGTGGACTGAAAACCCGAAAGGGCGGTCCAGGCAAAAATTAGGGATTAAAGCGTAACACTATGTCTCATTGGATCACCTTGCAACCAGACTTCGGTATCGACTATCAAGCTCGGACGACACCAATCAGTTTGATCCACCTTCAACCAAGTAGCAAAGTGATGAGATGCTCGAGGACATAAAGGTAATAGCAGAGTTGGAACCCAGTGGGATTATTCACATAGTTGTTTTTCTTTGTTTTTCACAAACTGTATAAACTCTATTGCTCGGTGGCATTCTCTTACTAGGACGTCAGCCTCTTGTACAAAAGACGCCTATTTACAGGCCAAACTTCAAATTCAATACAAGTCATTTTTACAAAGAAATTTCAAACTGTTTTCCTTTTTCTGTTTTGGTTTGCGAGATCGTCCAATGTTCATTTTTTGTATATGCATTTGACATTAATTGCTGCTCATGAATATTTACATGCGAAACAAGAGACGATTACTCGTAATATTAGGAACAAGGGGCAAACCAGAAATATCCAAACCATATAGTTGCTCTGTCCACCAGGTATAGGGGTAGACTTAGCTGGAGGAAACGATTGAAAGTACATTCATTCCCCGCAGAGTAAGGAGAAAGATAGTGGTGTTAGCTCTCCCCAGCTGAGACTCGCAACTGCGAATGAATTGGCGATATTCTCCCCAAAGCAGAGTTTATCTATCATCAACACTAAAAAGTCTTATCATCCCCAGCGGAGTATTAAAAATATCCCCAGTGGAGTTTGGAAAATTATCCCCAGTGGAGTTTGAAGAATTGTCCCCAATAGACTCTGGAAGATTATCCCCAGAAGAGTCTAAAAGGTTATTCCCCGTGAAGTCGCGACTAAAAGATCATCCCCAGCGGAGTTCATTCCTTTCACAAACAGAAACTCAATCCCCGACAGAGTTTCATTATCACCAGCAATGGTAATTCATCCCCAGCTGAATTTATCAACAGAATCCTCAGCATAACATGTCCTCCCCACAGAGCCATTTCCTCATCAGTTTATTCCCCAATGGAGTTATCCTCTCCTGCAGGTTTATTCTCACAATCATTTTCATCCACTATTTCCAGCGGAAACGAAGAATTCAATTCTTTTCTCCAGCAGCAATCCGGGATTTATTTTCCCCAGCTAAAAACATCACATTTCCATACAGCCTGACATGCATACGCATCATACGATACACTTTCATTTATTTTGAGAACATCATTTCCTGATACATATCATGCATTACATACAGCTAACCTTTACCTTTCAGGAAGGATTCTCACAAAATTCAAGCTATGAAGCTTTTACCTCAGTTGAATAATGGATGGGCTCCTAAATGTCAACAGAGATGATTCCTCAGTTGAATAACGGACGAGCTCCTAAATGTCAGCAGAGATATTTTCATCAGTTAAATAACGGACGAGCTCCTAAATGTCAGCAGTGATGATTCCTCAGTTGAATAACGGACGGGCTCCTAAATGTCAACATAGATGATTCCTCAGTTGAATAACGAACGGGCTCCTAAATGTCAACAAAGATGATTCCTCAGTTGAATAACGGACGAACTCCTAAATGTCAGCAGAGATATTTTCATCAGTTGAATAACGGACGAGTTCCTAAATGTCAACAAAGATGATTCCTTAGTTGAATAACGGACGGGCTCCTAAATGTCAACAAAGATGATTCCTCAGTTGAATAACGGACGGGCTCCTAAATGCCAACAGAGATGATTCCTCAGTTGAATAACGGACGAGCTCCTAAATGTCAACAAAGATGTTTTCCTTAGTTGAATAACGGACGAGTTCCTAAATGTCAACAGAGATGATTCCTCAGTTGAATAATGGACGAGCTCATAAATATCAGCGGAGATTTTTTCCTCAGTTGAATAACGGACGAACTCCTAAATGTCAGCAGAGATGTTTTCCTCAGTTGAATAACGGACGAACTCCTAAATGTCAGCAGAGATGTTTCCTCAGTTGAATAACGGACGATCGAAGTTCCTAAATATCAATAGAGATGTTTTACTCAATTGAATAACGGACGATTGAAGTTCCTAAATGTCAATAGAGATGTTTCCTCTGTAGAATAACGGACGATAGAAGTTCCTAAATGTCAATAGAGATGTTTCCTCAGTGGAATACGGACAACTGAAGTTCCTAAAATTCTCACCAGCAGAATAACGGACGACGAAGCTCCTAAAATTCTATTTCTCTCAACAAAGATCAGCCTTCCCTAGCGGAATCTTCCTCAATGACAGGTATACAAGTTCTCGCTAAGGAATCTCTTATGCGATCGACACTCCTTCGGAAGGAATCTTTAAGCCCATCCTCCCATCAGCAATTTCCAAATGGCATCTATGAGCCCATTCCCGATAGCGCAAGACAATTACCACTTCATGGGACTGCAAATTTCTGGGCACTCTAGTGTTCAATCCTCTTCGACCTTCGGATCACGAAAGGCACGAAAGCCAATCTACATCCTCAGGTTTAAGAAGATTGAACATGGGCAGCTGTTGTACCCCAAAATTTGCCCTCCGATATTTCTCAAAACATTTCAAGAAAGATCCTTAAGTTGCTCAAGGTAGTCCAAGGGTTGGCCAAACAAGCTCTCTCCTAAAGCAGTCTACCCCACACTAGGGATTCATGTTGCATCAAGATACTTAAGCCCAAGTGATCCCAAGTTCTCACCAATGTCCTAATATGTTATCAAGATCATCCATGTCAAGTTTCAAGCCTTGCAGAGGAAGTTTGCTCAGTCAATTGCTCAAAGGCCTAAAAATCGACTATACTAGGGCAAAAGTCAATTGTGGTCCACATACAGTCAATCTTCAAGATTTTTGGTTAACGTCCTCATTTTGAAGTATATTCCATCATTTGATCAAGGGTTGATCATGATTCATCAAGGATTGCTCATAATTCATCAAGACTCAAAAGTTGCTAAATTAGGGTTTTACAGGAAAAGTCAACTCAACTTTGACCAAGCATAACTTTCTCATAATTTATTAGAAATGACCCATACAAAGCTAGTTTTTAAGAGGATGAAATTCCCTACAATCCATCTTCAGCTCCCAAGTTCAAAATATGTACCCACAAGAAGTTATGAATTTGGACATTATAGGTCATTTTGAAAAGTAAACAAAAACACCTTTTTGTCAAAGCTTCATACTTGAGCATGGAATATAAAATTGATATGAGACTAAAAGGATTTATTAGAGGACATCTCAAGCTTTATAAAAAGTCCAAAAATACCTCCAAAGGTTCAAAATTGAGGAAGTTATGCATTGGTGAAGTTGACCTTTTTTGCAAAATTGTCAAAAGTCAACTATCCCCAAAACTTCAAATTTTGCCAAATGGGCCCAATCTTTTTCACTTGTTTTGAGTTGGAAACATAGCCCACGAGCTCTAGCCTTTGCCACTTGTCCATAACTTATTTTTATTATTTATTTTTATTTTTATTTGAATTAATTCAATTGAAATCAAAACAAATCAAATAAAATAAAAAATATTGAAAACTAAAGATTTGGTGATTGTTTCAGGTCTTAAATTACAGATACCAATCATTCAAACTCGTGTAAATGCATATAGTGGAAAAAAAGATTGAAAAAGGCCATGTTTGGAAAGATCTTAAAAGTGAATCAAATCAAATCAAAAATCATTGAAGGAGAAAGATTTGGATGCAGTTATCAACCCTAATGCATTCACTCATACATATAGAACGAGGCCAGACCTAAAAAGAAGTTAGAAACAGGCGCAAGAGGGAGAACCAAAACTATAAAAAAACCAAGAAAAGTGTGAGATCGAAATCCCATTTGGAGGCATTTTCAGGACCTTTGAACGATCCCAATCGACTCCTGGGACTCTCAGCAAGCTAAATCCATCAAGAACCAAGCATTTCAAGCCCCAAATCGCTCTGTAAGTCGTTCACGACATAGCCCTATTCTTGAATTCGAATCTCATGTTTTAAGCATTGTTAGGTTGAATTAATCATATATTCTTAATATATAGAACATATGCAAGATTTCTGCATCATTCAATTTCATTTATATGGCCTGTAGCGAAATTCACCATTGTTAGGGTTTTGGAGTTTGTTTTAGGGTTTTTTATTACAGGGACAATTAGCCTTGATGAAGGGTACTATCACATTCACGAGGACGAGACGAACACAACCATGGCATTAGATTCCATTTATGTGGCCCATGGAGGGTTTTGGAATGAACACGGCCTATAGTGATGGACAAAACGTCTGTAGGTAAAAGTGTTTTACTTTTACCCACGGAGAGTGGAAGGGGACGATGAGTTGTCACGCCCCCATTAGCCCATTAAAATGTGCAGCGCGCTTTTTCTTTTGTTTTCCACTAACATTCATTTTTTGCATATTATTATTATTGTCTCATTACTGTACAACAAGCAGCAAGTGGTCCAGTGGTAAGCGTAGCAAGGAATTTGCCTTGGGGCCTGGGTTCGAATCCCAGGTCCCCCTATTTCTCTATATTATTTTCTTTCAGGCGATTCAGTGCGCGCGCAAGCCAGGAGATCCACCATATGTCCTCATCATCAAACATGCCAGATGGACAGATGGCCAAATCTGATGGCCACCACTGAAGGTGCATCATGAACCAAAGTCAGCGTGCTACACAGGATCACAAAGGTCAACGTGAACCTCTATTTGGGCCAAGAATTCTGACTATTGGCACCCCCATTTTTTTCAGGCCCATCTCTATCCTTTTATATTTTCTTTTTTATATTTCATTTAATTATTTATTATTTATTTAATAACCAAAAATTATTTTCTCTTTTATCAAAAAATCACAAAATATTACTTTTCATAAATTAAATTTAGGATATTTATTTTTAGTAAAAAAATCAATTAATTTAATTAGGTTATTAATTTTAGATAACTTTAATTTATTTTGTAAATAATTAAAAATAATTAGAATAATTAGGTTTTTATTTCAAATTTAATTTAATTTTCTTTTCCTAAAAATAACTAAAAAAACCAAAAATAGGTCATGTAATTATTTTTATTAATTAATTTAATTACTAATTAATTTGTATATTTAACTTTTAAAACCTAATTCTTTTCTTAAGAATAATTAAAAACAACAAAAAACAATTTTTCTTTTGATTAGGTTAGAAGGGTCAAAACCCTATCTCGCTTTCGTTCTAATTTTCATCGCGCGTTTTATTTTATTATTTTTACCCTATTATTGTAACTGCTCACAAGGTGTAATAGTTAATTAGGACTTTTACTTTTCATTTATCGCTTTATTCTTTCTAAAGGGTTTGTTTTTGGCTATGTAAATACCCGAAGCCTTGTAATAGCTTAGTTTAATTTCCGCACTTTGAATTCTGCAAATATTTAACTGTTAGATGTATGATATTAGGATGCATGCCAAGAATGTATGTAGAACTTTAAAACAGTTAACAAACCCTAAATGTACAAAGATAAATAATCTGAAATTGAATCATTCTCACATGCGCACTCCTAGGGTACACTCCCACTTGGTTGCCTTCGGTAAATAATCATTGAGTATAGGATGCTTTAGTGGTCGTCCTTTTGTCCAAAGATCATAGTTGACTCAGAATGGTTGCCTCAGATATTGTTGCCTCAGACAAATGATCTAAGACTTTAGGGTTACTACTAAGACGTCCTAACATTGCTTTAGTGACCGTACGTCCTTTTCGAATTGACCCTCAAAACTCCAACGACGGTGCTACCTACTCACTAATAGTGGGATAGCATTGTCTAAAGGAAACGAACACAAAATGATTCTTTTTTCGAGTAGGTAGATTAGTTCTTAAGTACTTGCTCATTCCAAACAAATTTTTCATACTTACATTCCTTTACAAACAAAGTTTTCAAAAAACACTTCATTACACTCTTGAAGACAGAAGCAAGAGTTAAATCGAAGTTAAAACAAAAACTTTTCAAAACCCACAAACACAAAGAAAACAATTTTGAAAATGATGAGCAAGTACTTAAGAGCCCGTAGATAACTACGGATGGAAAGGGTGCTAATACCTTCCCTTTTTATAATCTACCCCCGTACTCAGAAATATCTCGAAAAAGAAATTTTTCGGTGCTTTTTTCCTTTCCTTGTTTGATAAAATAAAAGTCGATGGCGACTCTTGCTTACCGCGACATTTTGCAAACACAAACGCAAAATGCAAACCAGCATTTCAAAACAGTCCAGTTCTGACCACCGTATCACACCCGGATCTGGGGCATTTTAGGTATGTTGCAATAGATCATGAAGATTGTATGGTGTATACCGATACGATTAAAGAGCTTGCTATGTTAGTGCGACACATTGGTTTGTGCTGGTGTCCCTTGACTCAGTCAAGGAGAATGTTGAGCTGTCGCGTGGTGTCATAAATCACTAACTGACCGTAGAACCTTAGTTCACACAACATAGCCATTAGATAGTAGTGAGATAGCCAGCTTTGGTGCAGACTGAAGTTGGTTGATACTTGATACTACAATCATTGAGATCAGACGCTCGAGATATTTCGCTTGCAAATCTGATGCTTGTGCTGAAACAATGCCTGAGAGAAAGATTAGTGCTATTGAGGCTCCTAGAACCCAATTACTTCTTTTAGGACAGGTTGAGCCAACTAAAACTTCAAGAGGGTACTTACCTACAAACTCAATGCGAGCTTAAACCTAAGGCCTTGTGTGTGTTGTTTTTGTATGATTAATTGTTCGAACATAACATCATGACATCATACCATATCATTTTCACTAACCATTCAAGGACCAAGAGATTTATCTTTGTCCTATTTTGTAGATTATGGCCTCCGCTCGCAGAAACACCATCCGGATCAGCTTTGTAAGGGTGCCTCCTCAACTTAAAGAGTTAGTCTCAAGGGTTCCCAAAAGTTCTCCATTCATCAAAAGGCATGGTCGACTACTCAGTATGGTTACCCCAGGTTTCGACGAAGTCATGATGAGTGTTCTATTCTAGTTCTTTGATCCTGCACATCACTGTTCCACCTTGCCAGATTATCAGTTGGTACCCACAATGGAAGAATTCTCTAAGCTACTGGGAATACCTGTTCTTAATCGAACACCTTTCATTGGTTTAGAGAAAGATCCACAACTTGAAGAAATTGAAGCAGCCTTACATCTGAAGCGGTCCAACATTGTATCTAATTGGGAAACAAGAAGTGGAGTCAAGGGTTTTCTTGCTAAAATTTTGTTAGAGAAGGCTCGATTGTTTTTGGATACTATGAGTTTTCAGGCTTTCGAGGAAATATTGGATTTGTTGATCTATAGTTTGGTGCTATTCCCTAATCAAGACCAACTCATAGATGTGAATACTGTCAACATTTTTCTCACTCGTAAGCCTGTGCCTACCTTGCTCGGATACATTTTGCGTTCTCTTCACACTCATACTATGAGGAAACGAGGGAATATTATGTGTTGCATACCTCTGCTATCCAGATGGTTTATTTTTCACCTTCCCCGATCAATAATGAAGAATGAACAAGGTTTGTGGTGGTCGCAAATAATAATGTCACTTTCTCATTCAGATATTTATTGGTGCTCCCGATCTCAAGAGGATATTATTATCATTGATTATTGTGGGGTATTCCCCAATGTTCCACTCCTTGGCATTAGGGGAGGTATTACTTACAACCCTTCTCTAGTTCTATGTCAATTTGGTTATGCTTGAAGAGATGGTCCTCGTGACACACTGATCCAGGGTATTATCTTTAATACAAAAATGATCCTCAAGGTTATCGTCACAAATTTATACATTCTTGGGACATGGTGAGAAAAATTGATAGTAAGGCTTTAGGATAAAATAATTCCATCCCTTTGGATCCCTACCTCAAATGGGTACAAGCTCACGCTTAAAACCTCATGATGCCATATCCAGCTGTTCTATCGGTGATCATACAGCCTATTGTCAAAAGAGGCGTTTCTCGCATCATCCTCCATCCAGACATGCCCACTAACCTCGAAGAATTGCAGAAGTCCTTGATTAAACTCAAGGAAGAACGAGACACCTTTGAAACTTAATTCTATGCAAGTGAGAAGAAAGTGTTGGAGCTCACAAAACAACTTCACGAGGAGCAAAGCCTTAATGTATACATTGACACGAAGAGGAAGCGTCTGTGGGAGACTTGAGTCTTAGGATTTAGAAGTTCATATTGTTGTCTCTTTGAGACCCTTTTGTTTTTGTTGTAAGCCTAAGAGGCAATTGTAATCTTAAACTTTCTAATAAAAATCATTGTTTTTGTTTCCTCTCGGTTAGCAAATTTAAATCTCCTAAGGTCCTTGAAAACATTGCATCCACATATCATGCATCATTTCATAAACAAGTTTTCCAATACAAGTTTTCTCATCTATTTACTGTTTATTTCAGTATAAGATGGCCCTCGAACAAACTGTCAAGGATCTCCAGGCTCATCATGCACAATTTCAAGAGACTCTTCTGAATCTGGCCAAAGGGAAACATGATATAATGACGCTTCTCGCCAAGAAGAAGAAGACTAGAAACCCAGTTGTCATCCTCAACATGGGGAGAAGATTCAATGGTCATGCTCAACCGTTTCAAGTGGATTATGTTTTCTCTGAGGAAGACGACGACCAAGAGGAGGATGGTAGACGTGTCAGGCGTGAAGGTAGAAAATAACCAAGGTTCTGAGAATATTCCTAAAGATGAAGACTACTCCAAGGAACAGTACCCTCATGCAGATAACAAGTACAAGCAATTGGAAGACCGTCTTAAAGCTATGGAAACCCAGAAAGTGCTCGGATTGGATTTTTGAGAGCTAGGTCTGATCCCGGGAGTGGTCATCCCTCACAAATTCAAGGTCTCTATCTTTGCTAAATATAATGGGGTCTCTTGTCTCAAACTTCATCTGAGGTTGTATGTTTTAAAAATCTAACCTCATACTACTGACAGGAAATTATGGGTCCATTTCTTTCAAGAAAGTTTGTCTGATACTCAACTTGAATGGTTCTACCAGCTGGAAGGAACCAACATCCACACGTGGGAAGACTTGGCTGCTGCTTCTTACAAGCAGTATCAATATAATGTTGACCTTGCACCGACTCGTATACAATTGCAAAATATGTACATGGGCTCGAATCAAGGGTTCAAGGAGTATGCCCAGAAGTGGAGAGACTTAGCTGGAAGGGTCCAACCTCTCTTGTCTGACCTGGAATTAATTGATATATTCATGGGTATTCTGACAGGCCCATTCTTTAATCATCTAACTGGGAGTTCTTCATATGGCCACCATCAGTCTGTGGGAGTAGTGTTGATCTCTAATCCAGCGCCTGTTCAACAAACACAATAGGGCAACCGTCTAAGGCCAGACGCTCCGTCAAGGAAGTTTACAAAGATCGGCATGCCTTTATCTCATGCATTAAAACATTTGTTAAAGGATGAACTCATTTCACTACGGGATCCTCCTCGGAATCCCAACACATCCTCTCTAAAGTACAATCCAAATGTGAGGCATGCCTATCATTCAAACAGTCCCAGGCATGACACCAACAACTATTGGGCCCTTAAAAGCAAGATTCAAGATATGGTCGATAATAAGAAAATTGAGTTTGATCTTCCGGAGACTCCGAACGTGATTACTACACCTATGTCTAAGCATGATAAAGGCATAAGTGCTATTGAAGATGTTTTGTATATTGCTTCCGTAAGTGATGTGGTTACTCCTCTCTCAACAGTCAAGGATAATTTGCTACAAGCCGGTTTATTTCTGGGTTGTGTTAAAGAATGTTATTGTTGTACAGTTCAACCCAATGGTTGCGGGTTACTGAAGAAAGGCGTTTAGCCCCTGATGGATGGATATGTAATTTTGATTGAGAAAGTTCCCTATGCTGAGAATTTGTGCCAAGATTTTCCTGTCATATCTGGTACTCCTTTCAGGATCACTTCCAAGGGTCCTGTAAGGATTACTGCCAATCCAAAAGCTGCTCTTTTAATCATTACAACACCTTGGCCCATCCCATATTCCTCGGAGAATGTTATTCCATGGAATTATGGGTCTGACGTCTATTATCACGGTGTTAAATAAGAGTTATCTGACGAAGATGATGAAAAGGTCGATCCCAATATTGACAATATTACGGGGACCAACAAAATTACTAGAAGTAGAAGGATTTTCTTGCTGGAAATCGTTCCACTTGTTCAAGTCACAATTACCAAGACACCTGCCGAGGCTCGGGGTAAACATCCAATGATAATGCCTTCCTAGATAGAGGCGCCAAAAGAAGATACAGTCAAGGAAACCTCTGGACAAGAGTTGGAAGAGGTTTTGAAAATAATCCGCAAGAGAGACTATAAAATTGTTGAACAGCAGGGGCAGACCCCGTCAAAAATAACCATGCTATCTTTACTACTGTGTTATGAAGCCCATGCGCGTGATTTAGTAAAATTCTTGAAGACTGCTCATGTGCCGCAAGAAATTTCGGTTGATCAATTTAGAAGTTACGTGGCTAGTTTAATAACTGATAATGGATTAGGCTTCTCTGATTTTGACCTGACTCTGGAGGGGAGAAATCATAATAGGGCACTGTATATCTCTATTGAATGCATGGGCACTACGTTGGCTCATGTGTTAGTTGATACTGGCTCTTCTCTAAATTTTCTATCAAAGGGTGTTCTTGACAGATTGGATTATGAAGGGGTTGTGCTAAAACCCAGTGAGATTATAGTTCGAGCCTTTGACGGGTCCAAAAGGATGGTACATGGAGAAATGGATCTTCCTATCAAAGTGGGTTCACAGATCTTTGAATCCACCTTCTATGTAATGGACATCCAGCCAGCTTATTCTTGTCTGTTAGGACACCCCTGGATCCATGGGGCAAACACTATTACCTCCACCTTACACCAGAAATTAAAGTATCATGTGAAAGGAAAGATTGTTACTGTCTACGGAGAAGAGGAGTACATGGTCAGCCACCTGAATTCATTCCAGTACATAGAGATGGACGGGGAATTCATCGAGACTCCTTGCTAAACTTTTGAAGTAATTTCCCCTGCTACTATTAAAGATGTGTCTACCATTCCAAAGACTACCAAGGTTCCGCACAAGATGTCTTCCTTGAAAGATGCCAAAGTTACTATAGAAGAAGGTGGTTGTACTATTTGGGGTCAACTTCCTGATATCCCCTACAAATCTGACAAGTTTGGTTTGGGCTTTATTGAAGAAGGTCAAAGGGTTGTTCGTCATGCTCAATCTAGAAGACCTCTGTTCTTTATCAGCAACAACGGAATCAATGATATACAAGATGCTGATAGTGATTTTTATTTCGACAACTGGATATTCCCTACCATTGGTGATGGACTCAACAATTGGAAGGCGAAAGACATTATCTCTATCTCCTATAGTCAGGAGTAATAACTATTTCTGTTTTTATTTCTTTAAGAAGTTTGGTTATGTAATTTCTTTTAAAATAATGACTTTAAACCTTGTGTCTTTCCTGGGGCGCAATGGTTCATTTGTTAAGGGTTGCCATTTCATAAGTCATATTTTCATTTAATGAAAACATCTGAAGTTTTGCATTCAAATTTTGCACTCTCTGTCTTTCTTTTACTTTATTGCACTTTCGAATAGCTATGCGTTCTTACACACACCCACACACTACATTGCAGATCCACATCCACTTTGGATCTCGTTGATAACGATTCTGCTATTGTCGCTTATGACTTTGAAAATCCAATCTACCAAGCTGAGGACGAAGGTGAGGAAGATTGTGAAATACCTGGAGAACTTGCCAAACTCTTAATACAAGAAGAAAAGGCTATCCAACCACACAAATAGCCGATCGAAGTGGTAAACTTGGGTTGTGAGACAGACAAAAAATAGGTCAAGATAAGCCCCAACTTAGAGGGCAGTGCAAGAATAGATTGATTTAGATGTTACATAACTATGCTGAGATCTTCTCTTGGTCGTATGAAGATATGCTAGGGCTCGATACTGATACTGTAGTTCACCGTCTGCTAATAAAAGAGGGTTGTTCTTCGATTAAGAAAAAGGTATGTCGCATGCATCCCGAGATATCAGAGAAGATCAAAGCCAAGGTTATAAAGCAATTCAGTGCAGGTTTCTTAGCAGTGACATCCTATCCTCGATGGGTTGCTAATGGTTTTATGGCACCAAAGAAAGATGGCAAGGTACGTATGTGTGTAGATTACAGGGATCTAAACAGAGCGAGCCCCAAAGATGACTTTCCGCTGCCACATATTGATGTCTTGGTCGACAATACCTTTCAGCACAAGGTATTCTCTTTCATGGATGGTTTCTCAGGGTATAATCAGATCAAGATGGTTCCTTAATACATGGAGAAAACTACCTTCGTTACACAGTGGGGCATATTTTGTTACAAAGTTATGCCTTTTGGGCTGAAGAATGTCGGGGCAACTTATCAGCATGCCATGGTAGCTTTATTTCACGACATGATTCATCATGAGATAGAAGTCTACATCGACGACATGATAGCAAGGTCACAAAATGAAGAATAACATCTTGATCATCTGCATAAGTTATTTGAAAGGCTGAAGAATACATACTAAGTCTAAATCCGAATAAATGCACTTTTAGGGTGAGATCCGGTGAACTCCTGGGTTTCTTCATCAATGGTAAAGGTATTGAAGTTAATCTCGCAAAAGTTAAAGCTACTCAAGAAATGCCATCTCCCTACACCGAGATGGAATTCAGAGGTTTCTTAGGACGACTAAATTACATTGCCCGATTCATTTCCCATTTGACTGCTACTTGTGAATCAATCTTCAAGTTGTTGAAGAAAGATCAAGCAATAAAATGGAACGACCACTATCAAATAACCTTTGATAAAATTAAGGAATACCTACAAGAACCTCCTATTATGATGCCACCGGTTGAAGGAAGGCCTCTAATCATGTACCTCACAGTGCTAGATAACTCAATGAGGTGTGTATTGGGGCAGCATGACGAGTCTGGTCGAAAAGAGCATCCAATATACTACCTTACCAAAAAGTTTACCGACTATGAAACAAGGTATTCACTACTCGATAAAACTTGATGCACTTTGGCATGGGTTGCTCGCCGACTAAGACAATATATGTTGCCCCATAGTACTTTATTGATCTCTAAATGAATCCCATCAAGTACATATTTGAGAAGCCGGATCACTCAGGAAGAATTGCCCGATGGCAAATCGTCTTAACAGAATACGACATTCAGTACACCACTCAAAAAGAAATCAAAGGAAGTGTATTTGCAGATAATTTGGAACATCAAGCTGTAGACGACTAACAGTCTATGAATTTCGAATTCCCAGATGAGAATATTATGCTAGTTACGAATTGTGAAGAGTCTGGACCGTATGAAGAACCTGAGCAAGGATCCCAATGGACTATGGTTTTTGATGCAGCTTCTAACGCACTTGGCAACATGATCGGTGCTATAATTTTCTCTCCCCAGGGTTATCATACGCCTTTCACCGCCAGACTTTTCTTTGACTTCACCAATAATATGGCTGAATATGAAGCGTGCATCATGGGTATTAAAGCTGCTATTGACCTGAGAATCAAATTCCTGAGTGTGATACGGTGGGAGAACTGACTTGAGGTTTTGCGTTTGTGTTTGCAAATGTTTCGGTTTAGCAAGAGTCGCCACCGACTTTTTATTTTATCCAAAGGAAAGGTCAAAAAGCACAAGAAAGACCTTTGAGATGTTTTCTTGGGTTCGGGGGGTAGATTATGAAAAGGGAAGGTGCTAGCACCCTTTTCATCCATGGTTTTTCATGGGTTCTTAGTTACTTGTTTAGATCACTTGCTTTTGCTTTTCAATTGTTTGAAATGGTGCTTTGTGTGTGGTTTTGAAAATGTTTTGAAAAGAGGCCTTGTTTAGGCAACCTTTGTAATGATTCTTGTTTGAATATATACAAAGGTGTTTGTCTTTTGAAAAATGTTTCAATGTTTGAAAATTTGTTGGGGAATGTTTTGAAATTGTGTGTTTTGAGATTAGCAAGGATGTTTTGCAAGTTGATCAAGTAACTAGGAGTTGTCTACCCTACTCAAAGGTCTTTCCTACACATTTTTAACCCTTTGACATTGTTGTTTTACCATTGTATTTGGTAAACAACCTTGTGTTTGGATGTTAAACGGGACGGGAGTGGGTCATTGTATGGCCATGATAACAATGTTGCCAAGTATCTTAGCAAATTTTTTGAGGGACTAGATCATTTTTGTACAGGTAACCAAGATAACATCATCGAGGGACTATGATCTTTTTGTTTTGATTTTGTTTTGCCAAGACACCTAGCATGCATACCATGGCCACTTTTAAAGCAACAAGTGGATGAAACCCTAGGGGTGCTTGTGTGTATTGTGTTGTCATTTTCATGCATTTTTGTCTTGTATTAGTCAAGCTATTTGTTTTGATTTTGGTTATTTGCATACAAACCCTAATCTTTCTATCATGGCATATTTGAAAGCAATAAATGCGTAAAAGTAAATCTACGACTATTACAACATTGATATGGGGAGGGGGATACAAGTTTGAATAGGGGGTATATGCAAGAAAATAAAAACCTAAGTCAACTATTACAACCAAATTGAACTCATTGTACAAATGATAAATGGACAAATATTTAAATATGCAATATATTATAAATATGCAAAAAAATGTTTTTTTTGTATTATTTTTATGTAGGTAAAACTAAGTTATTTAATATCCTAAAAATATTAAAAATATTAATGGTCTTTTTTTTGAAAGGGATGGAAACCCTAATTTGGTTTTAAGAAACTTATATATATTAATTATATTATTTTATTTATGTACAAAGAAAATAAAAATAATATATACAAAATATTAAAAAATAAAAATGTGTGAGAAAATATTATTTAAGTGTATAAATAATAAAAACAAAAATATATAATATTTTTATAATATTTACAAGTTTTTATTTTAAGAAAATAAAAGTATATGATTTAATAATTATTTGTATGTCCAAAAAATAATAAAAATAATAAAATAAAATGTGAAAATTTAAGAAAATATTTTTAGTGATTTTTTATATTTAGAAAAAATAATAAAAGTCAGAAACTAAAAAAGAAATGAAAAATATGGAAAAATAAACAAATGGGCCAAGGGGGTGTAAACAGCAAGCTAGGAGGTGCAAAAAGTATGAACAAGCCAAGCCCAGCCCAGATGGCCTTCATCCCTGTCCTCCAGAAACGACAAACACGCGCGCCATGATCAAACTGCTAACTCCTGCATTTGTGCTTAAAAACAAAAACTTGCAACATGAAAGTTATAGAGCATGATCACACGATTCTAACCATGTAAAAAACTTAATCTAACTCTCAAAGACCAGAGAGAATTTCTCTGGCCCTAATTTCTAACCTAGTTTTTTAAGAAAGTTCATCATTCAAATTCTCCCAGCTCAGTTAACTTAAATGAATTCTATGCATATGTACAACTCAAGGGCAATGAGGACTACATTTTTTATTCACAAACCTAAGCCTAATGATTCCTAAATAGAGAGATAGAAGTTTGAACATTACCTGTTTCAGTCAAGCTCGAGTATGGAAATGTAGGGGTTGTGAGTGAGGCCTGAGATACTTGTGAGCTTGCTTGAAGTTCCTTTGAGCTTTCCCAATGCTTAGATAGCTTTGAACTTGCTTGAATCTCTCTATAGAACTCAACCTGCAAACTCAGAATTCAAAAATGGTGAAGTGTGTAAATGGAGTTACAATGACTTATGAATGGTTGGGATAGCTTAGGTGAGTTGTATGGAGTGTGTTGGAACTGGTTGCAAGCAAAACGCACGAGTGGATTGTGATTTGGAAATCAAAATGCAGAACCTGCCCTGTTTTGACAAGAACTTGTGTTTTGTTGTTTTGGAAGGTTTGAGGACTTGGTAGCTCGTGTTTCTGGCTTAGTGTGATATGTAAAACTTGTTTTAAATGTTTACAAACTTTGGTTTTATCAGATTGCAAAGTTGTGATGATTTTGCAAGTTGACTTGCTTTTGAAGAAAAGGTGATTTTGACAATGCTATGGCCTGTACAAGCTAGCTCCAAGCATGCTGATAGTTGGTGTACTTTTGCCTAAGTTTATGGAGTTGGTTTGCTTCAAAGGATTGGGTTCACAGCTCAAGAGAAACAAAATTGCATATCAAAATGGCATTGTTATCTTTTTGCCAAAAATGGATTAATTCAATGTGTAATCTTCTAAAGCTCAGAACAAAGCCTTAATCCATTATGTTTGCATTAAATTTTTGAGTGTGGAAGGGTTTAAGGACCTGTAAACAAGTACAAACATGTTTGGGCAGAATTTGCAACTTGTAGCAACATGAAAAATGCCATGGACAAAAGTGAGAAATGGCCATTTTCTTTTCCGCGATTCTCCATAACCATAAATGATTTTGGAGAGTTCTTTGACATTTTGGAAAGCTTGTAACATTATCTAAAATCCATCTTTGAAATGAATTTTGAGATTCCACTTGGAACTATGTGAAAAATTTCCATGAAGATAGGTCAAAATCCTGCCTAAACTAGGGCAAAATTTCACTAAGTTAAAAGTTTCATGGACCCTTATTCCAAAAATCATAACTTGAGATCCAAGCATATTTTGGGAAAACTTTGTGAATCAAAGTTGTAGATTTTGTGGAGGACTACAACTTTCTTGTTGGAAGTTTTGTTTGAATCCAATTTCATTATGGTGAAAAGTTGGGAAAAGTTGGGGAAACAAATAAGAAATTTTCATAACTTAGAAAATTTCTAAGTTATGAAAATTTTCCATTTTAAACCCTAATTTTCAAAATTAGGTTTCTTGGTGAACAAGTTTCATGTTTGACACATCTTGATAAAAATGACCCTTGGCACTTGATTTTGACCAAAAAAGTCAAAGTTTGACTTTTCAGTGTACAGTTGATTTTTGATCAGTTGACTGGAAAATTCATCTGTCAATCCAATGCATTTGAGATCTTTTGAACCTTGTGATTAGGTCAAGATGATGCCATTGCGTCCTTGAAACCATGCTTGAACCCGATTTTCCATTGGCTAGGTGAAAAATCAGAAATGGCCCTTCTATAGTCAAAACCCAAATTTTGACCATTTTGCCCTTTTGATGATCTGATCAAATTTCTTGAAGAGTTGTGGTCCAAACTTGATCAAATGGTTCATATGAGTCTATAATGTTGATGTGGATAAAAAATTATGAGGTTTGACTGTAAGTTGGCCACATTTGACTTTTCCCCAAATACAACTGATTTTTAGGTCAACTGTCTAATTGACTGGGCAAAAATTTGATTCAAGGCTTGAAACTTGGTATGAGAAATCTTAGGAGTCCAACATGAAGTATGAAAGTCACATGGGGCATTAGAAGTCCAAAGATCCTTGTGCAAACTCAAACCCTAATTTCAGGTCAACAATGCAAGGATAGGTCTTGAGCAGAGCAAACCCTAGCTTGGTCTGGAGTCCAAAGAGTCTTGTGAGGGGGAATCTTGATAAAATGAGAGGGAAAATTTTGGGGTACAACACTGAGTGTATATGGGGATTCAGCCTTGGTAATTAGTTAGGTTAAAGGAGAATGTGATACAAAGCATCCAAATCTTATCCCTTACCGAGAACATGTGCTAACCTTGACTCCGTACTTCGAAGAGATTACTTTTGAGCATATCCCAAGAGAAAAGAATCAGTTGGAGGACGCATTAGCTACTATGCCATCCATGTTCAAGGCAAGATAGGGCAATGAGACTCCCAAAATTACCATTGAAAGATTCGACGAACTGACACACTGCTACGAAATTGATACTGATGGAGTAGAAGAAAAACCTTGGTTTCATGAAGTGAATAGGTACCTTGAAGATCAAGAATTCGCTAAAGGGGTATCGATCAAAGACAAGAAATTCCTACAGAGGGTCTCAGCTAAATTCTTCTTGAGCAATGGAATTTTGTACAAGCGTAATCATGATTCAACTCTGCTTTGCTGTGTAGACAAGAAGGAAGCGGAGAAAATTATGGAGGAAATGCATGAAGGCATCTTTGGTACTCACTCCAGTGGGTATACTATGGCTAAAAAGATTTTGAGAACGAGTTACTATTGGTCGACTATGGAAATGGACTGTCACCACCACTCGAGAACTTGTCATAAATGCCAAATTTATGCTGATAAAGTTCATGTGCCTCCAGTTCCTCTAAATGTTTTGACTGCTCCATGGTCATTCGCAATGTGGGGCAATGATATGATCGGAGAAATTAAGCCTACTGCTTCTAACAGACATTGGTTCATTCTCGTCGCCATTGACTACTTCACAAAATGGGTTGAAGCAGCCTCATTCACCTCTGTTACTAAGAATGTGGTTACCGGGTTCATAAAACATAACCTTATCTGTCGATATGGAATCCCCGAGAGAATCGTCACGAACAATGGTAGCAACCTCAACAACACTATGATAACTGAACTCTACATGCAAGTAAAGATCAAGCACCACAACTCTTCTTAGTATCTACCAAAGATGAATGGTGTAGTGGAAGCCACCAACAAGAATATTAATAAGATCTTACAAAATATGGTTGTGACTTACAAATACTGGCACGATATGTTACTGTTTGCTCTTCATGGCTATCACACTTCAGCGCGAACATCAACTGGGGAAACCCCATTCTCTCTGGTCTATAGTATGGAAGTTGTCCTAACTGTCGAAGTTTAGATTACTTCTCTGAGGATTATGAAGGATGCATACTTAGACGAAGACAAGTGGATTTAGACCAGGTTAGACCAGTTGAATCTGATTGACGAAAACAGGCTTGCTGCTGTCTGTCACGGTCAGAGGTATCAGAAACGTATGATCAAGGAATTCAACAAGAAAATCAAGCATCAGGTATATCAGGCTGGGGACTTGGTAATAAAGTGCATCATTCTACTACAAGGTGATCCTAGGGGAAAATGGACTCCCACATACGAAGGGTCGTTTGTTGTCAAGAAAGTATTTTTGGGCGGTGCTATGATTCTAACCACCATGGACGGTGAAGATTTCTCGCGCCCTGTGAACATGGACATAGTTAAAAAGTACTACACATGAAAAAAACCTGCTAGGTTGACTGGCCTAGGCAAAAATAAGGGCATCACAATGAACCAAAAGGTTCAAGAAAAAGTTAGGGATATATATAAAAGATTGTACACCCGACAAGTTGAAAACCTGAAAAGGTGGCTTAGGGAAGAAAGGGTATCCCAGTGGACTAAAAACCCGAAAGGGTGGTCCAGGAAAAAGTTAGGGATTAAAAGCGTACGACTATGTCCCGTTGGGTCACTTACTATAAGCTTTATTACCAAAGTCAAAAGTTCAAATGGTACAAATCAGTTAATCAACTTCTTCCGACAGCAAGGGATGAGATGTTCGAAGACATAAGGGAAATAGCGGAGTTGGAACCCAACGAGATCATTTCCATATAGCTATATTGTGATGCGGCGGGAGAACTGACACGAGGTTTTGCGTTTGTGTTCACAAATGTCGCGGTTTAGCAAGAGTCGCCACCGGCTTTTATTTTATCCAAAAGAAAAGGTAAAAAAGCACAGGAAAGACCTTTGAGATGTTTTCTTGAGTTCGGGGGGTAGATTATGAAAAGGGAAGGTATTAACACCCTTTTCATCCATGGTTTTCCATGGGTTCTTAGTTACTTGTTTAGATCACTTGCTTTGCTTTTACAATTGTTTGAAATGGTGCTTTGTGTGTTTTTGAAAGTATTTTGAAAAGGGGCCTTTGTTTAGGCAATCTTTGTAATGATTCTCGTTCGTAAGAATGTATACAAAGATGTTTGTCTTTTGAAAAATGTTTCAATGTTTTGAAAGTTGTTTGGAAATGTTTTGAAATGTGTGTGTGTTTGTTTTAAAATAGCAAGGATTGTTTGCAAATTGATCAAGTAACTAGAAGCTATCTACCTACTCAAATGTCTTTCTTATACACTTTTATTCCTTTGACATTGTTGTTTTACCATTGATTTGGTAAACAACCCTATCTTTGGATGTTAAACGGGACGGGTGTGGGTCATCATATGACCATGATAGCAATATTGCCAAGTAACTTTAGCATTTTGAGGGACTAAGATCATCTTTGTTTAGGCAACCTTTTGATAGCGTCATCGAGGGACTATGATCTTTTGTTTTGTTTTGCTTTGCCAAGATACTTGCATGCATACCATGGCCATTTTTGTTTAGGCAACCAAGTGGGTGAAACCCTAGGGGTGCTTGTGTGCAATGTGTTGTCATTTTACATGCTTTTTGTCTTGCATTAGGTCATGCTATTTGTTTGATTTTTGTCTTATCATACAAACCCTAATTTTACTAAACATGTATATAATGTGATAAATTGCGTAAAATAAAACTAAGCTATTACAACAATTATTATGGGAGGGGGGATACAAGTTTTTGAATGGGGATATTTGCACAAAATAAAACCCTAAAATACTATTACAACCCAATTGAATTAATGTACAAGATAAATAAATATACAAATAATAAAAATGCAATAAAATGTAATTATGCAAAAAATATTTTGTATTTGTTTTATGTATGAAAAAAAAATAGAATTATTTAAGTCCTAAAGATAATAAAAAATAACATTATTATTTTTGCAAGGGAAAATCCTAATTTTTGATTTAAAAGAAAATTATGTTTTCTATTATTATTTTTGTTCATTTTTGTACAAGAAAATATAAATAATATTATATACAATATTTAAAATTAAATATCTGTGAAAATAATTATTTTTATGTGTTAAATAATAAAAATAAAAATGTATAGTATTTTAATATATTTACAATTTTTTATAAGAAAATAGGTTTTAATTATTAAAATAAAACTATTTTAATATGTGGAAAAAATAATAAAAATAAAATAAAATTGCAAAAAATTAAGAAAATATTTTTGTGATTTTTTAATGTTCAGAAAAAAATATTAAAATCAATAAACATAAAAAATATGAGAAAATATAAAAAATAAACAAAATAAGCAAAGGGGGTGCAAATAGTAGTGCAAGGGGGGGGGGGGGGGGGGGTGCAAAAAGTAGAAACAAAAAGGCCAAGATTGCAAAAAGCCCAGATGGAGCTTCGTCCCTGTCCTTCAGCATCTCCTTCGCACGCGTTTATGTCCAATCCTGCAACTCTCTATTCTTTGCACAAAAACAAAAACTTGCAACATAAAAAATGTAGCTTGGAATCTCACGATTCCAATGATATAAAAAACATAATCTAACTCTCAAGGATCATGGAGAATTTCTGTAGCCCTAACTTCTGACCTAATTTTTTCATGAACCTCAAGCTTCAAATTTTCACTACTCAGTTAATATAAATGATAACTATGCATATGTACAGCTTCAGCAAGTTAAGGACTACATCTTTGCTTCACAAATCAAAGCTTGAAGATTCCTAAATAGAGAGATAGAGTTTTGAAAATACCTTGTTCAGCTGAGTTTGGATATGGCAATGTGGGGACTTTGAGTGAGGCCTGAGGATCGTGTGAGCTTCCTTGAAGTTCCCTCAAGCTATTCCAATGCTTAGCTTGCCTTGAGGATGCTTGAAACTCCCTGTAGAAGTCAAGTTGCAACCTTCAAAAATGAAAATGGTGATGTCTGAAATAGGGCTTACAGAACCAGAACAAGGGATTGGATAGTTTGGATGTGATGTATGGAAGGTGTTTCAAGTGTTAAATGGAGAAACGCACGAGCCAATGTTGAGCTTGCAAGAGTTTTGCAGAAACTGCAAGTTTGGGCAGAAAAATCGTATTTTTGTGTTTTGGAATGTTTCAGAGCATAAGCCTTTTTGTTCTAGCTTGAGATAAATTTGTTTAGTCGTTTTGAATGAAGCCAAGTTCACCCTTTATTAGATGTACAAGTTCTCTTTACTTTTGCAACTTTTCTTGCTTTTGAAGAAAAAGTGAAATGACTTGTGCCAAAGGCTTGTACTTGCTAGTTCTAGGGCTGCAAGGAGTTGGTATGCTTTGCTTCATATCTATGAACATTGCTTGTGACAAAATAACAGGTCCAAGGCTCAAGGATAGCAAAGTTGCAAAAAGCTTGCTTTATGAAAATGGCAATGTGCCCTTTATGCCATTTATGGATTAAACTCTTGTACAATACTCCAAAGATCAAAATAAAATCATTGTCCATTGAGTTAGCATTTGATTATGGAGTTTAGAAGGGATTTAGGACCTGTAATGCAAGATACAAGCATGCTTGATCAGATTTGCAACTTGGTGCATTGTGAAAATGGCTTGAACAAAAGTGATAAAATGCCATTTTCTCTTCTTCGATTCTCCCTAACCACAAATGATCTTGGAGAGTTCTTGGACATTTTGGAAATCTTGCAACATGCTCTACAATCCATCTTTGAAATGAATTTTGACATACCTCTTGGAACTAGGTGAAAAGTTGCCATGAAGTTAGGTTAAAAACCTGCCTAAACTAGGGCGAAATTTCACTAAGTTATTTAGTTCATGGACCCCTATTCACAAAATCATAACTTGATATCCAAACATCATTTGGGAAAACTTTGTGAAGAAAAGTTGCAGATTTCATAGAGGACTACAACTTTAAAGTTGGAAGTTTTCTTTGAATCCAATTGTATCATGGTGTAAAAGTTGTGGAAAGTTAGGAAAAAATAAGAAATTTTCCATACTTAGAAAAATTCTAAGTTATGAAAAATTTCAAATTAAAACCCTAATTTGAAATTTTAGGTTTCTTGGTCAACAAGTTTCACATTTTGACATATCTTGATGAATTATGACCCTTGGCACTTGATTTTGACCAAAAAGTCAAAGTTTGACTTTTCAGTGTACAATTGATTTTTGATCAGTTGACTGGAAAATTCATCTGTCAATCCAATGCATTTGAGATCTTTTGAACCATGTGATTAGGTCAAAATGATGCCATTGAGTCCTATGAATCATGTTTGAACCCAATTGGTCATTGGCTAGGTAAAAAATCAGAAATTTCCCTTTCTCAGTCAAAACCCTAATTTTGACCATTTTGCCCTTTTGATGATCTGATCAAATTTCTTGAGGAATTGTGATCCAAACTTGATCAAATGGTACATAGGAGTCTAAAATGTTGTTGTGGATCAAAAATCATGAAGTTTGACTGTAAATTGGCCATGGTTGACTTTTTCCCCAATACAGCTGATTTTTAGGTCAACTGTCCAATTGACTGGGCAAAAATGTGATTCAAGGCTTGAAACTTGGTATGAGCAATCTTATGGGTCCAAGATGGTGTATGAAAGTCACATGAAGCATTGATGGTCCAAAAATCCTTGTGCAAACTCAAACCCTAATTTCAAGCTATCAGTGCAAGAGGAGGTGTCTTGAGCTGTCAAACCCTAATCTTGACTTGAGTTCGAGAAGTCTTGTGAGAAAAAACCTTGATAAATGAGAGGGCAAATTTTGGGGTACAATATATATGTTTTGTTTTCACTTTGTACTCTTTTCATTTCATGACAATTTTCTTTTACTAGAATTTATGTCTCTTTGTACAAAATCGCATGTTTATAGGAAAACTATCGATACAAATACACCCTAAAATTAAAACTTACTATTTTTTAATTTTTCTGTTTTGTTTGCAAAAACATCCAATGACTGAAATTGAATGAACATATGCATATGAACACAATTAACTGTTAATAAATATATGCATAAGAACAAGAATTACTCAAGACTCTAGGAGTTGGGATGACATTCAAGCTGTCCACAAATCCCCACAGAGCCACTTCCATGGGATTATCTCCATAGAGTAACCTTTACAAGCTCATATTCAACAAAGATATATCCCCCCACAAAATAGGATACACCAATCATACTCACCATTCGAATTCCCAACAGATAAAAGAATATGATATTTTCCCGAAAATATCACCCACCTATGGAGTTCCAATCAGTACAGTTCATGGAAGTTCTCTTCCCCAGCTGAGTTTATTCCTCCAAAACTATAAAAACCCCTGCAGATTTCTTCACTCCAGCAGAGCTCATTTCCTCAGCAAGGGTGTTTCCTCAGCAGAGTATTTCTCCGTCAACAGGTTGATTCCCCAATAGGGTTTATTTCCCCAATAGATTACAGTCTCCCCAACTTGAGTTTATTCCTCAGATGGGTATGAATCACCGACAAAAGTCCTCTCCCTAGTGAAGTCGCCACTATCCCCAGAGAGTTGCTACGGAACCTGGAATCAGACCAGATATCATTCAACTTTATCCTCCCCAGACGAATTGGAAGGTTATCCATCTCTTTTATCCTAGTCAAGGTATATAGGAATTAAACTCTTCAGTAGAGCGATGAACGAGTAATGTTCCTAAACTCTTCTCCCCAAACATAAGTCAATATTCCCCAGTAGAGTTTCCTCAAACAGCAAGCAAGAATCCCCAACGGAAGCATTATAGACAAGGTTGAAGATTACATATGTTCTTCATCCCTAGCACCAGTCAAGGATTCATTTCCCCTAACAAGATGTCATACGGAACTGTTGATACACTTCCAACAACATTTGACATTCATATATCATTTACCAATATTATAACATATGCATATGAAGCACGTATAGCATAGTCTCATTTATTTTGAGAACATCATTACGCAATGCATTTCATACATCATGACATTGCATACAACTAACTCTTTACCTTTTCAGAAAAGGTCAATCAACAGACAAACATCATCAACCACTTGTACGACCCTAAAGTCTTCTCAAAGGCTACATATGACAAAGGTCTACTTAAGAAATTTCCATAGAGGGTCATTCCTAAAAAGACCTCTTTTGGCTCAGATTAAATTGACCATAGATTTATTTTGATACTTCTTTCAGTTAAAGACAAACGCATACATCTTCTGGCTCATATTAAATCGACCATAGATTTATTTTGATACTTCATCCAGTAGACATTTTTTGGCTCAGATTAAATCAACCATAGATTTATTCTGATACTTCTTCCAGTTAAAGATAAAAGACCTCTTATGGCTCATATTAAATTGAGTGTAGATTTATTTTGATACTTCTTCCAGTTAAAGACAGGCGTAGACATCTTATGGCTCAAATTAAATCAAGCGTATAATTATTCTTATACTTCTTCCAGTAGACATTTTCTAGCTCAGATTAAATTAACCATCAATTTATTCTGATACTTCTTCCAGTTAAAGACAAAAAGACCTCTTCTGACTCATATTAAATTGAGTGTAGATTTATTTTGATACTTCTCCAAGTTAAAGACAGAAGTAGACATCTTCTGGCTCATATTAAATCAACCATAGATTTATTTTGATACTTCTTCCAATAGACATTTTCCGGCTCAGATTAAATCAACCATAGATTTATTCTGATACTTCTTCCAGTTAAAGACTCTTCTGGCTCAAATAAAATCAAGTGTAGATTTATTCTGACACTTCTTCCAGATAAAGACATGCGTAGACATCTTCTGGCTCAGATTAAATCAAGAGTAGATTTATTCTGATACTTCTTCCAGTAGACATTTTTTGGCTCAGACTAAATCAACCATAGATTTATTCTGATACTTCTTACAGTAAAAGACAAAAAGACCTCTTCTGGCTCAAATTAAATCGAGTGTAGATTTATTTTGATACTTCTCCCAGTTAAAGACTGACGCAGACACCTTCTAGCCCAGATTAAATTGACCATAGATTTATTCTGATACTTCTTCCAGTAGACATTTTCTGGCTCAGATTAAATCAACCATAGATTTATTCTGATACTTCTTCTAGTTAAATACAAAAGACCTCTTCTGGCTCAGATTAAATTGAGTGTAGATTTATTCTGATACTTCTTCTAGTTAAAGACAGGCGTAGACATCTTCTAGCTCAGATTAAATCAAGCGTATATTTATTATGATGCTTCTTCCAATAGACATTTTCTAGCTCAGATTAAATCAAACATAGATTTATTCTGATACTTCTTCCATTTAAAGACAAAAAGACATCTTCTGGCTCAGATTAAATCGAGTGTAGATTTATTCTGATACTTCTTCCAGTTAAAGACATTCGTAGACATCTTTTGGCTCAGATTAAATCAAGCGTAGATTTATTCTGATACTTCTTCCAGTAGACATTTTCTGGCTCAGATTAAATCAACCATAGATTTATTCTGATACTTTTTCCAGTTAAAGACAAAAATACCTCTTCTGGCTCAGATTAAATTGAGTGTATAATTATTCTGATACTTCTTCCAAATAAAGACAGGCGTAGACATATTCTGGCTCAGATTAAATCAAGCGTATATTTATTATGATACTTCTTCCAGTAGACATTTTCTATCTTAGATTAAATCAACCATAGATTTATTATGATACTTCTTCCAGTTAAAGACAAAAAGACCTCTTCTGGCTCAGATTAAATCGACCATAGATTTATTCTGATACTTCTCCCAGTTAAAGACGGACGCAGACATCTTCTGTCTCAGATTAAATCAAGTGTTATATTTATTCTGATACTTCTTCCAGTAGACATTTTCTGGCTTAGATTAAATCAAGCGTGGATTTATTCTGATACTTCTTCCAGTTGAAGTCAAGTGTAGACTTAGTCTGATTTCTATTAACGGTTACTTTGGATGGCATCTATAATCCCATCTCAGATGACTCATTATTACCTCTCCAAATGGTATCTTTAAGCCCATTCCCAGTATAATCAACCAATAGCGTTACTTAAAATTTTTGGGCACTTAAGTGTTCAATCATCTTCTACCTTCAAGTCACTAATGAAGGATATGCCAATCTAACTCTTCAGGTTTAAGAAGATTGAATAGGGGCAGCTGTTACACCCTAAAGTTTTCCCTCCCATTTTATTCAAAACATGCTCACAAAGGTCTTAAAATACTCAAAGCCACTCAAGAGTTGACTGGTCAAACCTCCTCCTAAGCAAGGCTCCACAACTAGGGTTTTGTGCTTCTCAAGGAATATTGGGTTGCGAGGGTCTCAACTGAATTTCATGGTTCATTGTGGGTTCTCAATAATTCTTATGAAAATATTGACAGCATACACATCTATAAGTTGATCAGGGTTTGGGAACAATACCAACCCATAGATGAGAAGAGCTACAATCTCCTCAAAAGCTTGCAGATCCAATGAATTCCAGCATTCTTGAGCTTTATCAAACAAAAAATTTTCCAAGAAACCCTTGACACCACTTCTGGTTTCCCAATGACCTTTGACATCAGATGGTTGCAAGTGTAGGGCTTGAGCAACATCTTCAGGCTTTGGATCTCTTTTCGTACCGTTGTAGGGTAGTTGATGGAGAATAGGAATCCTCAGGAGTTGAGAAAATTCCTCCAAAGTAGGCACTAACTGGTAATCAAGAAATGTGAAGCAGTGATGTAGGGGGTCAAAGAACTGGAAGAGAATTTTCACCATGTCTTCCTCTATGTTGGAGTTGACCAAGTTGAGAAGTCTACCATGCCTTTCAGTGAATGGAGAATTCTCTGGAATCTTGGAAGCAAGCTCCTTAAGTTGAGGAGGGATTCTCACAAGTTTGACCTGAATAGTTTTTCTGCAGAGTGATTCCATAACCTAAAAAATAGGAACAAAGATGAAGATCCAAACCCTTGAAATAGTTAGTGGATGCAAATGATGCTTCATGATGTTTATGATGTATGCACAAGTATATGTACAAGAAAATCACACAAGTTCCTAGTTTCAAGCTTGCATGGGGTTTCATAGGTAATTACCCTCTTGAAGTTTAGTTGGCTCAAACTGTCCTATAAATAGTAACCGGGTTCTAAGGAGCTCAATATCACTGGATTATTTTCTGTGTTCATTGTTTCAGTTTAGCCACTTTACTGGTGACCGAAATATTCCAAGAAAACAACCCTCAGTGAGTGTAGTATCGAGTATCTACCAACTTCGGACTGCACCAAAGCCGGTCATCTCACTACCGCTAAAAAGGCCAAGATGGTCAAGTAAAGGTTCTAAGAGTCCATTAGTGCTTCATGACATCACTCAGCGGCCCCGTATTTTCTTTGATTGACTCAAAGGCTACCGATACCCACAAATATGTCGTACTAATATAGCTATTGCTTCAACCATGTCGGTATACCCCCGCACAGTTTCCACAACGTATTTCTATTTACCTATGAATGTTTCCCAAATCCGGGTAGAGGATTTCAAACCCAAACAATAGAACCAAATGTAAAGAAATCAAAGCAAACAAGGTAGGCATGAAAATGGTGATCTAAACCCTAAGGTAACCCCACTTTTAGATTATTCCCCAGCAGAGTCGCCAGTTCTGTGATACGGTGGGAGAAATGACTTGAGGTTTTGCGTTTGTGTTCGCAAATGTTTCTGTTTAGCAAGAGTCGCC
Source organism: Vicia faba (assembly GCA_948472305.1). Classification (NCBI taxonomy): domain Eukaryota; kingdom Viridiplantae; phylum Streptophyta; class Magnoliopsida; order Fabales; family Fabaceae; genus Vicia; species Vicia faba. Next base: position 431,605,006 of record OX451738.1, read on the forward strand.
ACCGAATTTTTATTTTATCCAAAGGAAAGGTCAAAAAGCACAGGAAAGACCTTTGAGATGTTTTCTTGGGTTCGGGGGGTAGATTATGAAAAGGGAAGGTGCTAGCACCCTTTTCATCCATGGTTTTCCATGGTCTCTTAGTTACTTGTTTAGATCACTTGCTTTTGCTTTTCAATTGTTTGAAATGGTGCTTTGTGTGTGGTTTTGAAAATATTTTGAAAAGAGGCCTTGTTTAGGCAACCTTTGTAATGATTCTTATTTTAATGTATACAAAGGTGTTTGTCTTTTGAAAAGATGTTTCAAAGTTTGAAAGTTTGTTTTGGGAAAATGTTTTGAAATTGTGTATTTTGAAATTAGCAAGGATGTTTTGCAAGTTGATCAAGTAACTAGGAGTTGTCTACCCTATCTCAAAGATCTTTCCTACACATTTTTAACCCTTTGACATTGTTATTTTACCATTGTATTTGGTAAAAAACCTTGTGTTTGGATGTTAAACGGGATAGGCGTGGGTCATCGTATGACCATGATAGCAATTGTGCCAAGTATCTTAGCAAGTTTTTGTGGGACTAGATCATTTTTGTATAGGCAGCCAAGATAGCGTCATCGAGGGACTATGATCTTTTGTTTTTGTTTTGTTTTGCCAAGATACCTAGCATGCATACCATAGCCATTTTAAAGGCAACAAGTGGATGAAACCCTAGGGGTGCTTGTGTGCATTGTGTGGTCGTTTTCATGCATTTTTGTCTTGCATTAGTCAAGCTATTTGTTTGATTTTGGATTTTTGCATACAAACCCTAATCTTTCTATCATGCATATTTGAAAGCAATAAAGTGCGTAAAAGTAAATCTACAATTATTACAACATGATTATGGGGAGGGGGATACAAACTTGGATAGGGGGATATTTGCAAGAAATTAAAACCCTAAGTCAACTATTACAACCAAATTGAATTAATTGTGCAAATAAAAAAATAGACAATATTTAAATATGCAAAATGTTTCTCTATTTATTTTTATGTATGTAAAAATAAACTATTTAATGTATAAGAAAATAAAAGATTATTTTTATTAAGGGTGGAAACCCTAATTTGTTTTAAGAATATATATATATATATATATATATATATATATATATATATATATATATATATATATATATATATATATATATATATATATATATATATATATATATATATATATATATATATATATATATATATATATATATATATATATATATATATATATATATATATATATATATATATTATTTATTCATGTACAAGAAAAATGAATAAAATATATACAAAATGTTAGAAACTAAATGTGTGAGAAAAATATTATTTAAGTATATAAATAATAAAAATAAAAATATAATATTTTTTAAAAGTTTTTGTTTAAGAAAATAAAAGTATATTATTAAAATAATTATTTCTATGTCCAAAAAAATATTAAAAATAATAAAATAAAATGTGAAAATTTATGAAAATATTTTTGGTAATTTTTAATATTTAGAAAAATAAATAAAAGTCAGAAACTAAAAAAGAAATGAAAAAAATATGAAAATATAAAAACAATGGGCCAAGGGGGCGCATGAAGTAGGATGGAGGGTGCAAATAGTGAGAAATCCAGGCCCAGCCCAAAGTCCAGCTTTGTCCCTGTCCTTGTGACTGAAACACGCGCGCCTTGTATTCAAAATGCTAACTTCTGCATTTGTGCTTAAAAACTGTTCTGGACTGGGCCCAACAGGCCCAAAAGCATTGCAAAGGCCCAGTCCAAACGGACTTACAAGGGCCACGCCGACCAAAGAGTACGACCGTGCCCGACGGATAGTCGCAGGCTCGACAGCTCACCTCCAGCTCGACATGCTGCGATCCAGCACCACATCCTGAGGTCCAGCTCGACATTACCTCGAGCACCCCCAGCTAGGGCAGACTCAGTCCACTGTTCCCCCAACGATACCCCGAAAAGACCGCGTCTCCGTCCGCCCGCACTTCACGCAGAACATCCAGGAAGGGGACCACGTGCGGGTCCCCACTACGCACGTAGAACCTGTCAGTTCCTCCATTGGGCCAAACCTGCCCGGCCCAATGAAGGAACCTTGGCCCAGCGCTGGGGGCTATAAATACCCTTTGTTTCCAGAGGGTCAGGGATTCATCATTCTAACCTTACACTTGCTATTATCTGCTCGTACTCCTACTTACTTCAGCATCGGAGTGCCTTGCAGGTACCCCCCCCCCCCACTTCGTTCAAAAAGCTTTCTGCTCGGAGCCAGCCGTGACGGTCCATTTCTGATCAGGTCAGATCAAAAACAAAAACTTGCAACATGAAAGTTATAGAGCATGATCATACGATTCTAACCATATAAAAAACTTAACCTAACTCTCAAAGACCAGAGAGAATTTCTCTGGCCCTAATTTCTAACCTAGTTTTTTCAGAAAGTTCATCATTCCAATTCTCCCAGCTCAGTTAACTTAAATGAATTCTATGCATATGTACAACTCAAGGGCAATGAGTACTACATTTTTTATTCACAAACCTAAGCCTAATGATTCCTAAATAGAGATATAGAAGTTTGAACTTTACCTGTTTTAGTCAAGCTCGAGTATGGCAATGCAGGGGTTTTCAGTGAGGCCTGAGATGCTTGTGAGCTTGCTTGAAGTTCCTTGGAGCTTTCCCAATGCTTAGCTAGCTTTGAACTTGCTTGAATCTCTCTATAGAACTCAACCTGCAAACTTAAAATTCAGAAATGGTGAAGTGTGTAAATGGAGTTACAGTGACTTGGGAATGGTTGGGATAGTTCACGTAGGTTTTATGGAGTGTGTTGGAACTGATTACAAGCAAAACACACTAGTAGTTTGTGATTTGGAAACCAAAATGCAGAACCTGCCCTGTTTTGCAAGAAAATGTGATTTTGGTGTTTTGGAAGATTTGAGGACTTGTGAACTCTTGGTTCTGGCTTAGTGTATTGTGTAAAAGTTGTTTGAAATCTTTACAACACTTGGTTATATCAGATACAAGAGTTGTTGACCTTTTGCAAGGTTTCTTGGTTTTGAAGCAAAAGTGAGAAGTGACCACGCTATGGCCTGTACAGGCCTCCTTCTTAGCTACACAAAGTTGTTGTACTTTGCCCTAAGTTTGTGAAGTTGGTTTTCTGCAAATGAATGGGTTCACAACTCAAGAGGAACAACTTGACATAAAGCCAACTTTATCAAAGTGGCAATGTTGTCTTTTTGCCATTTTTAGATTAATTCAATGTGTAAACTTCTATAGATCAGAACAATGCCTTAATCCATTGTATTTGCATTAAATTTTTGAGTGTGGAAGGGTTTAAGGACCTGTAAACAATTCCAAGCATGGCTGGACAGAAATTGCAACTTGTGTCAAAATGAAAAATGCCATGAATCAAAGTGATAGTTTGCCAAATTCAAACCTTCGATTCTCCCTAACCATAAATGATTTTGGAGAGTTATTTGACATTTTGGAAAGCTTGTAACATACTCTACAAGCCATATTTGAAATGAATTTTTAGATTCCAATTGTAACTATGTGAAAAATTTCCATGAAGATAGGTCAAAATCCTGCCTAAACTAGGGCAAAATTTCACTAAGTTAAAAGTTTCATGGACCCTTATTCCAAAAATCATAACTTGAGATCCAAGCATATTTTTGGAAAACTTTGTGGATAAAAATTGTATATTTTATGGAGGAATACAACTTTCATGTTTGAAGTTTTGTTTGAATCCAATTGCATCATGGTGAAAAATTTGGGAAAAGTTGGGAAAATATAAGAAATTTTCATAACTTAGAAAATGTCTAAGTTATGAAAATTTTCCATTTTAAACCCTAATTTTCAAAATTAGGTTTCTTGGTGAACAAGTTTCATGTTTTGACACATCTTGATGAAAAATGACCCTTGGCACTTGATTTTGACCAAAAAGTCAAAGTTTGACTTTTCAGTGTACAATTGATTTTTGATCAGTTGACTAGAAAATTCATCTGTCAAATCAATGCATTTGAGATCTTTTAAAACTTGTGAATAGGTCAAGATGATGCCATTGAGTCCTTGAATCCATTCTTGAACCCAATTTGCCATTGGCTAGGTGAAAAATCAGAAATTGCCCTTCTACAGTCAAAACCCTAAAAATGACCATTTTGCCCTTTTGAAGATCTGATCAAATTTCTTGAGGAGTTGTGGTCCAAACTTAATAAAATGGTTCATATGAGCCTATAATGTTGATGTTGATAAAAAATAATGAGGTTTTACTGTAAATTGGCCACAATTGACTTTTTTCCCAATATAGCTGATTTTTAGGTTAATTGTCCAATTGACTGGGCAAAAATTTGATTCAAGGCTTGAAACTTGGTATGAGCACTCTTAGGAGCCCAAAATGAATTATGAAAGTCACATGGGGCATTAGAAGTCCAAAATTCCTTGTGCAAACTCAAACCCTAATTTCAGGTCAACAGTACAAGGAGATGTCTTGAGCAGAGCAAACCCTAGCTTGGTCTTGAGTTCAAAGAGTCTTGTGAGGGGAAATCTTGATAAAATGAGATGGCAAATTTTGGGGTACAACATCTTCCCCTGTTCAATCTTCTTGAACCTGAAGAGTTAGATTGGCGAGTTTGCCTTTCGTGACTCGAAGGTAAAAGAGGATTGGACACTAGAGTGCCCGTAAATTTGCACTCGTCAAAATGTAATTGAGGAAATAGGCTTAAAGATGACATTTGGAGAGGTGACAGAATCTTGTCAGAGATGGGCTTAAAGATGCCATTCAAAAATGTTGATCGCATGAGAGATTCCTTTGTGAGAGCTTGTATACCTGTTGTTGAGGAGGATGATGCTGGGGAATGCTGGTCTCTGTCGTGGTAGAAATAGAAATTTATGAGCTTCAGTCGTCCGTTATTCTACTGAGGAATCATCTCTTGGTAGAAGAGGTGAAAATGAACTGCTATCTGGTCGTGCTCCGGGCTTTATAGTATCTTACTGGGGGAGTGAGGTTAAACTTGCTATCTGGTCGTTCTCCAGGCCTCGCAATTTCTAAATTCTTATCTGGTCGTACTCCAGGCTTTTAGAAGGAATTAAGTTGCTATCTGGTCGCCTTCAGGTTTCAACTTGAATTTAAAGCACACTAATATCCGGTCAATTCCGGGCTTCTTAGTAATTAGCCAAGTAAACTGCTATTTGGTCAAAATCCAAGCTTCACAGTGTCTTGTATCATTATCTGGTCAAAATCCAGGCTTCATGATACCTTACTTCCTATTTGGTCAAAATTTAGGCTTCATAGTCTATTGTAGAGATCAAGATACTATCCAGTCAAACCAGAGCTTCATAGCTTGAATTTAAGGTGTACCACAATCTGGTCGATTCCAGGCTTCATGGTGCTTTATACTGCTATCTGGTCGATTCCAGGCTTTACAGTAATTTGCTGGGGAATCCACTATTTTCCGGTCGATATCGGGCTTCATAGCTTAAACTGGAACATGAATTTGAACATTGTTTTGAATAAGCAATAGAATAGCATCTGTGTCTAGAGCATCTCTAATCTGTATTTGAACTTTGAACATTCGTTACAGATAGCTGTTAATTTTATCCTGAAAAAGGTAAAATGTTAGCTGAAACACAAACTTATGTTGCATGAAATGTATGATGCAATAAGATGTGTTTTATCAATGTTTATTATATATGAATGTAATGTATGCGCATGTAAGCCGATTCACTGTCTTGCTGAGGAAAATAAATCCTTGATCGCTGGAGATAATAAAATCTTTGACTGCTGCCGGGGAAAATAAATCCTTGACCGCCGCTGGAGATTCAAAACCTTTGATTGCTGAGGAAGAGAAATCCTTGGACCACTGCTGGGGACAGAAAATCCCTGGCAACTCGCAGGGATTATCAAAAACTCTAACAACTTCTAAGGGGATGTGAGAATCCTTCACGACTTTCCTGGGGATATAGGAATCCTTCAAGTCCTTTGAAGTTGGAAGATGATAGACATTCTGTTGTAAAAATAGTGCCAAGTGCTGCTTGAGAAACCTGCTCGGGGAATCCCGAGAACCTTGATGACTGTGGCTAGGGATTGAGAATCTTTAATCTGCTGGGAAATAAAAATAACTCTGCGGGGAGAAAGTTTATTCTGTTGGAGAGTTTTTAGGAGACTCTATGGGGGAACAACTCATTCTTCAAGAGTTTGGGTTGTATGCCAATCTACTGGGGAATTTATCCTAGGTTGGGGATAAGACAAAAGTTAACTGTTATCTGGTTGATTTTCAGACTTTAAGATAACTTGTTGGGGAATCTGGAGAAACTGAAGGGTTTCCACTGTAGATTGATAATCTCAGCTCTGCTGGGGATCTTAATGACATGCTGATTTGATTGTGGAAATTTTGACTCCGTTGGGGAAGAAGGTTTCCTCTTCGCTGAGGGTCTGTAGTTCAAAGTTTTGCTCTGCTGGGGATTGGGAGTTTGAAAAACTAACTCTGATGGGGATTTTGAAATTTAACTCCGCTAGGGATATGTTATTTCAAGGTTTTAGCTCCGCTGGGGGTCAAGATGATATGTTGCAGGGGATTTCTCCTGGAATAACCTAAAGACGTCTTCCTATACTTTCAACCTATCAGTAATTATTCTTTCCCATTTCGTTTATTTGTGAACATGTGATTATATTCAAATGCATATGCTCATTTAATAAATCATTGGACGTTTTCAAATAAAACAAAAGTGTAAAAAGAAAGAGAAGGCAAATAGTTTTCTGCTCTTTGAAGTATCTTTGTATTAACTTTGTGTAAGTATTTTGTACAAAGGAGACATACATCCTAGTAAGAGAATGTTGTCATAAAAATGAGAAAAATTTATACAAAGAAAGATGGCTATGTGTAAAAATTCCATGGGGTTCCCATTCTGCTATAGCCTTCGTAACTCTGAATCTCTTGTCCATTCGTTGCTTTGTCCGAAGATGATTGATTTGATCAGAAGCTTGGAGCTTGTCTATGAAGAGATTGTCCTTAAAGTGATCCGACGAGACATAGTCATACGCTTTAATTCCCTAACTTTTGCCTGGAGCTCCCTTCCGGGTTTTCGATCCACCGGGAAACCCTTTTTTGCCCAAGTCGCCCTTTCGGGTTTTCAACTTGCCAGGTGTATAGATTTTTTTATTTATCTCTAATTTTTGCCTGAACCGCCCTTTCGGGTTTTCGATTCACCGGGATGCCCATTTTTGCCTAAGTCGCCCTTTCAGATTTTCAACTTGCCGGGTCGATTACACGTAGTATCTTTTAACTATGTCTGCGTTCGCAGGGTGCGGCAAGTCATCACCGTCCATGGTGGTTAAGATCATAGCCCCACCAGAAACGTTGTTTTTTATCACAAATGGTCCTTCCTAAGTAGGATTCCATTTTCCCCTGGGATCACTTTGTGGCAAGATGATCCGCTTGATTACAAGATCTCCGACTTGATATACCTGGCGTATGACTTTATTGTTGAAAGCTTTGATCATTCGTTTTTGATATGCCTGACCATGGCAAACAGCAGTAAGTCGCTTTTTATCAATCAAGTTAAGTTGATCAAGCCGGGTCTGAATCCAATCGTCTTCACTCAAACCAGCATCCTTCATGATTCTCAAGGAGGGAATCTGAACCTCGATAGGTAAAACAACTTCCATGCTGTATACCAAAGAATAGGGTGTTTCCCCAGTTGAAGTGTGTGCCGTGGTACGGTACCCGTGCAGAGCAAACGGTAGCATTTCATGCCAGTCCTTGTAGGTGACTGTCATCTTTTGAATGATCTTCTTGATATTTTTGTTCGCAGCTTCGACAACACCATTCATCTTTGGCCGATAGGGAGATGAATTGTGATGTTGAATTTGGAACTGCTCGCACAAAGCGGTGATCATAGTGTTGTTCAGGTTTGTACCATTGTCAATGATGATCATGTCGGGGATACCGCAACGACATATGAGGTTCTTCTTGATGAAGCGGGAAACCACATTCTTTGTTACGGATGCGAAGGAAGCTGCTTCGACCCACTTGGTAAATTAATCAATAGCCACCAGGATGAAGCAGTGTCCATTGGATGTTGTAGGCTTGATCTCTCCAATCATGTCGATTCCCCACATTGCGAATGCCCAAGGAGCTGTTAGGACATTGAGAGGAACTGGAGGAATATGTACCTTGTCCGCATAGATTTGGCATTTGTGACAAGTACGGGAATGTCGATGGCAGTCAGCTTCCATGGTAGACCAGTAGTAGCCTGCCCGTAGAATCTTCTTGGCCATCGTATATCCGCTAGAGTGAGTGCCAAAGTACCATTGTGCAGTTCAGCCATGATCTGTTCAGCTTCAACCTTGTCTACACAACGGAGCAGGATGCAATCATGATTACGCTTGTACAGGATACCATTGCTTAAGAAGAACTTTGCCAAGAACCTCCCTAAGAACTTTTTGTCGTTGACTGAAGCTCCTTCAGGATATTTTTGCGCCTCGAGATACCTTTTGACTTCGTGAAACCAAGGTCGGTCCATTACTTCTTCGGTATTAATCTCGTGACAATGTGCAGGTTCGTCCATCCATTCAATTGTGATTTGGGGAGCCTCATTATCCCAGTTAAGTTTAAACATGGAAGACATTGTAGCTAGAGCATCCGCTAGCTGATTTTCTTCTCGCGGAAAGTGCTCGAAGGTAATCTGCTCGAAATGAGGTAACAATGTCAAGACATGTTCTTTGTAAGGGATGAGGTTAGGATGTTTAGTATCCCACTCTCCTTTGATCTGACTGATAACCAAAGCTGAGTCCCCAAACACAATCAGAGATTTGATTCCCAGGTCTATTGCAGCCTTGAGACCAAAGATACAAGCTTCATACTCGGCCATGTTATTGGTGCAGCTGAAGTAGAGTCTAGCAGTGAAAAGTGTATGGAAACCCTGTGGAGAAATGAGTACCATGCCGATACCATTGCCAAGTGCATTAGAGGCACCATCAAAGTACAGGGTCCATCGGGATCCTTGTTCAGGTCCGTCATACAGTCTGTTTTCTTCAATGTTGTCCAATGTCATAATGTCCTCGTCGGGGAAGTCGAACCTCATGGATTGGTAATCTTTGACAGTTTGATGAGCCAGATGGTCAGCTAGCACACTCCCCTTTATAGCTTTTTGGGTCGTGTACTGTATGTCGTATTCGTTCAGGATCATCTTCCATCTAGCGATTCTTCCAGATAAAGCAGGCTTTTCAAAGATGTATTTGATCGGATCCATCTTAGATATCAGCAGAGTGGTATGTGTCAACATATACTGCCTTAGTCGGCGAGCATCCCATACCAAACTGCAGCAAGTTTTCTCGAGCAGTGAGTATCGGGTCTCACAGTCGGTAAACGTTTTGCTAATGTAATAAATGGCATGCTCTTTTTGGCCAGACTCGTCATGTTGGCCCAGTACGCACCCCATTGAATTCTCTAGGATGGTCAGATACATGATTAGCGGTCTTCCTTCGATGGGAGGCATCAAGATAGTGGGTTCTAGCAAATACTCCTTAATTTTATCGAAAGCAACTTGACAGGCATCATTCCATTTAACCACTTTATCTTTCTTCAACATCTTGAAGATTGGCTCACAAATAGATGTTAGGTGAGAAATGAACCTTGTAATGTAGTTTAGGCGTCCCAAGAAACCGCTAACCTCCTTCTCAGTGCGAGGGGCAGGCATTTCTTGTATAGCTTTGACTTTGGCAGGATCAACCTCGATGCCTTTGTTACTGATGATGAAACCCAAAAGTTTACCAGACCTGACTCTGAAAGTGAACTTGTTAGGGTTCAGTCTGAGCTTGTACTCTTTCAACCTGAAAAACAGCTTTTGCAGATGGTCGAGGTGTTCTTCTTCTGTTTGTGAACGGGCTATCATATCACCTACGTAGACCTCTATCTCATGATGTATCATATCATGAAACAAAGCTACCATGGCGCGCTGATAGGTTTCCCCGACATTCTTCAGTCCAAATGGCATCACTTTATAGCAGAAGGTACCCCACTGTGTAACAAAAGTAGTTTTCTCCATGTCTTCAGGGGCCATTTTGATCTGGTTGTACCCTGAAAATCCATCCATGAAAGAAAATACCTTGTGCTGAGCTGTATTGTCAACCAAGATGTCAATGTGCGGTAGTGGAAAGTCATCTTTAGGGCTAGCCCTGTTTAAGTCTCTGTAATCCACGCACATTCTCACTTTTCTGTCCTTCTTAGGCACGGGCACAATGTTAGAAACCCATTGTGGATAGGAAGTAACAGCAAGAAACCTAACGTTGAACTGCTTCATCACTTCAGCTTTGATCTTTTTAGACATATCGGGCCTTATTCAGCGGACTTTCTATTTAATTGGTGGACAATCTTCTCTTGTAGGGAGACGGTGAACCACAATATCTATATTAAGTCCCGGCATGTCTTCGTAGGACCAGGCGAAGATCTCAACATATTCATTCAACAGTTGAACTAAGCACTCTTTGACACTTGGCTCTAGGTTGGCACCCACTCTAACTTCTTTTCTGTCTTTGGCAGTACCCAAGTTGATAGTCTCTAACAGCCCTTCATGGGGTAGAATAGCCTTTTCTTCCTGTTGTAGCAGTCTAGCCAATTCTCAGGGCACTTCATAGTCTTCATCACCTTCGTACTCGACATGGTAGACTAGATCTTCAGAGTCACTGAAGGTTATAGCAGAATTGTTACCCATGGAATCCAAAATGGATGGGTACCTGCATTGGTGAGTGTGGGTGTGTGTAAGGGATAGCCACCTTTAAACAAATAAAATGTAAAAGAAAGAAAATGAACACAAAAGTTTATATGTGAAAACGTCCATGATTCATTAAAATGGCATATGAAGATGAAAAATCAAACCCTTACAAATGGACCTATGTACCTCGGGTAAGGCACAAGGTAAAAAGTGTACGAATTGTTCAAGAATTATTACAAACCAGCAGAAATGTTTGAAAGATAAATTATTGATTGGTGAAAGTAATGAGAATAAAGTCCTTCGCCTCCTAATTGCTCAATCCTCCTTCAACGGTAGGGAAAATCCAGTCTTCAAGGTTGCTCTCCTCTTCAACATCCTCTAAAGCATTGACTCCATGATAGGTGATCTTCACTGGTGGCCCTCCAGCCCGGGAGCGGCGCACAGCCTTTTGAGCAGAAGTAGTGAAACCCAAGTCGAATTTATCAGATTTGAAAGGAAAATTGGGCAGCTGCCCCCAGATTGTGCTTCCTCCTTCTTCAATCACAGCCTTCGCATCTTTGAGTGACGACATCCGAGGCGGAGGTCGGGTAATCATGGGTACATAAGGCACTGCTGCAATTTCCTGAGCTACCTCCTCAAAATGCTGAAAGGGGGTTTCGATGAATTCACCATCCAATTCCATATAGCGGAAAGAATTAAGATGGCTTATCATGTACTCCTCTTCGCCGAGAACAGTCACAATTTTCCCCTGAACATGGTACTTGAGCTTTTGATGCAGAGTTGAAGTAACGGCTCCAGCATGATGAATCCAGGGTCTTCCCCACAAGCAAGAATAGGAGGGACGGATGTCCATGACATAGAATGTAGAGTTGAAGGTTTCAGTTCCCACTTTAATCAGGATGTCCACCTCCACGTGAACCATCTTTTTAGAACCATCAAAGGCTCTGACAATGATATTGCTGGGCTTCAGAGTTAAACCTTCACAGTCCAATCTATCCAATGCTTTCTTAGGCAAGACATTTAAAGACGACCCAGTATCAACCAGAACGTGAGCTAGAGTAGTCCCCCTGCATTCCACCGAGACATGCAGAGTGCCATTATGCTTTCTCCCTTTAGATGTTAAATCAGCATCGGAGAACCCAAGACCATTGTCTGCTGTTAGACTAGCTACACATTCCTGGAACTGGTCCGCAGAGGTTTCCGGAGGCACGTGGGCCGTCTTCAAGAATCTGATCAAAGCTTTGGCATGAGCTTCGGAACAGAGCAACAGGGCTAGCATAGAGATTTTTGAGGGGGTTTGCCCCAGTTGCTCCACAACATTATAATCTCTTTTCTTAATTATTTTCAAAATATCTTCCATTTCTTTTTGAGTGGTCTCAGGGATGACCAAAGGATGAGTCTTCGTCCTGACAGGCGCTTCTTGGATCCCTTTCCCTCTATCATCAGCAACAGCAGAGGGTACAACCACATGGAGTCACAATTTCTTCAATAACTGTAGTTCTCGCAGATATGTTGATCGACACAGGAGTAACCTGAGGAGCAATTGAGGGTCCGAAGATTTCCCTTGAAGGAGCAATCTCTGGAGAGAAAATTCTTCCGCTGCGGGTGATTTTACTCGTTCCAGCAATATTTCCAATGTCGGAAGTCTCTTCATCAGAACTTTCTTTAGTTGATTCAATTTGTTTAATACCGTGGTAGAAGATCTCTCCTCTATATTTCCACAGTATTGATTTGTTGGACTTGTATGGGATAGGCCCCGACATAGTTATCTTCAGAGGTGTAATCTTCGGATCAAATGTAATCTTAACAGGTCTTTTGGAGACCTTGGAAAGATTGGCGGATATGGTAATTATCGAAACATCATTGACAGGAGTCGGTGTAACAGGAGTCTTTTCAAAAAGGATTTCTTGATTATCCATTAGGCGTTGGATGCCTAACTTCAACAACGGACAGTCAGATGGTAAGGATGAACAAAGGCATCAATCTTTTTCATAACTTGGGAAAATCCCAGCCTTCAACAGATTCAGCTTGATCATTGGTAACGGAGTCATCAAATCATCAACAGTAGCAACAAAAAGATCTTCTTTAATAGCATGGCCATTGTGGCCATGCTTTGGCATTGGAGCAGAGATCACATTCGGCTTTTCAGGGGCGTCGAATTCCACTTCTTTCGCGTCTATTAAATCCTGGATTTTATTCTTGAGGGTCCAACAATTATTGGTATCGTGCCCCAGGTTGTCTGAATGATAAGCACATTTAGCGTTGGCGTGGTAAAAAGGAGAAGTTGTATTCGGATTTTGTGGTGCCTCTCTCAAGGTTGTAAGGTTTAACTTCAAGAGATGGGGGAGAACCTGAGCAGGCATCATGTTTATTTTGGTGAATTTCCTAGTAGGCCTTTCCGCCCTTTGTTGGTTGGTTCTGGGTTGATTGTTTCTGGGCTGATCAGCTGCAGACTTCTGAATCATTACGGCCCCCACCGCTGGCTTGCGCTCAACTCTTCCTCGACTTCTTTGGGAGTAAACAGCTGAGACTTCTTTCTTTGCTGGAAAAGTCTTACTGATGGCGGCGGAAGCAGATGCATCTTTTTGAATTTTACCGCTCTTGATTCCGGCTTCAACTCTTTCACCAGTCAGAATTAACTCAGTGAACCCCGCAGACGAACTTCCGATCAAGTGATTAAAGAATGGACCTGACAGGGTCCCCAAAAACATATCCACAAGCTCTCTCTCAGACAATGGTGGCTGCACCCTTCCAGCCAAGTCTCTCCATTTCTGGGCATACTCTTTAAAGCCTTCATTTGAGACCATTCCCATACTCTGTAATTGAGTACGGGTTGGTGCGAAGTTCACATTATATTGATATTGTCTGTAGAAGGCAGCATCCAAATCCTCCCAATTATGCACGTCAGACCTCTCTAGCTGGTAAAACCAATCCAATTGTGTCCCCGAAAGACTGTCCTGGAAGAAATGAACCCACAGATCCTTGTCAGAAGAATGTGGTTGAATTTTTCTGACGTAAGACCGCAGATGCATCTTTGGGCAAGACACCCCATCGTGTTTAGCAAAAAGAGGCACTTTAAACTTGGGGGAAATGACAATCCCAGAAACCAACCCTAACTCTTCGAAATCCAACCCAGGCACCCTCTGTACCTCCATAGCTGCCAGACGTTCTTCCAGATTCTTGTACTTTTCGTCTGCAGGAGGATACTGCTGTTTAGAATAGTCTTCATCCTCTTCTTCTTCTTCTTCCTCAGACTCAGATGGCACTGCAGCTCCCTTCCCTTTTCCTACCACTTCATCAGATGTTGAGGGGAAATCCAGGACCCTTCTAGTTTGACCTTCAAATCTTCTACCCAAAGTAGTCACACCAACTCTTTTCTTTTTCTTTTTCTCCTTTTCCTTCTCCAACAGAGCTTTAAGATCCTTCTGACCCTTTGCCAAGGTCATGAGTAGTTGTTGGAACTGTGAATTCTGCGCTTGCAAATCTTTGACCATCTGCTCTATATCCATCTTGCTGAAATAAACATCAGAGAGATAAGGAAACCTGGTGTGAAGACATGTTTATGCATATGATGAATGATGTGTATTCATGTAATGCAATCAAGGATTCAGAAATTCAAATTTGTTGTAAACAAAAAGGAACACACGTCATATTAATAAGATATAATTTGTTAGTACATAGATGCCCCATGGGAAAAATAAATACAAAATTCTAATGTAAAAAGACGTTGCGCATCCTCTTTGGTGCGATGTAGGTGTTGAGAGTCTGCTCTTCATGGAGTTGACGAGTAAGTTCCAAAACCTTCTTCTCACTGGCGTAGAATTGGGCTTCAAAAGTATTGCGTTCTCCCTTTAAGCTGTATCTAACTCCTTTGCAAATCTTCCAATTATGTTGGCATGTCAGGATGTACGAGGGTGTATGGAACCTCTCCTTCCATAACAGGCTCTTTGATCACAGGGAGAATGTAGGGATAAGGCATCATAAGGCTCTGGGTGCGGGTTTGTACCCACTAGAGGTAAGGCTCAAGGGGGATCAAATTATTGTGTCCCAGTGTCTTACTGTCCACCTTGTTGGGCATTCTCCAAGCTCGGATAAACCTTTGTCTAAGTCCTTGAGCGTCGTTGTTGAAGTCAAAAACCAAGTCTGGAATCAGCATGTCATGTGGGACATCCCTTCGGGCATACCCAAATTGTCTCAGAGCCAAACAGGGGTTGTAGGTAATGCCTCCCCTAATGCCAAGTAGTGGGACATTAGGGAATTCCCCACAACAATCAATGATGATGGCATTTTCTCTGGACCGAGAACACCAATGAACATCTGAATGTGTAAGAGTCATCAATCGTTGTGACCACCTTAAGCCTTGCTCATTCTTCAAGACTGATTAGGGATGGTGAGAAATAAACCACCTTGCTAGAAGAGGAGTACATCACATGAGAACAACTCTTTTCCTCATTGTTCGTGTGTGAAATGAGTGTAGGATGTCCCCAAGCAATGTAGGCACAGGATTCCGAGATATGGAAATCTTGACAGCCTACACATCTATAAGTTGATCAGGGTTTGGGAACAATACCAACCCATAGATGATAAGAGCTACAATCTCCTCAAAATCTTGCAGATCCAATGAATTCCAGCATTCTTGAGCTTTCTCAAACAGAAACTTTGCCAAGAAACCCTTGATACCACCTCTGGTTTCCTAATGACCTTTGACATCAGATGGTTGCAAGTGTAGGGCTTGAGCAACATCTTCAGGCTTTGGATCTCTTTCCGTACCGTTGTAGGGTAGCTGATGGAGAATAGGAATCCCCAGGAGTTGAGAAAATTCCTCCAAAATTCTCTAGAATCTTGGAAGCAAGCTCTTTAAGTTGAGGAGGGATTCTCACAAGGTTGAACTGAATAGTTTTTTTGCGGAGTGATTCCATAACCTACAAAACAGGAACAAAGATGAAGATCCAAACCCTTGAAATAGTTAGTGGATGTAAATGATGCTTCATGATGTTTATGATGTATGCACAAGTATATGTACAAGCAAAACACACAAGATCCTAGTTTCAAGCTTGCATGGGGTTTCATAGGTAAGTGCCCTCTTGAAATTTAGTTGGCTCAACCTGTCCTATAAATAGTAACCGGGTTCTAAGGAGCTCAATATCACTGGATTATTTTCTGTGTTCATTGTTTCAGTTTAGCCACTTTACTGACGACCAAAATATTCCAAGAAAACAACCCTCAATGAGTGTAGTATCGAGTATCTACCAACTTCGGACTGCACCAAATCCGGTCATCTCACTACCGCTAAAAAGGCCAAGATGGTCAAGTAAAGGTTCTAAGAGTCCATTAGTGCTTCATGACATCACTCAGCGGCCCCGTATTCTCTTTGATTGACTCAAAGGCTACCGGTACCCACAAATATGTCGTACTAATATAGTTATTGCTTCAACCATGTCGGTATACCCCGCACAGTTTCCACAATGTATTGCTATTTACCTATGAATGTTTCCCAAATCCGGGTAGAGGATTTCAAACCCAAACAATAGAACCAAATGTAAAGCAATCAAAGAAAACAAGGTAGGCATGCAAAAGGTGATCTAAATCCTAAGGTAACCCCGCTTTTAGATTATTCCCCAGCAGAGTCGCCAGTTCTGTGATACGGTAGGAGAACTTACTTGAGGTTTTGCGTTTGTGTTCGCAAATGTTTCGGTTTAGCAAGAGTCGCCACCGACTTTTTATTTTATCCAAAGGAAAGGTCAAAAAGTACAGGAAAGACCTTTGAGATGTTTTCTTGGGTTCGGGGGGTAGATTATGAAAAGGGAATGTGCTAGCACCCTTTTCATCCATGGTTTTCCATGGGCTCTTAGTTACTTGTTTAGATCACTTGCTTTTGCTTTTCAATTGTTTTAAATGGTGCTTTGTGTGTGGTTTTGAAAATATTTTGAAAAGAGGCCTTGTTTAGGCAACCTTTGTAATGATTCTTGTTTGAATGTATACAAAGGTGTTTGTCTTTTGAAAAGATGTTTCAATGTTTGAAAGTTTGTTTTGGGAAAATGTTTTGAAATTGTGTATTTTGAAATTAGTAAGGATGTTTTGCAAGTTGATCAAGTAACTAGGAGTTGTCTACCCTATCTCAAAGATCTTTCCTACACATTTTTAACCCTTTGACATTGTTATTTTACCATTGTATTTGGTAAACAACCTTGTGTTTGGATGTTAAACGAGACAGGCGTGGGTCATCGTATGACCATGATAGCAATTGTGCCAAGTATCTTAGCAAGTCTTTGTGGGACTAGATCATTTTTGTATAGGTAACCAAGATAGCGTCATCGAGGGACTATGATCTTTTGTTTTTGTTTTGTTTTTCCAAGATACCTAGCATGCATACCATGGCCATTTTAAAGGCAACAAGTGGATGAAACTCTAGGGGTGCTTGTGTGCATTGTGTTGTCGTTTTCATGCATTTTTGTCTTGCATTAGTCAAGCTATTTGTTTGATTTTGGATTTTTGCATACAAACTCTAATCTTTCTATCATGCATATTTGAAAGCAATAAAGTGCGTAAAAGTAAATCTACAATTATTACAACATAATTATGGGGAGGCGGATACAAATTTGGATAGGGGGATATTTGCAAGAAATTAAAACCCTAAGTCAACTATTACAACCAAATTGAATTAATTGTGCAAATAAATAAATAGACAATATTTAAATATGCAAATAAATATAAATATGCAAAATGTTTTTGTATTTATTTTTATGTATGTAAAAATCAACTATTTAATGTATAAGAAAATAAAAGATTATTTTTATTAAGGGTGGAAACCCTAATTTGTTTAAAGAAAATATATATATATATATATATATATATATATATATATATATATATATATATATATATATATATATATATATATATATATATATATATATATATATATATATATATATATATATATATATATATATATATATATATATATATATATATATATATATATATATATATATATATATATATATATATATATATATATATATATATATATATATATATATATATATATATATATATATATATATATATATATATATATATATATATATATATATATATATATATATATATATATATATATATATATATATATATATATATATATATATATATATATATATATTAATTATATTATTTATTCATGTACAAGAAAAATGAAATAAAATATATACAAAATGTTAGAAATTAAATGTGTGAGAAAAATATTATTTAAGTATATAAATAATAAAAATAAAAATATAATATTTTTTGTATTAATTATAAGTTTTTATTTAAGAAAATAAAAGTATATTATTAAAATAATTATTTCTATGTCCAAAAAAATAATAAAAATAATAAAATAAAATGTGAAAATTTATGAAAATATTTTTGGTAATTTTTAATATTTAGAAAAATAAATAAAAGTCAGAAACTAAAAAAGAAATGAAAAAAATATGAAAATATAAAAACAATGGGCCAAGAGGGTGCAGGAAGTAGGATGGAGGGTGCAAATAGTGAGAAATCCAGGCCCTGCCCAAAGTCCAGCTTCATCCCTGTCCTTGTGACTGAAACACGCGCGCCCTATATTCAAAATGCTAACTCCTGCATTTGTGCTTAAAAATAAAAACCTGCAACATGAAAGTTATAGAGCATGATCATACGATTCTGACCATATAAAAAACTTAACCTAACTCTCAAAGACCAGAGATAATTTCTTTGGCCCTAATTTCTAACCTAGTTTTTTCAGAAAGTTCATCATTCAAATTCTTCCAACTCAGTTAACTTAAATGAATTTTATGCATATGTACAACTCAAGGGCAATGAGTACTACATTTTTTATTCACAAACCTAAGCCTAATGATTCCTAAATAGAGAGATAGAAGTTTGAACTTTACCTGTTTTAGTCGAGCTCGAGTATGGCAATGCAGGGGTTTTCAATGAGGCCTGAGATGCTTGTGAGCTTGCTTGAAGTTCCTTGGAGCTTTCCCAATGCTTAGCTAGCTTTGAACTTGCTTGAATCTCTCTATAGAACTCAACCTGCAAACTTAAAATTTAGAAATGGTGAAGTGTGTAAATGGAGTTACAGTGACTTGGGAATGATTGGGATAGTTCAGGTAGGTTGTATGGAGTGTGTTGGAACTGATTGCAAGCAAAACGCACGAGTAGTTTGTGATTTGGAAACCAAAATGCAGAACCTGCCATGTTTTGCAAGAAAATGTGATTTTGGTGTTTTGGAAGATTTGAGGACTTGTGAACTCGTGGTTCTGGCTTAGTGTATTGTGTAAAAGTTGTTTGAAATCTTTACAACACTTGGTTATATCAGATACAAGAGTTGTTAACCTTTTGCAAGGTTTCTTGGTTTTGAAGCAAAAGTGAGAAGTGACCATGCTATGGCCTGTACGGGCCTCCTTCTTAGCTGCACAAAGTTCTTGTACTTTGCCCTAAGTTTGTGGAGTTGGTTTTCTGCAAAAGAATGGGTTCACAGCTCAAGAGGAACAACTTGACATAAAGCCAACTTTATCAAAGTGGCAATGTTGCCTTTTTGCCATTTTAAAATTAATTCAATGTGTAAACTTCTATAGATCAGAACAATGCCTCAATCCATTGTGTTTGCATTCAATTTTTGAGTGTGGAAGGGTTTAAGGACCTGTAAACAAGTACAAGCATGGCAGGACATAAATTACAACTTGTGTCAACATGAAAAATGCCATGAATCAAAGTGATATTTTTCCAAATTCAAACCTTCGATTCTCCCTAACAATAAATGATTTTGGAGAGTTCTTGGACATTTTGGAAATCTTGTAACATTATATACAATCCATATTTGAAATGTATTTTGAGATTACAATTGGAACTATGTGAAAAATTTCCATGAAGATAGGTCAAAAATCCTGCCTAAACTAGGGCAAAATTTCACTAAGTTAAAAGTTTCATGGACCCTTATTCCAAAAATCATAACTTGAGATCCAAGCATCTTTTGGGAAAACTTTATGATACAAAATTGTAGATTTTGTGGAGGACTACAACTTTCATGTTTGAAGTTTTGTCTGAATCCAATTATATCATGGTGAAAAAGTTGGAAAAAGTTGGGAAAAAATAAGAAATTTTCATAACTTAGAAAATTTCTAAGTTATGAAAATTTTCCATTTTAAACCCTAATTTTCTAAATTAGGTTTCTTGGTGAACAAGTTTAATGTTTTGACACATCTTGATGAAAAATGACCCTTGGAACTTGATTTTGACCAAAAAGTCAAAGTTTGACTTTTCAGTGTACAATTGATTTTTGATCAATTGACTAGAAAATTCATCTGTCAAATCAATGCATTTGAGATCTTTTGAACCTTGTGAATAGGTCAAGATGATGCCATTGAGTCCTTGAATCCATGCTTGAACCCAATTTGCCATTGGCTAGGTGAAAAATCAGAAATTGCCCTTCTGCAGTCAAACCCTAAAAATGACCATTTTGCCCTTTTGAAGATCTGATCAAATTTCTTGAGGAGTTATGGTCCAAACTTGATCAAATGGTTAATATGAGCCTATAATGTTGATGTGGATCAAAAATCATGAGGTTTGATTGTAAATTGGCCACAATTGACTTTTTCCCCCAATACAGTTGATTTTTAGGTCAACTGTCCAATTGACTGGGCAAAAATTTGAATCAAGGCTTGAAACTTGGTATGAGCACTCTTAGGAGTCCAACATGAAGTACGAAAGTCACATGGGGCATTAAAAGTCCAAAATTCCTTGTGCAAACTCAAACCCTAATTTCAGGTCAACAATGCAAGGAGATGTCTTGAGCAGAGCAAACCCTAGCTTGGTCTTGAGTTCAAAGAGTCTTGTGAGGGGAAATCTTGATAAAATGAGAGGGAAAATTTTGGGGTACAACAAGGGTGCTAAAACCTTCTCTTTTCATAACCTACCCCCCCTTACTCAGAAAATTCTCAAAAGGTATTTCATGTTCTTTGCACCCTTTCCTTTATTGGATAAAAGAAAAGTCGATGGCGACTCTTGCTATCCGCAACATTTGCGATAAAGCGCAAAACCATAAAGTCATTTCTCCCACCATATTACACCAGGTCAGAGTGGTCAAGAGAGGCCAAAGATTAGCCAGGAAATGCTACAAAGATAGCCTAAAGTTAAAAAAGGTACAATCCAAAGTGTCCAGATGATCCAATAAGATGAAAATCAACATGATCGACATAGATCCTCAGGATGATACACAGTTAGAAGTCCTTTCTCCCCATGATGAGACAAAGAAAGTCCAAATCGGCACCACACCCTCCGAGGTAACTTACATTGGATGCAACTTTTCCCGAGAAGAAGAAATGGAGATCATGGATATGTTAAAAGAAAACATGAACCTATTTGCTTGGAAGCCTTCAGATATGCCCGGGATAGATCCCAACTTCATGTGCCACCACCTAGCTTTGAATCCGGATACCAAACCTGTATCTCATAGGAAAAGGAAGGGTGGAGAATAAAAGAAGAAGGCTATAAAAGACGAGGTCGAGAAGTTACTCGATGCCAATTTAATTAAATAAGTCAAATACCCTTCCTGGTTGGCTAATGTGGTAATGGTCAAGAACAAGATAGAAAAGTGGTGCATGTGTGTCGATTTCACATATCTCAACAAGGCGTGTCGCAAGGAATCATGCCCACTACTGTAAATAGATCGTCTCATCGATGACACCTCAGGGTACAAGCTCCTCAACTTCATGGAAGCCTATTTGGGTTATAATCATATCTACATGAGCCCAACAGATGCGCTGAAGACTGCCTTCATGACAGATCGAAGCAACTATTATTACGAAGTGATATCGTTCGGTCTAAAGAATGCGGGAACCACCTACTAGCGGTTAATTGACAAGGTACTCTCCACTTAAATCGGAAGGAACTTGGAGGTATACGAAGATGACATGGTTTTCAAAACCACAGTTGGCAGTATGACATGAGACTCAACCCAGACAAATGTATCTTTAGAGTGCAATCCAAAAAGTTCCTAGGATTCATGCTCACTAACCGGGGCATAGAAGCTAACCCATAAAATCGTCAAGCAATCATAGACATGTGCATTTAGTCTTCAAAAAATAAAGTACAACAACTTAAGGGAAGATTGACCGCTTTGTCCCGATTCCTGTCATGCTCTGGGGACAAGGCGGTCCGCTTCTTCACAACACTTAGGAAGTCAAAGGATTTTGAATGGATGACGGCGTGCGATGAAGCCTCTCAAAGAGTAAATTACTTTTTGTCCTCTCTGTCGATCTTGACGAGACCAAAAGAGAAGGCACAATTGATCCTCTACCTGGTGGTTTTTGAGAAATCTTTGAGCTACATACTCGTCCAGGAAGGAGAAGAGGGGAAATACCAGTCTACTTAGTTATCAAGGTTTTGAAAGGAACCGAGCTGCGATACTAGAAGATTGAAAAGTTATCCCTAATATTGATTATGACAGCCTGTAAGTTAAGACATTACTTCCAGGGTCATCTGATAACCGTGAAAGCTAATTATCCTATCAAGAAGATATTAGAGAAGTCGGATCTGGCCGGTAGGATGGTTACATGGGCGGTAGAGTGGTCAAAATATTATATCGAGTTCAGTCCTAGAACTGCCATCAACTCATAGCCGCTAGTTGATTTTGTAGTGGAACTAAGCGACCCAGTACCCAAAGAAAACACGAGCAGGTGGACCATTCACGTTGACGATTCATCCAACCTTAAGGGAAGCATGGTCGGGGTCGTCTTCGAAGGACCTGACAATTTTGCGCTGGAATACTATTTAAGCTTCAACTTTCAGGCTAGCAATAACCAAAAATAATATGAGGCCCTCATAGCAGGGATGAAATTGGCTAAGGAGGTGGGAGTCACCCATCTAACTGCTAGCACTGATTCTCAATTAATTGCAAGGAAGATGAAAGGGGAGTACCAGACAAGGGACTCAACATTGTTGGAATATCTTCAGATAGCGCAGGTGCTGTCAAAAACATTTGAAGAATTTGAGATTAACCATATCCCTAGGGAAGAGAACATACAGGTCGATGTATTAGCCCGCCTCGCCAATACCAAGGTACCAGGGTTAAATAAAATTGTGATACAAGAAATCTTAGAAAGACCAAGCATCGAGCAAGAAGAGACCATGTTGTCATTCCCCAAATTTTCCCTATCCTTATATTATATTTCAGGTTCTATTTAAATAAATCATATTATATAGTTTTTATTTATATGGAGGAGTAAAACACGGAAAAAAGGACGTGTTGATTTAAAATGAACCATCAATATCTGATGGCCCATTGGGTTATTAGAAAAGGGTTCATTTCAAGTTAAAAGGGGGGTGTATTGTTATATAGGGGTTTGTGTTTTAATTAAGAACTGGTGGACTTTCTAAAATCAGAAAGATCGTTTTTAGTCTCTTGGCCCATGTAAAAATTTTGGTCGAGCTCAAATGTTGGAAAATGGGAGGTGTATTATTTTAATCAAGGAGGTGTGAAGCAATCCATTTGCTTATAAAAGCCCAATAAATTGAAATGATTTGGCCTGATCAGCTTTTTGTTTTGTTTTAAGAAACGTTCTGTTAATATTACTATAATTACTTTTATTAATTATTATTATTATTATTATTGATTATTATTATTATTATTATTTTGTCATTAGCATTATTATTGTTGAAACTATATTTAGTGTGTTAAAATTTGAAGCTCAATCGCACCATCAAATAAGCACATCACCTGCCTAGTCCAAATCAAGGGGAACACGTGGCCCAACCAAACAAAGTACAAGCCCAGTCCAATTTTAAAAACACGTACTGTTTAGATCAATGATATGATAACACTTGTCTTAGGGTTCTAACATCTACTGTTTAAATCAAGGAAAACAAAATCAAATTGATCCAGAAACGAAATCGTCACAATTAAAACTTCATAAACTTTCCAGAACAAAATCTTAACTAATACAAAAACAAATTGATTCTAATGAAAATTATAGAAACTAAATCAATTCAAATTTACAACAAAATCATTTACAAACTGGAGCCTTGATGCTATTACCTAATCTTCTAAAAAAATGACAAACATTAAATTTTTTTCCTAAATCTTTAAAACATAAGAACGCTATAAAAATCTAAAAGCAAAATACAGAAGAGGAGAAGAATTTTCGCAAAGAAAATCGGACAAAAAAAGAAGTTACAGAGAAGGGAATTTTTGGAAGGTTTGTCTTCATCGCCTTCGAGATTCGCCTTTGTCACTGCTCAATCTTAGGGTTTCGATATCTGAAACCCTAGTTCTTTAAAGCACCACTGATCCTTTGTCATCACCACCACCATCACCTACAAAACAAATAGAGGTGAGAGGTTAGCACAACAAGATCGGAAGCAAAAACCCATAACAAGGTAACCGTTTAAACCGTAGCCTAAATTTTTTATGTTGTTGTGGTTGATCTGAGTGTTGGGACTTGTGGGCTGTTGGTGTATCGGAGAAGGAGGGGGGTGGCCGGAGTCATTGTCGCTTAAGGGAGGACTAGGGTTTTTTTTCCTGTTGTGAAGAGAGAAAATGGTTAGACGAGAGGAAGAAGAGAGAACGGGTGAAAGAGAAATGAGGATGAAATAAAAACAAAGGAAAATATAATATTTTTCCATAATCTGGTACGCGTCATCTTGTGTTCCTTATTACGCATCCTCATCCATACCCACATGATCTCAATCATACGACCCCAAGATGCGCACGTTCACGATATCACCGTCCACTCCCTCAAACGCCGTCTAGCATACCTCCTCCCCAAAGTGCCTTTGGCTGGTCATTTATCTTAATGCACCCCCCGTTTTTTGTATCAGTGCAAAAATACACCCCTTTCTTAATTGGCCAAGTCCAAAATCTGGACTTGGGCCCCTAGCTCCCTGCACCCTCCATTTTACTACCAAGTTCTAAAACATACCCCCCCATGCATTGGGCCTGAAATTTAATATCTAAATTCAGGACCCTGCTATTTACACCCTCCTATTTTAGTAACCTCATGCAGTTTACACCCCCCACGTTTTATTTAGTTATTTAGTTATTTTTATTTTATAATTTTATATTTTACATTTTCTAATTATAATATTATGTCAATATTATTATTATAAATCAAATGTATTATTTTCCAACCCATAAAAAATACTATTTATTTTATTTGCATTAAATTATCTTTTAATCATGCATTTAATTAAAAAAATTTTTATAATTAATACATAAAAAATTATTTAACCAAACACCAAATCATTTTCATAAATAAATTAATTCAACATACAATCTTAAAAAAGGATTACGATCATATTTTAATTAACTGCGCACTTAGTCCAAAATTTCCGGTATTCATACACCCGGGATAAGAACAAGGGGAATTAAAATATCTGCGTAATCCATAAAAAATACAAACCCCGCAAACTACGAATCGAGACTCTGATTCCTCCTAAGAGGATACGTAGGCATACGACTAAAATCATGGCGAGTTCTCCTAATAAAAATTAACACCCTTTCTCCTGAAGATCGCGCTTCTAAACATAGTATCCTTGTGAACAAGGTAGATGAGGGGTGCCTAACACCTTCCCCTCGTCTAGAACCAAGTCAACAATCTAGAATCTCTGAACTTTTAGGGTTATCATTTATTCTCCCTTCCTTAGGATAAAATTTAAGGGTGGTGACTTTGTATTTAAAACCAATTGCAACACATGTCGATCGAGCACGTCACCGGATGGATGGCCACTCTAATCCAGTACCTAACACAGGGAACCTTGCCAGAAGACGCCAACGAAGTTTGGCGCATAAAGAAGTTATCCACTCGCTATTTGATAGTGTTTGACAGACTATACAAAATAGGGAGATTTTCACCCATACAGAGATGTGTGATAGAAGCGGAGGTTACCTTAGTAATGAAGGAGGTCCACGAAGGAGCATGCGGAAGCCACATCTAGGGAAGACGCCTATCCAGGAAGATACTATGAGCCGGATATTATTGGCCCCGAATGCTACAGGATTGCGTTGAATTCATAAGCAAATGTGATAAGTACCATGTATACTCATCACTCATACACACCCTAGAAGAATTACTACACTCCATATTCTCTCCATGGATGTTCTATCAATAGGGTGCAGACATACTAGGACCATTATCGTAGCACCAGGGCAGTTAAAATTTCTCATTGTAGCTGTCGACTACTTCACAAAATGGGTGGAAGTCGAGGCCTTAGCTCGCATTACCACTGAAATAGTATGTCACTTTTATTCGAAATACACTATTTGCAGGTTCGAATTTCCCATAATCATAGTTTTCAATAACAGAACACAGTTTGCAAGCTCGGTTGTGGTAGAATTCTACAACGACTTAGGGATCCAAAATAGGTTCACATCGGTGCAACATCCTCAAGCCAATGGTCAAGCTGGAGCGTCCAGCAAGATCATCCTAACAGGAATGAAAAAGAAGTTGACGATGCAAAGGGACTATGGGCCGAGTACTTGCCGGAGATCCTTTGGTCATAACATACAACCCTCACTTCACTACTCAAGAAAGGCCTTTCTGAATGGTGTACAGGGCGGACGCCATGATACCGATCGAGAGAAACACCCCTACATGGAGTAAGGAACACTTTGACGAAGAAACCAACCAGGACGATTTGAATATTTCGGCCGACATGGTGGAGGAAATCTGAGAAATGGCACGATTCAGAGAGTTTGTAGTAAAGAGAAGATTTTCTAAGAAGCTCAACTTAAATTCAGGCAGAGAGGTTTTCAAGCAGGATATCTGGTCCTCAAAAAGATCACTGATCCTAAGAACAAGGGTAAGGTATCTCGGAACTAGGAAGGCCCCTACCGGGTTCTTCACAGGCTGAACAATTGGGCTTACAAATTGGGAACTCTGGACAGGGTAGAGATTCCTAGGACATGGAATGTAGCTAATCTAAGGATTTATTTTAGCTAAAAACTATGTAACGAGACTGCTAAATAAATATACGAGATGTACTCTTTTCCCTTGCAAGGGTAAGAGTTTTTAATGAGGCACCCAAAAATAAAAACAAATGTCTGAAAACACCTCTCTTGTAAACTCGAATTCACCCTCGCTAAGGCTCTGTACCTACTCAGCCAACCCTTATAATGGGGCTCTGTTCTGGTAAAAAATCGAAGCACACTTTACGCCTCTTGCAACAAGACTTCACCCTTGCTAAGACTCTGGACCTACTCGGCCAACCCTTACAATGGGGATCTGTTCTGGAAAAAAGTCGAAGCACAATTTACGCCTCTTACAACTCGGCTTCACCCTCGCTAAGACTATGGACCTACTCGGAAAACCCTTACAATGAGGCTTTATTCCGGTAAAAAGTCAAAACACACTTTACGCCTCTTACAACTCGGCTTCACCCTCGCTAAGGCTCTGAACCTACTCGACCAACCCTTACAATGGGGCTCTGTTTTGGTAAAAAGTTGAAGTACACTTTACGGCTCTTGCAACTCGACTTCACCCTAGCTAAGGCTCTGTACCTACTCGGATAAATTGGTGGTGAAACTTAGTTTCATTTGTAACAGAATTCACTTTTCACATTTTGAGATAGAAATTTAGTTACATTTTCTCTCTTTATATCTCTTGGAAATTCTTTCATCTTCATATTCTTCTTATTATGCTTCAATGGAGGTGTAAACTCCAACAAATTGGTATCAAGATCTCTTGTACTGGTTTAAGGAAACACGAGTGTACATGAGGTGTATGATTGATTATGTTCTTCAAATTCACACTGATTTGTTGATCAAAATCGGAGAAGAAACATATTTCTTGATTTTACGGGATTGGGAAACACAAGTGTTTATGAGATTTGAGTGATTTTCATAAGATCAAAGATGAAAGGCGAAAACAGTAGCTTGAACATAAAGCTTCAAGTATTCGACGGAAATAAATTGAATCGGTGGTCAATTCAGACGCGTGTGTTATTTGGTGCTCAAGATGTTCTTGATCTCGTCAATAGATGCAACAGAAGTGCAAATAAATTTGAAAAATGGAATGAGGAAGAAGAATCAGAAAGAATTGTTCTATATCCATCAGTGTTTAGATACAAGTGTGTTTCAGAATATTGTCGATGCTACGACGATTAAGACAGCATGGGATACACTTTTATGGCGGCAATGCCTCAGTGAAGTAGGGAAAGTTGTAGTTCGTTTGCAAACAATATGAGAATTTCAACATGAAGAACAATGAAAAGGTACCAAGTTATATCTTTAGAGTGACTCTAATTACTAGTGAGATGAAGGATTATGGAGAAACACTCTCTTAACAAGTAATCATTGAGAAGGTTCTCATATCCCTAACTCCTCAGTTTTATTACATAGTTGTAACCATAAAACATTCTAAATACACTAGCACCGTGATAATTGAAGAACTTCAGAGTAGTTTAGGGTCACAATAACTGCGTCTAACTGAAAGAATTTCTGAATGGGAGTCTGATTAGGCTCTGAAGGCTTCTTTTTTTAAGAAGAACAAAAAGCAATCGTGGCTAGAGATCAAGAATAATAATTTTCAGAAATCATAACCTTCTCCTTATTAAGAGAATAAATAGAATAATGTTCGAAAAGGAAAGGAGAAGTTTGATAAGGGAAATGTTCAGTGCTACAACTGTAACATATTTGGATGTTATGCCTCTGACTACTGGTCAAATAAAGAAAACAAGTGTGAGGAAGCCAATATAGCCAGAGGATATTTAGAGGATGAACCTATGCTATTGATTGCATCTGAGAATGAAGGTGAAAACATGGTATACTGATGGTATATGGTCACAGGATGCTTAAATCACCTAACCGGAAACAAGCAATGGCTTGTTGATTTTGAATTTGGTAGAAAGACTAAGATCAGATATGTTGATGATAAGTATCTAAAGGTTGAAGGAATGATAAATGTAAGAGTGAAGTTGGAGAATGGTAAAGCTTCTCTGATTAAATATGTAAGGTATGTTTCTGGCATGAAGCGAAATCTAATGAGTGTTGGTCAGCTGATTGAAAAAGGTTTTTCAATAACCATGAAGAACAATATCTTTAAGTTGTATGAATGTAATCAAAAGTTGATTGTGCTATCTGAACTAGGAATAAATAGGGCATTCAAGGTGAATATTAAAACAACAGACACTTAATGCCTTAGTGCAACAAGTGTTGCAAGGGAGAGTGAGTTGTGTCATAAGATATTAAGGCATCTGAACTTCAGAATATTAGGGCATCTGAGTTCAAAGAAGATGGTACTTGGAATTCCTAAGATTATGGAAATTTGAGAAATCATATGACATATGCATGAAAGGCAAGCAACAAATATTACCTTTCTTATCAAAATTTCCTCCAAGAGCAGCTTATGCTTTGGGTGTGGTGCATACTGATGTATGTGGTCCATTTGAAGTACATTTACTTGGAGGAAACAAGTACTTTGTGTAATTTGTGGATGAGTTCCCAAGAATGACATGAGAAACAATAATAAATTTGAGGTGTTTGCTGAGTTTAAGAAGTACGAAGCGAAGACTGAAAATCAAAGTGGATAAAGGTTGAAGATTCTCATAACTGATGGCAGATGAGAGTTCAACTCCGGTGAGTTATAGAATTTATGTGAGGAGAATGTTATTGAGCATGAGATGACTGCTCCATACACTCCATAACATAATGGTCTTTCTGAAAGAAGAAACAAAACTCTGCTTTACATGACCAGAAGTATGTTGAAAGAAAAGAATCTACCTCACACATTATGAGGAGAATATGTTGCTACGGCAACATATATGCTCAACAGATGTACAACAAAGAAGTTAAAGGAAATAGTTCCTTTGGAGAAGTAAACTTGAAGAAAGAAAACTATGAGTCATATGAAATTGTTTGGTTTTGTTTATAACAAACATGTTCCAGATGCTAAGAGAAGGAAATTGGATGATAGAAGCAAAATTATGTTTCTTGTAGGTTACCACAGTACACAGGAGCATAAGCTCTATTGCCCAGTCACCAATAAAGTTCAAGTCCGCAGAGATATCATAGTGAAAGAATCAGAAACATGGGATTGGAACAAGTCCGATCTTGCCTATGGAGCTGAAGGTGTTTTTGAAGAGGTATTTAAAGGTGACTCTGAAGGAGATTTTGAGTCTGAAGGAGATTCTGCCTCTAAAGATGACTTTGAATCTAAAGGTGAGTATGACTCTGAAGAAGACTCTGGAGATTATTTTTGAGTTCGAAGGAAACTCTGAATCTGATACAAACTCTTATGGTGATTCAGACTCTGGTGGTAATCCATCCTCTAGAGGTGGAACCTTTGAAGGTGGTCTAGAATCTGAAGGTGGTCCGACCTCTTAAACTAGACCACACAGAACTTATCAGATTCCAAGAAGACTTGCAGACTTTGAGTTACTGCAAGATAGTAATATTGACTCTGGAGAGGAATTTATTTAGTGTGCCATGATGGTGGACTCTGAACTTGTCAGTATCAATGAAGCTCTCAAGAAGAAGGTGTGAATCAATGCCATGAATGAAGAAATTGAGGAAATTGAAAGAAATAAGACATGAGAACTGATTGTGCTACCAAAGAACAAGAAAGTCACCAATGTGAGATGGGTTTTCAAGATAAAATTGAAGCCATATGGGTCAATTGCAAAGCATAAAGCGAGGTTACTTGCTAGTGGATTTCTACAGAAATCTGGTTTAAACTACTTTGAAGTGTTTGCACATGTAACTAGATATGAAACAATCAGATTGGTGATTGCCATAACTGCTAATAGTAATAGGCCTTTGATGCATTTAGATGTGAAATCAAATTTTCTAAATGGTCCTTTACAAGAGAAAGTCTATGTGTTACAACCTCTTAGATTTGTGAAAAACAATTAGGAAGGGATGGTGTATAAGCTTCATAAGTCCTTGTATGGGCTTAAACAAGCTTCAAGAGCTTGAAATCTGAAAAATTGATTCGTTTTTCAAACCGCAAGATTTTAAAAAATGTTTGATGGAGTATGGTGTGTATGTTCAGCATACCTTTGATGGAAATATGATTCTGGTGTATTTTTAT
Organism: Vicia faba; assembly: GCA_948472305.1. Lineage (NCBI taxonomy): Eukaryota > Viridiplantae > Streptophyta > Magnoliopsida > Fabales > Fabaceae > Vicia > Vicia faba. The sequence goes on from OX451738.1 coordinate 431,635,763, forward strand.
GTTAGGGAATTGTACTTCTGAGATGAACAAGTTCAAGAAGGTGCTGATGAATGCATTTGAGATGACTGACCTTAGAAATATGGTATATTTTATAGGGATGGAGATTTTGCACTCTAAAAAGAGAATCATTATTAATTAACTGAAATATGAACACTAGCTTTTGAAGAGATTTGAGTTGGTGAATTACAAATTTGTAGTTACACCCTCAGAAAAAACCATAAGTTGAATTATGATTCTGATGGTGATGCTATAACTTTTAAACATTTCATTGGATCACTGAGATATATATACAATACTAGGCCTGTCATTTGTTGTGCAGTTGAAATAATTAGTAGGTTTATGAGTAAACCAAAATGGTCATATTACCAAGATATTGTCAGGATACTAAGCTATGTGACAGGGACTCAAAAGCATGACATTTTGTTTTAATCTGGAGGATCAGATGATGTTGAGCTAATATGTTATTCAGACTCTGACTGGTGTGAAGACAGATTGACAAAACAAGCACAACATATTACATATTTATGAATCTAGGCGCTCTCATTTATTATTGGTGTTCCAAAAAGCAACTAATGATTGTATTGTCAACATGTGAAGTTAAATACTTAGTTGGTGTTGTGTCAACTTGTCACTGTTTGGCTGAAGAATTTGCTGTAGGAACTGAAGTTCAAGGTGAGCAAACCAGTCAAGTAGATGATAGACAACGAATATGCCATAAGTCTTGCAAAGAATCCAGTGATGCATGGAAGAAACAAGCATATAGAGACAAAGTTTCACTTTCTGCAAAACCAAATTTATAATGGAGTGCTTGAAGTTGTTCATTGCTCCGCTCAGAAACAACTTGCAGATGTACTAATCAGCGCTATCAAAATTGAACACTTCATCAATTTAAGGATGAAATTAGTGTTGTTAATATTAATTGGCTGAATATAAATTAAGGAAGAGTGATAAATGTAATTCAAATCCACCATTTATATTTAATTTATATTTAAATTTAATTTGATTAGCATTTACATTTAAATATTAGTACATAAACTCATTAATAGTTGCATTTGTAACAAAATTCTATTTTCAAATTTTGAGATAAAGAGTTAGTTATTCTCTTTTTCTCTCTACAATTCTTTCATCTTAATCCTCTTCATCTTATATTTTAATAGAAGTTTGAACTCCAACACATACTACCTTTGTACCTTAACTTAAAATCTTTAATAAAACAACCCTCAGTAACCCTAGTATAGAATACATCCTTAAATATATTCATGTCAGATAAGCGTACATTTTAAATTTCGTATAAAAGAACAATACAATACAATCTAATACACAAAGTATTAAATACTGTCAAATACGACTCATGTTAAGCACCTAATCAAATACACTATAAAATTTCATGAAAAGAAATACATACTAGAATACAGCCAAATATAATAACAAAACCTACATAAACTTATTTAACCCTAATATTGATATACTACACCTTTCACAAAATTTGACATTGTAGGTTTCAAATACAACTCTAGTAATAATTAATCTGATTATATATAATTAATCACTCTATATTGACCAAGAGACTTATCTAGAAAGAGTCTGATTGCATTCCAATTCCTTCATAGAGAAGTTAAATATAAACACAAACATTGAGTGGCTACAGCTACTATTGTCAATTTCTAGACTCTTAACACATGACTCACATTTCTTATTCTCATTTAAAATTCAAATTCAAAGTCTTGGTCTACAAGCTTTGTTGACTTGATTAAGCTTTATTATTTTAAGCTTTTTTCTTATTCTTAATTTAATACAATTCACACATGTGTCGCTCTTTCTTAAATAGATATCTGATGAACAAATTTGTATCTATCTTGTTTAATCACAGTGTGGAAATGCAAGAAACCAACGGTATAGCATACATTTTTTAATAACTTTATTATAGAAAAGGGTTTAATGGATATGTATTACAATCTCATTCAATAATAAATCAATAGTATATTATATTATTAGATTTTTTAAAATGAAAAAAATAATGTGTTTTTATACATAATCGTGATTAATTGATACTGTAAAATTAATTTAAACTATCAATATATTAATTATTTTTTTCTTATATAAAACAAATAAATTTAGATTTTGAGAGTAAATTGTCTTATCACGTGACTGCATGGACCCTGTCAATGAAGTAACAATAATTATTTAATATATTTGTTTCATTTACTGAAGTCTTGTTTATTGCTGAATTCACCAATATTACATAAAGCAATGCATATTCTTAGGTACATTTCACACACCATTTTCAGAGTCTTTTTCTTTAGAAAGGCTGAAATTGAAAGACATTTTACTCACAAAGTCTGAACGATTGTGCACGTGCATTCACGTGTTCTGCATTAAGATCTCTGTGCTCTGAAACCAGTCAAACGTTCCACGTAATGTAGCACTAGTATAAACAAGCACCTCATGTTGTCACTTTTATATATATTTTTCTTGTTTATTATATTATTTTTGTTTAATTGGTTTAGTAAAAAACCAAATAGTTTAATATGGATGGCCAGTTGGCGGTTAACTTTTTTTTATTATATTATTTATTCATGGTGATAATAAATAGTTGATCTTTTTTATTGGTTTTTCCTTTTTTTTTTTCTGATATAGGATCGCGGCGTAAAAATTATCAAAATATATCACATATACAATAGAGTTGTTATTAAATTTATTTTTTTAAATTGACAAAACCTATAAAAAAAATAGTCGTCACAATCAAATTTAGATTCAGAAATCGGTTATGTAAGGAGAATACATTAGTATTCCTCACATCTATTGTATTTAACTAGATTTATTTAGTTAGTTTTGCGAATGAATGTTAGTGTTTGTTACTTGTGATCTTATACTTATTATGCAAGGAGAAAGAAATAAAATATTTTTAGATTTTTTATTATTGTGTTTGACAAGATTTCAAAATTCTGCTCATATGTATCTCCAAGTAGGATGAAGAACTCAAGACTAATAGTTCTTGTTAGAATAATAATGCAAGAGTGAATAAGTGGGGAAATAGTCTCACATTAGATATGAATGTGGTGACTTGAATATTTATAAGCGGCAGAACTCACCTATCTATCACCTTAAGGTTTTAGGTGCACTACGCCAAACAAGACTTTAGACAACGTTTTTTTTTGCTTTAGACAATGCTTTAAAGCGTTGTCTATTCCAGCGCTATTGTAGGTAAAGACAACGCTTTGTTAAAAGTAAACGTGCTACTAAATTCGTCGTTTAGGCAACCCTTTTACTTTGAAAGCACTGCTAAAGGCTCTCTTTAACCAGCGTTTTTAATTTTAACTTTAGCCAGCGCTTTTTCTGAAATAAAAAAAAAATTAAAAATAAAAAGCCCCTTTAGGCAACGCTTTTAATGTTAAAGCGCTGTCTAAAACCCCCTTTAGGCGGCATTTTTTTTAAACGCTGCTAAAGGTCCCCTTTAGCAAGCGTTTTTTCTAAAACAAAAAAAGAGAGCACCTTTAGCCAGCACTTTTGCAGTAAAAGTGTTGTCTAAATGGGACTTTAGACAACGTTTTTTAAAGCGTTTTCTAATGTCCACGGAATTTTTTATATAACTTTTTTGAAAAAAAAACGTTGTTTGATATATACAATTTTATATGCAGAGATTTTAACCATATTTGCACCAGGTTTTCACCATATTTTACACCTGTATATACCATTACAAATTTCACCTGATTTTCATTAATATTGGAGCTTTAATCCAATAAAAAATAATACCAAAAGATACTGTACATTTGCACCAATGTACTTATCACTATGCCAAACAAGCGCATAGACAGCGTTTTTTTTTTGCCATAAACAATACTTTAAAGCGCTGCCTAAACTAGCGCTGCTATAAGAAAAGGCAGCGCTTTGGATTAATGTAAAAGCGCTGCTATATGTCCCCTTTAGCAGCGCTTTTACTTTAAGAGTGCTTTCTTATGAACACCTTTAGCAGCGCTTTTACTTCAGAGAGCGCTTTGATAAGTACACCTTTAGCAGCGCTTTCTCATTTTAGAAAGCACTTTAGACAGTGCTTCTTGCATCTCTTTAGACAGCGCTTTTCTTTAAAAGCGTTGTCTGTTCCCCACCTTAGGCAGCGCTTTCCCATTTTAGGTAGCGCTTTCTCCCTACTTTAGACAGCGCTTCTGAAAAGCGTTGTCTGTTCCCTACCTTAGACAACGCTTTCTCCCTACTTTAGACAGTGCTTTTCTCCTTAAGCGCTGTCTAATGTTAACATTTTTTTTTAAATTTTAGACATATTTCTCCTTAAGCGCTGTCAAATATTTTCTCCATTTTTTGCACCAGGTTTTCACCACATTTTGCATCAAGTTTTCACCATATTTTGCACCAGATTTGGTAGCTTCAATCCAATATATATGCATCAAATTTGCATATACAAAAAATCTACATATATATATATATATATATATATATATATATATATATATATATATATATATATATATATATATATATATATATATATATATATATATATATATATATATATATATATATATATAAATGATGATATATACAACAACTTGAAAATTGATGATACAACTTGAAAATTCTAAAAATTCTAAATTGATGTTTAATCTACATATTACTATCTTCGAGAATTTCTAAAAAACAACAACAAAGAACTTTGCACCTATAACCTAAAACAAAATCAAAAGATCGAAATTCATACCATGATAAAACAAAACTTTATTCCAATTTATACTTAAAACTCAAAAGTTTTACTCAAAATTCTCATCAATGAAAGAAAGGCAATATACCTTATAAAATTCTCAACTCCATAATGAATTGACACCATTCCTCTATAAGTTCATTCAATTGATCTTTTGAGTAATGAGCACAATTGAATTCGTCAAAGTACTACATAGTAAAATAATATAGTATGTGATTTAGTTAAAACACTATGCCATTTTATGAGAAATATTAAAATAATTCATAAGTTAGAAATTCATACCGTGGATGGAATCTTTATTCGGTCCAAAAGAAGCGTTTCTTTCATAAACTTCAACATGAAATAACCGCAATCTATACCATTATGTTGACGAGGACACTACACATGGAAAGAAAACACAGATATATATATCAGGATATACCCCTTAACTTGTTTTATCAAGTATCATCACTAATATAATCAAAATTGTGAAAATATACCTGCACTCGGATTCACGTAATGTTGTTGGCTCTACTCTTTGGTACTTGAATACCTCTTTGTGATCGAAAAGCTTGTAAAACGCTATAATAAAAATATAAATGACTATTTAGAACAATCTCACATAGATAAATAAATATACACACGAATATTTAGAACAATCTCACTTACGTATCAATCGTCTTCTTCAAATATAGGTGTGTTGTCCAATCATTGTATAACAAATCCAGATAGTATACAATCTCTCTAACAGGATTAATCGCAAGCGACAACCAATGTCCACTGTAAAATTAAACAAATGTTTGATGGAAAGTTTCTACACAACGTAAAAAATTGAAAAATTATAATATATGAAGTTAGGATGAAAATTTAACCCGTTTCCAGTATTATATGGTAAAAAGAATAACTTTTCTGTATCTTTGCTGACCATAAATAAACCGAGTACATACGATATGACATCATCTGGTTTTGTTACAATTAACCCGGCGTTGATGGTGTTGGAAGCTAAAAAAGTGAATCTTTCTTCCAATCCACGCGGGCACATCAATTTGTCATACAAAAACCTTAAATAAAAACATCATAAAAATTAGACTATATTCATTGAAATGAGTAAATAAATTGTTCATTTAATTAAACAAAGTTGATCGGAGTATACCTGATGTATGTATCGATAACACTGAGGCCTAAAGTAGAATGTTGTAAAACTTGATCAATATCTTCTCTACCAATTGCTTCCATGTATTCATAGCCAAAAATTTCTTCCTTCATAGGTATAAGATGAGTACCACCAATTGGAATATTTGTTATACATATATATGTCTGAAGACACGACCTATACTGAGAAGTAGGTTTTTTGCTAGCCGCGGTCTTCTTACCCCTACTGACTTCCTCAGTCTCTTTAGCATGCATCTAAATATCATTTAATTAGTTAGGTGAAGTATAAGATCATTCTATTCATAAATATCATATAATTATGGTATACCTCTTTTTTTGATGCAACTGACTCAGTTTTCTTCTTAATCCCCCTATATTTTGATTTGGATTTTGTGGGAGTCTAACATTACCATGAAAAAAATGTACGTTAAATGGTCGTAAAAAATTTGAATACTCAAAGGTTCATAATGGTTTAAAACATACCTCATCATCTATGCAAATGAGGTTTGACGGCCATGCAACATACAATCCTAATGCCTCTCCCAGCAATGTTGCATCTGAAATATCGTCAGGCAAAGGTAATGATGCATCCCTCTCTAAAGCAATATCAATTGATACTTTCATAAATCCAGCAGGGAGCAGTTTATGGTGAAGTACTTCTCCCAAGGTGTTATGCACTTTTTCCTTACTAACCATGCGATAAGTCGGTGACGATAAATATAGCTGACAAGGTGAAATGCCCTAAACACAATAATAAATATGAAATTGTTAATGTGTATATATGTCAATTAAAATTTTTTTTCTAATTGATAATAATATATATTACCTCGGGAATTTTCTATTGGAAATCACAACTGATACTATCTTTGTCACTAGTATCCTTGAACCCTGGACTTTTCCTTTATGACATTTATTTTTCTTTGTCCTTTTCCAGCTCACGAACTTTAGCTTTTAATTTTTCTAACTCTTCCATCACTTCTTTATTACTATGACCTTTCCTCTTTGGATGGATACCCAAAGATGTTTAAGTTACTCTGAATCCCTTAACCCTCACACGATCGATATACTCAGGAACATTTAATACCCTACTAAGTATGCTCCTGCAATCATGGTCTTTAGCTTGAGTTAAAGATTGAGATAGACTCTCCTGAAATTCATATGCATAGTGAACTTTAGCTTTTAATTTTTCTAACTCTTCCATCACTTCTTTATTGCTATGACCTTTCCTCTTTGGATGGCTACCCAAAGATGTTTGAGTCACTCTGAATCCCTTAACCCTCACACGACCGGTATACTCAGGAACATTTAATACCCGACTAAGTATGCTCCTGCAATCATGGTCTTTAGCTTGAGTTAAAGATTGAGATAGACTCTCCTGAAATTCATATGCATAGTGAAATAAATTAGTGGTGATTAAACTCATAATTTCTTTATTTTAATAAGCTCGATATTTAATTAAAGGGATATTGATATACTTACACATTGCTCATAAATTTGCTGCACATCTTCCTTAACAACTCCATCCTTACCCACCCGGACAGCCTTCCACATAACATGTTCCGGAAGAGATGTTTCTTGACTTTTCTCCTCTTCTAACTACATATTAAGAAAAATAATAAAATCAATAATAACACATGATGAACAATTATATCATAGCATTTATATATACTTGCAAATCTTTGCTGTAAGCGTGCATATCCCATACGCCCTTTTCTGTATGGATACGTGAGACTTGATGTTCGTTGGCGATTCACACCACTCACATCCTAAAAATCAGAGGTTCTTCTTTTTTCTTTGAAGGTTGCCCATTCTTCAAGCAAAATCAAGCCTGCATACGCTTGTGGATGCTCTGCATCGATAAAATTGTTATCGGCATCCCTAAGAAACTTATTTGTCAAAAAAAGATCGAAACCCTCTTAGTCTTTTTCCGGCCAATTGAAGACAATATGACTTTCGATCATCATCAATATTAAAACACCTCTACAAAAAAAAACAATATAAAAAGAGAGTAATTTAAAGATATAAGCGGCAAAAAAAATGAAAGACATCACATATGGCACCTGTATTTCAGTCCATAATTTTTCTTTAACGGGTTTCAACTCACGCCTTCTCCAATCATCACAAGTGATTGGAACTTCTCTACTCACAATGGAACCAATGTAACTTGTTAACATTGAACCGTTAGGCTCAATTAGTTGTTTGTCTTCATTCTAATGTACATCAAATTTGATACCTTTATCTCTTGCACGAATGATTGACTTCATAATTTTTATACCTCGTCTAATATCATTCTCCATACCACGAGTTGATTATTTTCCATCATTATTAGAAATCATTTGACCTGTAATATTAAAGAACATAAACACCATATAAAATTCAAGTAACATAAACACAATATAAAAACATAAACACAATATGAATTACTAGTACCTATTTCATTAACATCTCTTTCGTTTCCATCATTATTAGAAGCGGGATATGATTTTTCCTCATTGGTAGCCATATGACCTGTAATGTTAAAGAAAAACATAAACACCATATAGAATTCAAGTAGCATTGAATTAATATACACAATATAAAAACACAAACACCATATAAAATTCAAGTAGCATTGAATTAATAAACACAATATAAAAACATAAACACCATATAAAATTCAAGTAGCATTGAATTAATAAGCACAATATAAAAACATAAACACCATATAAAATTCAAGTAGCATTGAATTAATAAACACAATATAAAAATATAAACACCATATAAAATTCAAGTAGCATTGAATTAATAAACACAATATAAAAACATAAACACCATCTAAAATTCAAGTAGCATTGAATTAATAAACACAATATAAAAACATAAACACAATATGAATTACTAGTACCTTTTTCACTAACATTTCTTCCGTTTCATGGTTGGAATATGAATTACTTGGCTCTTAACAACTCGGACGGATAGATTGATCCAAATTCCCTCATTATGATCATTTCTATTATATGTTTCATCCGCTATAGTATTCTCATCTTGATCATTTCGTACATACGACTCATTCCCTCTAACATATGACTCATCCTCAACATCAACATCACTTTGATTTACAACGTTATCATCAATCACTTTGTTAGATAAAATCACTATAGACCATTTCGTACTTGTCGGATCAGTGACATAGAACACTTGTTTAGCTTGAGAGGCTAGAATAAAAGGATCATCTTTGTACTCCACCCTATTAAGATTCACTTGCAAAAATCCCGACTTATCCATTCATATGCCACTATTATGTACCCACTTGCAACCAAAGATAAGAATCTGAAATTTTTCATAATCAAACACCCAAATATGCTCGATAACCCCAAAATATGACAAATTTGCATATTTGGGGTTTAAGTCATTCATACTTGAAATGTGCATTGCTTCAGCTACAACAGTGACACCACTATTCTGCATAGTGCTTTTATCATCTTGTTCTTTGGTATAAAACGTGTATTCATTAATTGCGTATGCGCTATAAGAAAACACGAGCAAACTTGAACCATATGCTAAACATCTCAACCTTTCTGTTATTGAAGCGGGATCTAAATCAAACTTTGAATAAATATGACCTTTGAACCATTGTATAAAACATTGATTGTGCTCTCCTACAATCCAATTTTCATTTCTATTCGGATTTAAACCCCGGAGTACATCCTTGTGCATTTCAACATACGACTCAACCTCATTGTCATTGTGTAGAACATATAAATGCACTTGATCCCGTTCAACCCTTGATACTGCCACAATTTTATTTCCGATTAAATTTATTCCTTCCTTCCTCTCTAAAATATGAGATTTGGGTAGTCCAATAGATTGAATATTAGTCAAATATTCAGTACAAAACTCAACCGCTTCTTCAACAATGTATCGTTCAACCATACAACCTTCTGGCCGACTTTAATTTTTCACGTACCCTTTTAATATTTTCATATAACGCTCAACAGAGTACATCCATCTCATATAAGCTGGTCCACACAATTGTGTCTCTTTCATAAGATGAACAACAAGATGTACCGTAATATCAAAAAATGATGGAGGAAAATATATTTCAAGCTCACACAAAGTAATAACTATTTCTTTTTGCAATATTGGTAAGATCTCAGGATCGATCACCTTACTACAAATTGATCGAAATAAAAAACACAATTTAATTATGGCGCTTCTTACTTTTTCTGGAAAAATAGAACGTATACCTATTGGTAGAAAATGCTCCATTATAACATGGCAATCATGTGTCTTTAAACTCTTTAACTTGAGGTCTTTCATAGACACAAGTCTTCTAATATCTGAAGAGTAACCTTCTGGAACTTTAACTTCACTTAGAAACTTACACAATATTTTTCCTCCTTTCTAGATAAAGTATAAGCAGCAGGCGGCAGATATGTTCGTGTTCCTTTCTTCACGGGTCCTAATTCAGTTCTTATTCCTATCTTTAACATGTCCTCCCTTGTTTTAAATTCATCCTTACACTTTCCTTGTATATTGAGTAACGTACCAATAACACTTTCAAATACATTTTTTTTAATATGCATAACATCAAGAAAATGTCTTACATACAACGACTTCCAATACGGCAATTCAAAAAAAATTGACCTCTTCTTCCACCCACTTTTGACAAGCGTATTTGCAAAAGGCTTGCCAAACTGACTACTCATATCTTTCACCTTCTCAAAAAATTGGTCACCTGTCAACATAGGTGGAGCTCTATCATGTTCTGGATTTCCATTGAATGCCTTTCTCCACCCACGGTATTGATCATTAGAATTTAAGAATCTACGATGATCGAGAAATACATTCTTTTGACAAAATTTGAATCGCTTCAAATTTATGTGTTCTTCACAAATAGGACATGCTTTTTGACCTTTAATGCTATACCCTGATATATTTTTGTATGCCGAAAAATCATTAATTGTGCCAAACAACACCGCTCTCAAATTGAAACTTTCTTTCCTATATCCATCATAAACCTCCACACCGTTCTCCTACAAAATCTTTAAATCTTTGATTAACGGTGTCAAGTATACGTCTATGTCATTCCCTGGTTGTTTAGGTCCAGAAATTAACATATATAACATCATGTACTTGCGCTTCATACATAGCCATGGAGGTAGGTTATAAATCATCATAATCACATACCATATGGAATGTGAGATACTTTGAAGACCATGCGGGTTCATTTCATCTGTAGATAATGCCAAGTGAAGGTTTCTTGCTTCTCCTCTAAAATCAGGATAATCATTATCAATTTTCGACCACTGTAGTGAATCTACCGGATGTTGAAACTTTCCATCAATAATTCTTTCATCTACATGCCAAGTCAAGTGTCTTGCATCGGTTTCACTATGAAACATGCGTCTAAATCTCGGAATTATAGGAAAATACCATAAGACTTTTGCTGGAGACAATTTTTTCTTATATCGAGATAAACCGCATTTAGGACACTCATTTAACGATGCACATTTATTTCGAAACAAAACGCAATCATTTGGACAAGCATGTATCTTATCATAGCTCATGCCAATAGAGCACAACATTTTTTTGGCCGCATATGTTCGATCAAGAAGAACATTATCCTCCAGAAACATATAACTTAAGCAAGGACATTTCATTCGATTGGCGTCTTCGGCGTGTTCAACAGCAAAATTAATGAATTCCAATACCCCATTCTCGTACTCTTTGGATAATCGATTGGCATACATCCATTTTTTATCCATGGTCTTACTATTAAGTAAGCTAAACAAAAACAATACTTAAAAAAAGGACAAAGACTAAAAAGCTCAATACCAATTAGGCATATTCATCGAAAATAAAAATACTATAATTATTCAAGCAACTATAGCAAATTAAAAGAACAATTAAATACCTGTAGAGAAGTCAATAACTTATGAAACCACACAGTGTAATATTCTTGGAAACGCTCAGAAACTCCACTATTCACAAGTAACCTATATAAATGATCAATTAATTTCATTATAATAAAACAAATCTATAGAATAAGAATTACATTAGAATATTTATACAACATTAAACATATATGTATACAACATTAAATAATCACTAATAATCATTAAACATATTTGATTTTAAAATATGAAGGTAAAATATTAATTAAAAAAATTTGTTTAATAAAGATCTATTTTAATATTCTACATTGAAAATATAAATGAATCAAACAATTCATGTGACTCTCTATATTAATCAAATGGCTCATAAAGTGTAACTTTCATTTTTTTTCTCCTTCAAATTATATTCTAACTTCAAATTTATATCTTCAAATTTTAATCCAACAATCATAATTTGTTTAACTATCTTAATTTAGATGTTAGTATGACTCTTACATTAGAGAATCCAAGTTTCCATAATTCTGTTGACCCATAAATACTTTATGTAACATGTCTCTTTTCTCTAGAATTTTTTTCACTATATAAACTATTTCTTTATAAATTTCTAATCACCAAATTTAATAAAACATTTCATCCTTGTGTCTCATCCGTGACTCTTGTCTAAAAACCAACTTTTCACAATAATAATCGCAATGGTAATGTATACACATTTCAATTACAATGTTTTTTTCTCTCATTCAATACATGCAATATTCGTTGTGACATTTACACAAACACCTTACATGCAATCTCATTGTGACATTTTCTCAAACACCTTATAATGATATATATAATTATCACTGGAAGATTCAGTTGAAAATTATAACCGATACTACCTTTGTAACTAGTAGCTTTAAAACCCGAAGTTTGCTCTCTTAACTCTTTTTCCTTTCTCAATTCACGGACTTCAGCTTGTAGTGCTTCCAAGGTTTCCTACAGTTCTTTATTGCTAGGAGTCTTTTGTGTTTTCATCTTCAAGGATTTTGGAGTGATTCCAAATCCTTTACCCCTCATCTGACCAGAATACTTACGAACATCTAATGCTCGACTAAGTATGCTCCTGCAATCATTGTCTTCATCTGGACATATAGACTGAGATATAGTCTCCTAAAATTCATATGAATATTGAAAATTTGTCTTAATTATATGTTACTAAACTTTTTATTTAATTAAAGGAATAATGCTATACATACACATTTCTCAAAAACTTTTTGAAAATCTTCTTTGACAATTTCATCCTTACCCACACGGGCTTCCTTCCACAAAATATGTGCCAGAAGAGATATTTCAGAACTATTCTCCTTTGTTAACTACATATTAAGCCAAATAATATGATCAAATATGATTCATGATGAAAAAGTATATCATTGCAATTTATAGATACTTATAATAGACTGTTCTAAGTGTCCATATCCAATACACCATTTTCTGTATAGATACACGGGACTTGATGCTCTTTGCCGATTTGTTTCACTTACACTCTAAAATTCTTGGGTTTTTCGTTTGGCTTTAAACATTTCCCATTCTTTAGGTGAAACCAAACTTGCATATTTAGATGGAAGCTCTGCATCAACAAAATTTTTATCCGCATCCATAAGAAACTTGATATTTAAAAAAGTCCTAAACCCTCTTAGTAGTTTTCCGGTTAATCAGAGACAAAGTTCTTCTAGTATCATCAATGTTGTTGAAAGACCTCTACAAAAAACATACACAAAGTGCGTTAGTACAAGTAATTTAAATACATAATCGTCATTAAAAACAAATTGGAACTTCATTAAATATGGTACCTGTATCTCACTCCAAATTTTTTCTTTAGCTTCTTTCAACTCTCGTTTTCTCCAATAATCACAAATAATTGGAACTTCATTCCTTACAAGTGCACCAATAAAACTTGTCATCGTTGAACCGTTAGGCTCAATTAGTTGGCCACTTTGGCTCCAATGCGTATATAATTTTATGCCTCAGTCTCTATCATGAATGACTTTCTTCATAACTATTATTCTCCATCTAATTTCCGCTTCCTGGTCAATAATGGTCTCATGATCTCCATCATCAATAGCATCATCATGTGGGTGATCCTCGTTACTAGTCATCTAACCTGTAATAAAGAAAAACATAAACCCAATATAAAAATCCATAATCAATTGAATATATAACAAATGAAAAATAAAGAAGAGCATATAGGTTTATTGAAAATGACATAATATATAACATTTTACTATATTACCTCTTTCACTAACATCTCTTTCTTTTCTTGGTTGGAATATGAATTACTTGTTTCTTAGCAATACGGACGTTAGAATTGATCCAAATTCCCTCGTTATGATCGTTTCTAATATATGATTCATCCGCTATAATATTCTCATCTTGATCATTTCGTATAATACATGACTGATTCTCAACATAAATATCACCTAAATCTACACCAGTATCATTAATCACTTTATTAGATAAAAGTACTATAGACCATTTCTTACTCGTCGGGTCAGTGACATAGAACACTTGTTTAGCTTGAGATGCTAGAATAAAGGGCTCGTCTTTGTACCCCACCCTATTAAGATCAACTTTCAGAAATCCTGACTTATCCATTCGTATGCCACTACTATTTACCCACCTGCAACCAAAGATAGGAATTTGAAACTTCTCGTAATCAAACACCCAAATGTGCTCAATAACCCCAAAATATGACAGATTTGCATATTTGGGGTTTAAGTCCTTCATACTTGATATGTGCATTGCTTCAACTAGCACGGTGACACCACTATTTTGCATAGTACTTTTATCATCTTGTTATTTGGCATTAAATGTGTATCCATTTATTGCGTATGCGCTATGAGAAAACACATGCAAACTTGGACCATATGCCAAACATCTAAACTTTTTTGTTATTGAAGCGGGATCTGAAGAGCGCTTTGAATAAATATGATCCTTAAACCATTGTATAAAACTTTGATTGTGCTCTCGTACTATCCAATTTTCATTTCTGTTCTAATTTAACCCTCGGAGTACAACCTTGTGCATTTCAACATATGGCTCAACCTCACTGTCATTATGCAGAACATACAAATGCACTTGCTCCCGTTCATCCCTTGATATTGGCTCAATTTTATTTCCAATTAATTTTTTACCTTCCTTTTTTTCAAAAATATGAGTTTTGGGGAGCCCAACGGATTGAACGTCGGACAAATATTCAGTACAAAACTCAACCGCTTCTTCAACAATGTATCATTCAACAATACAACCCTCTGGGCGACTTCGGTTTTTCACGTACCCTTTTAATATTTTCATATAACGTTCAGCAGGGTACATCCATCTCATATAAGCTGGTCCACACAACTGTGTCTCCTTCACAAGATGAACAACTAGACGTACCATTATGTCAAAAAAAGAGGGAGGAAAATACATCCCAAGCTCACACAAGGTAATAACTATTTCTTTTTGCAGTGTTGGTAAGACCTCAGGATCGATCACCTTACTATAAATTGACCTAAAGAAAAAACACAATTTAGTTATGGCGCTTCTTACATTTTCTGGAAAAATAGAACGTATACCTATTGGTAGAAAATGCTCCATTATAACATGAAAATCATGTGTCTTTAAACTCTTCAACTTGAGGTCTTTCATAGGCACAAGTCTTCTAATATCTGAAGAGTATCCTTCTGGAACTTTAACTTCACTTAGAAACTTGCACAATATTTTTTTCTCCTTTCTAGATATAATAAAAGTAGCAGGTGGTAGATATGTTCGTCTTCCTTTCTTCAAGGGTCCTAATTCAGTTCTTATTCCCATATTTAACATGTCCTCCCTTGATTTAAGGTCATCCTTAGACTTTCCTTTTATATTGAGTAACGTACCAATAACAATTTCGAATACATTTTTTCAATATGCATAACATCTAGAAAATGTCTCCATTACAAAGACATCCAATATGGAAATTAAAAAAATCGACCTCTTCTTCCACCCACATTTGATAACCTTATGTGCAAAAGGCTTGGCAAACTGGGTACACACATCTTTCACCTTTTCAAAAGTTTGTTCACCTGACAATGCAGGTGGAGCTTTACATTATTCGATGGCTCCATTGAATGCTTTTCTCACCCACAGTAGTGATGTTTAGAATATAAGAATCTACGATGACCGAGAAACACATTCTTCTGACAAAGTTCTAATCGCGTGCTATCGGTTCCATCTTCACAAACAAGACACACATGTTGACCTTTAATGCTATACCCATATAGATTCCCGTATGCGTAAAAATCATTAATTGTGCCAAACAACACCGCCCTCAAATTGAAACTTTCTTTCCTATATCCATCATAAACCTCCACACCGTTCTCTCACAAAATCTTTAAATCTTCGATCAAAGGTGTCAAGTATACGTCTATGTCATTCCCTGGTTGTTTAGGCCCATAAATTAACATAGATAACATCATGTACTTACGCTTCATACATACCCATGGAGGTAGGTTATAAATCCTAAGAATCACCGACCATGTGGTATGTGAGATACTTTGAAGACCATGTAGGTTCATTCCATCAGTAGATAATGCCAAGCGAAGGTTTCTTGCTTCTTATCCAAAATCAGGATAATCATCGTCAATTTTCGACCACTGTGGTGAATTTGCTGGATGTCGATACTTTCCATCAATAATTCTTTCATCTGCATGCCAAGTCAAGTGTCTTGCATCGGTTTCACTACGAAACATACACCTAAATCTCGGAATTATAGGAAGACTTTTGTCGGAGACAATTTTTTCTTATATCGAGATAAACTGCATTTAGGGCACTCATTTAACGATACTTGTTCGTTTCGAAACAAAACACAATCGTTTGGACAATCATGTATCTTATCATAGCTCATGCCAATAGAGAAGAACATTTTTTTGGCCTCATAGGTTCGATTAGGAAGAACATTATCCTCTGGAAGCATATCTCCTATAAGGGCTAATAACTATGTGAAACTTTTATTCGACCATCCATTGCCGCCTTTAAGTTGTACAACTTTAATACCGCAGACAGTGCTGTGAGTTTAGTGCAACCTTTATACAACGGTTTCTCTGCACTGCTTACCAACCTATCAAACATTTTGGGACAATCCTTAAGATCTTCTTCAAGTGCTTATGCAATCTCTTCGACTCGATCACAATTGTATGTATCCATGTCATTGTAGTCTGGAGCATAGGTCGTCGTGTTACTTTTCTCCCCCGGTTCAACATTCTCGTTAATTTTCTCACCATGATATATCAAACACTTATAACTTTGATCAATCCCACGCGTCAGTAAATGCGATTTCAATCCATCTGCGTCAACCCGGCCCACATAACAACAACCCAAGCATGGACATTTCATTCGACTGGATTCTTTGATGTGTTCAACAACAAACTTAACGAATTCCAATACCTTATTCTCGTACTCTTTTGACAATTGATCGGCAATCATCCATTTTTTATCCATGGAATTACTACTAATTAAGGTAAATAAAAACAATATAATTATTCACGCAACTATTTCAAAAGAACATAAAGAAAAACACTTTCGCGACACAAAAAGAATATTAATACAAACTTTTAAAAATATTTCGTAACATTTAATCGGATTAGTTCTAGATCGATATAGACTAAAATTAATTATTTCTATATAAAATTAATTGTGCTTTTTAATTGATATAGATAGAATGTTTTATAATTTAGGAAGCAGGTAGTAAATAAATAAGCGAGTTGGTAATGTTGAATTTGAACTTGACTTGCCAAATAAAGAAGAGGGGTTATTGGTGCCGACGGTGGATGATGCTGCTTTGATGTTCTTCGAATCGGTGATGGTCTTCGACTAACTACACCAATACAAAAAAGTCTTAACCAACTTTTTAGTAAGCACACTAACATGGAAAATGCATAGAGTTGAGAATAAAATCACGATACCAATCCTCAAATGAAAATAAAATCAAAGAACTCATTTTGTTACATAATTTAAGAATCAGAACATGGAAAATTGATTTCAACACATGACTTATTCGATTAAACAAAAACTGGGCTGCAACTATAACAAGTTATGAGTGCTCGATAGTTTCAACTCAAGAAGATTCAAAACAAAATGGAAAAGAACCCGATGTCTCAACCATGCAAACTTTCGAATTTAAATCAAATTACAGAATAAAGTTGTCTGAATCTCAAAGCAACGGTAAAAGATGAATTGCTGCCCCATGAATGTTTCTCGACTATATCTTATGCGAATATCGCGGCATAGACATCAAGCCGTCATTGAAACCAAAATTAAATCAAACTATTGCAACAAAGTGGCACCGTAACCGAATTAAATCTTGAATTCATAACAACATGTATCAAAATCTCTTTCAAATTTTCTCACACAAAGTGACATAACATTGAATTCAAACCCGAAACTCTAACAAATAAAAAAAAGGGTAGCCCCAATAGTTTCTCGGTTAGTTTATACACGAATAAACGCGACATCAACATCCAACCTTCATCAAAAATAAATAAAACCGAACAGCCTAACAGAGTTTATATCACTAACTAATCGAACTTATAAACAGGTCACAGTTTTTGCAGAAATGTAGAAGGAAATATCTAGAAATGTAGAAGGAAATGAATACCTAGAAATGTAGAAGGAATTGTTGAACCAAGCTTAACAAAACTAAATGTTGGTGAAATGGTTGATAGAAGTCCTACAAGAGAGTCTAAAAAACCAAATATTATAAAACAAATACCCAAAGAACTATAGCAGCAGTAGAGATAGGAACAAGGGAAACTTACCTTGAGATACGGTGGAGGACGGCAACTGAGGGACAACAGAAGGAGGGCGGACAGAAGGGACGACAGAAGGATGGCGGTATCGGAGGAACGACAGTAGGACGAAGAGAAAAGTGTTACATTTCTGGAGGTCTGTGAATAGAAACGAGTTCTGAAGGGATTCTATTTTTTAATTCTAATTATATGACTTTAGACAGCGCTTTTGAGAAGCGCTGACTAATATAGGCCTTTAGCAGTGTTTTTAAGATTTTTTTTAAAATTTATATGACTTTAGACAGAACTTCGGAGAAGCACTGGCTAATGTGGTCCTTTACCAGTGCTTTCTAAAGCAACCCTTTTAGCAACGCTTTTTATAAGCGTTGTCTAAGGTCGGCCTTTTAGCAACGCTTTTACTCATTTTCGTATACAGTTTCCGTGTTTTATTTTTTAATTTACTTATAGAAGTGCTTTTGTATAAAAGCGTTGTATAAGGTGCGTTGTCTAAAGGCCTTTTTGGCGTAGTGGTGAATAAGTGGTGCGTCTCTCACAAAGGTGCATAATCCTCAACTTTGTATCATCACCTTAAGGTTTTAGATGGATAAATGATGTTTGTGGGTTGGTCAATTTTAGCGAAAAATGCTTAAGTCACATCCAAACGGAAAATATTGTTGCCCGAAACATGGATAATTGAATATTTCTGTTACTTCAAGAATGAATGACTTAATCCGGATCAACACAAATTTTTGCCATCATCATATTCGAGCAGAAAACGTTTGATATTCACATGTGGAATCGTTGTTTGCATCGTCGTGGAATGGACATAGAGTCTTTCGTTTTTGTAAATGTTTTGAACTTGTAATCCAAAAGGCAAAATGTTTGAATGTGTTGAAATTGATTTTAAGTGTATACGAGTATTTGAATAGTCAATTTATATGGCTAGTATTCAAACACTTGGGAAAATGTATGACACACGTCCAACTCATCTGATTAATCCTTTTATTGGAAAAAGTGAATTGAGTTTAGTCATAACTCTTAAATAGTGGATGAGTATCAAATGATATCAAGCTATACGATTAGTATTCAGATACCTGTGAGAAATGTAGAACATACATCCAGCTCACGCGTTTTCTGTTTGCATAGTTGAAGTAAACTCACTTAATTATTATATCTTAGTTGGATCGTGACTATTCAAATGGTCAAGCTTTATCGCTAGTATCCAAATAATCTAGAAAAGGTATGACATACGTCCAACTCGTGCATTCAATCCGTTTATTAGGAAGAAGATTTGAAAACGACTTGACGTTGGATCAAGTGTTAATTATTTATGAAATAATTTGAATGAACGGAGAAAGAAACTTGACGTTGGATGAAGCATTCACGTTGCGTTTAATTGAACTTGTTCGAAGAGCTTGGCTTGGATCAAACATTTTTGTTTTAAAAAGGGTTGATTTTAGAATTCCAACTTACCTAATTAATCAAATGAATTAATCAAGAACAACGACAATTATTTAACATTAAAAAAACGCACGTGGTGTGCAGATGACAAAAAATTGAGTCAAAATGCAGTAATGGCGCAAAAGAGGGGAGTGCAAAGCTGACTCATAAAGGAGGGTGCGTTGGATAAATTGCTGAAAACGGATTATGCCCTAACGACCAAAAACCCTTTAAATCACTAAAACGCTAAGTGATGATCCACCTCACACCCTAAACATCTCGACTCAAAACCCTTTAAACCACTAAAACGTTATGTGATGATCCACGCCACACCCCAAAAATCACTTCCGAACAAAGCTAACTGAACATCAAATCTAGACATATAACAACCAACAATAATGGTTGAACAACAAGACCAATCTGCAAAAATCATACATCGAAAAAAATGTGAATTGAAAGTTTCGGAATCGACCATGAACAGGTATTAACACATAATAATTGACAGGGGAAAATGGTCTACAAAATTCACAACATCTAAAAATGGAGGAAAACTGAGAGAGTTAACGACCCAGAGGAGAGTTTCTCCAGAATTTTCAGGTACGACTTTTATTTCCCTAACATTGTTCTTCAACTCCTCCCTTATATTGCTTTTTCTTCTACAAATTTTAGTTCGGTTGTGTAATTGCTGTTATTTGGTTGTGTTGTTGCTCGGTTTGCCGCAGGTTGATGATGGATGTAGGAACTCTGGACTAAATTGGAGTGTTGCTTGGAGGAAGAGTGGTGTAGATCATATGTAGATGAAATTTTATGTAAAATTTTGTGTTTCTTTGAAATGTATTTTTGAAATGTGAATGTGAATATGAATTGCAAATGTAATGTGAGTTTGAATTATGAAGTTTGAATATAATGTGAATTTTGGTTATTTGAACTTTACTGTCAAGAGAAAAACGTGAAGTGTGTAGTCCCATGTTCAGATGGTTTACGTCTTAGTAATATGGCTCAAATTTAGTTTAGAATTTGGCTCGCGTTTGCTCAAAATTAACTTCAAAACATGATTTGGCTTTTGAACTAAAAAAAGGCTTGAAATAGCTTGAAACAAAATCTTGAATTATGGCTTGAAAACTTGAATTAACACAAGGCTTGAAATGGACTAGAAATATCACTTTAGAAGCTTATTTAAAAATATTTGAAAATTGGATAAAAAATCAACTTGTAATTAAACAATGAATTTTAAATCCAAAGTTGACTTTGACTTTCTTTAAGTTTTTTGACTTTTTGGAATAAAAAATGGAATTATGAAAAGGTGATAAAGTAACTAAAAAACAAAATGTATATGGACTAGCATTTGACCTAATTTCCTTTTTAAATTTTGAATAATGTATGAGAATTGATTAAAAAATATGATGAGGACAAAAAATTCAATGGTTGACTTTTCAAGAAAAATGTATCAGATAAATGAAAAGGGTAAGGAGAAAAATCGGGTTTGACAGCTGCCTATATTTAAATATTTTTAACTAGAGTATATGAATATGATCATTCTATAATCGCAGTGGAAAATAGTTAAATATTAAGTAATCAATTTTTGTCCCTAGATGCAATGAGATGGCATACTATGTTATGGTTGAATTTATGAACTCTTTTTTCTTTTTTACTGGGGATATGATATGAGAAACAGACTCAGTGGGATCTAAGGAAACTGGCTGGCAATGAAAATTTTATTGGGGATTGAATGAGCTAAGGGGAAAAGACTCGTTGGGGGAAAAATAAGATATTCTAGATATCAGCCAGAATATCAATAAATATCCAGCAATACTTGGAATAGAAGGGACAGACTTTGGAAAAATATTTGGAACATCCAGAAAAGCATTGGATGAAAAAGCAAATCAATCTCTGGAAAATACATCAAAAACATCTAGAAAAGAATAATATGTGGAATGAGACCGAATATGAAGATGTTTCATAAACATTCAGGAAAGCATTGAATGGCGACTTCACTGAGGAATTTATCAGGAACATCGAGAAAAGCATTGGCGACTACACTGAGGAAAAGAAACCAATCTGAAGATACAATAGAGAGATTCAGAAAAGCATTAAATGCAACAACTCTGGATAAAACATCAGAAACATCCAGAAAATACATCAAGAAACTCTAGAAAATATTAAATGTAACATCTCTGGAAAATACTTCAAAAATCCATGAAAGCATTGGATGAACAAGAATCCAATCTGAAGATACACCAGAGACATTCATGAAAGCATTGAATGTAACAACTCTGGAAAATACATGAGAAACATCCAGAAAAGAATTGGATGAACACGAATCTAAACTTTTGGGAAACATCTAAGACATCCATAAAAGTATTGGATGGAAATGAAACATGTTCTGAAAAGATATCAGAGACATTCAAAAAATAATTGAATACAAAAGGAGACTTAAACCCTGGAAATAAATCAGAGACATAAAAAAAGCATTGGAAGAAAGGGAAAAAATCAGAGATTTTAAGTGGACATCCAGAAAAGAATTGGATGGACAAGAAATCAAACTCGGTGACATCCAAAAAATTATTGGATGGAGATGAAAACAAACTCAGGGACATCCAGAACTTGTTGACCACCATTGTTTCTAAGCTTCCACCTTAAAACCTTTTTTTAATATTATTACTTTATATTAAGTTTATATTTTGAATCTTTATATTATTATTTTTTAAAGTTGTCTATTCTATTTTTTATTGTGTTACTCAACACATCTTTTTTGTGTGGTCTTAAAGTTAGACAACTGCTCTATTTTAATATGACAACATCCATATCAATCACCTTGAGTACATTTATTCTTGAAAGTAGATAAACTCCTCTTACCCTTCTTGTCTCTTTTAATCTCTGCTTTCTAAAAATCTTTTTTCACCCATTTTTTCTCTTCTTGTGAATACCCTAAACCTGAGATGAATTCAAGAACTAACCATGGTATCAAGAGTCAATTGGTCTTTGTCAATGAACGTATTAATTTTTAAGAAATAATGGCTCTTAGCTTTGATCTTCATAAAATTATCTCTTTTCAAGGATGGAATGATTATTTTGATATGCTCTTTGGTTCCCCTTTCCCTAATCTTGTCAAAGAATTTTGGGTAAATGCGTCAATCAAAGAACTCAATCCTGAGTTCTACATTCTCTCTGAAGTTTATGGGATCCTCATCACTATTACAACACATGTTATTGCTAATGTAATTAAGTGTGAGGATGGTGGTGTTACACCAAATCTTGTACATTGGGAACACTATCATCCAATCTTCCTTATCATTGATGATTTTTCTGATCTACAAAAGTCTCTAGCCTTAATTCCACGAATTCTCTTTGGCATCAGATTTTAACATCAAACTTATTGCCAAGGAACAAAGATAAATAATTTTTTACTTTGAATGACAGATATCTTCTAATTCTCCTCAACTCAAGGTGGGAAATCAATCTATCTCAAGTTATGTCTGACTATTTGAAGTCAACACTCATGTCCTTTCAAAAAGGATCGAGTTCTTTCATTCCTTATGGACGAGTTCTATCAAAAAAGTTCATTCATAAAGGAGTAGTTATAACTAAGTTTGATCATCTTTCTAAAACCTGGGGTGTAAAGTTGAAAGCTACTAGAAGCTATGAAAGCCCAAGCAAACTACCATTTATGGCAGACTTTGTAGCTAGACCCTTGTCCTTAGTTCTACCTTGATTGACTCTTGTAGTTTCTTTTTTTATTTTATTTAATTTGCATCATGTATTTCGAAATACCTTTTTATCAATGAAACATTTATGTTTTATCCAGTTCATTCAATCATATTGCTCATTATACATTCTTTTTGATTTTATAACAAAGGGGGAGAAAAAGAGTAGTGATTTTGATATATCTGTTTCCTGAATGGAACCCATATTTTTGAAATATTATGTGGAAACTTTTATATGCAGGAAAATTTGATTGCAATATCCATATTTTCTCTGAAAATATTCTGTGTTCAGACCCTCTGATTTGACTGGCACACACTCTGATTTATGGCAAGTTTACTCTGATTAAAATCTTCTAATTCTCATAAGGAGCTTGCAAACCTCAGTTTAATGAATTTGAGATTTTAGTAAGTTTTAAACTTAGAGGGAGATTTCAAAACTTACTCTGATGTTTTAAAAACTAATGTTCATATAGTTGTTTTTATTAAACCAGGCACTATCATCTGACTAAAATTTTCTAGACTGTCGAAATTTTCTTACTCTCAGGGGGAGCTTGCAAACCTACCTCAGTAATAGTCATGCAAATTTTTGATATTATTCTTAGGGGAAGCTTTCGAACCTCACTCTATTGAAGTTGAAAAGTTTAATAAGTTTTTAAACTCAGGAGGGGCTTACAAACCTAACTCTGATTTTTTAACTATTGTGCATTTATCAAAGGAAATTTTTTCATCAAAATACATCGTATTGTCATCCTCAAAAGGGGAAGATTGTTGGAACGTGTTTGGTTCGTCAACTAATCCTCAGAGTTTTGATGATAGCATGTACAATTGTATGAAGAACAATTTTATTCTATAACGGTTTTTCAATGTGAAAATCTAAAAGAAAGCAACTCTGACTCTGAAAAAGCCAAGTTAAAATGCACCAGATGCTGAGCTAAGCACATGCGAAATCTGGTGATCAGTAAAATTTGAAGATTGTCAAACTCTAAAGATTGGCGTTATTAGAAGAAACCAGTTATGATAAAACACTACTACAAAAGCACATCTAATGCCAGACGCGAAATGTGTTTGATGTCAGTATCGGAAACAAGGTAAATAAGGTCGTAAAAGAGGTAAATAAGGTCGTCATAAAAGGTTACACCTTATCACCTCAGATATTAAAACACTGAGGGTGAAGTTAATTGCACGTGGGTTCAATTCCCAAGATCAACATTTTTATTATTTTTAGAACTGGATGGCGCCCCCAATATTAACAATCGGTGTTTTGAAGAACTGAGGTAATATATCAATATTCTTACCTCAGTTTATTCTGGAAACCGAGGGGTTAAGATTTATTTTTCTTCCTACTGTCATCTGCACCTGAATTACAGAACCATATTACAGAATACAAAACCATATTTTGCAGATTCCTGAAATAGAGACATTGTACATTTTGCCAATTCCTCAATCTGAAACATAAATATTTATTGATTACACCAAAATGAAAACCCAAAATGTCACACATTTATAATTTTACATAAAAACTAAAACAAATGATAAGGAAACAAAAGAAATAAACCATCTAATTACTAGTTTTCCCATATGTCCTCTTCATGATCACGACAAATAGCATGCACATCATCTAAAACATTTTCTCCAGATGAATGATGTACACATGTTGCTAAAGTAGGAGTCTCATAGTTAAAATCTTTATTTTCATATGTACTATTGGGAAAAAAAATTCCTTGAAGAAAAATTGACCATCTAGTGTTAGATGGATCAGTGACATGCAAAACTTATTTTGTTTAGTTTTCCATTAATAATAGTTCGTTCTTGTAAGTTTCTTTTCGAATAAAGGAACTTTAAAAGAAACATAGTTAATCTCCAAAATCTCCTCAATGATCCCAAAGTACGCTCTAGATTCTAGTACTAGATTGGTATCTTTGGAACTAGAAAAGTACATGTGTAATAACCGGCAAAAAATATAGAGTCGCCACCATTAATTTTTATCCTAAGAAAAGGGATATAAAGGATAACCCTAATTTTATCAGAGATTCTAAGTTGTTTGACTCATATTAGACGAAGGGAATGTGTTAGACAACCCTCATCTATTTTGTTCACAAGGATACTAGGGTTTAGAAACGCGATCTTTGAGAAATAGGGTTTTAATTTTTATTAGGGGAACTCGCTGCAATTTTAGTCGTATGCCTATGTATCCTCTTATAAGGAATCAGAATCCCAATTCGTGCTTCGCAGTTGGTTGGTGTTTTTTATGGATTACGAAGATGTTTTGAATTTCCCCTGTACTAAGCCTGGATGGGTGAATAACGGAGTTGTTAAACAAAGTTCGCAGTGGATTAAAATATTTTTGTTATCCTTTTTGAAAGTTGTTTTAAATTAATTAAATTATTAAGAAAAAAGATTTGGTTTTGGTGAAATATTTTTTAAGTGTATTAATATATAAAAAATATTACTAATGCATGGTTAAATATAATTTTAATGCAATAAATAAATATTTGGATGAGTTAGAAAATAAATATTTTATTTTATAATAATAGTAGTAAAATAATATTAGGATTTATAAATATATTAAAATATAAAAAAATAGTTATAAAAAATAAAAGAAATTAAAAAAATGCAGGGGGTGTATTTTGTGTTGGGCTAGCAAAACAGGGGGTATAGGTAGTAGGGCCCTTAATTCAGATATTGAATTCAGGCCCAAACGCAGGAGGGGGGGGGGGGGGGTGAGTCGTTGCACAGGTTAGTAAAAACAAACAAAAAATATAAGGTGCATTAAGCAATGTGCCAGGCCCAAGGAGCATCGGGGAGGAGGTCCATTTAGACATCTTGTGGGCAGGCGCAAAATATCATAATGGGAGCGTGTTTTTGAATCGTTTGATGGTGATCAAAGGGACAAGGAGAGGGAGCGTATGGTAAGGTTTCTAGGTGTGAAGATACTGGATTAGGGAGCATTTATAAAATCAAACTACTGGGCTGAGAGCCCATTTTTTTTCATTTCCTTTCTCTCTCTCTCTACAACGAAACAATAACCCACTTTTATAAAACCTAGAGAAAGAGGCACTGACCTCTCTCTAGAACTCAAGCTGCCAGAAATCGCCCTGGTTGCGCCGTCCTTCGTCAACCACCCTTAACCACCGCCTTTCCCCAATTTTTTGGTTGATATTCAACCAGAAACTTCAAACCTTCAAACCTCTACCGTGAATCTTCATCTAGGTTCGTAGAACCCTAAGAATCCTAAGGGTTCGTGAAGAACCCTAATTGTAAAAAATGTAGAACACATAACACAGATGAACCGTAACCCTAGTTTTAAGAACCCTAACCCTAGCCTAACCCTAAAAACCCCAGAAATTCAAAACCAAACACCAATCTTCCCCAAATCCAGCAATGATACCAATTAAAGCTAAGTTTGAAGCTTACCTTCCTTGTAGTGATTTTTCTCGTAATTTGATTTCCTCTTTCTGATTCCTCCTCTCCTTCTTTACTTGCAAGTATGATGGTGTGCGGTAGCTTGAAGCACAAATCTAGGGTTTCAGAAATTGAAACCCAGATCTCAAGGAGGCGATTGACTTGTGGATTCAACTTCTGTTACCGCTTCTTCTCTCCAAGATTTTCAGTCCTTTTACTCTTAGAATTATGGCTATTTATAGTTTTAGGTTTTTAGACAGATTAGGAAAACATTTTATGATTATTGTTACTTTTGTAATATCTTATGAATTAGAAGATTCAGATCTGTCTTAGGGATTCGATTTGGGTCTATAATTGATTTAGAAAGATTTTGTTTGAGATTAGTGTTTCTGTAATCTGTACTTGGACTTGTTTTTGTATATGTTTGTTTTCAATGAATAAACATAAACATTAATTTTTCAGATTTGATTTAATCCAAGATTTGATTCAGGAAGATCATGTTTCATTTTAATTTCAAAAGCATTTTTCTTTGTTGAATCTATGCAGTGTGCCTTCTCTGGGCCTTGGGCTTGATTTATGGGTTGTCTTAGTAAAGAAGAAAGATAGTGATGTAAATTAGGGTTTCCACCATCCACGTGGACTTGGGTCAACAAAAACTAAAATATATTTTTAATAAAAATAAAAAGCAGTAATAGTAAAATAAGTATTAATAATATGAAATAGAAGTAATGTATACAAAAACAATATAGGTCCTAAAAAAAATTCCGGAATGGGCCAACAAATTGTCTTAATGGGTGTATAGGTAGAAATGTTGATACTAAGCCATTGAATTGATTTGACTCGCACATATCAAATAAAAATCACCACCGTGCTTTATTGTTTCCAAAGGAATGAGAAAAGAGCGAATAACCCAAAAGAGGGGAAGAGAATCTAAGTTCGGGGGTTGGTTATGTAAAAGGAAGGTGATGTTACCGGATCAGGCTTGGACCGTCACGACTGGCTCCGAGGTGAAGTTGAACGAGATGGGGGGGGGGGGTACCTGTAAGGCACTCCGATGCTAAAGTGAGTGGTAGTACGAGCAGGTAAAAAGTGTGTATATCGGTAAGAGAGTGAGTACCCGACCCTCTAGAAATAGAGGGTATTTATAGCCCCCAGCGCAGGGCCAAGGTCCCTTTGTTGGGTCGACCAGGACTGGTCCAATAAAGGAACTGCCAGGTTCTACGTGTGTAGTAGGGACCCGCACGTGGTCCCCTTCCTGGTGATGCTCAGCGATAAGTACGGATGGACGAGGACGCGGTCTTTCCAGAGTTCAGGTGATGGAGTAACGGTCATAGTCTGCCCTACGAGGATGGTGCTCGAGCTAGACTCGAGCTGGATTGTATGTGGTCGAGGACGTCGTGCCCATGGGCAGCGGCGGGCACGGCTCTGCACGACGTGCTCCTTGTAGAATTGTTTAGATTGGGCCTTGTCCTTGTTCTTGGGCCAACCCGGGCCCAGTCCAGAACAGGAGCCCCCCAAGTCGTGGCTCCTGGAGCAGGAGTTATGACTTGATCTCAATTTTCCTTTGTCACGGGGCCTCATGCCCGGCCAGGATATTTGGTTCCCCGTGGTTGCTCGAGGAGTTTCTCCTGTGGTGTGTTCGTGAGATAATTCCTTTCGAGGAGTGCCAGGGGATTATCGGCAGGCTTCGCTCGTTGAGTACACGAGACAACCCTTGGGAACCGTGACGCCACCCTATTGGAGATAGGGCCATCATTGCCTAGGGAGCTGTGCGTCGAGGAGGGGAAATTCGTGGTTCCCTGGAGTGACGTTTCGTATTCCACGTCATCACTATAAATAGGATCCTTGGATCCCATAATATGTTTTTCCTCTTCGCGTTTCTCCTCCTTCCTCTGCCTTTGCTGCTGCTGTTTTTCCAGACTTTCATAGGACCGCCGTGCTTTCCGCTGTCGATTTTCTTCTCCGCTGCCGTACCTCTTTCCTGATTTTCAAGTAAGCGTTTTATCCCTCATGTTTTTCTCTGTTGTAGGTAGTTTTTCCCGTTATTTGTATGTTAGAAAATCCGCATCTGGGATTAACCCCGGTGTATTCATATTCTTGCCCGACGTATTCACGTTTATGCCTGGTGAATGCATGTTTATGCCCGGTATACGTATAGTTTAGGCATGTGAAATGCTTCCCGGGATCTTCATGGTTCTGGGCGCCCAACTCATGATATTGCCCGATAAACTCATAGTTCTAGGTTTAGGATTCATGATGTTGCTCGGCGTATCCATAGTCTAGGTCGACGTACTCGTGACTGGCCGGGATGTTAGCCTATTTAGGCAGTATGTAGGACATCTCGTCGTGGCACCTTGGTGTCGGGGAGGTGATACCAGACTCTTGTTCGAATCCTCAATGTTTTAATCGTGTGTGGAGTATGACTCGGCTTGTCGTGCCCTTCTTCCCATTAGTTATAGCGAGCGTATGGATTTGCTCCCAAATTGATCGGTTTCCTGTGCTTTGCAGGTAAAATGGCTGATGAACCGTGTTCCTCGGGGTGCAACGAGGTGGGAGACCAAAGCGCCGAAGAAAATGTGACTCTGATCGATACCATTGATGATCCTTTGCTAGAGTGGGTGGGCGCTGAGCCCAGAGGGATTGCTTCTGCTTATAGTCGGCGCAGTCGGAGCGCGTACACTATCGTCGAGCAGGGAGGTAGTCAGCTGGGCTTTCAGAAGAATTTTGTTGTCACCCGACCGTCTCTTAACGCGCGGATCTGCTCGGAGTTCTCCGAGTACGAATTTCCCATGTATGAGATCGTGTTTAAGTACCTCGGCCTAAAGCTTCCCTTTAGTGATTTTTAGGTCGGGGTCTTCAGTCATCTGGAGCTGGCCCCTTCGCAGCTTCACCCCAACTCGATTGCTTTTATTCAGGCATTCGAGCTGATGTGTCGCTTTTTGAGGATTAGGGCGACCATACCTCTCTTCTTCAGAGTCTTTCATTTGCAGCGCCAGTCTCGGGGAGGTAGGCACAGTTGGGTTTCCCTGAAACAGTCGAAGAGGTTGTTCAAGATGTATATGGATTCTATCCGGGGGTTCAAGGACAAATGGTATATTGTGCGGCCTATCACCCAGGTTGCTCTAGATTCTGTATACGAGGAGGAAACTATGGTGACTGACGATCACGGGGAGCCTCTTCTGGACGGTGAGGGTCGCCCGGTGTTGGGGCGCGTAGCTAATTTTCCCTTGCACTGGAGCTCGCGCCACTACGAGCATGGCACCGGGCATTACCATACGCCCGCGGGAGGGATGAGCACCGAAGATGAGGAGGCCTACGGTACCCTCTGCAGATATGTCGACAGTTTATTCCCTGCCCGGTGGGCCACGAGGGAGGGAAAGGACATTCTCGACGAAGATGGTTACCCGACCTTTGAGGCCCGACCTATAGATACAAAGGCGTTGGTGGAGTGTCAGTCCTACGGGCAGGCCGCGAACCTGCTAGGTTACTCTTTGTCTTACAGTCTTGTTCTAATTTCTTCGTTTGTTACTTCCTCGTAACTAACCCGGGTTTTCTTTTTTGCAGGTCATATGGCTGGGCGAAAGGAGAGGCTTCTGAAGTTGACACAGGATAAGAAGGTCAACAAAAGAGTGGTGCGGGCTCCTCAGGCGATGAGGATGGGCCTGCCAACTAGTTCGGGCGATGCTTCTGGCGGGTCCCCGGACTCCCAAGATGTCGAGAAGCATGTTGATCTGATACCGAGGAAGTGGAACTGGGAAGAGAGCCAGCCGGAAGTCGGCGAGGAGTCTGGCGCGGTGAGGTCCTTTGGGTTTCCGCCCTATTTTAAAGAGGAGGGCTTCTTCAAGGGGTTTCCCTTGACTGTAAGCGCCGATGAAGCTGATACCATTAGGCGGCTAAGTAAAGAAAGCCGGAGAAAGCATTTGGCCGCCAACATGGTCGGGATGGTTAAGATGGCCGAGATGGCCGTTGTCCTGGCTGAGGAGGGGGCAAACTCTGACCGCGTTAAAGAGCTGGAGAAGGAGAAAACTTCCCTTGCTGTGAGCTCTCGAAAGTTGAAGGCTTCCCTGGAGCGCTATGAGGAGATGTTTCGCGAGCAAGCTGAGCTGCTGGCCGCGGAAAAGGAGAGCTCGGGGAAGGTTGCCGAGGAGAGGGACTTCTTTCGTCTGGACCGGGACCGCTTGGAAGCCGACAACAGGCGCCTCGCCAAAGAGGTCGAGGAGCTGAAGGCCGCCATGCTTCCCGCCGAAAATGAGTCGGAGGAGACAGCTCCCTTGTGGAGTCGCTCGGAATTGGTTGCTCGTATTTAGCTCCTCGAGACGGACTATGTTTGCGCCTTGGCGGATGGCTTCGAGGCTGCGGTTAGCCAGCTTACTTTACTGAATCCTGATCTGAATACCGAAGGGGTGGGCTTTATGTCCCAGATCATCGACGGCCAGGTCGTGCCTCTGCCCGAGTCTCCTGTCGTCGACGCTGGTAGTCCCGGGGAAGTCTAGCTGTGAGATTTTGGTCGGGCTTGCGTGCCTGTTTATTTGATAGTTGTTTTTGGGGCCTGCGTGCCCGTGCACATTTTTTGGGCCTGCGTGCCCGTTCTTGTAATTTCCGAACATCGTCGGCCTTCTTGGTCGGTTTATTTCTATTTGTTTTTTTGCTTGCAAACTTTTGAATGAATGTTCCTTCGACCTTAATTTTTTGCCCGTGTCTATATTTTCATATATTGTGATAAAATTTGCCTAAGTTATATCCCCGAGTCTCGTTTGTGCTCGGCCGTCACTTTGTGGCAAATTTGCCCAAGTTTTTTCCCCGGGACATGCTTGTGCTCGGCTTGCTATTTTGTGGCGAATTTCGCCTAAGTTACAACCTCGAGGAGAGAATCTTTTCGACCCTTTGGATGGTCCGACGTACTTCGAGATGCATCGGTCGTGCGGAGTAAAGCCGCTTACTTGGGTGTATGACCCGGATTGGGGTCGCTTGCCCGTGGCGTGAACTACCCATCGTGAGCTGGGTGTTCTGTCGTATGGGTACTTCGACGGTGGAGCTCGATTGAGGTCTCCATGTCGGGCACTGTCGTTCATGCTCGTTTGGCTGAGCGACGTCATGTTGTTTGGGCGTAGATTGGGACTGTACCTTGGCCTTTCTACGTGGTCGAGACGTTTCTCCCTGTTGATCGAACGTGGATGTCCGACAGTGAGAGTCCTTGGTGTTAAGGGTTCTTAACTATAATACTGCTTTAGTTTAGCAGTGTTCCAGGGTCATGGTAGTGGTTCTCCGTCTAGTTACTCGAGGTAATATGCCCGGTACCTGTGGTGCCGTGGACACGATAAGGCCCTTCCCAGTTCGCGGCTAATTTTCTTTCGCGGGAGTCTTTCTGGTTTCTTCGTAACACCAGGCTGCCGATTTCGAACTCGCGTTTTATGACCTTGTCGTTGTGGCACAGGGCCACTCATTGTTTTAGGGTTGCCTCGCGTAGGGCCGCCCCCAATCGGATTTCCTCGACTAAATCGAGTTCGTCCCTGAAGGCCTCGTCGCTCATTTCTTCGTCGAGGGGATTTTCTGTCCGCCTTGAGGGTTCCCAGATTTCTACTGGGATGACGGCCTCGGTGCCGTATGTTATTCAAAAGGGGGTCTCACCTGTTGTTGAATGGGGCGTGGTGCGGTATGCCCACAAGACACTGTGCAGCTCCTCGACCCAACCTCTTTTTGCTTCGCTGAGTCGGCGTTTGAGTCCCCGGAGGATGACTCTGTTTGCAGCTTCGGCTTGCCCGTTGGTTTGAGGGTGCTCGACTGAGGTGAAGTGTTATTTTGTTCCCAGTTTGGTGACGAAGTCTTGGAATCTGTGGTCGGTGAATTGAGTGCCATTGTCGGTCACTAGTGCTCTCGGGATCCCGAATCTGGCGAGGATGTTTCTTTTGTAGAAACAGAGGATGTTGTGCGAGGTGATCTTCGCGAGAGCGTTGGCCTCTATCCATTTCGTGAAGTAATCCACAGCCACAATGAGGAATTTGTTTTGGTAAGTTCCTTGTGCGAAAGGGCCGAGGATATCCATCCCCCACCACGCGAACGACCACGGGGATGACAGTATTCTCAGCTCGTGAGGGGGAGCGAGGTGCATGTCGCCGTGTCTCTAGCACTTGTCACACTTCTTAACGTGTTCCTTGGCATCCTGTTGCATTGTCGGCCAATAGTACCCCGCTCGTAGGGCTTTCCTCGCCAAGGACTTACCGCCCATGTGCTGGGCGTTAATCCCTTCGTGTATCTCCCACAGCACCTCGGGGACTGCGGACTCGTCGATGCATTTCAAGAGGGGGATGGAGAATCCCCTGCGATATAGTTTATGCTCGAGCACCACGTAGGAGCATGCTCGTCGTTTCGTGATGGTTGCATCTGTCTGGTTCACGGGGAGTTCGCCCTTCGTCAGAAAATTGTACACCGGGGTCATCCAGGACGAGGTATCTCCTATAGCGTAAACCTCGACTAGTGTCGAGGACCTTTCGATGCTCGGGTGTGACAGGGATTCTTGTATGACGGATTTGTTCCCGCCTTTCTTTCTCGTGCTCGCGAGTTTGTACAATATGTCTGCCCTTGTGTTTTGCTCGCGCGGGACGTGTGATATTTCTACTCGCTCAAACTTTGTCATGTGTTTTTTGACTAAGCTTAAGTATTCGACGAGGCTGTCGTTTTTGGCTTGGTAACTCCCTTGGACTTGGGAGGCAACGAGTTGTGAGTCTGTGAAGATTTATATCTCGCGGGCACCAAGGTCCTCGGCTAGCCTCAGTCCTGCAAGCAGGGCCTCGTACTCTGCTTGATTATTGGACGTCGGGAAGGAGAGGGTTAACGAGTGTTCAATCACTACGCCTTCCTCATTTTCCAGGAGGATCCCCGTGCCACTTCCAAACGAGTTGGAGGCTCCGTCGACGAAGATGGTCCATTTGTGTTCCTTCCCGTCGGGCGGGTCGTGAGCGTTCATTTCCGCGACGAAGTCGGCCAAGGCTTGCGCTTTCAGAGCTTTCCTGCTCTCGTATTGAATGTTGAATTTAGAGAGCTCTAAGGACCATTTCAACATTCGGCCCGCCATGTCCGGTCGACCTAAAAGCTATTTCACTGGTTGGTCGGTTCGCACGATGACCGTGTGGGCCATAAAATAGTGTTTGAGTCTCCTCGCTGCGTTGACGAGGGCTAGAGCTACTTTTTCTATCTGTTGGTACCTGCTCTCGGGTCCTTGCAGGGCCTTGCTCGTGAAATAAATGGGTTTCTGCCCGGCGGTGGTTTCGCGAATGAGAGCCGCGCTGACGGCTTTGTTTGAGACGGCCAAGTATAGGAATAATGGCTCCCCGTCGGCTGGTCGAGATAGCACAGGTGGTTGAGATAGACTTTGCTTTAGGTGGCGCAGTGCCTATTCGCACTCCTCGGTCCATTCGAAGGCTGCTTCTTTGCGAAGGAGTCTGAAGAAGGGGAGGGTGTACTGAGTGGAACTCGCGACGAAGCGGGACAACGACGTGAGCATGCCGTTCAATTCCTCATTCTGTTAGGTAGAATCCGAGGAATTTCCCCGCCTTGACTCCGAACGTGCATTTTTCGGGGTAGAATCTCATCTTACATTGTCTTGCTTGGGCGAAGACTGCCTTGAGGTGTGCTGCATGATCGGTGTCTGCTCGAGATTTGATGATCATGTCGTCTATGTAGACATCGAGCATGTCTCCAATCTGCTTGTGGAAAACCCTGTTCATCATACGTTGGTAAGTTGCCTTGGCATTTTTTAGTCCAAAGGGCATTACGTTGTAGTAATAATTGCCCGAGCTGGTCATGAAAGCCGTGCAATGTTTGTCGCCCAAGGCCATCGGGATTTGGTTATAGCCCGAGTAGGCATCCATGAACGACAATGTTTTGTAGCCGACCGAGTTGTCGACCAGCATGTCTATGTTCGGTAAAGGGAAATCATCTTTCGGGCAAGCCCGGTTGAGATCGGTATAGTCAACACACATCCTCCATTTTCCATTATTCTTTTTAACAAGTACAACGTTCGACGGCCAGGTTGAATACTGGGCTTCAGAAATAAAATTTTCCTTTAGGAGGTCTTTTACAGCTTTTTCAGCAGCCTCCGTTTTCTCCGGAGACTGCCTACGCCTACGTTGTAGTACGGCCTTAGCGGCAGGATTTATGGCGAGACGGTGACAGGCGACCTCAGGGTCGAGACCGGGCATCTCCGCGGCGCTCCAGGCGAACAGGTCAGCATTCTCGCGCAAGCAGGCTTTGATTTGCTTCCTGGCCATGCCGGGGAGGTCGATGCCAATCTTTACTCTGTTCGGCTCTGCGCCGAGGGGGACAAGCTCAAAGTCCCCATCCGGTATTGGTCGGAGGGGAATTTTCTCGCCGTTGGGAGGCTCATCCTGGTCGAAGCGAGCATCCAGAGCTATAGAGTCGACCTTTGGTGGAGCTTTTTGGGATTCCTCCTTGGCGGGCTCTGGCTTGTCGGGCTCCTGGCGTGTCGTCGCTGGTCTTTTGGTGGGCCTTGTCCCGACGTCGACAGTGTCGCGCCCCTTAGACGCGGCGTTGAAACACCTCAGAGCAGCGGCTAGGTCGCCCTGGATGGTAGCTACCCGTGCCCTTTTGGTGTAGAACTTCATCTTTAGGTGGATGGTGGAGGGCACTGCTGTCAGTTCTGCCAGTGTTGGTCTCCCCAGGATGCAGTTATAGAGGGACGAGCAGTCGATGACGAGGAAGCGTACTTTAACCTGCCTTGTCGCTGTACCTTCGCCAAAGGTGACCATGAGCTCGACGTATCCCCAAGGCTTGGAGGTCGAGCCATTGAATCCTTGTAAGTCCGACCCTACATACGGCGAGAGATGTGAGTCGTCCAGCTGCAGAGTTCGGAACAATTGACTGTACATTACATCGACGGAACTTCCTTCGTCGACGAGGATGCGATGCACATAGAAGTTGGCCATTCTTGCCCTTATCAGCAGGGGAATGACTGTGTTGGGGGCTCCCCCGGGGAGTTCTTCCAGGTAGAAGGTGATGGGCTCCGACCTACCTTTTACCCTCTCAAATGTCACTGTTTGCGGAGGTGCCGCGTCGACCAGTTCATCCAGCTTCCTTTTAGCCGAATCGATAGTCAGGTTGTTGAATCCTCCGCCATTGATGACCATGGCGGAGGGGAAATATTCCCACCTGCTGTGTGTTGTGAGCGGCTCCTGCAGGTGTTCGGGGACGTTGAAGTCCTCGGGTCTGGTGACGGAGAAGGCGGTCTGGACGGGGACCGACTCGTCAGATGGTCGGGTATCTTCCTCCGGTTCTCTTGCTTCCCGGGCGTCACGACGAGGAGCGTTGTTTCGCCGGTATTGTGCGAGCCTCCCTCCCTTGATGAGGGTTTCAATGGCGTCCTCGAGGTGGACGCAATCTTCAGTCAGATGACCATGGCTCCTGTGGTACTGACAATACTTGCTCTTGTCTGCTCCCGGCTTGGCGGGAGCAGGTCGGGGACGTTTGATGCTGCCGTCTTTAAAGTCCGTGCTGACACACTCCGCCAAAATGCGCTCGTGGGAAGCTGTGAGCGGAGTGTATTCGGTAAAGCGCCCTGAGGGTCCTCTTTGCTCTCGGACTTCTCGGGGTATGTCTTCTTTTCTTTTCTCCCCGGTTCATCGAGGAGGAGCAGCTTCCTGGTGCGGGTTTTTGCTGGACCCGCGAGTCCTGGGGTCTCGGGCTCTGTTGGTCGCCTCTCTCTCCTCGTAATCCATGTACGCCCGAACTTTATCGAGGAGGGCATCGAATGTTCTAGGTGGCTCGATGCCCACGACCTTTCTGAATTACGTGCCGGGGATGAGCCCCCTCTCGAGCAAATATCTTTTCACATGGTCCGCGCAGGGGACCTGTATGGCTTCGCGGTTGAAGCGATTGATGAACTCTCTCAAGGTTTCATCCTGTCTCTGGATGATGGCCTCGAGAGCCACCTCAGTCTTTGGGTGTCGCCGAGATGCTGTGAACGAACTGATGAATTGGTTCTTCAGGTTTCGCCACGAGGTGATTGATCCCGGAGCGAGGCCTTTATACTAGTCCATTGCTGCCTTTCTGAGGGTTGTGGGAAACAGCCGGCATTTTATGGGTCCCCCGACGTTGTGGTAGTGCAGCATAGCCTCAAACCCGT
Source organism: Vicia faba (assembly GCA_948472305.1). Classification (NCBI taxonomy): domain Eukaryota; kingdom Viridiplantae; phylum Streptophyta; class Magnoliopsida; order Fabales; family Fabaceae; genus Vicia; species Vicia faba. The sequence goes on from OX451738.1 coordinate 431,672,944, forward strand.
ATATATGGTCGACCGGGTCCGCGACTCTGTCGTATTCCTTCAGATGTGGAGGCTTCTCCATGCCCGGGGGAATGGGCGCCTCCATGATGGCCTGCGATAGGGAACCGCGGGGGTCGTCCTCGTCACTTCGCTCCGGGGACAGGGGTGGGGACCCGTAATACTGTCGGGCACGATGGTCCTGGTCGTGCTGGGCATCTCTCGAGCGCGGTGCTCGTTGGTTGATTCTTCCATGCCCGTCTTCAGAGTGTCTTCTTTCTTGTCTTGTGGGGGCGTGGCCGCATCCCCCGACTTCAATGATGGGTTGCCTCTCCAAAGGGGGCCGTCTCCCCGAGGGTCGGGGTGACAGGCTTCGAGAGGTATCTTTGTAGTGTCTCCGCAGGGGAGACGAGAAATGTACCTCAGTTACTCGAGGAGGTGGAGTATGGGGCCTCTGGTGCCTCCTCGGGGGTCTTCAATCGTCTTCAAGTGCCCTAAATATTTCCCCTTGGGCGAAGATGAGGTAATTCGTCTGATTGATTGCCACGAACAGCGCGCGGGTTGTGGCATCTGCCCCGGCGGGGACAGGGACTTCCTGAAACTGAGCAGTTCGACGGTTTGTGGGAGCTGCATTGTCTTCTTCGAGCAGCAGAGGGACCGAGGAGGACGATGCAGTAACTCCGTCGCGGTGGATTGAGGGACCGGGGGCGGTCTACACAGGGATGGTGTTATGACCGGGGTTGCCGGTGTTATCAGGGTGTCCATTTTTATCCGCGAGGCCGTTGTTGGTGTCGACGACGCATATGTTTTGTTCATCACGAACTTGGTCAGCTATGACGGTGATAGTTGAGTTGAGCTTTGGTTTTCGAGTTTTTGCAAGACGGGGAAGCTATTTTCCCATAGACGGCGCCACTGATCTTACCGGATTAGGCTTGGACCATCACGACTGGCTCCGAGCTGAAGTTGAACGAGATGGGGGGGGGGGGGGGGGGTACCTGCAAGGCACTCTGATGCTAAAGTGAGTGGTAGTACGAGCAGGCAAAAGTGTGTATATGGATAAGAGAGTGAGTACCTGACCCTCTAGAAATATAGGGTATTTATAGCCCCCAGCGCGGGGCCAAGGTCCCTTTGTTGGGCCGACCAGGACTGGCCCAATAAAGGAACTGCCAGGTTCTACGTGTGTAGTGGGGACCCGCACGTGGTCCCCTTCCTGGTGATGCTCAGCGAGAAGTACGGACGGACGAGGACGCGGTCTTTCCAGAGTTCAGGTGATAGAGTAACGGTCATAGTCTGCCCTACGAGGAGGGTGCTCGAGTTGGACTCGAGCTGGACTCGAGCTGGATTGTATGTGGTCGAGGACGTCGTGCCCGCGGGCAGCGGCGGGCACGGCTCTGCATGACGTGCTCCTTGTAGAACTGTTTGGATTGGGCCTTGTCCTTGTTCTTGGGCCAACCCGGGCCCAGTCCAGAACAGAAGGTATTAGCACCCTAAACATCTACGGTACTCTGCAGGAACCTCATTGAAAATCTGTGTATTTTGGATATAAAAGTTGTATAAAAATTTTGGAGATGAGAAAATAAATATTTTTTATAATTTTTGAACCCTCCGCAGTTGTGAACCTTTAGTGCCTATGTACCGCCTTCCGTGCAATAGGGGATCAGGGTACTCATAGTTCACCTTTAAAAAGTTTAAAACACATGTATGTTGGTGATTTTTAAGAGATAAGACATCATTGTCGTATCCGAGTGGAAAACATACTTACTACCCACGATTATGAGAAAGGAGAATTTGCGTCATCTCAAAATGGAGGGTATAGCTTGGATTTTAAAATCAACAAAGCCTCACTCAACACCCAAGTTGAAAATATCTCACTTCACTACATATCGTAGTAGTATAGTATCTTGCATTACCACAAGGATTGACAAGAGTCTAATCTTTTGAGAAAAGTTTTTAAGGTAAAAAGCCAGAGTGGCAAAATGGTTTGAATGAGATTGATTGACTTTTAGTCTTCTCACAAAAATGTCAAAGTATTATTAAATTATTTAAAGTTTGATTAAGAAAATACTTTTGAAAATACATGGACCTATGTCCAAGTTTATTACGAAAGCGGTTCAAGTTTAAAAACAAGAAGAGTTTTCAAAAGGAGGGAGAAGATTTTTGAAATTAAATAAGATGGGAGGAGATGAAGGGATTATCCTAAAAGCATAAGGTAAAAGCTAGGGAAAAGAATTGTCTAACCAACAAGAAACCAACAATTGAAACAATGAGTCAATGTAGAATTCTCATCCTTTGGATTTGAAACCAAACAAGCAAAGATAATAAACCTGTTAAGAAAACCAAGCTTCAATTGCATTAAGTTTTCATAGAAATTGGACAGAGTAACAGTTGTATATAGATGAATTCCCAATCACAGATAAAGCATGTAATCAGAATAACCTGCACACAAAGCAAACAAATAACCCAATGTCTTGGAGTAAACCCTAAGAGCTCCAGACAAAATAATAATTGAGGTCACAAGGTCTCAAGGTAGGTCAATGTCTCTAATCCTAAGTCCAAGAAGTTCATCACTCCATAATGCCAAGGATAGTAACCAAATAGTCCAAGTAACATTAAAGTTTTTTATGGTTCAAGTTGATTATTAGGTATCTTCAAAAAGAAATGAGAGGCTCAAGTGAGAAAAATAAAAATGACATAAAATTAAATGCTCAATTGAGCAAATATGAAAATAGCATAAAATGTAAATGCTAAAATAAAATGGTGCATAAAGTAAAGGCATAAAATAAAAGCATAAAATAAGAGGGCATAAAATAAAAGTCAAATGTTAATGAATTAGTAGTTAGTTGAATACCATCTTGAAACTTGCATTTAAAACTCATTAGAGGATTGATAAAATCAAAGCCTCTCCACAACAAGTTTCATTTACTTTTTGTCAAGTATATCATCCATTTTTAAAATCACAAGGCAACAATAAATGATCAAAGCATTTTTGAAAAACGAGTTTTGAAAGTGTGTAAGTGTAAAAGGGAATCAGATTTGAGCAAGTACTTAAAAACTATCTACCTACTCAAAACAGGATGTTCTTTTCCTCCTATCCTTTAGACAGTGTTATCCTACTATTAGTGAGTAGGTATCCCTATCGTTGGATGTTGAGGGACTATCGAAAGGGACATTTATGGTCACTGAAGGCAACATGTAAGGATACCTTTGCAATTCGAAGGGACTCTCATCATGTAGGCAACATCGAGGGACAAGATCATTTCTCGTAGGCAACTCTAGGGACATTAAGGGACCATGATCTTTATGATGACTTTTAAACTGAGGATTTTTGCTAAGATATCCCTATGTTCGAGGGACATGACAATCTCCAAAGGCAACCAAAGTGGGAAATACCCTAGGGGTGCAAGTGTGCAATTGTGTGCTTTTTTCAGATATTTTATCTTGAGGTTAGTGAACTAATGATTAATTGATTAATTCTTGTCATGCACGCTTAATTTACTAACAGTTTATATAAAAACATATAAGAAATATAAAGGCGAGAAATAAAGTTCCTACGCTATTACAGAGCTTTGGTGTAGATACATAAATAATGACTGAAAAGTAAAGTGCGGAAATTGAAAACCCTAATTAAACTATTACTAATTGGGCACAGTTACATAATAAAAAATAATCGTATGAAAAATAATAACGCGCAAAAAAAATTAAGATTGGCCTACATTTGAAACCCTAAAATCTAATTGCTTATTAAATATTGTATAAAAAAATTGGAATTTAACCTAATCTCTAATTGATTTTAAATTAAGGAAACAAATTAAAGTTAATTAAATTAATTTGAAAAAAATTAATTTTGTTAAGAAAAACTCTAAGTCCTATTTTTTTATGATTTTATGATTTTATGATTTTAAAAAAATGAATAAACAAAAAATATAAACTAAATAAAAAAAAAAGAATAAAGAAATTAGAAAAATGGGCCTGGGGGATGAGAAACTAAAACTGGGGGTATGCTGCTGAACTCCAAGGCCCAGATCTGGTGGCCCACAACTGCGCTGGATCTGGTGTTGTTGTGTTAGGGAGGTCCACCATGGGGAAGCATCACTGGGCGCTGGATTTGGATCAACTAAGATCTGATGGTGTTGACTTGCTAGCCCATGATAAGGGTGAATAGCCTGGCTACACTGGATCTAGAGGAAACTCATTAGAAAAAATAAACTTCAAGACCTGGGAATCGAACCCAGGTCTTCCACTTCATGCGCGTCCTTCTTTACCACCAAGCCACCTTGTCATTTGTTATATAAACTAAACACAAAACAATATAATCAAAATAATGGTCAGAAATTCTTTTTTTTTAAACATGCGCTATTTCAAACTAGCCAACCAGGTTATGCCACACATTCGTCTTCCCCAACCCTCCGTCGTATTAGCCCATGGATATTTACCTACAGACAATATTTGTCACTAAATCACCCGCAATTTCCAAAATCTACAACACGCAATAAAAATTCAGTTTAACACCATTGATCAATTGGGTTTGATCTCCTGAGCATGATAGGGCTCCTCTTGAGGCCCAATTTTACATGTATCTGAAAACCCTAAATCAAAGGTCAAAACCCTAAAATGGTATATTGTCATACATTCATCCAAATAGGCAATTAACGATTCAAACATGTTCTAATCATTCATACAAGAGAGAATGCATGATTCAAATCCATTTATAATGCACGTATGACCATAATCATTTTCAAGAAAGAAAGAACAAACCATGACTGTGTTGGGCACGATTCTTGGAGCTTTGGCGCTTGGGAGTGATGCAGCTAGCTTCAGAAGGCCTTCAGGAATTGATTGCTAGCTTTAGAATGCCTTGAATCCTTCTACTACTCCAAATCTGATTGACACTTTTCTTGAAAATTTTGGAATCTTGAAAGTGGGGTTTGTGCGGCCAATCCTTGTCCTTTTCATCTGGTCATGTTATGTTTATATATTTTGATGTATTAGGGCAACAAAAGTGGTTAGAATCCTGGAGATTGAATGAAAAATATTTGATTTGAATCCTAGAATTATATGTTTCTAAATTTGGCCAAAACTTTCTCTTTTTCTCTCCAATCAGCCCTTGCACGAAATTTGGATTCAATCTTCTGATGCTAGGCTCATGATCTAATCATGAAACAAATCTTTGGATTTAATTCATCATTTTACTATTTTATTTGATTTATTAAGATTTAAATGAATAAAAATTCAAATAAATAAAAACAAAACTCATAAAAGTAAAATAATGCATTTAAATGTCTTACATAAGTCCCTGGATATGTTTGAGATCCAAAACCCACGCCCATTAGTTCAAAATAATCCAAGTTACTCACATTGACTTTTGTGCATTTTCATAAAATTGGCCGACTTTAGCAATGCATATCTTTCTCAATTTTAACCATAAGAGAGTGTTCTTGGACTTTTTAGATAGATCATGAGGTCCTCTAAACAACCCTTTTTGTTTCATCTTAATTGGATCTTCCATGTTCATGTAAGGAGCTTTGACCCAAAAGGTGTTTTTGTTGCCTTCTTGAAAGTACCAATAATGTATGAGCTTGTATCTTTTGATTGGGGCATTTCTTGAACTTGAGGGCTGAAGAGAAGTTATAGGGAATTGGATTCTCTCAAAATGAGCCTTGGTTGAAATTTTTTTGATAAATTATGAGAAAGTTATGCCTGGTCAAAGTTTGGTTGACTCTTCCTATAGAAACCCTAATTTGCCATTTTGACTTTTTATTAATTAAGAGCATTTCATGAGGAATCATGATCAAACCTTGATCAAATGATGGATATCACTTCAAGATGTTGATTTTGACCAAAAATATTTAAGTTTGACTGTATTTGGGCCACATTTGACTTTTAACATAGTATAGTTGATTTTCAGGCATTTGAGCAGTTGACTGAGCAAACTTATTGTGCAAGGCATGAAGTTTGGCATGGATGATCTTTAGGAATTATTAGGACATTGGAGAACATTTTGGATCCTTGGGACTCACACATCTTACTTGAAATTGAAACCCTAGTTAGAGGCTTGTCTTGAGTAAAAAGGGAGGGCAAATTTTGGGGTACAACAGTTGCCCCTGTTCAATCTTCTTAAACCTGAGGATGCCTTTCGTGATCTGAAGCTGGAAGATGATTGAACACTAGAGTGCCCAGAAATTTGTACTCGTCTGAAATGATACTTGACTGTGTAGATAATATCGGGAATGGGCTTACAGATGCCATTTGGAGAAGATGATGGAAGATCATCGGAGATGGGCTTAAATATACCATCCAGAGAATATGACGGAGATTCATCGGAGATGGGCTTAAAGATGCCATCTAGAACATATGACGGAGAGTCATCAGAGATGGGCTTAAATATGCCATCTAGAACAATGTTGATTTTATGAGATATTCCTTTGTGGGAATTCCTATGCCTGTCGTTGAGGAGGACTCCGCTGAGGAATGTTGGTCTCTGTTTTGGTAAATAGAGTTCGGGAGCTTTAGTTGTCCATTACTCTACTGGAGAGGCTCTCTTGATTGAAGAGATTGAAGTGAACTACTATCTGGTCAAGATCCAGGCTTCACAGTGACTTGCTAAGGATGATAAGGCTGACTGCTATCTAGTCATATTCCAGGCTTCACAACAATATCTTCGGGAATATGAAATTAATATGTTATCTGGTTGTACCCAGGCTTCACAGTAACTAAAACTGTTATCTGGTCGGAATCCAGGCTTCAGTGACTTGAATTATTATCTGGTCGTGTCCAGGCTTTAGTAATTTGAAGAGATTAAGTTGTTATCTGGTCGGATCCAGGATTCAACTTGAATTTAAGGTATACTATTATCTTGTCGAGTCCTTGCTTCATAGTAAGTGACAGAGTAAACTGCTATCTGGTCGGATTCCAGGCTTCACAGCACCTTATATTGTTATTTGGTCGGATTCCAGGCTTCACAGTGATTGAAGAAATTAACTGTTATTTGGTCGTATTCCAGGCTTCGCAGCAACTTAAACTGTTATCTATTCAAAATCTAGGCTTCACAGTAATTGAAGAAGTGAACTACTATCTGGTCAGATTCCAGGCTTCGCAGCACCTTATGTTGTTATCTGGTCGGGTCCAGGCTTCACAGTGTGGAGAAATTAACTACTCTCTAGTCGGATTCCAAGCTTCGTAGAAACTTACTGGGGAAATGTGAAATCTATCTGGTCGGACTCCAGGCTTTGCAGTTTCTTCAACTGAAATAGAAATCAGAGAGATCTTATTATCGATCTAACTGAACCAGAGAAGGTCTTGAATTAACTTTGATTGGAATGGAAATCAGAAAAATCTTAATATCGATTTAACTGAACCAGACAAAAGTCTTGGATTATCCTCTAATGGAATAGAAATCAGAGAGATCTTAGTATCGATCTAATTGAACCAGAGAAGGTCTTGAATTAACTTTGATTAGAATGGAAATCAGAATAATCTTAGTATCAATTCAATTGAACCAGGCAAAAGTCTTGGAATATCTTCAATTGGAATAGAAATCAGAGAGATCTTAGTGTCGATCTAACTGAACAAGGGAAGGTCTTTTAAGGACATATTTCTGAGGAAAATGCTGAAATAGCCCTTCATCAGACGTATCTTTTGAGAAGACTACCAGGTCACGTAAGCAGTCGATGGTGTTTGTTGATTTGATCTTTCCTGAAAACGGTAAAGAGTTAGTCGTATGCAATGTCATGATGTATGAAATTCATTGTGATGATGCTCTCAAAATAAATGAGATTATGTTGTATGTGCATGCCATGATGTATGAATATGGGACGCTGTTGCGATATCTCATAGTCTGGGCAAATAAATCCCTGGTTGCTGCTGTAGAATATTGGGAAGCTGAATCCTTCATTTTCGCTGGGATGATGAATGAAGATGATTTGCTGGGGATTTCCTCTTTCCGTTTGAGGATATTCTGCCGGGGACTCTTAACTCCTATTTGGGAATAACTCTGGAGAAAGATAATGCTTTGTTGAAAGGTTTTACCGATGTAGAGAAATAAACTATGTTGGGGAATAAACTTCCGCAGTTATAGAAATAAACTCTACCCAGGAGGAGGTTTTATAAACTATTTAAGATTATAAAACTCAGCTGGGGAATACAGTTTTCATCTCTCTGAAGGAATTTTGCTGGAGGAGGTAATTTCTGCTTGGGGAAGAAGAGATTAAAACTTTGGTTGTTTCTACTCTGTGGGGAACATAGATGTCATAGGGTTGTATGTGAGGAAGTAGCGGTGGCTTCGCATCAGGATGTTTCTGCCCCTGTACCTGTAGGAGAAAGTACCTAAGGAGACTTTATGGATGGTTTGAGTGTCATCCCAACTCATGGGGTGCTTGGTAAATGCTGATTAGGATAACAAGTCTTCTACTGATAGACAAGTGACAAGATGACGGGACATAGTCGTACGCTTTAATCCCTAACTTTTTCCTGGACCGCCCTTTCGGGTTTTCAGTCCACCGGGATACCCTTTTTTGCCCAAGCCGCCTTTTCAGGTTTTCGACTTGCCGGGTGTACAAATTTTTTTTGTATTTATCCCTAATTTTTGCCTAAGCCAGTCAACCTAGCAAGTCTTTGTTCATGCGTAGTATTTTTCTACTATGCCCACATTCATCGGATGCAGAGAATTGTCGTTGTCCATAGTAGTAAGTGTTGTTGTATTGCCAGAAGGTATTTGTTTGATCGTACAAGATTCGTTGCTGGAATCCATGTCCAATGCCCCAAGTGATTCAGATGGAGATCTGCCTCTGGCTATTTGACATTTTTGAGAGATTCCTTGAACCTTGACTTTACTGTCCCAGATCAGCTGGACACCATGTTATGCCCCTTGATTATGAAAGGCCTATCACTGGAATGTCTTTTCATCTGAGGTGATTCTATCCACCGAGAGGATTTTTTTTCATCTAATATCCGTCGTGTGAATTTCTCTGTTGTTGAACAAATAGTCATATGAAAACAATGGTATTCGAAGAATGCAAAGCTTATGTCTGTCTTGAAGTTTGAAAATTCATTCTTTTAGTAAAACAAACAAATTTTGTAAAAGTGTGATGGCAGCTCAGTATTTATAGTGAACCCTACAGGAGTTAGGATATCTTTTGTAAAAGTATGCTTTCGAACTAACCCATGCTTCAACTAGGACTTTTAAGGGTTATAACATGGTCTGGTTCATGGTTCAAGAAACAAAGGATAAAGGCTCAAATTTTATTTGTACCCAACCCATTCTTCATGATGTTCTTCGATCCTATGCTCAACTAATTATGCGTTCAGATCCCAATTGAGTCTGGCATCTTGTCCTTGATGTTCTGGTGATGGTTCAGATACTGAAAGTTTATTTTGAAGAGGCAGTCATTTTTGTAATCTTCTTTTTGTCGAGGATTTATAGTGACCTATTTTTTCTTTTTTTTGTCATCCTTCTTTTTCCTGAACTGTTTCTTTTGTGATTACAGTCAGCGGGATGCCCCAGTTTTTTTCTTAAGTCTCCTTCATGGGTTTTGACTTAGTGGGCTTTTCTTTTGAAAAATAATGATTGCCTGCTTTGATGATTATGCGGAACCATCACCATCTTTTGGAAGGTATCTTCTACACTATTTGTCGTGTATGAAGGATGAGCTTGCGATTGAATGCACCTCTGAATTAACTGAGAAAGCTACCATGCCCCAAGTTATAATTAAGGGTTTTAATAAGTGTGAAAATGAAAACTCCTACTTCTTTGGCTCAAAGGGGTTGACTAGGTATTATCTTCCTTATAACTCCACTGTTTAGGATTTGAAACAACGCATGTACATCGTTAGCAGGGTTTGTTCAAAAGCATATTGTAGAGATTATGGTATCATTTTCGTCATCCTCCCTCTAAAGGCTCAGAGATTTTGATCGAGAGTTGAATATCACAAAAAGGAAATCAATTTAAATATAGTGAACACGAATGAATTGATTCAAAACAGACATATGCAATTCATTGATAAAGTAACAAAGTTTGACATGAAACCAATGTTCTAACAATCAAAAAGAAAATTACAAATTAAGAATTCAAATGAACAAAAAACCTCTTTGTATGAACTTGTCACTTCAGATAGTGTGTCTTTGAGGTACGACAGAAGAATTCAGCCTGACCATCCTGTGTAAACTCCAGCACTCCTACATCAATCAAGTTTTGAATTTTATATTTCAACATCACACAATCATCAGTATCATGCCCCGGACTGTTGGAGTGATATGCACACCTTGCATCTGGATTGTAGTTAGGGGAAGAAGTCTTAGGATTCAGATGAGGCCTGTGATACGGTGGCAGAACCGACTATTTTTGGAAGATGCTGGTTTGTATTTTGCGTCTGTGTTTGTAAAATGTCGCGGTAAGCAAGAGTCGCCACCGACTTTTATTTTATCCAACCGGAAAGGAAAAAAGCACAAAAAAATTCCTTTTTCGAGATTTTGAGTACGGGGGGGTAGATTATAGAAAGGGAAGGTTTTAGCATCCTTTCTATCCATGGTTTTCCATGGGCTCTTAGGTACTTTCTCATCTTTTTAAATTGCTTGTGTGTGTTTGTTTTGAAAAGTTTTTGTTTTACTTTATTTTAACCATTGCTTGTGTCTTCAAGAGTGTTACGAAGTGTTTTTGAAAACATTATGTGAAAAAGTGTTTGGTGTGAAAATGTTTGTTTTGAGCAAGTACCTACTAGCATCTACCTACTCGAAAAAGGATTGTTTCTGTTCTTGTTTCCTTTAGGCAGTGCTATCCTACTATTGAGAAATAGGTAGCCCCTTCGTTGGATTTGTAAGGGTCAATTTGAAAGGGACGTACGATCACTAAAGCAATGTTAGGACGACTTAGTAATAACCCTAATGTCTTAAGATGATATTCGAGGCAACATTTCCGAGGCAACGTTTCCGAGGCAACATTTCCGAACGGGACATTCGATCTTTGTTTAGACAGAAGGGAAACCACTAAGACACCCTATACTTAATGACCGTTGTGATCGGTGGATCTGGAACTGACTGTTAAACGCTGGTTCGCGAAATGTCACGGAAGCAAGAGTCGCCACCGTCTTTTATTTTCTCCAATATGGAAAGGACAAAAGCACAGAAAAATTCCTTATGAGATTAGTTCTCGGTTCGGGAGGTAGATTTATAAAAAGGGAAGGTGTTAGCACCCTTTCTATCCATGGTTATCCATGGGCTCTTAGATACTTGCTCATTTGTGTTTTCAAAATGTTTGTTTGCTTTTCAAATGTGTGTGGGTTTTGAAAAAGTTTCGTTTGAAAAATTTCTGAATAACTCTTGTATCTGTCCGCAAGAGTGTTTGAAAAATTTGTTTTGAAAGCTTTTGAAAGTGTAAGGTGTGAAAAGTATGTTGTTTTTTTTTTAAAAGAGCAAGTATCCATGAGTCATCTACCTACCCTAAGGAATTAGGCTGTGTAAATGTCCTTAAGGTAGTGCCATCCCACCATTGAGAGGTAGGTAGCACCACCGTTGGAGGTGTTCGGGTCAATTCGTTTGTAGGGACAGTGTGGTCACCGAGCAACAGTAGGACACCTCAGAAGCTACCCTTATGCCATTGATCCTTTTTAATTCCGAGGCAACCTTTCCGAGGCGACTGAATCATATCATGGACATAAGGACTTACTAGAACGTCCTGTACTCGACGACCACAATTCGAGCTTGTAGGGACAGTGTGGTCACCAGAGCAATAGTAGGACACCTTAGAAGCTACCCTTATGCCATGTTCATGGACATAAGGACTTACTAAAACGTCCTATACTCGACGACCACGTTTCGAGGGGCAAGGCAACAGTGAGGCGTACCCTAAGAGTGGTGTGTGAATTTGTGTATTGTTTTCAGTTATGTTTTATCTTGTCATGCATTATGGTGATCTACGCTTTGATTTTATTTGGGCCATTCATTCTTTCATGCAAAATTTAGCAATTAAGGGGTGCAGAAATTAAAGTACGGAAAACGTAAATCCTACGCTATTACAAGGCGCGGGTCTATACATCGCCAAATCTTTACAAAGACCCGTTTTAAGTAAATAAGTGCGGAAAATAAAAAAACAGTAAAAAGGTCCTATTTACTATTACATATCCGGAGCAATTACATAATAATCGAACAAATTAAATACGCGCGAATAAAGAAAAGGGAATTAATTTTTTTGTCCTTTTTTTGTAATTAAATGAAATTGAAAACTAATTAATTATTTTAATTACAAGAAAATATTTTTTGACCTTTTTTATGTTTTTATGAAATAAAATAAAAAAAGAATTAAAAATGTCAAAAGAAAAAGCCTAAGTCTAAATTTGTTTTTATTTATTGTGAAAAAAGGTTAAAATTAACTAATTAAACAAATTAATTTGTTAGTATTTTATTTACAAAAATAATTACTAAAGTGAAATTAATAATAATAATAATAATTATATTTTTTTTTTGTTTTTTTCTGAATTTATGAAAATAATTATTTGTGAACTAACTAAATAATAATAATAATTAATAAAAGGAAAGAAAATAAGAAAAGAAATGCTAAACCAAGGAGGTGAAGGCCGGATTTTGGAGGTTTTACTCAAAATCATCCTTAGGCATCAAAAATTCCATCTAAGCCCATGGTTGTGATCGTCCATGTCTCCTGATCACGTCTATGCTTATGGTTTGTCCCAATTTCACCTGTAGACAAAATACCTAAAAACAAAACCAACGAACCCTAGGCACGGGTATTGTTATACGAAGCCTAAAAATGAAATTGAATATAGCAGTTACATTGGAAATTAGGCATGGAGTATGAATATGCTATTATTTTCCAGAAAAAGTGCAAGAATGGAGAAACATGATTTCGTGTACAGGGTTGAGTTTGAGACAACTTACAGCGCTTGGTAGTGGACCTTAGGACGCGTTTGTGGTTGCTTTGGCTTCAGGGAGTGGCAAGGAAGAAAGCCACGTGCTTGCTTTGATCTGAAAATGTTTGCAACACCGCTTTAGATCTCTCACTTTTTGGGACAAATTTTGAACTTTTCCTCTGGCCGTTTGTGCACACTCTCCTTTTTTTCCAGGTTCTCAATGAGGCTTGCAAGGCTTGTATATATAGGCTTGGATGAGAATCAGTCACATTAAGGAGCTTTTAAGCCTTGCAATGAAGTTTTGATTTTCTCCATAATCACCATTGAAATAACTTGCCATATTTGCTCCAAATTTGAATTTTTTTGCTTGAAATAGGTCTTGAACGAATTTGGTATATGTTTTATGGTGTATCAAAGCTATTCAAACCACACAATATCCTCCCATTAATTTTCTTGATTTTTATTTGAATTTTAAAGATTTAAAATGAATTAAATCAAATAAAATTAAACAAAAATAGAAAAATTAATTTTTATTCTTGAAATAAAACATGTGACACGTGGGAGGTATGGCAAAGCTGAATAAAGTGGAAAAAGTGGGCCCCTTTTGTCAAAAATGAAGTTTCAAGGATAATTGACTTTGGCTATTTCACAAAAATTTCCCAACTTCTCCAATGCATATCTTGCTCAATTTTAAAGCTATGAACATGTTCTTTGACATTTTGGAAAGGTCTTGAAGTCCTCTAACCAATGTCTTTGGTCCCATCTCATTTTGATTTACCAATCTCAAGTTATGGTCTTTGACTTAAAGTCCCTTTTTGTTGACTTTTGAAAATGACCTATAATGTTGAAATTGATAACGTTTTGTGAGAGCATTTCTTGGACTTGGAATGTGAAGATGAGTTGTAGGAAATGTCTTCCCCTTCAAGATGAGCATTGGATGGGATTTTTCTGATGAACCATGAAAAAGTTATGCCTTGGTCAAGTTACAGTTGACTTTTTCAGCTGTCCAAAAATGGAAACTTTTGCATCTTGATGATTTTTGAGCCATTCTTGTGAAATCATGGTCAAGATTTGACCAAATGATGATTGTGGCTTCAAAATAAGATGTTAACCAAAAATTTTGACTTTTGACTGCCAAATGACCATTTTACCCCTACAGTTGATTGTGGAGCAACTAGGACCTTTGACTGTGCAACTTGACCTTGTGAGCCTTGAAACTTGACATGTAGGTGCTTGACAATGTATATGAGCATATGGGACTTGATTGAGCCCTTGAAAACCTCAACTTTCTTTGCAAGAACAAAAACCCTAGTTTGACTGGCTTAGGAGAGTGGTTGACTGTGTAGCCCTTGAGTAGACTTTGGACCCTTTGAGGCAAAACTTTGAAGATTATGGGAGGGCAAATTTTGGGGTACAACAGTTGCCCCTGTTCAATCTTCTTAGACCTGAGGATGTAGATTGGCTTGTGTGCCTTTCGTGATCCGAAGGTGGAAGATGATTGAACGCTAGAGTGCCCAGAAATTTGCACTCACATAGTTGAGTATCAGCAGTGTGATAGCGGGACTGGGCTTACAGATGCCATTTGGAGAGATGGTGGATAGGAGGATGGGCTTATAGATGCCATCTGGAAGTGTGACAGAACCTTGTCGGGAATGGGCTTATAGATTCCATTTGGAGACTGTCGGATGACTGAATCTGAATAAGAAATAGAATAGCTTCCGTGTCTGGAGCATATCTAGCCTATATCTAGTTGTTGACGTCTGAATAAACAGTAGAATGACCGCCGTGTCTGGGGTATATCCATACTGTATCTGTATGAGCGACAGAATGTCATCCGAATCTGGATCGTATCTGGACTGAACAATAGAAGAGCATCCGGGATGGAGCATCTCTAAGTTGTTTTTTATAAGTTTGAATCTGAATAAGCAATAGAACGGCATCCGGATCTGGAGCATCTCTAGGCTATATCTGAAAGGAAATCTGGAATGAGTGTCAGAACGTCGCCATGCCTGGGTCACATCTGAACCATATCTAGAAGGAGTCTTGAATAAACAAAAGAACAGCATCCATATCTGGAGCATTTCCAAGCTATCTCTGAGAGGAAATCTGGAATGAGTGTCAGAACGTCGCCATGCCTGGGTCACATCTGAACCATATCTAGAAGGAGTCTTGAATAAGCAAAAGAGCAGCATCCATATCTGGAGCATTTCCAAGCTATCTCTGAGAGGAAATCTGGAATAAGTATCAGAACGTCGCCATGCCTGGGTCACATATGAACCATATCTAGAAGGAGTCTTGAATAAGCAAAAGAACAGCATCCATATCTGGAGCATTTCCAAGATATCTCTGAGAGGAAATCTGGAATAAGTATCAGAACGTCGCCATGCCTGGGTCACATCTGAACCATATCTAGAAGGAGTCTTGAGTAAGCAAAAGAACAGCATCCATATCTGGAGTATTTCCAAGTTATCTCTGAGAGGAAATCTGGAATAAGTATCAGAACGTCGCCATGCCTGGGTCACATCTGAACCATATCTAGAAGGAGTCTTGAATAAGCAAAAGAACAACATCCATATCTGGAGCATTTCCAAGCTATCTCTGAGAGGAAATCTGGAATAAGTATCAGAACGTCGCCATGCCTGGGTCACATCTGAACCATATCTAGAAGGAGTCTTGAATAAGCAAAAGAACAACATCCATATCTGGAGCATTTCCAAGCTATCTCTGAGAGGAAATCTGGAATAAGTATCAGAACATCGCCATGCCTGGGTCACATCTGAACCATATCTAGAAGGAGTCTCTGAATAAACAATAGAACAGCCTCCGTGTCCGGAGCATCTCTAAGTTATATCTTAGAAGAAATCTGGAATCAGTATCAGAACGTCGCCATGCCTGGGTCACATCTGAACCATATCTAGAAAGGTGATCTCTGAATAAACAACAGAACAGCCTCCGTGCCCGGAGCATCTCTAAGTTATATCTGAGAAGAAATCTGGAATAAGTATCAGAACGTCGCCATGCCTGGGTCACATCTGAACCATATCTAGAAGGAGTCTTGAATAAGCAAAAGAATAGCATCCATATCTGGAGCATTTCCAAGCTATCTCTGAGAGGAAATCTGGAATAAGTATCAGAACGTCGCCATGCCTGGGTCACATCTGAACCATATCTAGAAGGTGATCTCTGAATAAACAATAGAACAGCCTCCGTGTCTGGAGCATCTCTAAGTTATATCTGAGAAGAAATCTGGAATAAGTATCAGAACGTCGCCATGCCTGGGTCACATCTGAACCATATCTAGAAAGGTGATCTCTGAATAAACAACAGAACAGCCTCCATGCCCGGAGCATCTCTAAGTTATATCTGAGAAGAAATCTGGAATAAGTATCAGAACGTCGCCATGCCTGGGTCAAATCTGAACCATATCTAGAAAGGTGATCTCTGAATAAACAATAGAACAGCCTCCGTGCCTGGAGCATCTCTAAGTTATATCTGAGAAGAAATCTGGAATAAGTATCAGAACGTCGCCATGCCTGGGTCACATCTGAACCATATCTAGAAAGGAATTTTGAATAAGCAAAAGAACAGCATCCATATCTGGAGCATTTCCAAGCTATCTCTTTAATCTTTTTAACGTAGACATGCCCTGGCCGGATACAGGTATCGAATCCACAATCAATCGCTCACAGACATGCCCTGGCTAGATACAGGAATCGAATCTGGGATTGCGATAGTTGATAGTAATCATCTTTGTATCGACCTTTCCTGGAAAAAAAGGCAAAACATTAGTTATATGCAATGTCATGGTGCATGGAATGCGTGGTGTCATGACGTTTATAACCAATGGGATTGTAGAATGTGATGTTTATATCATGTATGAAAATGTGATGTTTGCGAATGTATTTTTGTCTAGGAAAATAAATCCTTGACGAATGCCGGGAGCTTATCCTGGGCTGATGTTGCAAGAATACCGGTAGGAGAAGATAACTCCGTTGGGGAATAAACTTGGCGAATAGATTACTCTGCGGGGAAAATTACTCTAGCGATCTTGCTGGGGAAAATACTCTGTGGGAAGAGAGGTACTTCGCTGAGATGTTGTATGAGAACTCCGCTGGGGATACCATTGTTGGGTTACGTTTGGGAGGTTTGAGGAACTCCGCTGGGGATAGGAATACTTCGCCGAGGATGATCTTTCCGTGGCTTTTGGCTGAGGATAACCCAGTTATATCCTGGTAGGGAAATAACCTTTGAATAAAGCCGGGAGACGCGTTCGTGCTCTGCAGGGGGGAAGCTTCCAGAATCTACTGGGGATAAGCTTCCCACTGGGGAGAAGATTCAACTTTCTTGGGGGAACTTCAGACTGGACTCTCCTGTGGAAATTTTGGAGATATATTGGGGAAGTGGCTCCGCTGAATGTCTGGTATACCGCCGGGGAACAATCTTAGATCAAGACTGTCGGGGATGCTTTTTAAGAATGTTTGTATATTGCACTGAGGAATGTTGAGATCTGCTGGGGATACCCAACTTCCTTAAGGCTGACAGTATAACTTTGCTTGGGGAGAGTATGTTGACTTGCTGGCTCACTCTCTGGGGAGTGGAGGTATCTTGGTCATGTTCTTCAGCTGAACTTACCTTGGTACCTCGGTGGACAGAGCGGCTTGTACCGTTCGGACAATTCCCATTGCCCTAGGGGAGAAGAAGGCACCTATAGAGGTGCTTGATGACTGTCGACTTGACAAATCTTCTTCTGGAAGGCAAGTGATGAGATTCCGGGACATAGTCGTACGCTGTGGTCCCTAACTTTTGCCTGGACCGCCCTTTCGGGTTTTCAGTCCACCGGGATAACCCTTTTTTTCCTAAGCCGCCTTTTCAGGTTTTCGACTTGCCGGGTGTAAAGATTTCTTTTGATTTCATCCCTCATTTTGCCCGAACCCTTTTGGTTCGCCGGGAAGCCCTAATTTTTGCCCAGGTATGTCAACCCAGCGGGTCCTTGATTTTGTGTAGTATTTTTTCGACTATGTCCATGTTCTCAGGATGTAGGGAGGTGCCCCTGTTATAAGTGTTGCCATGCTACCAGAAGATGTCTGATTATGCAAGATTCGTTGCTGGAATGCCCCAAGTGACTCAGGCGGAGATTTGCCCCGGGCTATTTGGCCTTTGAGAGATTCTCCGAATCTTGATTGGACTGCCCCAGATGATGGACCATGATCATGTCGTGCCCCTTGATTGGAAGTGCTTTTGCTCACTAGGTATTCATCGTGCGAATTTCCCTGCTGTTCAAACAAATAGTCATATGCAAACAAAGTTATGTTAAAAATGCAAAGCTTATGTCTGTTTCGAAGTTTTTGGAAATGCATTCTTTTTCATAAAACGAGTGAATGTTTGTAAAACGTGATGTCAACTCCGTATTTTATCGCAAGCCTTCAGGAGTCAGGATACCTTTCGTAACAGTATGCTTTCGAACTAACCCATGCTTCAGCTATGACTTTTAAAGGTTGTAGCGTGGCCTGGTTCACGGTTTAAGAAACAAAGGATAGAGGCTCAAATTATTTGTACCCACCCGCTCTTCGTGATGTTCTTCAAACCTAAGCTCAGTTGATCGTGCGTTAGACCTTGTTTGAGTCTTTGTCCTGATGTCCAATAATGGTTCAGATATTGATGATTTATCTTGAATAGGCAGTCATTTTTTGTTTTTGTTGAGGGTTTGTATGACCTCTTTCTTTTTGATTTCGCTATCCCTAAATTTTTCCTGAACTGTTTCTTTTGTGATTACAGTCAGCGGGATGCCCCAGTTTTGTAAGTCTCCTGCATAGGTTTTGACTTATTGGGTTTTTATTTTTGAGATATAATGACTGCCTATCCTTATGATTATTCGGAATCATCACTGTCTTCTTTTTTTTTTGTAAGGACCTCTTTGGTGCCATTTGTTATGCACTTGGATCAACTGAGAGAACTACCTTGCCCCAGGTTATGATTAAGGGTTTTAAATTTCGAAAAGAAAAAAAACTCCTACTTCTTTGGCTCAGAGGGGTTGACGAGGGATTATCTTCCTTATAACTCCAGTGTTTAGGAATTGAAACAATGCATATACCTCATCAGCGGGGTCGGTTCAAAAGCATACTGTAAAGATCGTGGTATCGTTTTCGTCATCCTCCCTCAAGAGGCTTAGAATTATTAATCGAGCGTTGATCATCAGAAAAAAAATATGAAAATAATTTGCATATAGTGAATACGAATATATTGCTTCAAAACAGACATATGCGATGCATTAATGAAATAACAACGTTTAACATGAGTAAATGTTTGAACAAAAGAAAATTACAACTTGAAAAATTCTAATGAACAAAAGTCTTCTAATCTCAGGACTTGTTACTTCGACTGGTGCATCTTGTAGGGATGGTAGGAGCATTCAGCCTGGCCCATCTGGGTGAAATCCACAACTCTTTCATTAATCAGATCTTGGATCTTATTCTTCAGAGCCCAGCAGTCGTCGATGTCATGTCCTGGACTGTCAGAGTGGTACGCACATCTTTCCTCAGGATTGTTCTTTATGGAGGTTATGTTGAGATTCTTAGGAGGGTCCCTTAATGTCACCAGATTCAATCTCAACAATTGCTGTAAAGCTTGAGACGGTGGAACGTTGAGCTTGGTGAACTGCCTTTTAGGCTTGTCTGGCTTGCTCTGATCAGCCCGTTGTTCTTGGCGAGGTCGTTGTTGGACCTGTGAAGTGGTAGCAGCTTGGAGAGGTCTATTCATTGGACCAGACCTTTGTCCTCTTGGAAGCTGTTCAATGACCTGGTCCATGACTTGGGCTGGTTGCTTCATGTCTTGATGAAGCTGACTGATCATGGCCCTCAGCTCTCCTTGCTCCCGAGCTAAACCTTGGATGAGAGCCCTTTGTCCCAGCATCTGGGTTTTCATCGTATCTACCTCAGCTTGCAGACGTTTCAGCTGCTCGTCCTTGTCATCTTCGGGACTTTGCTTGGCCAAATTCCCCATAAGGAGTGTCCTCAACTCTTCCTGCCCCTTGGATAGGCTTAGGAAGATCTCTCTGAACTGAATCTCTTGAACCTGAAGATCCTGGTTATCTTGTTGGAAAGCCATTGCTGAAATAAACAGCGGAGATGGTAAGTGACCTGTTAAAAGGGTACCTGTTATGCAATGATATGTATGTATATATATGCAATATTTTCAAGGATCTCGCGGGGTAAACAAGAAAAATGTTAGAGTTTGCATTTTGTAGCTTTATTAAAGGAGCTTCATGTTGTTGAGAGTCCTTCTTCAAGGGTCAAAGGCTCACCATATCCAGTGGGTCATAGCCCCTGACAATCTTATCTAGAGGAAAATAAATCCTCTTTGCCCCTTGCTGGGATAGTTGATTCATCATGACCTGCATCACAAGCCCTTGAGATCCTTTAAACGGATTAGTCCTTATGCGGGATGTATGCAATGGTATGATGTTATGCTATGCATGGGGTAACGTAGGTAAACCCTGTTATGAGTCCCAATTAAGGACTGTAAACAAAACCTGCAAGAAACTCAGTAAACCCTGTTATGAGCCCCAATTAAGGACTATAAACAAAACCTGCAAGAAACTCAGTAAACCCTGTTATGAGCCCCAATTAAGGACTATAAACAAAACCTGCAAGAAACTCAAGTGTCAGATAACAAGCCTGCAAGTAGTCAAGTTGGAAGGCACACAAGTCACACAAGAGAAGCCCTTAGAGTTTAGGCTAGCATGGGGTTTGGGTATTACCCTCTTGAAGTTGGTGGGCTCAACCTGTCCTATTAGAAGTAACCGGGTTCTAAGGGTCCCAATATCACTGGATTGCTTTCATTGTTCATCGTTTCGATTTAGCCACTGAACTGGCGACCGAAATATTCCAGGAAAGCAACCCTCAATTGAGTGTAGTATCGAGTATCAACCAACCTCGGACTGCACCAAAGTCAGTTATCTCACTACCCTAAAGAGGCCAAGATAGTTCAATTAAGGTTCCTAAGGTCAGTTGATGCTTCACGACACCACATGGAGGCCCCGTACTCTCCTTGACTGAACTCAAGGGTTACCGGTACACACCAAAGTGCCACATCAACGTAGCAGGTTGTTTCAACCATGTCGGTATACCCCGCACAGTTCCCTCACAACCTTGTTGCTACTTTCTAAGAAGGTATCCCCAGATCCGGGTTAGGATCTATAGAACTCCCAAGACAGTCCCACAATGATAAAGCAAACAAAGCACATCAATTGAAAACACAGTTTATGAACTATCCTAAGGTACACCTCACTTTATAAGTCTCCCCAGCAGAGTCGCCAGTTCTGTGATCGGTGGATCTGGAACTGACTGTTTAATGCTGGTTCGCGAAATGTCGCGGAAGCAAGAGTCGCCACCGTCTTTTATTTTCTCCAATATGGAAAGGACAAAAGCACAGAAAAATTCCTTATGAGATTAGTTCTCGGTTCGGGAGGTAGATTTATAGAAAGGGAAGGTGTTAGCACCCTTTCTATCCATGGGCTCTTAGATACTTGCTCATTTGTGTTTTCAAAATGTTTGTTTGCTTTTCAAATGTGTGTGGGTTTTGAAAAAGTTTCGTTTGAAAAATTTCTGAATAACTCTTGTATCTGTCCGTAAGAGTGTTTGAAAAATTTGTTTTGAAAGCTTTTGAAAGTGTAAGGTGTGAAAAGTATGTTGTTTGTTTTTGAAAAGAGCAAGTATCCATGAGTCATCTACCTACCCAAAGGAATTAGGCTGTGTAAATGTCCTCATTATATTTATTAGCTAAAAGTTAATCAATACAAAACATGGATGATTACAAAATACAATTCATGGTGCCTGGTGATTCCCAATGAGGAAAGCTAAAGATAAGGAGAATAACCAAACCCTAGTGTGATCTTGTTGTGATTAAGTTGATATGATATGATATGATAGAGGAATCTTAGGGGGAAAATTTGGGGTATAACAACTGCCCTTATTTAAGTGTCTTCTATCCGGAGATACGAAGGTTAAAATCTTCGTGTCAACGCGATTGAAGATACTTAAATATAAAACAAGCCCTATTTTTGGCCCTAAGATGCCATGTAATGTTTATGATTATGAATGCAAATGAACAAATACAAAAGAAAATGCAAGAAACCACTAGGCATGTAGCAAATAAAAACAGGGATCAAAAGAAAAAACTTGTCCAGGAAAATAAATCACTGGTGAACAAAAGACCCAAATCTATTGGGGTAAAGCCCAAAGAGGAGATAATGCATCATCAACTCAAATATTGAGGAGAGAAAGTAAAGGATAACCATGATCGACAGATGAATTCAAACTATCCATTCACTGAGGAGATAGCAAAAAAAAGTAACGTCAACCTACTGGGGAAAGAAATGGTAAAATAATACCGGTAAATACCAATATTAGGGTAGGTAATAAACGATTAGCACTAGTATTAACAACTAGGAACAAAAGAACTTCTTCAGAGTAATGTGAATATCAACGACGAACTATCTCCCATAATGACAAGACTATCATCCATCGGAAAAAAAGATCTCAATAATGAATTGTCTCCCATAATGACGAGACTACCATCCATTGGAGTAACAAATCTCAACAACGAACTACCTTCCATAATGACAAGGTTACCATTCATTGGAGTAACAAATCTCAGCAACAAACTACCTTCCATAATGACAAGGCTACCATTCATTGTTGTAACAAATCTCAACAATGAACTACCTTCTATAATGACAAGGCTACCATTCATTGGAATAACCAATCTCAACAACGAACTACCTTCTATAATGACAAGGCTATAATTCATTGGAGTAACAAATCTCAACAATGAACTACCTTAAATAATGACAGGGCTGCCATTCATTGGAGTAACAAATCTTAGCAACAAACTACCTTCCATAAAGACAAGGCTACCTTTCATTGGAGTAACAAATCTCAGCAACGAACTACCTTCCATAATGACAAGGCTACCATTCATTGGAGTAACAAATCTCAGCAACGAACTACCTTCCATAATGACAAGGCTACCATTCATTGGAGTAACAAATATGAATCTACTTTGGGAACTGACAGACTTACTGGGGAAGTACAGGTTGCTCAAATAAAGAGACCTGCCACTTGCTGTTACAAGAAGGAATTGCAATAATGATTTCCTGGGGAAAGAAATAGTACTTCCCGAGGAAATGTAGATATATTCCTGCTGAGGAGATAAAGTCTTCTCGTGGCAAAATAAATGCACATTCTCAAAACAGGGCTCAAAGCTTGCAGAAATCAAAATAGTAATATTGTTGGGGACCATAGATTCAATCAAAAAATAAACCGGAATGAATCAGTCAACCAAAATAACACTTTATGAGAAATAAAATCAAGAGGGAAACACTTTCTATCCAGACAAAGAGTTGTACAGGAAGGCTAAAGCAAAATCTTCCACGAGGGATAACTCAGAGGGGAAATTGAAAGATTATACACTTTCTTCCTAAGGTTGACATTCTATTGGAGAAAGGATAACATAATTCTTCAAAATAGGGTAATATACCAACAAGATATTAATCAATGCAAATGAGAAATGATTTGCTAAATTCAATAATGCATGATGTATGTATGACTGTATGAATGTTATCATGTATATGCTGACAAAACATACACATAACACTGGGATAACCAGACAAAAACAACTTGGGTAAAGTCAATACTCGGCTAAATCACATCCAAGATGAAAATTTCATAAAGAATGTAAGCACCAACTGAGGAAACAGATTCCTATTTCGTGGCTTAACTTCACTGGGAAGGAACATTATCCGAAAATAATCAAATCATAACAATAAATCAGTACAGATACAGGGATATAACATCCTCCTCCAGGCTTCACAGGGGAATATCACATAGACTTTAATGGGGAAAACAAATGTTTCTAGGTCTGTATTTCTACTAGGGATTATAATACTGATTTCAATAAGGTAGATGAAAACCACATCGTCGAGATATCAACTGAAGATTTCATACTGACTTCATTGGGGAGGGAAACACTACATCATCGAGGGGAACCCAAGATACATTCTTCAATACTGAGAGTGATGATTACACCAACTTCTCTGGGGAGAAATTATGAAACCTCAAGGGAGTAGCAATTTTCAGAGAGACCCGTTATCTTGACTTTTCTTGGAGATTTAAGAAGTCAAACAATACATAGAAAGAAAAAAAATGGGGATTTTAAGTCAAACCAAGACTTGGCGGGAGACAACCCAAAAAATTTGACAACTGTTTCAACACTTCTTAGAGAAGATATTACCCTTGTCTGATTTCCTGGGAAACAAATAACAACCAAAATGTTAACACTGCAAAGGTCGATGTTTTGCAAATTATTCCATCTCATCATACAAAGGGGAAGAGACTTTTATCATGTGAGTGAAGACTTTACTGGGGAATCTAGGATGGAAACCTCATACCATGCAAACAGAAATTAAAATGAACCAAGACCTGACTGGGGAAAACAGGATCGCAAACCCAACACCGTATCATACATCAATCGACATCCTCTTCAATTATCTGAGAAGCACAAGAAGATCATACTCATACCAGCAAAAGTGACTTGGGAGAGCCTTCCTGGGAAATTCATACATCTAAAATTTCAGAGTTCGTCCATCCTTGGAGTCACTATTTTTGTTCTCCTTGAGTCACAAAATCTAAAGCAAGAAGCAATTTGTAAATTCTTTTCAAAAAAACAATTTTGTTATTTAATTCGTTTTCTTTGAAAATTACTATCAATAATAAATGAAGTCTTTGTAAGCTGAATAAAATACAATTGCAAAGAATTGGATAAAAGCTCAAACTTTATTAATAGAACGGTAGTCTATAATGGTGAGACTCCATAGATGATCATGTGATACAGTGGCAGAACTGACTGTTTTTGAAAAATGCTGGTTTGCGTTTTACGTTTTTTATTCGCAAAATGTCGCGGTAAGCAAGAGTCGCCACCGACTTTTATTTCATTTAAACAGAAAGGAAAAAAAGCACAGAAAAAAAATCATTTTTCGAGATATTCTGAGTACGGGGGGTAGATTATAGAAAGGGAAGGTGTTAGCACCCTTTCTATCCATGGTTTTCCATGGGCTCTTAGGTACTTACTCATCATTTTAAAATTGCTTGTGTGTGTTTGTTTTGAAACATTTTGTTTTACTTCGTTTTAACCCTTGTTTCTGTCCTCAAGAGTGTTACGAAGTTGTTTTGAAAACTTTAGTTTGAAAAGTTTGTTTGAAAGTGTATGGTGTGAAAAGTTTGATTTGAGCAAGTACCTACTAACATCTACTTACTCGAAAGAGGATTGTTTCTATTCTCGTTTCCTTTAGACAGCGCTATCCTACTATCGAGAAATAGGTAGCACCGTCGTTGGAGTTTGTAAGGGTCAATTCAAAAGGGACGTACGATCACTAAAGCAATGTTAGGATGTCTTAGTAATAACCCTAGAGTCTTAAGATCATATTTGAGGCAACATTTTTGAGGCAACCTTTCCGGGGCAACATTTCCGAACGGGACATTTGATCTTTGTTTAGATAGGAGGGTAACCACTAAGACACCATATACTTAATGATCGTTTACCAAAGGCAACCTAAGTGAGAGTATACCCTAAGAGTACGCATGTGCGAGTGATTTGATTTCAGTTATTATCATGCACATTAGGGTTTTCTAGCCATTTTAAATTATCAGGTAAATCTTATCATACAATCCTATTAACATACATCTAAACAGTTAATATTTGCAAGAATTAAAATGCGAGAAATAAAACCTACGCTATTACAAGGCTTCGGGGTAGGGATTAATTACATAGCCAAAAAACCCGTAAAAATGATAAATAAAGAACGTCCTAGATTAAACTATTACACACCGTGAGCAGTTACATTAATATTGCAAAAATAATAAACACGCGTGATGAATCGAAAACAAGGGAATTAGGGTTTTGACCCCATCTAAACCTAATTGTAATTTAAAAGAAAAATCTTTTTTTTTGTCGTTTTTTGTATTATTTGAGAAAATAAAGTTCTATTGAATAAAAATAGCCTAATCACTAATTAATTTTAATTAGGAAAAATAATTAAATTACCTTATTTTTGTATTTTCTTATTTTGAGAAAAGAAATAAAAATTAAATCAAGAGTTAACCCTAATTTTTTTAATTGATTTTAATTATATAAAAAAGGTTAGAATTATCCTAAATTAAATTAAACTAACATTAAAATTAAATTTGACATAATAAAACCTAATTCTAATTTTTGTGAAATTCTTGATTATGATTTTTTGTGAAAAAAAGAAATTAATTTTGGTTAAAAAATAATTAAGCTAATTAAATAAATAAAAGGATATAGATAAAAGAATAAGAATGGGCCTAGTTGCTGTTTAGCAAGAATGGTGGTATGAATCTGACTTCTAGGCCCAACAATTCTTGGCCCTTTTTGACTTCTCCAATCCCATGCATATGCTTGACTTAGGCACATGGTGGACCTTCATTGGGAAGGCCTTGGATATGGCATGTTGATGATCTGATGGTTGGATGCTGATGTTGTATGGTGGACACAGGGGATACATGTGCACCTGATTATGTAAGAAAAAATAATATTAAGCGAAAGTTGGGACCTGGTTATCGAACCCAGGTCCTTGAGCATTATCACACTGCACGCTTGCCAACTGGGCTGGCCATGTTAGTTGCATAAATGATAACAAATAAATATTATATGATAAAAACAAAAAGCCAAATTCTAAAACGCACGAAATTCAAATGGGCAAGTCAGGGAGTGCCACGTGACCATCTTCTTCCTCCCACCGTCGCTGTAAGTTCCATGACTTTTACCTACGGACACTGAGTGTAGGTACAACCCTGTGCATTTCCAAAATCTCATACAAGCATGATAAATGAAAACCAATGGTACCAATCAACTCGTTGTGACCTCACGAGCATCATGGTACCATTATTAATGGTCAATTGTTCATGTACAGTAAATCCCTAAAAACGAAGAAAAAACCCTAGCCATGGCACTTTGATGTACAGTCAATAAAAATGCAATTAATCATAACCATTAGCTTGCAAACATCTCAAGGATTAAAAATATGTCAATTACTCATGCTAATGATGCCAGAATCAGTGCATTCAATTTCAAGAAAAGAGACAAACCACGTGAACCTTACAGTGTGATTCTGAGCATGGGGAAGCTTGCTAACGGTTGCAACACGGTTCAGGAATGTCCAGCAAACGATTGGGATGGTTAGAATGGCTTGAGACGGTCTGAAACTTGGAAATTGATTTGCAACTTTTTCTTGATTTTTTGAAACTGGTTCTCTCTCTTTTCACACATCTAACTTCTTTTTTTTTATCTGCCCTTGTTCCTTATGTATCCAAGAATGTATTAGGGTTACCATTTGTTTCAAATCTTTTCCAATTATGATTATTGATTCATGATTTGATCCTTGTGCAAAATCTTTCCAAATCAAGAAAATTCAATCTTTTTCCGTCCATTTTGAACCTTGCACAATTTGATCTTGTTTCCAGCTGTGTATTGGACCTAATCATGCACAAAATCTCAAGATTTAATTAGCTTTTGATATTTTTACTATTTTATATTGATTTTATTTGATTTAATTGAAATAAAATCAAAATAAATAACAAAAATAAAATAATGACAAGTGGAAGGGCTCACAGGTCGTGGGTCACATTACAAACTCAGTGCAAGCATAAAAAGTTGGGCCTATTTAGCAAAAAATGCAATTTTGGACACATTTGACTTTTGGCAATCTCGCAAAAAGGGCCAACTTTTCCAATTCATACCTCTCTCAATTTTGACCCTAGATATGTGTTCTTTGACTTTTTAGAAAGCTTAAGATGTCCTCTAAGCAACCCTTTTGGTATCATCTCAATTGAGTCTTCCATGTTCATGTATGAAGCTTTTACCCAAAGGGTGTTTTTGTTGACTTTTCAAAATGACCTATAATGTCCAAATTTATATATTCTTGTGAGTGCATATTTTGAACTTGGGAGATGAATATTAATTGTAGGTAATTACATCCTCTTAAAAATGAGCTTTGTATGGGTCATTTTTGATAAAATATGAGAAAGTTATGCTTGGTCAAAGTTGAGTTGACTTTTTCTACAAAACCCTAATTTAGCAACTTTTGGGTTTTCATGAATTGTGAGCAATCCTTGAGGAATCATGATAAACCCTTGATAAAATGATGAATAATACTTCAAAATGAGAATTTTGACCAAAAATCTTGAAGTTTGACTGTATGTGGGCCACAGTTGACTTTTGCCCTAGCACAGTCGACTTCTAAGCCTTTGAGTAATTGACTGAGAAAATTTCCTCTGCAAGGCTTGAAACTTGACATGGATGATCTTGAGAACATATTAGGACAACGGTGAGCATTTGGGATCCTTTGGACTCAAACATCTTGATGTAAAATGAAACCCTAATTTGAGGTAGACTGCCTTAGGAGAGAGTTTGTCTGGTCAACCCTTGGACTTCCTTGAGAAATTTGAGGACCTCACTTGATATGTATTGAGAAATATGGGAGGGCAAATTTTGGGGTACAACAAATTACAAAGTTTGGAAAATGGTAATATACATTGGAAAAGATATATTGAAATACAATGACCACTATTCTCCCTAACAACTTTGAATTCATGCGCAGCGACTTTGGTTGAAGAATGGTGAGGATCCAAGAAGATTGTTGCTTCAATGATAAAGTCTTGTCTGATGCAGTTACTTGCCAAGAAATCACTAAATTTTTCCTAAGTTGCCCTTGAGGGTTTTCAACCTAGCAAGAGAATTTATTCTGTTTATGTCTCTTACTTTTGCCTAGACCGCTCTTTCGGATTTTCGGCCTACCGAGATGCTCCTTTTTGCCTAAGCCACCCTTTCGGGTTTTTGACTTAGTGATTTGTTCTTTTATTTCTTTAGGAAAAGTATTTCTTGAATGCATCGACATTCACGGGGCGTGGGAAATCCTCACCATCTATAGTTTCAAGAATCAATGCACCGCTAGAGAAGGCTTTCTTGACAACATATGGACCTTCAAAATTGGGAGTCCAGTTTCCCCTAGAATCGGCGCTAAAAGACATGATCTTCCTAAGCACGAGGTCGCCTTCTCTGAATTCACGAGGTTTGACCTTCTTATCAAAAACTTTCTTCATTCTCTTCTGGTATAACTGACCATGACACAAGGCTGTCATCCTCTTCTCTTCAATCAAATTCAACTGGTCAAACCTGTTCTGGACCCATTCAACTTCTGACAACTTGGTTTCCATTATCACACAGAAAGAGGGAATCTCAACCTCAATGGGGAGTACTGCTTCCATGCCATACACAAGAGAGAACGAGGTTGCCCCTGATGAAGTGCGGACAAATGTTTGATGACCAAGCAGAGCAAAAGGGAGTATCTCATGCCAATCTTTATAAGTAACAAACATTTTCTGGATGATCTTCTTGATGTTCTTATTAGCAGCTTCAACAACCCCATTCATCTTTGGCCTGTAGGGAGATGAATTGTGGTGGATAATCCTGAATTCTTCACAAAGTTCTGTCATCATCTTGTTAATCAGATTTGAGCCATTATCGGTGATAATCCTGCTTGGTACACCATACTAACATATGAGATTGTTCTTTATAAAGTGTACTACCACCTGCCTAGTAACATTAGCATACGAAGTTGCTTCCACCCATTTGGTGAAGTAGTCTATTGCCACCAAGATAAAACGATGTCCATTCGACGCCTTTGGCTCAATCATTCCGATCATGTCAATACCTCACATAGAGAAAGGCCATAGGGAAGAAATAACATTGAGAAGTGTAGGAGGCACATGAATTTTATCAGCATAAATCTGACACTTATGGCACTTCTTTGCAAATTTATAACAGTCCGATTCCATTGTCAGCCAATAGTAACCTGCCCTAAGCATCTTCTTTGCCATTGAGTGTCCATTAGCATGGGTTCCGAAGGAACCTTCATGGATCTCATGCATCAACATGTCTGCTTCGTGTCTATCCACGCATCTGAGCAATACTATGTCATAATTTATTTTGTATAGCACATGCCAACCTTCTCAATGTCTTTCTATCTTTATTTGATGCACCAGCTGGGTACTCTTGAGTCTGGAGAAAATGCTTGATATCATAATACCAAGGTTTTTCATCTAACGTTTCCTCTCCTGCAAACACATGGGCCGGTCTATCCAAATGTCATACTGTGATATGAGGCACATCATTCCAAGTATTAACTTGATACATAGAAGCCAGAGTTGCCAAAGCATCCGCCATTTGATTTTCATCTCTAGGAATATGATGGAATTCAACTTTATTAAAGAAGGGTAATAATATTCTAGCATAGTATTTGTAAGGGATCAAGCCAGGGTGACGAGTATCTCATTCTCCTTTAATATGATTTACTACCAAAATTGAATTGCCATATACATCTAGAACACTGATTTTGAAATCAATGGCCTCCTCGAGACCCACGATACAAGCCTCATACTCTGCCATATTATTGGTACAATCAAATGTCAGCCTTGCCGTAAAAGGAATGTGTGATCCATGTGGAGTGATAATCACAACACTAATTCCTTTCCCATAAGTATTCACAGCTTCATCAAATACCATGCCCCAACGAGATTCAGGATCAGGACCTTCCTCAGGCAATGGTTCATCACAATCTTTCACTTTCAGGAACATAACATCCTCATCAGGGAAATAATATTTAACAAACTGATAGTCATCAACCGGTTGGTGACCGAGATAATCCGCCAACACATTTCTTTTTATATCCTTTTCAGTACGGTATTCGATATCATATTCAGACAACAACATATGCCAACGGGAAATTCTCCCAGTAAGAGTAGGCTTTTCAAAAATGTACTTAATTGGATCCTTTTTGGAAATCAACCAAGTAGTATGATTCAACATATATTACCGCAATCGCTTTGCCGCCCAGGCCAGAGCACGACATGTCTTTTCCAGCATAGAATACCGCGACTCACGGTAAGTAAATTTGCTGCTGAGATAATAAATGGCATATTCCTTCTTCCCTGTTTCATCTTGTTGTCCCAAAATACAGCCCATAGAATTATCTAACACTGTCAGATACATAATCAATGGCCTTCCTTCAACCGGAGGGAGCAAGATAAGAGGTTCAAGCAAATAATCTTTAATAATTTCAAATTCCCTTTGACAATTATCTGTCCATACACAACCTTGATCTTTCTTTAACAACTTAAATATCAGTTCACATGTTGCAGTCATATGGGAAATGAATCTGGAAATGTAATTCAGACGTCCAAGGAAGCCTGTAACTTGCTTTTCAGTCCTTGGTGCAGGCATTTCTTGAATTGCTTTGACTCTATCAGGATCAACTTCAATTCCTTTTTGATTGACAATGAAACCTAACAACTTTCCTGATCGGACACCGAAGGTGCATTTATTTGGATTCAAGCAGAGACAATATTTCCTCAAATGTTGAAACAATTTCAAAAAATCTTCTACATGCCCTTCTCCAGTTTGGGATTTAGTAATCATATCATCAACATATACGTTAATTTACTTGTGCATCAGATCATGGAATAAGATTGTCATAGCCCTCTAGTACGTTGCACCAACGTTCTTCAACCCGAAGGGCATCACTTTGTAACAGAATGTTCCCCAGGGTGTGATAAATGTTGTTTTTTCCATGTCCTCAGAAGTCATTCTGATTTGATTATATCTGGAAAATCTGTACATGAAGGAGAATTCTTTGAATTTTGCTGTACTATCCACCAAGATATCAATATGTGGCAATGGAAAATCATCTTTTGGACTAGCTTTATTTAAATATCTATAACCAATGCACATGCAAACTTTTCCGTCTTTCTTTGGTACTGGGACAATATTGGAAATCCACTGAGGGTACACTGATGTCACAAGAAAATCGACATTAATATGCTTCAAAACTTCTTCTTTAATTTTCACTGCAATATCAGGGTGAGTTCTTCGTAATTTCTGCTTGATTAGCGAGTATTCTGGCTTTAGCGGAAAATGATATTCCACAATATCAGTATCCAAACCAGACATGTCTTGGTAAGACCAAACAAATATGTCCACATACTCTTTCAACAATTCAATTAACCTGATCTTTACGTCGGGATAAAACAATGCTCCAATCTTGACTTCTTTCGGATCTTCCTATGTACCCAAATTGATTGTCTCTAACGACTCTTTATATGGTTGTATGGAATTTTCTTCGTGCTCAAGAAACCATGAAACCTCTTCTGGAATTTCATCACATTCTTCTTCTTTGGCCACATACATAGGATATTCAAAGTTGGGAGAGGGTGTAGGGTCATTGTATTCAACAATTTTTTTAATTAATCTGCACATGTGATTTATGATTGCTTTTAGAAACTGACACATATATCAAGTGATTATGCATATTTATTTACAGTTATTATTTATTGCAAAAGGTTTTTTTTCTAATTTCCATTTATAAAATAAAAACACAATTTGAGAATCAAAGATAACTTTTATGAATGATTTTAATGATTAAAGCAAACAGATAAGCCCATACAAAATCAACTTTCACCTTGGGCAGAGTGAAAGCTTTTTGAAAAGATTAACAAAAACAAATTACTTTGAGACATGGATGCAAGAGGGAACATCAATAGTGACCCAATTCTGGACTCTGACTCCATGTGTCACATAGTTTGGCATTTCTTGCTCTTCTTCATCCTCCACAATGGCATTGATCCTAGAAACAGTTGGATGAAAGTAACCTCAGTTGTGGAAAATATCCTGATACTTGCCCAAAGCAGTCTTTGGCTTCATGTTCTCACCTTTGTCATTCTTCGTAGAGAATCCTAAACCAACCCTATTCTTTTCACTGGTGGGTCAACAATCTGCCCCCATACTTTTCTAGGGCCGTTACGCACAACCTGTTGAGCATCTTTGAATGAAACCATAAAATTCTCATTCTCTCTTACATTATCCATGGATAAATCTTGGAACTGAGTCCCAACAATAGCTTCATCCATTTCCAAAACACCGAAAGAGGATAAATGAGATACTAACAATGCTTGCTCTCCTTTTGTGATAACCATTTTTCCTTCACGCGCGAACTTCAGCTTTTAGTGCAAAGTGGAAGTGACAGCTCTTGCCTCATGTATCCATGGTCTTCCCAGTAAACAGCTGTAAGCAGGCACAATATCCATCACTTGGAAAGTAATCTGAAACAAGTATGGGGCTATATGAATAGGCAGATCCACTTCCCCAATAACATACTTCCTTGATCCATCGAAAGCTTTTCCAATTATGCCACTTGGGCGCATGGGAGCTCCTTGATACTTCAGCTTCATCAATGTGCTCCTCGGTACGACATTTAAGGCGGACCCATTATCAATCAACACATTTGATAATGAACCGTTCTTACAATTCATGGATATATGGAGAGCCAAATTGTGATTCCTTCCCCCGTCGGGAAATTCATCATCACATAAGCTTAGGTTATTACAGGATGTAATATTCCCTACTACGCTGTTGAATTGGTCCAATGACATATCACTTTCCACCAAGGCTTGATCCAAAACTCTCATTAAAGATTCTCTATGGGTAGAAGAATTCATCAGCAAGGCCAGAATAGATATCTTTGAAGGAGTCTGCAATAACTGATCTAAAATCCTGTAGTCACTCATCTTTATAGTCTTCAATATATCATCCACATCTTTTTCCAGAGTAGAACCACTAGATTCCCCTACCGTTTTCTTAGCTTCAACACTTTCAGAAACCTTCTTATTGACACTAACATTCCCTCGAATAACAGGTGAGAACACACGACCATTGCGGGTTACTCTACTGGCCTCAACAATATTCTCAACATTGGACATAGGTTGAATGGGAACTTCCACACCATCCTCTAGAATTGTAGCATTGTATTTGTACAATACGGCTTTGTCTGATTTGATAAGAACAGGACCCGGCAAGCAAATCACTACTGGAGCAACAATTGGCTTGCTACAATATTCAATCTCGACAGGGGCGGGATCACTGAAACAAGGCACAATTACGTTCACCTCTTCTTCGAAATATTTGGTCATTGCAGAATCATCACTAGAGATCATATCTTTGTCTGAGGGAAATAATTCATCCGTAGAAGCATATTCATCATCTAACTCAGTCTCAGCCAAACAATCTTCAATCACATCAATCTCATGGTAATCATCTTTATGGCTTGAAACCTTGATGGTACCTGTGATACGGTGGGAGAACTGACTTAGGATTTTGCGTTTGTGTTTGCAAATGTTTCAGTTTAGCAAGAGTCGCCACCGACTTTTTATTTTATCCTAAGGAAAGGTCAAAAAGCACAGGAAAGACCTTTGAGATGTTTTCTTGGGTTCGGGGAGTAGATTATAGAAAGGGAAGGTATTAGCACCCTTTCTATCCATGGTTATCCATGGGCTCTGAGTTACTTGCTTAGATCACTTTCTTTGCTTTTCAATTTTTTGAAATGGTGCTCTTCAATTGTTTGAAATGGTGCTTTGTGTGTGATTTTGAAAGATGTTTTGAAAAGAGGCCATCGTTGTGGCAACCTTTGTAATGATTCTTGTTTGAATGTATACAAAGGTGTTTTTGTCTTTTGAAAAGTTTTCAATGTTTGAAAGTAGGGTTTTGAAATTGTGTTGTGAAGTGTGTTTTGAAAATAGCAAGGATGTTTTTGCAAGTTTTGATTAACTAACTAAGAGTTGTCTACCCTATTTTACTCAAAGATCTTTCTTATGTTTTTAACCCTTTTTAACTGTGTTGTTTCACCATTGTATTTGGTGAACAACCTTGTGTTAGGATGTTAACGGGACAGGTGCGGGTCATCGTATAGACCATGATAGCAATAGTGTCAAGTATTTTTGGCAATTTTCTTGAGGGACTTGATCATTTTGTTTAGGCAACTCAGATAGCGTCATCGAGGGACTATGATCTTTTGTTTTGTTTTTGTTTTTCCAAAGTACTTGACATGCATATCATGGCCCATTTTTGAAGGCAACAAGTGGATTGAAACCCTAGGGGTGCAAGTGTGCATTGTGTTTGTTTTCATGCATTGTCATCTTGGATTAGGTCAAGCTATTTGTTGATTTTATTTTGCATACAAACCCTAGGTCTAATCATGGCATAATTGAAAGTTTTAAAGGTGCGAGAATTTAAATTCTACACTATTAGAACATGATATAGGGAGCGGGGTACAAATTTGAATTGGGGATTATTTTGCAAGAAATTAAATCCTAAATTATTACAACCAAATTGAATGTATAAGATACAATATTTAAATGTACAATAATTAAATAAAATACAATAAATAAATGTTAGATAAAATGTGTTATGGAAAAAAAAGATTTTTATGTATGTAAAAAGTATTTTTAAATGTGAAGTGTAAATAATAATAAAAAGTCAATTTTAATCATTTTTGTTCTTTAGGGCAAAAACCCTAATTTCTTAAATAATCAATATTATTTATTATTTATATACAATAATGTATTAATTTGTACAAAAAATAAAAGTATATTGAAAAAAGGTATTTTTTAGTATAAAATATTAATAAAAATAAAATGTATTATTTTTGTGTTTTTTTTTGTTCTAGTTATTTAACAAAATATATTATATATGTATATATATGTATTAAATATATTAAGTGTGTATAAAAATAAAATAAATTATTTACAAAATGTATATATTTCAAGAAAATATTTCCAAATATGTATAAAAATAATAAATAAAAATAAAAGTATTTTTTACATTATTTTTACATTTAAACAAAAGTAAATATAAGGTATTTAATGTATTAATACTAAGAATAATTAAAACAAATTCCAAATAAATACCAAAAATTTATGAAAATAATTTTTTAGTATTTTTTATATTAGAAAATAAAATATCAAAATCAGAACTGAAATAAAAATACAAAAATGACAAATGTACAAGAATTGGGCCAGGGGGTGTAAAAAGAAAAGAGGGGGGGGGGGGGGTGCCAAAAGTAAGCCTGTACAGGCCCAGCCCAGAAACAACTTCATCTTCTTCCTCAGTTCAAAACACGCGTGTTCTGTACATCAAATGCTATCTCCTGATTCCTTGCTTTTTTGAAAAAAACTCATAACATGAAACTTGAAGAGCATCAAACAACGAATCTAACCATATAAAAAACTTAAGCTAACTCTCAAAGATCAGAGAGAATTTCTCTGGCCCTAATTCTTGACCTAGTTTTTTCAGAAAGTTCATGAACAAAATTCTCCTAGCACGATTAATATAAATGAAAACTAAGCACATGTATGGTTTCAGGGCTATGAATACAACATCTTTCATTCACAAACCTAAGTCTAATTATTCCTAAATAGAGAGATAGAAGTTCATGAAATACATGTTTCAGTTGACTTCGAGCTAGACAATGAAACAACTTCCAAGGGTGCTTGAGGTTCTTTTGAGCTTGCCTGAGGTCCAATGAAGCATTCCCAATGCTTGGTTTGTTTTGAAGTAGCCTGAATCGTGCTACAGAACTCAATCTGCAAAGCTTCCAAACAAAAATGGCAATGTGTGTTAATGGTGTTACAGCTGGAAATGGAGGTCTTGAATAGTTTAGGTGAGTTGAATGGAAGGTATTGGAACAAATTTGAGGCAAAACGCACGAGGGAAAGTGGAGATGGAGGTGGTTCTACAGGGCTTGCCCTGTTTTGCAGAAAAACAGTGATTTTGTGTACAAGGAGGTTTAAGGGGTCAAGGGCTCGTGTTTATGACTTGTGAGGATATGCAAAACTTGTTTGACAACTTTGTCTTTGTTGGTTTTTATCAGATGTGAGAGATACAAGCTTTTGGCCCTTTTACTTGTTTTGAAAGCAAAGTTGGAAGTGAAGTGTGATAGGCCTGTACAGGCTATCTCCAAGCATGCACCAACTCCTTGTAACTTTTCCTAAGTTTGTGGAACCTGTTTTCTGCAAAGAAAGAAGTTCAAAGCTCAAGAAAGACAACTTTGCAAAAGTTCATGCTTTATGAAAATGGAAGTGTGATCTTTATGCTTAAAATGGAAATGTTCAATGTACAAAGCTCTCTTGATCAGAACAATGCCAATATCCAATGTATTTGCATTAAATTTTTGAGTGTAAGTTGGTTTAGAGGCCTGTAATCATGTACTAAGCTAGTTTGGTTTGAAAATGCAAGTTGTATGAACATGTATTGGCCATGGATCAAAGTGAGTTTTTGCCAACTTCAAGCATTCGATTCTCCCTAACCACAAAGGTGTTTGAGGAGTTCTTGGAAAATTTGGAAAGCTTGCAACATGTAATATAATCCATCTTTGAAATGCAACTTGAAACTCCAAATGGAACTATGTGAAAAATGGCCAAGAAAATGGGTCAAAATCCTGCCTAAACTAGGGCAAAATTTCTCAAAGTTAAAAGTTTTAGGTACCCTTGTTCAAAAAATCATAACTTAAGATACAAGCTTCTTTTGAGAAAACTTTGTGAATCAAAGTTGTAGACTTTGTGATGGACTACAACGTTAATGTTGCAAGTTTTGTTTGAATCCATTTGCATCTTGGTGAAAAAATGGGACAAAGTTAGGAAAAAATAAGAAAAATTTATAACTTAGAAAAATTCTAAGTTATGAAAATTTTCCATTTTAAACCCTAATTTGCATTTTTGGGTTTCTTGATGAACAATTTTCATAATTTGACATGTCTTGATGAAAAATGACCCTTGGCACTTGATTTTGACCAAAAAGTCAAAGTTTGACTTTTCAGTATAGAGTTAAATTTTGATCAGTTGACTGAAAAATTCATCTGTCAATCCTATGCATTTGAGATCTTTTGAACTTGTTGAATGGGTCAAGACAATGTCATTGAGTCCTTGAGTCCATGGTTGAGCTTGATTTGCCATTGGCTAGGTCAAACAGTCAAAAATTGCCTTTGTACAATCAAAACCCTAAAAATGACCATTTTTCCCTTTTGATGATCTGATCAAATTTATTGTGGAATTGTGATCCAAACTTGATAAAATGGTTCATATGAGTTCATAATGTTGATGTGGGTCAAAATTCATGAGGTTTGACTGTCAATTGGCCACAGTTGACTTTTTCCCTAATATAGTTGATTTCTAGGTCAACTGTCCAATTGACTGGGCAAAAATTTGAATCAAGGCTTGAAACTTGGTATGGACAAACTTATGAGTCCAACATGGAGTATGAAAGTCAATTTTGGAATTATAGGTCAAAACATCCCTGTGCAAACTCAAACCCTAATTTGGGTCAACAGTGCAAGGAGGTGTCTTGAGTAGAGCAAACCCTAGCTTGACCTTAACTTCCATGATTCTTGTGATGAGAAATGTTGATGAAATGAGAGGGAAAATTTTGGGGTACAACAGTTTCCCCAGTTCAATCTTCTTGAACCTGAAGAGTTAGATTGGCAAGTTTTGCCTTTCGTGACTCGAAGGTAAAAGAGGATTGGACACTAGAGTGCCTGTAAATTTGCACTCGTCAGAATATAGCTGAGGAAATGGGCTTAAAGATGCCATTTAGAGATGGTAGAATCTTGCTAGAGATGGGATTAAAGATGCCATCCAAGAATGTTTGTTGAATTGCAATGTGGTAGGTCAAAAGAATGAGCATTAAAATGGTATACGTGTCTGGAATGCATTTGAACTTTATCTTGGAGACTAGGTCTGTATGAGAAAAAGAATGGCGTCCGTGTCTGGAGCGTATCTGAGCTGTAACTGTATTTGAACTTTGAATGAATATAAGAATGACTGTCGTGTCTGCAGTGTATCTGTATTGTATATGAATTTGAGATCTGTATGAGTAGCAGAATGACTTCCGTGGCGATTGCACTGGGGAGAATTAAACTGCTGGTGTAAGGGCCAGAATGGCATCTGTGTCTGGAACATATCTGAACTTGAAGTTGATAGTTGAATCTGAATGAGAGATAGAATGGTCGCCGTGTCTGGAGCGTATCTAGTCTGTATCGGATTGCTGAAGTCTGAATGAGTAGTAGAATGACCGCCGTGTCTGGGGTGTATCTGTACTGTATTTGACTTGAAATTCTGAATGAGTAATAGAATGACCGCCGTGTCTGGGGTGTATCCATACTGTATCTGAATAATTGTTAACGATAGCCTTTTAATCTTATCCTGAAAATGGTAAAATGTTAGCTAAAACACAAAGTTATGTTGCATGATATGTATGATGCAATGAACTGTATTTCATCAATGTTTATGATATATGAATGTAATGGATGTGCATGTAAGCTGAGTAGCTGTCTTGTTGAGGAAAATAAATCCTTGATAATCGGAGATAATGAAATCTTTGATTGCTTTCGGGGAAACTAAATCCTTGACCAATGCTGGGGATTCCAAAAATCTTTGAATACTGAAGATGAGAAATCCTTGCTGACTGCTTGGGGATTAAAGATCTCTGATTGTTGAGAATGAGAAATCCTGGGACCACTATTGGGGATTCCAAATCCTTGGTGATTTATGGGGATTAACAAGGCCTTTGACAACTTCTGTAGGGAATAAGAATCCTTCATGACTTTCCTGGGATGTAAGGAAAACTCTAAAAATCTCTACTGGGGAGTTAAAACCTAGGAGGCTTCTGCTTGGAGAAATGAGACCGGGAATCTTCGATCTTGCTGGGAGATAACTCGGTGGGGGAAATGTTCACTATTCTGGCTCCGCTGGGGATAGGATTTTCAGGGTTTTCGGGCTCCACTGGGGATCTTGAAGCTTAACTCTGATGGGAATTTTGAAACCTAACTCAGCTGGGGAATCAAGTTTTAGAATGCACTGGCTCTGTTGAGGATCTTGAAGCTTAACTCCGCTGTGGAAATATACTCCAAATTTTAGCTTTATTGAGGATCTGAATGATGTATCGTTGGGGATTTCTTCTGAAATGGCACAAAGATTTCTTCCTACACCTTCAACCTATCAGTAATTATCCTTTTTCAAATTCGTTTTATTTGTAAGCAATGATTATATTCAAATGCATATGCCTATTTAACAAAACATTGGATGTTTTCAAATAAAACATAAGTGTAAAAAGAAAAGAAAGGAAAGCAAATTTCTGCACTTTGAAGTATCTTTGTATTTAACTTTCGTGAATATATTTGTACAAAGGAGACAGACATCCTAGTAAGAGAATGTTGTCGTAAAAAATTGAAAAATTTTATACAAAAGAAAGATGGCTATGTGTAATAATTCCATGGGATTCCCATTCTGCTATAGCCTTCACAACTCTGAATATCTTGTCCATTTGATGCTTCGTCCGCCGATGACTGGATTGATCATAAGCTTGGAGCTTGTTGGTGAAGAGATTGTTCTTAAAGTGATCCGATGAGACATAGTCATAAGCTTTAATTCCCTAACTTTTGCCTGGACCGCCCTTTCGGGTTTTCGATCCACCGGGAAACCCCTTTTTGCCCAAGTCTCCCTTTCGGTGTTTTCAACTTGCCAGGTGTACAATTTTTTTTTTCTTTATCCCTAATTTTTGCCTGAACCTCCCTTTCAGGTTTTCGATTCACCGGGATGCCCATTTTTGCCCAAGTCGCCCTTTCGGGTTTTCAACTTGCCGGGTTGTTTTATGCGTAGTATCTTTTGACTATGTTTGCGTTCGTAGGGTGCGGCAGGTCGTCGCTGTCCATGGTGGTCAGAATCATTGCCCCACCAGAAAAGATGCTCTTGATCATAAATGGTCCTTCGTAAGTAGGAGTCCACTTGCCCTTGGGATCACTTTGCGGTAAGATGATCCGCTTGGTTACAAGATTTCCGACTTGATATACCTGACACCTGACTTTCTTGTTGAAAGCCTTGATCATCAATTTTTGATACGTCTGACCATGACAAACAGCAGTAAGTCGCTTCTCGTCGATCAAATTAAGCTGATCAAGCTGGGTCTGATTGACCAAATCCTCAGAGTTATCGAAGGCTAAAACAGAATAGTCACCCATGGAATCCAGAGTGGATCACCTGCGTTTGTGAGTGTGGGTGTGTGTAAGGGATAGCCATCCTTAAAACAAACAAAAATGCAAAAGGAAAGAAAATGAACACAACAATTTATAGATGAAAAACGTCCAATGATTCATTAAAACGTGGCATATGATAATGAAGAAGATCAAGCCCTTACAAATGGACCTACATGCCTCGGGCAAGGCATGAGGTGAAAATAGTGTGCAAATTGTTTAGTTATTACAGACCATAAATGGGAAATTGTTCAAAGATAAAATTACTGGTTGATAAAGGTGATGGGAATAAAATCCTTTGCTTCCCAGTTGCTTAGACCCCCTTCGACGGTCAGAAAGATCCAATCTTCAAAGTGGCTCTCTTCATCTTCATCTTCTACAACATTGATTCCATGGTGAGAGATCTTGACGGGTGGTCTTCCAACCTTGGAGCGACGCATAGCCTTTTGTCCTACAGCAGTGAACCCTAACCCAAACTTGTCCGTCTTATAGGGAAAGTCAGGCAATTGTCCCCATATTGTACTCTTCCCCTCCTTAATTACAGCCTCTGCATCCTTGAGAGATGCCATTCTAGATACATGCTTGGGAATGATAGGCACCTCAACCATTGTCTTCGCAACTGCTACCTCAGGAGAAACTTCCTCAAAATGTTAGAAAGGCGTTTCGATGAACTCGCCATCCAACTCCACATATCGGAAGGAATTGAGATGACTTATCATGTACTCTTCCTCCCCGTGCACTGTTATTATCTTACCCTTAACATGATATTTCAGCATTTGGTGCAAAGAGGAGGTAACTGCCCCGGCATAATGGATCCACGGTCTTCCTAACAAACACGAATATGACGGGAGGATGTCCATCACGTAAAAGGTGGAGTTGAAAACTTTTGTGCCTACTTTGATAGGAATATCAACCTCTCCATGAACCATTCTTTTGGACCCATCAAAGGCCCTAACAACGATGTTACTAGGTTTGAGGGTCAATCCTTCGCAGTCCAAACAGTCTAAGGATTTCTTCGGTAGCACATTCAGGGAAGAACCAGTATCAACTAAGACATGGGAGAGGGTGGTTCCCATGCATTCAACTGATACATGTAGCGCATCATTGTGTTTCCATCCTTTGTAAGTCAAGTCAGCATCGAAAAAGCCAGGGCCATTATCAACAGTAAGACTGGCCACACACTCCTGAAACTGGTCAGCCGAAGTCTCTTGGGGTACATGTGCCGCCTTCAAGAATTTGATTAGGGCCTTAGCATGGGCCTCGGAACAGAGCAGAAGAGCCAGCATTGAAATTTTAGAAGGGGTCTTCCCTAGCTGTTCCACAACATCGTAGTCACTTTTTCTGATTATTTTCAAGATTTCATCCATTTCTTTCTGAGTGGTTTTGGGGATAACCACAACATGAGCCTTCGTCCTGACAGACACTTCTAGTATCCCCTTACCCTTATCGGTAGTATCAACAGGTGGTCTTTCTTCAGGAGTATCCAATTCTTCAATCATTGGGCCTTGCACAGATGGTCCAACAGGTACAAAAGCTTTCAAGGGTCCGAAAACTGCTCGAGGGGGAGCAATCTCCGGAGAAAAGATCCGACCGCTGCGGGTTATCTTGCTTGTACCCGCAATGTTCCCTATACCAGGGCTTTCTTCTTCAGAAATCTCTTAGACTGTTTCGATTTGTTTGATACCATGGTAGAAGATTTCTCCCCCATAGTTCCATGGTATCGTTTTGCTGGATTGGTACGGGACAGATCCCAGCATGGTGATCTTTAATGGTACAAATTTTGAGTTGGGTGTAATCCTGACAGGATTTTTGCAAGCCTTGGGAGGATCGTCGGAAATGGTTATGATTGCAATATCATTGGTTGAAGTAGCAAAAGTAATAGGAGTAACAGGACTGAAGGTATCAACAGGGGTTTTTTGGAAAAGTATCTCTTGAGTATCCATCAGGCGTTGGACACCTCATTTCAACATGGGACAGTCAGCTCGTATGTTCAAACAAAAATAACAGTCCTTCCCATAGCCTGGGAATATCCCGGCTCTCATCAACTTCTCTTTAATCACTAACAATGGAGTCAACAGATCGGCAACATCAGTAACATGGAGGTCTTCTATAACAACATGAACATTATGGCCGTGCTTGGGCATCAGAGCAGATATAACATTGGGCTTCTCAGGAGCATCAAATTCTACTTCTTTGGCATCAATCAGATCCTGGATTTTGTTCTTAAGCGCCCAGCAATTATTGGTATCGTGCCCAACACTATCAGAATGGTAAGCACATTTGGAGTTGGAGTGGTAGTATGGAGAGGTGGTGTTAGGGTTCTTTGGCGCTTCCTTCAAACTGGTAAGATTCAGCTTCAACAAATGAGGGAGTACCTGAGCGGGCGTCATGTTGATTCGGGTGAACTGTTGTTGTGGCCTTTCTACCCGTTGTTGATTAGGTCTCGATTGATTACCGCGAGGTTGATCATTTGAAGAATTTTGAATCATCACAACCCCTACAGTTGGCCGGCGCTCGGTTCTTCCCTGACCCTTCTGAGAATACACATCAGAGGCTTCCTTCTTAGCTGGGAAGGGTTTCTTAACAACTGTGGATGCGGAAGCATCCTTTTGAATCTTTC
Source organism: Vicia faba (assembly GCA_948472305.1). Taxonomy (NCBI): domain Eukaryota; kingdom Viridiplantae; phylum Streptophyta; class Magnoliopsida; order Fabales; family Fabaceae; genus Vicia; species Vicia faba. Next base: position 431,716,376 of record OX451738.1, read on the forward strand.
CACTTCTAATCCCGGCCTCGACCCTTTCGTCGGTCAAAATTATTTCAGTAAATCCTGCGGAAGAACTCCCGATTAGATGATTGAAAAAGGGGCTAGACAGGGTCCCCAGAAACATGTCAACTAACTCTCTATCTGACAACGGTGGCTGCACCCTTCCATCCAGATCACGTCACTTCTGGGCGTACTCTTTAAACCCTTCATTGGAAGCCATCCCAATACCTTGTAACTGAGTACGAGTGGGCGCCAAATCAGCGTTGTACTGATACTGACGGTAAAAAGCAGCTGCTAAGTCCTCCCAATTGTGAACCTCTGATCTCTCGAGTTGATAGAACCAATCCAAATGTGTTCCAGACAAACTGTCTTGAAAAAAATGTACCCAGAGGTCCTTACCGGATGAGTGGGGTTGGATCTTTCTGACATACGACCTCAGGTGCATCTTTGGGCAAGATAGACCATCGTACTTAGCAAATGTTGGTACCTTGAACTTGGGAGGGATAACAATCCCAGCTACCAGCCCTAGTTCTTCAAAATCCAAACCAGTGACCCTCTACAACTCCATGGCTGCCAATCTATCTTCAAGATTCTTATATTTATCATCCACTGGAGGATACTGTTGTTCGGAGTAGTCTTCGTCTTCTTCCTCTTCCTCCTCTTCAACCTCAGATTCAGAAGGTACAACAGCCCCCTTCCCTTTACCAGCCCCTTCGTCAGACATTGAGGGGAACTCAAGAACCTTCCTAGCATTGCTCTCAAACCTTCTTCCAAAAGTGGCTACCCCAGGTCTCTTTTTCTTTTTCTCTTTATTCTTCTCCAACAAAGCTTTGAGGTCCTCTTGACCCTTTGCCAAGATCATGAGGAGTTGCTGGAATTGTGAACTTTGTGCCTGCAGATCCTTTACCGTCTGCTCCAAATCCATCTTGCTGAAATAAACATCAGAAATATGAGGAAACCTGGTATGAAGACCTGTTTATGCGTGTGATGAATGGTATTTTATTCATGTAATGCATTCAAGGATTCAGAAATTCAAATTTGTTGCAAACAAAAAGGAACGCACATCATATTAAGAAGAAATTGTTAGTACATAAGTGCCCCATGGGCAAAACATTACAAAATTCTTAATGTAAAAAGACATTGCGCATCCTCTTTGGTGCAATGTAAGTGTTGAGAGTTTCCTCCTCATGAAGTCGGAGGGTAAGCTCCAAAACCTTCTTCTCACTGGCATAGAAGTTGGCTTCAAAAGTATCTCGTTCTTCCTTGAGTTGGATCCAACTCTTTTGCATTTCTTCCCATGATGTTGGCATGTCAGGATGTAGGATGGTGTATGGGACCTCTCCTTCCGTAACAGGCTCTTTGATCACGTGGAGAATGTGAGGATATGATATCATAAGACTCTAGGCGCGGGTTCGTACCCACTTGAGGTAAGGCTCAAGGGGGATGGAATTCTTGTGCCCTAGTGTCTTACTATCCACCTTGTTGGGCATCCTCCAAGCTCTGATGAACCTTTGTCGAAGTCCTTGCGCATCGTTGTCGAAGTCAAAAACTAGGTCAGGAATTAGCATGTCATGAGGGCCATCCCTCCGAGCATATCCAAATTGTCTCAAAGCTAGACAGGGGTTGTAGGTAATGCCTCCCCTAATGCCAAGTAGTGGGACATTAGGGAATTCCCCACAACGATCAATGATGATGACATTTTCTCTAGACCGAGAACACCAATGTACATCAGAATGTGTGAGGATCATCAATCGTTGTGACCACCTTAAACCCTGCTCATTCTTCAAAACTGATTGTGGAAGGTGAGAAATAAACCACCTTGCTAGGAGAGGAGTACAACACATGAGAACACCTCTTTTCCTCATTGTTCGTGTGTAAAATGAGTGTAGGATGTCCCCAAGCAATATAGGTGTAGGATTCCTGGATATGAAAATCTTGACAGTATTCACATCTATAAGTTGGTCAGGGTTTGGGAACAAGACAAACCCATAGATAAGGAGTGCCACAATCTCTTTAAAGGCTTGTAGATCAAGAGAATTCCAGCAGTCTTGGGCCTTCTCGAACAGAAACTTTGCCAAGAAACCCTTGACACCACTTCTGGTTTCCCAATGCCCCTTGATGTCATATGGTTGAAAGTGTAATGCTTGAGCAACATCTTCAGGCTTTGGTTCTTTTTCCGTACCGTTGTAGGGTAGTTGATTAAGAATAGGAATTCTCAAGAGTTGAGAAAATTCCTCCAAAGTAGGCACCAACTGGTAATCAAGGAATGTGAAACAGTGGTGTAGGGGGTCAAAGAACTGGAAAAGGACTTTCATCATGTCTTCTTCAATGTTGGTGTTGACCAAGTTGAGGAGTCTACCATGTCTTTCACTGAAGAGAGAATTCTCTGGAATTCTGGAAGTAAGCTCCTTGAGTTGAGGAGGGATTCTCACAAGGTTGACTTGAATTGTTTTCCTGCGAAGAGATTCCATGACCTACAAAACAAGAACAAAGATGAAGATCCAAACCCTTGAAATGGTTAGTGGATGCATATGATGCTTTATGATGTTCATGATGTATGCACAAACACATGTACAAGCAAGTCACACAAAACCCTAGTTTCAGGCTTGCATGAGGTTTCACAGGTAAGTACCCTATTGAGTTTAGTTGGCTCAAAACCTGACCTATAAATAGTAACCGGGTTCTAAAGAGCTCAATATCACTGGATTGTTTTCTATGTTCATTGTTTTGGTTTAGCCACTTAACTAGCGACCAAAATATTCCAAGAAAACAACCCTCAATGAGTATAATATCGAGTATCTACCAACTTCGGACTGCACCAAAGCCGGTCATCTCACTACCCCTAATGAAAGGCCAAGATGGTCAAGTAAGATTCTAAGAGTTCATTAGTGCTTTATGACATCACTCAGCAGCCCTGTATTCTCTTTGATTGACTCAAAGGCTACCGGTACTCACAAATATGTCACACTAATATAGCTATTGCTTCAACCGTGTCGGTATACCCCGCACAGTTTCCACAACGTATTGCTATTTACCTATGATTGTTTCCCAAATCCGGGTGGAGGATTTCAAGCCCAAACAAGAGAACCAAATGTAAAGCAATCAAAGCAAACAATAATCATGCAAAGGGTGATCTAAGCCCAAAGGTTACTCCACTTTTAAAGATGTCCCCAGCAGAGTCGCCAGTTCTGTGATACGGTGGGAGAACTGACTTGGGATTTTGCGTTTGTGTTTGCAAATGTTTTGGTTTAGCAAGAGTCACCACCGACTTTTTATTTTATCCTAAGGAAAGGTCAAAAAGCACAGGAAAGACCTTTGAGATGTTTTCTTGGGTTCAGGGAGTAGATTATAGAAAGGGAAGGTATTAGCACCCTTTCTATCCACGGTTATCCATGGGCTCTTAGTTACTTGCTTAGATCACTTGCTTTGCTTTTCAATTTTTTGAAATGGTGCTCTTCAATTGTTTGAAATGGTGCTTTGTGTGTGATTTTGAAAGATGTTTTGAAAAGAGGCCATCGTTGTGGCAACCTTTGTAATAATTCTTGTTTGAATGTATACAAAGGTGTTTTTGTCTTTTGAAAAGTTTTCAATGTTTGAAAGTAGGGTTTTGAAATTGTGTTGTGAAGTGTGTTTTGAAAATAGCAAGGATGTTTTTTGCAAGTTTTGATTAACTAACTAAGAGTTGTCTACCCTATTTTACTCAAAGATCTTTCTTATGTTTTTAACCCTTTTTAACAGTGTTGTTTCACCATTGTATTTGGTGAACAACCTTGTGTTAGGATGTTAACGGGACAGGCGCGGGTCATCGTATAGACCATGATAGCAATAGTGTCAAGTATTTTTGGCAATTTTCTTGAGGGACTTGATCATTTTGTTTAGGCAACTCAGATAGCGTCATCGAGGGACTATGATCTTTTGTTTTGTTTTTGTTTTGCCAAAGTACTTGATATGCATATCATGGCCCATTTTTGAAGGCAACAAGTGGATTGAAACCCTAGGGGTGCAAGTGTGCATTGTGTTTGTTTTCATGCATTGTTATCTTGGATTAGGTCAAGCTATTTGTTGATTTTATTTTGCATACAAACCCTAGGTCTAATCATGGCATAATTGAAAGCTTTAAAGGTGCGAGAATTTAAATTCTACACTATTACAACATGATATAGGGAGGGGGGTACAAATTTGAATTGGGGATTATTTTGCAAGAAATTAAATCCTAAATTATTACAACCAAATTGAATGTATAAGATACAATATTTAAATGTACAATAATTAAATAAAATACAATAAATAAATGTTAGACAAAATGTGTTATGCAAAAAAAGATTTTTATGTATGTAAAAAGTATTTTTAAATGTGAAGTGTAAATAATAATAAAAAGTCAATTTTAATCATTTTTGTTCTTTAGGGCAAAAACCCTAATTTCTTAAATAAATAATATTATTTATTATTTATATACAATAATGTATTAATTTGTACAAAAAATAAAAGTATATTGAAAAAAGGTATTTTTTAGTATAAAATATTAATAAAAATAAATTGTATTATTTTTGTGTTTTTTTTGTTCTAATTATTTAACAAAATATATTATATATGTATATATATGTATTAAATATATTAAGTGTGTATAAAAATAACATAAATTATTTACAAAATGTATATATTTCAATAAAATATTTCCAAATATGTATAAAAATAATAAATAAAAATAAAAGTATTTTTTACATTATTTTTACATTTAAACAAAAGTAAATATAAGGTATTTAATGTATTAATACTAGGAATAATTAAAATAAATTCCAAATAAATACCAAAAATTTATGAAAATAATTTTTTAGTATTTTTTATATTACAAAATAAAATATCAAAATCAGAACTGAAATAAAAATGCAAAAATGACAAATATACAAGAAATGGGCCAGGGGGTGTAAAAAGAAAAGAGGGGGGGTGCCAAAAGTAAGCCTGTACAGGCCCAGCCCAGAAGCAACTTCATCTTCTTCCTCAGTTCAAAACACGCGTGTTCTGTACATCAAATGCTATCTCCTGATTCCTTGCTTTTTTGACAAAACTCATAACATGAAACTTGTAGAGCATCAAACAACAAATCTAACCATATAAAAAACTTAAGCTAACTCTCAAAGATCAGAGAGAATTTCTCTGGCCCTAATTCTTGACCTAGTTTTTTCAGAAAGTTCATGAACAAAATTCTTCTAGCACGATTAATATAAATGAAAACTAAGCACATGTATGGTTTCAGGGCTATGAATACAACATCTTTCATTCACAAACCTAAGTCTAACTATTCCTAAATAGAGAGATAGAAGTTCATGAAATACATGTTTCAGTTGACTTCGAGCTGGACAATGCAACTACTTCCAAGGGTGCTTGAGGTTCTTTTGAGCTTGCCTGAGGTCCAAAGAAGCTTTCCCAATGCTTGGTTTGTTTTGAAGTAGCCTGAATCGTGCTACAGAACTCAACCTGCAAAGCTTCCAAACAAAAATGGCAATGTGTGTTAATGGTGTTACAGCTGGCAATGGAGGTCTGGAATAGTTTAGGTGAGTTGAACGGAAGGTATTGGAACAAATTTGAGGCAAAACGCACGAGGGAAAGTGGAGATGGAGGTGGTTCTGTAGGGCTTGCCCTGTTTTGCAGAAAAACAGTGATTTTGTGTACAAGGGGGTTTAAGGGGTCAAGGGCTCGTGTTTCTGACTTATTAGGATATGCAAAACTTGTTTGACAACTTTGTCTTTGTTGGTTTTTATCAGATGTGAGAGATACAAGCTTTTGGCCCTTTTACTTGTTTTGAAAGCAAAGTTGGAAGTGAAGTGTGATAGGCCTATACAGGCTATCTCAAAGCATGCACCAACTCCTTGTACCTTTGCCTAAGTTTGTGGAACCTGTTTGCTGCAAAGAAAGAAGTTCAAAGCTCAAGAAAGACAACTTTGCAAAAGTTCATGCTTTATGAAAATGGAAGTGTGATGTTTATGCTTAAAATGGAAATGTTCAATGTACAAAGCTCTCTTGATCAGAACAATGCCAATTCCAATGTATTTGCATTAAATTTTTTAGTGTAAGTTGGTTTAGAGGACTGTAATCATGTACTAATCTAGTTTGGTTTGAAAATGCAAGTTGTATGAACATGTATTGGCCATGGATCAAAGTGAGTTTTTGCCAACTTCAAGCATTCGATTCTCCCTAACCACAAAGGTGTTTGAGGAGTTCTTGGACAATTTGAAAAGCTTGCAACATGTACTATAATACATCTTTAAAATGCAACTTGAAACTCCAAATGGAACTATGTGAAAAATGGCCAAGAAAACGGGTCAAAATCCTGCCTAAACTAGGGCAAAATTTCTCAAAGTTAAAAGTTTTAGGTACCCTTGTTCCAAAAATCATAACTTGGGATACAAGCTTCTTTTGAGAAAACTTTGTGAATAAAAGTTGTAGACTTTGTGATGGAATACAACTTTCATGTTTCAAGTTTTGTTTGAATCCATTTGCATCTTGGTGAAAAAATGGGACAAAGTTAAGAAAAAATAAGAAAATTTTATAACTTAGAAAAATTCTAAGTTATGAAAATTTTCCATTTTAAACCCTAATTTGCATTTTTCGGTTTCTTGATGAAAAAGTTTCATAATTTGACATTTCTTGATGAAAAATGACCCTTGACACTTGATTTTGACCAAAAAGTCAAAGTTTGACTTTTCAGTATACAGTTAAATTTTGATCAGTTGATTGAAAAATTCATTTGTCAATCTTATGCATTTGAGATCTTTTGAACTTGTTGATTGGGTAAAGACAATTTCATTGAGTCCTTGAGTCTATGGTTGATCTTGATTTGACATTGGCTAGGTCAAACAGTCAAAATTGCCTTTGTACAGTCAAAACCCTAAAAATGACCATTTTGCCCTTTTGATGATCTGGTCAAATTTCTTATGGAATTGTGATCCAAACTTGATCAAAAGGTTCATATGAGTTCATAATGTTGATGTGGGTCAAAATTAATGAGGTTTGACTGTCAATTGGCCACATTTGACTTTTTCCTCAATACAGCTGATTTCTAGGTCAACTGTCCAATTGACTGGGCAAAAATTTGAATCAAGGCTTGAAACTTGGTATGGACAAACTTATGAGTCCAACATGGAGTATGAAAGTCAATTTGGGCATTGTAGGTCAAAACAACCCTGTGCAAACTCAAACCCTAATTTGGGTCAATAGTGCAAGGAGGTGTCTTAAGTAGAGCAAACCCTAGCTTAACCTTGACTTCCATGATTCTTGTGATGAGAAATGTTGATGAAATGAGAGGGAAAATTTTGGGGTACAACAGTACTATTATCCAATAATAACTGAATATCTCTTCTTACAACGGGACAACCTCGAGAATCTCTACAGCAAACCCGATAAGATCCATAAAGGTGTTCTAATTAACCATCCATGTGGTAGAAGGTAGCGTGTATTTGCACCAAATCATCATTCATATGGTTCATATCAAAGATCCAGAATTCTCCGGGACACCCGAAGACCATGTTCACTTCTGCCTTGTATTCTGCCCTAGGCCCGATTATATAATTGAGGCCTTCATCCATCATTTCCTATTAATCAGCCTTTATCTTATCACACCCTTGTATATTCGTACTGGAAATACCACAACCAGCATGACCATGCGTATAGTAACTAAACTTGCAGAGGTCAGCGTGCATCTTTAGCAAATCTCCCCTAACCAAGTTGATATCAAAGATCTGGAAATCCCCTGGACAACCAGCAACCATGTTGATAGAATTTTCTCCTTTATGTTTTGTAAAAGGATTATCTTTTATGTTAGGGACGACATCTTTAAAAGATAAAAGGCCAGATCTCACCATACTTTGTACCTCTGATTTCAGAGGATAACAGTTTTCCATATTATGCACTAGTGCACCCTGATGAAAAGCACATGTCTGATTTGCCTTATAATACCAAGGTAAATGTGATGGTATAGCGGGGGGTGGCCTGGTCTGGATAACCTTTTTCTGAATCTATATTAGGAGTAACTCTGCATAGATCATTGGGATATATCCAAAAGGCTCTCTCTCCTCTGATTTTGCCCTTGATTTCCCTGAGGGGCTGGTCTTTGATAAGCGACTGTGCTCAGAGCTGTATTGAGAACTGGAGTTACCGAAATAACTTTTTGGTGGCGTTGATGATTTCTTCTAGGAGGACTAACCCTTCTCTCTTGAATAACAACATTTGTCTCTCTTTCTTTTTAACAAAACCGTATAATGGTTTCTTCGTACTGCTAGAATTTTCACTTCTTGTCAAACGACCCTCTCTTACAACTTCTTCCAAAAGGACACCCATGCCCACCATCTCGGTAAAATCACTTGGCGCACTCGCCACCAATCTTTCATAATAGAAAGAACCTAGAGTCTTTAGAAAAATCTCCATCATCTCTTTATCTTCCATTGGAGGAATCACATGGGCGGCTACTTCACGCCATCTCGGAGCATATTCCTTAAATGACTCTTTGTCCTTCTGGACCATTGCCTTGAGTTGATCACGATCAGGTTCCATGTCCATATTATATTTGTACTATCTAATAAATGCTTCACCCAGGTCGTTGAAAGTATAAACATTGGCACTATCCAGGCTCATGTACCATTTCAATGTTGTACCAGTCAAACTATCTTGAAAAAGTGAATTAATAAGCGTTGATCATCGGTGTGAGTGGACATCCTTCTCACATACATCACTAGGTGAGCACGAGGACAATTATTTCCCTTGTACTTCTCAAATTCCGGTACTTTGAATTTCACAGGTATTTTCACATTTGGTACCAAACACAAATCATTCACATTTTGTCCAAACAATTCTTTTCCGCGAAGGGCCTTCATTTCCTTCAGCATCTCATTGAAATGGTCTTGGAAGTCATCCAAACGGTTATAGAAACCGATTCTTTCACTCGAAGAAGGAGTAGGACGATAAAATTCATCATTCACAAATGACACAACATTCACCGAAGGAGGTGCGACATAGTGAATCTCATTTCTAGCAGTGGGAGTAATATGTACTACATGAGCTACAGGAGAAGCAACATCCTGAGAAAATGGAGCAACCTGAGCATCTTGATTATAAACTTCTTGCATTAAGTTCTTTGGAATTCCCCATGGATAACCCTGAGGCATATGATTCTGAACAATAGTAACTAGAGTAACAGAAACAGGAATTGTCGGAGCTTCGGAAGTAACCGTTGTTTGTTAAGGTTTAGAAAGTGGTGGTTGATTCTGAGAAGCCACCTACGATTCCACCAAAGCAGTGAGATTGGCCATACCATCCTTCAGAGCAGTAAATTCTTCACGTAACTCGCGATTCTCTTGTTCTAGATTATCCATCTTTCTTATGAAATTGGCCCGAGTATTGTACTGGTGAGACAACTTTCTATTGAAGTAAAGAAGCACAGTAAGACACCTAGATATGAACAGAAATGCAAGAAGTATGTACAATATAATGCATGATATGCAATGCGCATGATTTATTTTATTATTAATATTTCAAGGAACTCAAAGATTTATAGACAATTTGCAAATATTAAAGTACTAACACATTTGAAATACTGAAAATCTCATTAAAATAACTTCAAAACAAATTACAACTTTTAGTAAAAGTTTTAATAATCCCAAGTACAAGATAAGATAAAAATCTAAGACCCTAAGATAGAAAATATGATGAAGATCACTCCATACACTGACGTTTCTCTATGAGTCTTGCAATATGAGCCTTCAACGACTTGTTTTCTTCTGCATACCTGTTGGAGACCTCTTTCCAATCACCAGAGTCGGGAAGTGAGCAACTAGGTCTTGACTGAGCTCTAGAGGAAAAAAAATCTTCTTGCCTCTCCATCATCTCTATAACACGACTCTCAATAATCTCGATTAGGTCATCTTTCTCTTTCAAGCCCCTCTAAATTCTGACACTTATTCTTCCAAGCCTCCTTTTCCTACTGCATCCTCACTAGGGAAAGCTGAAGCTCTTTCATCTCATCTAATAGGGGAGGAGTGGTCTTTAGAAACATATCAGGCATGGGTGCTTCACGGGAATACGACATCTTTAACTGGATGGATCTTGCTTGTACCCACTGGATATAAGGCTCCAAAGAAACAACCCCTCTAGGTCCTAAGTCCTTCCTGCTCTTCCTGTTAATGTGATGACAAGCCTTCATAATATCCTCTTTAGCTTACTTATGAACCTCGCCGTCTTTAAGGAAGAAACCACTCAGATGAATACTATTTGGCTTATTCCTCATCGGATATCCAAGCTGTCGTCGTGCAAGAGCGGGATTGTAGTTAATTCCTCCCTTTATACCAAGAAGACGTACATTGGGGAAACTACCACAACTGTCAACAATCTCTACATCATGGTAAGCCTGATGGTACCAAACAATATTTGAATGAGTGAGGGCCATAATCTTTGGAGCTCAACGAGGTTCCTTTCTGACATCCCAGAAAGCATCAGACCTAGTAAGTGAGAAATAACCCACTGATACAACAAAGGCGTGCAGCAAATGATCACCCCTCCATGGTAAGAATCCCAAAGAAGAATAGAGTAATAGTCATCACCCAATAATGTAGGAACTGGATTCCCAATCATAAAGATCATAATGGCATTGATATCCACAAACTTGTCGACATTGGGAAATAAGAACAACCCATAGGCGAGTAAAGCAAAGATGGCCTCAAAAGCAACTGTACTCTTCATCCTAGCAAAGTAATGGGCTTTCTCCAATAATAACTGAGTGGGTAATCCTCTAATCCCTCCTTTGGTAGTCATGTGGGCTTCAACCTTAGACTTCCCCAAATGGATCAAAGCAGCAATCTCATGGGATTTTGGGTCCCCCTCCAAATCGATAAAAGGAACATGATCGGTAATAGGTAAACCCAATAGATAAGAATACTCTTCCAATGTAGGCATCAACTGATAATCAGTGAAAGTAAAGCATTGATACGTCAGATCATAGAACTGGACCAAAGTCGAGAGAATACCCTCCTTCATCCTGAGCTTCATAACAGAAATGAAGGACCCATACTTCCTCCGAAAATTTGTAGAACTCTCGATCTCGAGAATCAGACTCATCAACTCATTTATCTTGGGATCCTTGAAAATGTACTTCTTATTCTTTCTTTTTCTAGAATCCATAGTCAAAAAGTACTTGAGATATTTGCAAAGAGTACACTTTTAAGTCCCTTGAAACATGATGTTTTAAAGGATGCTCATGGGTGCATGAATGTATGATGCAACAATCATATACAAGATCACAAACATAGGGTTCATAGGTTCAACTTCACGAGCATGAGGTTAAAGGTATTATCTACAAGGTAAGGTCTAAAAGTTTATCACCTGCCAAACAAGGTTCTAAGAGGTTCCCAAAGTTTACATCCTTCCTTCGGATATTACCAACGTCCTGATTGACTCGGTAATTAGTAATATTCTCAAGAAAAACTCATCTGAGTGTAGTATCGTGTGACAACCATTTCTAGAATACTCCATCATAGCTTCCGGAATACACCTAAAAGGCAAATATGGGTTAAAGGTTCTACGGTCCTCAATTTAAGCAGGCTCCCAGGTCGAAAGCAGCACGTCTTCCTGATTACTCAGTAAATGACACTACAATCAAAGGGAACTCCATTGAGTGGGGGATCTCATGTCTCATTTTTTGGGATTACTCTCTCAAAGATAGCATGACTATACCATCCGTCCTATCTTAAGTTTTCCCAAGTCCGGGTAGAGGACTTATGAGAAATCACCAAGCATCCTGAAAACCAGGAAAATCCAGACAAACATATATATATATATATATATATATATATATATATATATATATATATATATATATATATATATATATATATATATATATATATATATATATATAACACATAGTATACAACAAACAAAAGCATATACACAAATAAGCAAAGATAATCTTAACCCACTTAGGGATGGACCAACAATAGGTCTAGTTGTCCCCAGTGAAGTCACCATTTTTTCTGTAGCGGTAGAAATATTGAGACTAAGCCATTGAATTGACTTGACTCACACAGATCAAATAAAAATCACCACCGTGCTTTATTGTTTCCAAAGGAATTGAAAAAGAGAGAATAACCCAAAATAGGGGGAGAGAATTGTTCGGGGGTTGGTTATGCAAAAGGAATGTATTAGCACCCTAAACATCTACGGTACTCCGCAGGAACCTCTTTGAAAATCTGTGTATTTTGGCTATAAAATTTGTATAAAAATAGATTGTGGAGATGAGAAAAGAAATATTTTTATAACTTTTGCACTCGCCATGGTTGCGAACCTTTAGTGCCTATGCACCGCTTTTCGTGCAATAGGGGATCATGGTACTCGTAGTTCACCTTTAAAAAGTTTAAAACACAAGCGTGTTGGTTATTTTTAAGAGATAAGACATCATCATCGTATTCGAGTGGAAAACATACTTACTACCCACGATTATGAGAAAGGAGAATTTGTGTCATCTTAAAGTGGAGGATATAGCTTGAATTTTAAAATCAACAAAGCCTCACTCAACACCCAAGTGGAAAATATCTCACTTTACTACATATCGTAGAAGTATAATAACTCGCATCATTACAAGAATTGACAAGAGTCTAATCTTTTGAGAAAAGTTTTTAAGGTAAAAAGAAAGAGTGGCAAAATGGTTTGAATGAGATTGATTGACTTTTAGTCTTCTCACAAAAATGTCAAAGTATTGTTAAATTGTTTAAGGTTTGATTAAGAAAATACTTTTGAAAATACATGGACCTAAGTCCAAGTTTATTACGAAATCGGTTCAAGTTTAAAAACAAGAAGAGTTTTCAAAAGGAGGGAGAATATTTTTGAAATTAAAGAAGATGGGAGGAGATGAAGGGACTATCCTAAAAGAATAAGGTAAAAGCTAGGGAAAATAACCGTCTAACCAACAAGAAGCCAATAATTGATACAATGAGTCAATGTAGAATTCTCATCCTTTAGATTTGAAACCAAACAAGAAAAGATAATAAACCTCTTAAGAAAACCAAGCTTAAATTGCATTAAGTCTTCACAAAAATTGGGCAGAGTAATGGATGTATACATATGAATTTCGGATCATAGACAAAGCATGTAATCACAATAAGTTGCACAGAAAGCAAACAAACAACCCAGTGTCTTAGAGTAAACCCCAAGAGCTCCATACAAAATAACAGTTGAGGTCACAAGGTCTCAAGGTAGGTCAAGGTCTCTAATCCTAAGTCCAAGAAGTCCATCACTCCATAATGCCAAGGATAGTAACCAAGTAGTCCAAGTAACATTAAATTTTTTTATGGTTCAAGTTTATTATTAGGTATCTTCAAAAAGAAATGAGAGGCTCAAGTGAGCAAAATAAAAATGACATAAAATTAAATGCTCAAGTGAGCAAAGATGAAAATAGCATAAAATGTAAATGCTAAAATAAAATGGTACATAAAGTAAAGACATAAAATAAAAGCATAAAATAAGAGGGCATAAAATAAAAGTCAAATGTTAATGAATTAGTAGTTAGTTGAATGACCATCTTGAAACTTGCATTTAAAACTCATTAGAGGATTGATAAAATCAAAGCCTCTCAACAATAAGTTCCATTTGCTTTTTGTCAAGTATATCGTTCACTTTTAAAATCTCAAGGCAACAATAAATGATCAATGATGTTTAAGTGATTCATTTTGACCAAAGCTTAGGAGGATTCATTAGAGGATGATAAGACCAAAGCCCCCTAACAGTGAATCTCAAGGTTATTGGATCAAAAGATTCAAATTAACATACTTGGGCTTACAAATATGGGTTTGGGCCACGAATGATCATTTCTCGAATTGGGACAAACTTTTTAGCGCTATGTTAAGCAATCATAAGTGGACTTATATAGAAGTCACACCTATTTTGAGGTTGGTCAATAGGAATCTATGTACCATATGTTTGGAGAAATAATATGTAGATTATTTTCCAACAACATGTAGCACAAGTGAGAAGAGGATAAGATGAAGAGGGATAGGATAAGAATTAAACCACATTTGAACTAAAAATTAAATCAAGCCATCATTAAAATCATCCATCCATTTTGGTGGAGTTAAACTCAACACCCAAGATCCAATGACGTTAATGAAGCTCATGATTAAAATCTGATAGTCCAAGATCAACTAGAATATATACAAAATGAAATTGTATTTAAAAATAAAGAAAAAGATTTTTTAAAATGGTTTTTAAATGGAAATAAAAGGTGAAAATAACAACTATATTCAAAACAATCAAGAAAAATTCGATGAGACCGTAAAAAAATAAAAAATGAGCTCAAATATTTTTATAAAAAGTTTGGTAATTTTTTAAAATCAGAAACTATTTTTAAAATTAAAAGAAATAGGCAAAATAAATCAAAAATTGTGAAAAATAGTAAAGCCAGAAATAAAAATAAAATTAGGTCACCAATATTTATCAAGAGGTCATTGGATCCTTCCATGTTTTTTCCAGAATTTAAAAGTTAAGAAAAGTATTTTTAAACATTTAAAACAATTCAAATAAAGTGAAAAATATAAAAAATATCAAAACACAAAATAAAATTATGAAAAAATAATAATCATAAAAAGAAAAATCAAAAGTATTTTTAAGATTTTATTTGGATTTCTTAAAGTTAAAATGAATTTTTTATGAATTTTTGAAGTTTAAAACAAATAAAATATAAAATCAGAAAACAAAATAAAAACCAAAAAGATATAGACCATTGGATGAGAGTCAAAACACGTTAGTAAGCTAATCCAATAGATCAGACGCGTTGTGCATATCATGGTCCTCAGGAAATAACACACGTGATCAATTATTAAACGGATTTGAAAAAAATGCGTGGCAATTTGTCATTGGTTAAAGACAGACACGTAGGTCGTCTTCAACCTTCGTCCAAGAAATTTACAGGTTCATGAAATGGAAAAATTAGAGCTCGAGACTAGTGCCATTCGCTTCGTTTCTTTAAGACGATTCCAATGGTACCCTCCCAAAAAATTTATGTAACGTGTACCTCAATCGTTTTGGAAGGAAAGATTTAAAAAGGGATTTGAAAATTCATGGCCAAAACTCACTTCCAGTTGAAAATAAATGTTACAACTAGAATCAGAATGATGAGAGCTTCATTACAGTATCAAAGTTTGAGAGAATTTGTGAAGGAATCTACCTATTGAAGTTCAAATTTAGAGTTATGAAACTTGACTTGGCTAGCACGATTTAGGAAGTCTTAGAACTTGGTTCTTCTTCTGTTAGCTTCAGTGAGGTTCAAGGATGAAGAATTGACAAAGAAAATGGATTGAGGAAAACTGTAAAATCAAATTCGAAGTTGCAAAAAAGTGGGTTCAAGAGGAAGTTTGACAGGGTGATTCTGGCTCTCTAAGCTTGAGAAAATGAATGAGGTATGACCCTCTATTTATAGGGAAACTAATGGAATGCTTAAGCGTGTTAAATGATGAAGTTTGGAGGGAAATCTTGTGAAGTTGCAAACATGAAAAGTGTAACTTATATTTTGCTCAAAACTTAACCAAAGCTTGCGCTTCAATGTGCTAATCACTTCTGGTAGTTCATTAAACATGATTAGAAGTGAAAACGCGCATGAATTTTGTGTTTCGAGGCCAAATCAAGGATTTCAAATTCTGACTTTGCAGAAAACTTCAGTTTCAAGGTACCATCTTTGAATCAATGGTGTGCACAATTTAAGGAACCTTAGGACTTAATTCTTGATGCATTGGAAAGATGAGATCACAAACTTTACAATGTGTAAAGAATGGAATCAAATGGATGCTTGAACTGAAAGTTGTGATGAGTCAAAGTTGGGAAAAAGATGTTGACCTTTTGTACTTAGAAAAATTCTAAGTTTTTTCTTCAAAATGACCTATAATATTTTGCATCCAAACATGGCCTTCCATTTAAAATTTTCTCTTGACCAAAAAATATGGCATGAAGTAGACTTCTTGAATGACATTTTGAGACTTGAACCATTTAAAAACTCCAAAATTGAGAAAGTTATGACTTGGTGAAGTTGGTGAAAATTCATGAGATGACCTATAATCTTTTGCATCCTTAGGGCATCTTCCATCCATTTAAAAGCTTAGAACATAAATAAAGAGTTAAAGTTCACACCTTTAAGATCATTGTGGAAAAAGAGTAGGTTTAAGGAGATAAAAATTGACCAAATTATGATCTTTTGAAGTCACATAAGGGATTTTGATGGCCTATCTAGAGGACTCGTAATCTATCTTCATCATTTGGTATCCTCCATACAAAAGTTTCTTGAAAATTTTGAAGTGATTTATTTATAACCCTTTTAAGAGAAGCATGTTTTTGGAATCACTCAAAAATACCAAAATATGAGCAAGATATAGCCTTTAGAAGTTCAAAACCCTAGTTCCTAGAGCAACAAAATGCCTTGGAAAACCTTTTCAATTTTGACAAACCTTCTAGCACAAATACTTTTGTCATGTAAACAGAATTTGTTGAGGATGATAATGAGAAACCATGGAAACCATAACCACTTCCAAATATTGAGAATTGTGGGAGATATGTACTTGTGATCAAGAAATCAAAGACTTGTCCAATTAGGTTAAACTTCTCCAATCAACCTTTGCATCTTTGGACTATCTTTGACAACTCGAGGCATGATGGATCATAATAGACTTTGTCATGATATTACTTCAGAACATCTTCAATGATGAAGCTTGAATCACAATGAAGTTTGTTGAAGAAGTCATGAGAATAAACTCATGAACCTATAGATCAACTTGATGGAATGTGTTGTGCTTTCACCTATAATATCAATAATTAGGGCAAAAATTTATTATAGTTATTAGCTAAAAGTTAATCAATAAAAAACATGGATGATCACAAAATACAAGTCAAGGTGCTTGGTGATTCCCCATGAGAAAAGCTAAATATATGGAGAAGAACCAAACCCTAGTGTGATCTTATTGTGATTGAGTTGATATGATATGATAGAGGAATCTTAGGGGAAAAATTTGAGGTACAATAATGGGCCTTTAAAAAATGCACCCTCCCTCTTTGTTAAAACTTAACAACCCTTTCATGTGCCATCAGATTTTGATGGCCCAAAACATTACCCTTTTTATCTTTGAACCGGGCCAGCAAATTATCTTATTGAGCGATTAGATTTTGATGGTCCATTTAAGACAATACACCCCTCCCTCTTATATGTTGTAAGGTAAAAACCCCATAAAACATAAAACTTACATGGGCCTTTCTGATTTAGAAAGCCCATAAACTCTTTTTTTAAAACACACCCCTTTTTATACCCCACAGTGATTTGACAATAATAGAAAGTAATAACGTTTTTTAGAAATCCTTAGGGAAAATTTGGGATATGACAGTTTCCCATATTTAATTATTCTTCGATTGGATAGTGTGAGAATACATAGGTCTCACACATTTGAATCAGGGGTTCATTAAATAATGAAAGACCCCAAAATTTGTCCGATAGAAAGTAAAGATACGTTGTAACATTCCTATGAGGATGAAAAAAGTAGGCATAAATGATGATGTATAACTTCACCAGGGTTTGAAAAATTTTTATTATTTGACATAGATATGAAAATGCGGATAACTCGTCAATATCTAAAAGAGATCGTAGATTTTTTGCATATTTACCATAACCTAGGAGGTAAATGATACAAGTTTGAAAAGTTGACTTTCTAATGCTTCGAGACTAATATAGTTAGTTTATGACGCAAATTTCATCTATTCATCGCAACCTATGGGATGAATAAAACAAAGTTTGATAATTCATTGCTGCATGGAAACTGATGCGATGAATCATGCCACAAATTTTGTTATGTTTACTACAACCTAGGGAGTAAACAGTACGAGGATGAACCTATGGATTTATCACAACCTAGGGGATAAAAGACAACAGGGGTGGGTTTATACTTTTCATCACAACCTAGGGGATGAATAGTATAACCCTGGAAATCCGCATACCTATCACAACCTATGGGATAGATATTTGAAGAATTTGTGCATTTACCACAACCTAGGGGATAAACGACACAAAGATAGATTCACATATTCATCACAACCTAGGGAATGAATAATATGAACCCGGAAATTTGCACACCTACCATAACCTAAGGGGTAGATGATTGAAAAAGTGTTTTGATGATTAAATATTGGATAACTAGATCAAAGATGAGATCAAAATTTTACCGATTGTGTCTATTCTTAACCAAGGTAATTGCTTGCTTTGATAATCTGACAAAGGGATCCCAAGCTTCACTAATGATGTCGGTTGTGTCTGTTCTCAACCAAGACTTGATAAAATTGAAGAATTGGACCCCAAATTCACTGATGATGTCAGTTGTGTCTGTTCTCAACCAAGACTATCAACATGAAGAAATGAACTCCAAATATTTTCTAATGAAGCTGGTTGTGTCTGTTCTCAACTGAGGCTTGATTAACATGATAACCAAATGAAATTGAATGTTTTGAAAGGTTTGACCTTAAAAAGTTTGAATTTGATAATTGTGCGTGTAATGCTCGGAGGCTGGGGATGACTAGGCTTTGGATATGAATCATAGGTAAGCTACATAGTGAAACTTTGATAACGATCCCTCTAATGGTTGCATTCATTCTCAACCGAGGCAGCAATAGTGATAGCAATATGAATGGATATTGTTGAGCTTGGATTTGAATTTGAGCTCATCTTAGCTGGTAGTCATGGCTTGAGATTTTCTGCAGTTTTCATGGGCATATATGATTGAATGTAATTTACGTATGCATGTTTGATATAGTTACGCTTGATGTATGCATAATGCATGGCATGTATGTTTGATATGACAATGTTATGGATTGAAATGATGCGATGATTGATAATTGCAATGCCCATGTTATTTGAACTGCAGATGTCAAGATAGGCTACCAGATGAGAACTGGGGATAAAATTAGCTTCCAAATAGAAATTGGAACATTACCAGACGAGAACTGGGCTTTTGTAATGATGCGTCATACATGAATTGGGCTTTACACCAACATTAGTAGGGCTGATGGAATAATATCAACTTGGTGGCTTGGAAAGGTGGAATAGATAGCAGGGTTGCTAACACTAGTAAGGTCACCGAGAGATGTTGATCAGGTGATTGGAAAGTGTGAGGCTGCTCAAGACTTTTACCTAAGGCTGCTTACCTATGGACCCATGAGGTTTCTCATGCTTCGTAGGGCTTCTTACGAATGGATAATGGATGAGGTTGCGTGAGGATGCTCACGTATTTCATGAAATGAGAATAAGAAAATGTGTGAGGCTGCTCACGTCTTGGATGGTTGGTAGTAAGACGTCTTGGACGGTTGTACGTAAGGCTGCTTACGATTCAGCTTGACGAATAATGCTTTGTACAACAGACTCACTGAGAGGAATAGTCAGAGAGATTTTGGAGATTGTACTTGGATTAAAAATAGTGATTCCACTGGAAATTGACTCAGGTTTTTTCTATGGGTTCCTAAGTCTCGGTCTATGATATGTTATGCATACATGCATATGTTGGCGTTAATGCGTAGAATGACTGACCGAATGCATGTAATGCGTAACTCGAATATATATTAATGGATGTTGGAATTTTGATGTGCCATTGATAATTGGCCTTAAGCATAGACTCCAAGTGATATTGGGCCTTTGTTTAAATCCATGATGTCAAAATTCATCAACAGGATAAGATGATAGGCATAGCTTGATTCTGGATCGAAGTGACGTAATGAATGCAAGACAATGGTTTATGCAGACTCGTATGCTTTTGACTGATGCCCCTGTGATGGGTCATGGATGATTAAAGTGTATAGGTGTTGCTTGCGTAACAAGGCTGCTTGTCACACAGTTGCAGGGCGTGATGCTAACGTAATTTCTTGATGCTCGATCTGAACTCAAAGATTGCTGATGTAGGAGAAAGATCCACTGAAGATTATGAAAGTACGTAAAAAGCTTGCCCCTGTGTGGAATATGTTGGGTCTTGGAGGAGATTCTCATTGGTATGAGCTTGGAAATAGTTTGATCATAATATGAATTGCCCCACTATCTTGAACTATGCCCTTGATTAAAAGACTCTTGAAAATGTTTGGCTTTGATGAACCATTTTGAATCAACTCCTTTTGATCGAGCCTCGCAATTGTTATCCCCAACATTTGAACTTTGAAAGACATACCCCTCAATCTCCAGGTTCTGAAGGAAGTACCCTCAGAAAGAACTTAGACCTCACCATGAACTTGATACATATTGCCCCAACATTTGAATCTTGGAAGGTTTCCCCTGATTATCAAGGCCTTGAGAAGTTTTTTAAAACGAGGAAACTAAGTCATACCCTGTTGTGATATAACTTGATTAAGGAATGCTCCTTCGAAAGGTACGCCCCTAATTGAACGGAACTTGGAAACTTGATCCAAGTTGATTGAATCTTGGAATAATCACCCCTTTACAAAAGTATCTTCATGCGATATACCCCTACGATCATTAGTCTTGCTTATGACCATAGGGTTCCTCCTTAGATGTTTTTCCCCCTAGTTAGGAGCATTTTGGACTGGATCTCTTTTGAGTAAACCAATTTTTGAGATATCCTTTGATGCTAAGTGTCTATTCGTATATAAAATTGTACATTTTTTATAAGTAATTCTGTTTGATGCACATGTAAGTTTTGAAATCGAAGTTTGAATAGAGATGGGTGATTTAGAGATGGAAATTTGAAGAAGTGAAGGTGTTAGTAATAATTTTAACAAACATAAGAGTTAGTTTAACACAAATTTTTTCGAGTATGCTTTTATAGTTAACCTTACTTCAATTAGGACTTTTGAAGGTTGTAACATGGACTTGGTTCGTAGTTTAAGAAATAAAGGATATAAGGCTTAAAATTTATTTATTCGACCCGATTCTCCTTGATGTTCTCCAATCCTAAGTTCATTTAATCCAATGGATGTGTTTAATCTCGAAGAGAAATTTCATAGTCGCGCAGATGATGAGAAGTGTAGATAAAGATCCAAGCACCGATGAAAAGTATTGATAAGGTCCAAGCATTGATGAGAAGCCTTGAATATTCTTGAGGTGACAGTCATAAGATTGTTCCCCATTTTGTTTGTTTTTATTCTCTTATTTTTACATGGACCGATTCTTTTGAATTTTGGTCCATCGGGATACTCTAACTTTTTCCTAAGTCAAGATTTTTATTTTTGCTTGACTTAGCAGGCTTTATTTTTTTTCTTTCAATTTCTCTCTTTTTTATTTTATTTTGAACATTTGTGACAGCCCTGTTAACTTTGTAAGCTTTATCTTCATTGTTTCCTCGATCTTGAGTGATGTACTGAGGAAGAAGATGTGCTTGAACCTTTTCTTAGATCGTTTCCTCAATGATGTATCGAGGAAGGAGATATGCTTGAACCTTTGCTTAGATGGCCCGATTCTCCTGGGATTTGAATGCATCATTGAATTAATTGAAATCTACCCTGCCCCTGGTTGAAATAAAGATTTTTTTTAAGAAAATAGAAGAAAACTCCAACTTCCGGCTCGAGGGGGTTGACTACGGATTAACTTCCTTATATCTCCACTGTTTTGGAAGTGATACAATGCCTTACATCGTCGGCTCGGTATTACATTGAAAGCATATTTTAGCAAAATTTAATTATTTAGTTTTCATAATTCTCCCTAGAAGTTTGTTAAATAAAATTGAGAATGGAAGAGTGAAAAGTTAAATGGAAAGTGATAGAATAGTGAATAAGAATGAACTGATTTCAAAACCATGCACGATCATTTTATTAGAATTACTGATCCAAAGATACAAATTTACACCAAATGAAACTTATTAACTAGGAAATTACAATTTGTAACTGATAAATCCTAATGATCCTATGGAAGAGCTCCTTTGTTAATCCACGTGACTTCAGGAGATGCTTCGTAGTTTTTGGACTTGTTAGAGCATGGGGATGACCATTGACTTCTCTTTGGGCATACTAATTTTGTTGGTTGGGCAATGGGGGAATCACCAATGAAAGTTGAAACAGAGGTGTTGCATAAGCTTGTATAGTGAAGGGCTTCCTTTTCTCCACAATAAGATTTGTAGGACCAAGCTCCATTAATGCTTAATCTCCTTCTTCCATTATTTCATACTTTCCTAAGTTCGTTTGTGGGTACCAAGAAATCAGCTAGCATATGGGTAATAGTTCGATAAGGGCGAAGGTAGAAATGCATGAGATGTAAGTGTATGAATGTAGTGAATGCATGGGTATGCAAAAATATTTTTTTGGCTTTTAAGGGTATGCAAAAAAGTTTCATGGATATACAATGCGACGTAGACGTAGTATGAAGGTAAACATAAGGGTACCCTATACGGGTTTAATGATAGACATGGAAATGAGGATACCCTATACTGACTCAAATATTGAGACAAACAGGAACTCCTTAAGGATTATGACCTACACTAACTCATAGATTGAGACAGACAGGAACTCCTTAACGATTATGGGCAATAAAAAACAAAGAGGAATCCCTACAAGCTAGGGATTCTAACAGAGGGACGGGAATTCCTACAGGCTAGGAATTGTGATAGACCAACGGACGATTGAGATGAAGGTTGGACTTTAGGGAATAACGTGGAAGAGAGCACATGATGATCAGTCAACGGTCACCAAATCCCATGGCCTGATATAGGCCACATGGCATGCATCAATGGGAACGTCCTTCGTGGGAAGGTTCCATATGGGGAACAAGATCCTATAAAGGTTCTAAGGATAATGACAGACAAAAGGGGATCCTTACAGGCTAGGGATTATGACTAAAATAGAAAACCCTATGAGATAAACTAAATAACACCCCTACGAGTTTAGGGTATGATAATGATAAGAGGTAACCCCATGTAGGTTTAAAATTATAATAGAATGTCCCTCGTGGGAAGGCTTCCTATGAGTGACGGGTTGACAATAGTTTCCCTAGTATGTAGGTTCCTAGTTTAGGCCTAAGGATATTCTACCCTCTCTATAAGGTGGCTTCCTTAAGGGTATCATGGATAATACTAGAGGGAAAGGCATAAGGGCCTCCCTTAAGCGCAACCTTATTGTAGACCAAAACTTTTGTCTCTAAGATCGTACAAGGTCTCACCATGAGATTTTGGTTTAGGGTTATACAAAGAGTCATAGGTTTCATTCAAAAGTCCTATCCTCCAAGAGGAAGTCTCTTGAGACATATTCTTTTTGCAGAATTCCACCGACTCTAGGTGAAGTCGTCACATAAACCCATAGAGTTGATGCATCCCCTTGGCTAATAGACAAACCTTCTTTCTAAGGTTTTTTTTGAAAATATTTTTTTAGAAATAAATAATCCCATCAAATATAATATGATCAAAAAAAATAAATGTAAGCAAATGAATAAGTAAAGGAAAATATTGAAAGCAGTAAAAAAAAAACCCTAAACCTAAGAGAGAGGCTTCTAAACCCTAGGTTGAGTCCCCAACAGAGTCGACAGCTGTAATAACCAGCAAAAAATATAGAGTCGCCACCATTAATTTTTATCCTAAGTAAGGAGATATAAAGATAACCCTAATTTTATCAGAGATTCTAAGTTGTTTGACTCTTTTTAGACGAAGGGAAGGTGTTAGGAACCCCTCATCTACCTTGTTCACAAGGATACTAAGGTTTAGAAACGCGATCTTTGAGAAATTGGGTTTTAATATTTATTAGAGGAACTCGCCATGATTTTAGTCCTCTGCCTACGTATCCTCTTATGAGGAATTAGAGTCCAAATTCGTAGTTCGCAGTTGGTTGGTGTTTTTTATGGATTACGAAGATGTTTTAAATTTCCCTTGTATTAAGCCTGGATATGTGAATAGCAGAGTTGTTAGACGAAGTTCGTAGTCGGTTAAAATATTTTTGTAATCCTTTTTGAAAATTGTTTTAAATTAATTAAATTATTAAGAAAAAAGATTTAGTGTTGGTGAAATATTTTTTAAGTGTATTAATATATAAAAATATTATTAATGCATGTTTAAAAATAATTTTAATGCAATAAATAAATATTTGGATGAGTTAGAAAATAAATATTTGATTTTATAATAATAGTAGTAAAATAATATTATAATTTATAAATATATTAAAATATAAAAAATAGTTATAAATAATAAAAGAAATTAAAAAAACACAGGGGGGTGTATTTTGTGTTGGGCTAGCAAAACAAAGGGTATAGGTAGTGGGGCCCTGATATCAGATGTTGAATTCAGGCCCAAACGTAGGGGGTGAGTCATTGCACAGGTTAGTAAAAACAAAAAAAATAGAGGGTGCATTAAGCAATGGGCCAGGCCCAAGGAGCATTGGGGAGGAGGTCCGTTTGGACATCTTGCGGGCAGGCGCGCAATATCATAATGGGAGCATGTTTTTGAATCGTTTGATGATGATCAAAGGGGCAAGGAGAGGGAGCGTATGGTAAGGTTCCTAGGCACGCAGATACTAGATCAGGAAGCGTTTATAAAAATGAACTACCGGGCTAAGAGCCTATTTTTTTCCTTTCTTTTCTCTCTCTATAATGAAACAATAACCCATTTTTGTAAAACCTAGAGAGAGAGGCTCTGACCTCTCTCTAGAATTCAGGAGGTCATAAATCGCCTTGGTCGCGCTTTCCTTCGTCATCCACCCCTAATTACCCCCTTTCCCTAGTTTTCTGGTTGATATTCAACCGGAAACTTCAAACCTTCAAACCCTCCACTGTGAATCTTCATCTGGGTTCATAGAACTCTAAGAACCTTAAGGGTTCATGAAGAACCCTAACTGTCAAAAACCCAGAACACATAACACCGATGAACCCTAACCCTAGTTTTAAGAATCCTAACCTTATTCTGTAGAACCCTAACCCTAACCTAACCCTAAAAACTCCAAAAATTCAAAACCAAATACAATTTGTCCCCAAATCAAGCAACGATGCCAATTAAAGCAAAGTTGTAGGCTTACCTTCCTTACAGTCATTCTTCTCGTAATTTGATTTCCTCTTTCTGATTTCTCCTTTTCTTCTTTTCTTGCAGGTATGATGGTGCACGATGGCTTGAAACACAGATCTAGGGTTTCAGAAACTAAAACCCGGATCTCAAGGAGGCGATTGACTTATGGATTTTACTTCTATTATCGCTTCTTCTCTCCAAGTTTTTCAGTCCCTTTACTCTTAGAATCAAGGCTATTTATAGTTTTAGGTTTTTAGATAAATTAAGAAAATGTTTTATGATTACCGTTACTTTTATAATCTATTAGGAATTAGAAGATTCAGATCTGCCTTAGGGATTCGATTTGGGTCTGTAATTGATTTAGAAAGATTTTGTTTGAGATTAGGGTTTTTGTAATCTATACATGGACTTGTTTTTGTATATGTTCGTTTTCAGTGAACAAACATAAACTTTAATTTTCCATATTTGATTTAATCCAAGATTTGATTCATGAAGATGTTGTTTCATTTTAATTTCAAAAGTGTTTTTCTTTGTTGAATTCGTACAATGTGCGTTCTCTGGGCCTTGGACTTGATTTCTAGGTTGTCTTAGTAAAGAAGCAAGATAATGGTGTAAATTAGGGTTTCCACCCTCCACGTTGACTTGGGACAACAAAAAATAAGATACATTTTTAATAAAAATAAGCAAGAATAATAGTAAAATAGGTATTAATAATATGAAATAGAAGTAATGTATACAAAAACAATATAGGTCCTCAAAAAAAAGTCTGGACTGGGCCAGCAAATTGTCTTAATTGGCATTTCAAAAACGCATCCTCCCTCTTTGTTAAAACATAAAAATCCTTTCATGGGCCATCAGATTTTGATGGCCTAAAACATTACCCCTTTTATCTTTGAACCGGGCCAGCCAATTATCTTAATGGGCCATCAGATTTTGATGGTCCATTTAGGAGAATACACCCCTATTGTAACAATACACCCCTCTTATATCTTGTAAGGTAAAAACCCCATAAAACATCAAACTTACATGGGCCTTTCTGATTTAGAAAGCCCATAAAATCTTTTGTTAAAACACACACCCACCTTATACCCCACGATGATTTGACAATAATATAAAGGAATAATGTTTATTAGAAATCCGTAGGGAAAATTTGGGGTATGACAACATGGATTCAGCCTCAACCATAACACCACTATTTTGCATGATGCTACAATCATCCCTTGGTTTTGTATAGAATAAAAATTTACTAATGTTGTATGCACTCCAAGTAATTACATTAAACTCAGGCCAACATGACAAAGATTTGCAATTATCTGATGCACCATTCTCTTTATAAATACTTTCATTAAACCAATCTACGAAAGTTTTATGCCCGGTCAAGTAAGGATTAAATTCACTAAGGTTATTCAATATATACAAATATGCTTGAATAACTACTTGTCGACTAAATGTCTTAACATTTAAACCTTGAATACCTCTACCATCATAAAATCCATCATGACGAGACTCGAGAACTCCTATAAAGTTTACATCTGATAAATAGTTTGTACAAAACTCAATAGCTTCTTTTGTGATGTACCTTTCTATGATCGAAGCTTCTAAACGATGGTGATTCTTTATATACTCTTTGGAAATCTTTATGTAATGTGATACATAAACATCTATGTCTTTCCCTGGTTGTTTTGGACCTGAAGTCATCAATAAAATCATATACTTGCGCTTCATGCACAACCATGGAGATAGATTGTAAATTAAGATAAGAACATGCCATGGCGTATGGTTAGTACTCAAATTACTGAAAGGGTTCATTCCATTGGTGGCAAGTCCAAGCCTAAGGTTCTTCGGTTCAAGGGAAAAATCTGGAAGCAAGGAACCAATTTTCATCCATTGCAATGAATCAACTACATGGCGAATTTTTCCATCACACACTCTTTCATTTGCACGTTATCTAGTATTATTTGCGTCACTAACATTACCAAACAATCTCTTAAACCTTGGAGTTATGGGTATGTACCACATCACCTTGACAAGAACACCCTTGCTAGTTGCACCATCTTTGTCATCAACACTATTGACCTTCTATTTGTAGTGCGACACATGTAACACCCCATTTCTACCCAACGAATTATATAAAATCGGAGTTACAAAATTTCCAACAGACAAATGGAATGCTACATTTTCAACTTGGAAACAACGACATTCAATCACCTATAGTTCAGATACATAACACATACAATTCGAATGAACCGATAACAACCTGTTTAGTCTTTAAAAATAAAACAACTTTCATTACTACGCAGCAGATTCACAAAATTCAACTGAAATACCATAACATCTTGTCCAACCCAAAATAACTTTAAGACAACAAGTCTTTAATGAAAACAACTTAAAAATCCAGCAGCATAATGAAAACCAACAATAAAGAAAACATGCGTTCATCCCCCTGAGTGCTTCGTATCAGAGCGACAACACTGACTCGGACTAACGAAGGTAACAACTATCCTTCTTGATTACATGCATGTTACCAATAGAGGGCAACATTCAAACAGAAGAGGTGAGATATCGAACCATATAATTGAGTGTATGATAAATAATATATTAGATCATATTATATAAAATCACCACTCACAATTTTCAACCAACATCAATCATCACAAGTCACTAACACAACACCTTAAATATGCAACACGAGATGTGACTCGTGACAATGCACATGCATGTGGTACCAATGGAGCAAAACTCCCAACTTAGAAATCTGCCAATTAATAGAGGCGTCAGCAAGGCATAAACCTTCAACTTCATTTTCCAATCCAGGCCAACTTACCGAGCATCAACTCCAACTTGATATGCTATGTATGCGACACAATATGAATGTCAGAATAGCAACAACAAAATTCCATAGAAACTCAACAACAAACCAACATTGGCCATAAGCGTGCAACTTAATATTTTGCCCATAGATAGAAGTAATTCAACAGATACAACATCACCTGTAATTTCACATTTTTCAACAAAAACACCATCCAACGAATCAACCAAAAATTAGTTGCATAATTATTGGGACTATTACGACTATTTTTGGTTAATTAATTATCGGCTAAAAAATTCACAACTCTATTGAAATGGAAAATTACTTAAATTATCCGATTAACTCAAATATTTAACTCCTAAATATTATACAATTATTTACTTTCATTATTTCTACTTCATACTAATATTCCTTATTAGTTTTCTAACAACTTACTACTACACTGCATTTCAATTCTGCTATATACATATACCAACTCCATTAAATTAACTCTGTTATAATTAGTTCTCTATTACTGATGCTAAAGTATCCAAATAATTAGCTCTGTTAAATATCAACTCTACTATTGTCATACTAACTGTCTCTGTTATAAACCAATTCTGATATGTATTAATACTTTGCCAAATTATACTAACTCTATACTGATACCTCTTAATACTATATAATTATAACTCGACAGAGTTTCCAAGGAATTCTAAACAACTCTAAAATACTCAAAAATACTCTACCGACGAGTCTTACATATATGGGTAACTCTTATGAACCTAATTGGCTAATAGCCTGACTTAAGTAATAATAAAACAATTCTAAAGGGTCAAATACCTTCAATTTTAATTTTATCAAGTTTTACTCTATACAACTCGAAAGAAAGTAACTCTGACGACCCTATTGACAACTCTAACAACTCTATTAAAATAACGTCAATTGCCAAATAAGTCATATATATATATATATATATATATATATATATATATAT
Source organism: Vicia faba (assembly GCA_948472305.1). Taxonomy (NCBI): domain Eukaryota; kingdom Viridiplantae; phylum Streptophyta; class Magnoliopsida; order Fabales; family Fabaceae; genus Vicia; species Vicia faba. The sequence goes on from OX451738.1 coordinate 431,745,126, forward strand.
ATATATATATATATATATATATATATATATATATATATATATATATATATATATATATATATATATATATATATATATATATATATATATATATATATATATATATATATATATATATATATATATATATATATATATATATATATATATATATATATATATATATATATATAGGTAGAAATATGCAGTAATTACCTACCTCAAAAAAGGAAGATATACCTTCTTCTTCATCTTCTAAAAAGATTATATCTTACAAAGAAATTACAGTCAATGACTCCCCTCAAGAACAAGTAACTGATTATTTTGAGAATCCAATTACAGAAAAAATTATGTATATTGATGATGAAGATATAAAAATAAATCCAAATGATGGATGGGCTATCAAAACAAGATACCTCGAATCAAGAGGATATCCAGGCCTTCATGGTAAATCAATACCACATTTAGAAATATTACTAGCAGTTACTGAATCAACAACTTTTACTCATCATTATCAAAACAACAATCCTGAAAGTTTCATAAACTTTAGAAAATGCCACATTAATAAGATCTTATTACCTAGAGAATGGGGTCTTAACCCTAATGGTGAAAAGGCAATAAGAATTGCCGAAGAAAAATATATTTATTTCAATTATTGGGACTATGTCCAGGCTTTCACCCAAGCCTTTTATTACCAAAATCTTAAGAACAAACATTCTTGGTTTTTCTCAATTAATCCAGATGTGATTAATAAACCCATTTCAAATTGGTTTTATGCCCGGTGGATTAAATTTGGTCCTACGCTAGAAATTTTTCCAAAAGAGTTAAATGAATTGTATACTTCTTGGTGCGAAAATAGTCCACTAGTATTAAATATTTCATCAAATTTGATAATTGTACAATGTCCATTTCTGTTCTTCACTAAGTTTCAAATTCCTTGGATTTGGAGATGGACCATCACTATTTCCAGTGACAAATTTAATGTTCCAATTCTAGAAAGAAATTTTTTCTACAAATGGTGGAATAAAATGAGTTTAGAAGACATGCGGGACAAAATTATTCTAATCAAACTTTTAACAAAAAAAGGATTTACTTCCTTTTAAAAATTATAATTATATCCATGTTGGTTTAATACAAGTGGCTGTTAAACCTTTAACTTTGCTAGGATTAAATACTAGCATTCTAGGATATATTAGAGATGGTAGATGTAAAGATTTTAAACAATCTTTAGCTGCTATAATTGAGACAAGCCTGTGTCATGGACCAGTTTATTTTGATGTCTCTCCCAATATAAGCTTATCTATGTTTGATAAAAATTTATTAGATGCTCTTCAATTAACTATGCATACCAATGGTTACAATTTTAAACCTGGAAGTGAAATTATGGCTATATGTTACAGGATTTATTACAAAGTTCTTACCACTTTAAACCCTAAAGCTAAACAAATATCGTTTCCTGGAACAACTACTTTAGTTCAAACTAATTTATTAACATCTAATGTTGCAACTAATAGGTTGCTAAAATGGGATGAAATTAATTTTCCAGAAACCTGGAATCTTCCTCATGCCATAGAACATGAACCCATCCTTAATAAGGATGTTGATCAAATAATCCAAACTAATGAAAGAGATTTGGAGATAAACTTTAACTCTAAAAGAATGATTAGAATACCTAGATCTATGTCTGGAAGAGATTCTGTAAATTTTATAGATGAGTTTTACACTGCTCCTAGTCAATTAGCTAGACCTTCAACTTCTCAATTAAGAGAAGAAATAGAAGTCGTTGAGAATATAAGACTTAGCGAAAACAAAATTCCCCATGGTATATATCAAAAACCAAATCCTCATAGAGTAGAATCACCTACTCCCTCAGATATGGACTTCCCGTTATAATGTTAGATTATTCCCCAGGTAGTAATCTAAGAAACTTTGTCAATGACGAGTTTCAGCATGAAAGATACGCTCAATTTAGAAAATGGTTTTTTAAAACTTTTCCTGCTCCAGTGTTAGCTAACTTTAAGGATGAGTACTATACTCAAATGTCTATGAACCATGATTTCATTCCTTTTGTCAAATGGTTCATTAGTTACTTTATAAGTAAACAAAAAGAAGAATTAGTTTTTATGAAAAAAGACGAACTTTTAGTTCTACAAAAACCGTGGGAAAATATTAAAGGAGAAAAAATGGAATCTCCTTTTCCCCCAGAGAAAACCATAAGTTTGGGTCCTCATACTGAGGCTACACCTTATCTTACCCTTCAATTACAAAGAGTTGAACAAAATCAGGTTACTCTTAAGGAGTTAAATTCCATAATTAAATCTAATAATTATACTAATGCCTACCTTGTTTGTCTAGGAGAACAATTTATTTCTCTAGAAAAAGTGCTCTTATCCGTAAAAGACCTTTTAGACAAACAAATAGCTCGTCAAAAGGTTATTATTGACCTTATTAATAAGCATAAATTTCAAGAACAAGCTTCTGCCTCAAATATTTCAGATGTTCCTATAATTCAACCTCTTATTCCTATAAAAGGATTTAAAATGGAAACCAACAGAGATGAGTTTGTTCGTATTCTTGAGAAAAAGCTTAAAGATTTACATTTAACGGTTATGTCTAATCAAGACTCCTCTAATGAAGAAGACATTAATGATTTAGCAAATATGTTTGCTGACTTAGACATTAGTAATCAAAATACTAATGAAATAAACTATATTTATAACTCTAAACCTTTGGAGAAATACTATTATAAGCGCCCCTCTCCTCAAGATTTACTTTTTGAGGAACCTGAACCCTTCCAAAATTCATATTCTGGAAAAGCCATTTACGAATGGAACATTGATGGATTAAATGACAAAAAAAATCATTGATGCCATACATAGAATGATTATGTATTCTAATGTTTGTAAACAGCACGGAAATTCCGACAAAGATATTGCCTCCTTTATATCAACTGGATTTGTTGGTCAATTAAGAGGCTGGTGGGATCATTATCTCACTAATAATCCGAAAAAAGATATTCTTAACCATAAGAAAATAGTTAAGTCCGAAGTTCCTAGAATCGGAAGAAGTGGTATTTCCACCACAGGAGAAGAAGATGCGGTTAATACACTGTGTCTCTTTATCCTTCAACATTTTGTTGGAACCAATATCCCTATTGGAGAAAAAAATTCAAACTCTACTTTAAAATCTAAGATGTTCCTCCCTTACACATTTTAGATGGTACAAAGATACCTTTTTATCTAGAGTTTATCAATTAAAAAACCCTAACTCTATCCACTGGAAAGCCAAATTTATTGATGGATTACCTCATTTCTTTTCTGAAAAAGTTAGACATTATTTAAGAAGTAAAAATGATGGGATAAATATTAATTATCCTGATCTTACTTATGATCAAATTATTAGTACTTGTGTTAATGAAGGATTAACCTTATGTAATGATATTAAGCTTAGAACTCAGCTTAAAAAACAGAAACTTTCTGAAAAATACCAAATGGGTGAATTCTGCGACCAGTTCGCCTTTGATCTTGGAAGATCTCCTGAGAATAAAAAGAGAAAAGGAAAAATTTTCAGGAATAAACCTCATAAAAATAAGGATAATTATAAAACTCTTATAAGAAGAATAAGAAACATGGTCACTTTAATAAAAGTAGACCAAAAGAAAAGACTTTTAATCATAAAGGCAAAAGAAAAGCTAAAATGCTTGATGTATCTTGCCACAAATGTGGTAAAGCTGGTCACTATGCCAACCAATGTTGGACAAAAAAGCTCTCAATAAAATCGAGGATGAGCAATTACGCTCTCAACTTGAGAAAGATTGTTTACTTAAATCTGACTCAGAAACCAATTTTTCTAATGAAGATATTGACATGATCTATGAATCATCATCAAATTATTCCTCTGATAGTTCTGACAATTATAATTGTCAATGTAGTCAAATAAATTATTGGAAGTCTATTGTTGACATGAACGGTCTTAATGTTCTTACTGCAAAACAGGATGACGCTATAAAAGCTATTGAATCTATTTCTGATAATAATCTTAAAAGAAAAATGCTTGAAGTTTTAATTCAAGAAAACTCTAAATAAGAATCTCCTATTATTATTGAAGCCCCTTACCAATTAAGTGAGGTTCTATCCAGATTTCAACAGTCTCATATCCGTGAAACTCCTGTTTCCCTTACTGATTTAAACAGAGAAATTAATCTTTTGAAATATGAAATTATTCAGATAAAGAAGGATAATCAAAAATTATCTCAAAGGGTTTCCTTACTTGAAACGGGTACCCCTAAAGTTGAAGAAATATCTTCTACTAGCAGTCTTTCCACTAATGATAGATTTCTTACTCTGATTGACAGAGTAATTTCTCAAAAATGGTTTGTTAGAATAACTTTAGTTATTAACAGAACGTTTATATTACAAAATGAAGTCGCTCTTATTGATAGCGGCGCTGACCTTAATTGTCTTCAGGAAGGAATTGTTCCTACCAAATATTATACCAAAACCACTTAAACCCTTGCTCAGGCTAATGGTGACAAATTAACGGTTAATTATAAATTACCTAATACCTACGTTTGCAATCAAGATATTTGTTTACCTACCCATTTTATATTAGTTAAAAACATGACTCACAGGGTTATTCTTGGAACTTCTTTTTTAAATAGCATTATAGCTTTAATAAATGTTGACACTAAAGGCATCACCACCATGATTAATGGTAAGAAGGTCACTTTTGAATTCATTACTGATCCTCATATTAAAATGCTTAATGAGGTTAAAAGTGTTCTCTTAAATAAAGAAAAACAATTAGGTTTTCTTAAAGAAAAAGTTAGTTTATTAAATATTAATGAACAACTTAATAAAGATGAGATAAAAGGACAAATCAAATTAATTGATCAACAATTTAAAGATGAAGTTTGCAATGATTTGCCAAACGCTTTTTGGGATAGAAAAAACATGTTATTTCTTTACCTTATCTAGATGACTTTAATGAAAGTCAGATTCCAACTAAAGTCAGACCAGCCCAGATGAATCATGAGTATTTAAACCTATGTAAGGAAGAAATAAATTCTCTTTTAGAGAAAGGTTTAATTAGAAAATCTAAATCTCCTTGGAGTTGCACTGCTTTTATGTTAATAATGCTGCTGAAAGAGAACGCGGCGTCCCTAGACTTGTTATCAATTATAAACCACTTAATAAGGTGTTGAAATGGATTAGATATCATATTCCTAATAAAAAAGATTTATTAGATAGATTAAACACTGCTTTAATCTTTTTGAAATTCGATATGAAATCTGGCTATTGGCAAATTCAGATTAATAAAGATGATAATTATAAAACGGAATTCACTGTGCCTTTTGGACATTTCGAATGGAATGTCCTCCCGTTTGGGTTAAAGAACGCCCCTTCCGAATTTCAAAATATTATGAATGATATTTTTATTCCTTATACGGAATATATAATTGTTTACATTGATGATGTTCCTTGAATTTGCATGAAATTGATCAAGGAACTATTATTCCTATTCAAAGAAGTATTGAATTTGCATCTAAGTCCCCTGATATATTTACTGATAAGAGACAATTACAAAGATTTCTTGGTAGTCTTAATTATATTGCCGATTACTATGAGAATCTTGCTAATGATACTAGTATATTACATGTTAGACTTAGAAAAAATCCTGACCCTTGGACTGATAAACATTCTCAAGCGGTCCGAAGAATTAAAAACAAGGTTAAATGTTTTCCTTGCTTATCTCTGACTAATCCCAAGTATTTTAAAATCGTTGAAACTGATGCTTCAGATTTAAGATATGGAGGAATTCTAAAACAGGTTATACCTGAAACATCCAAAGAAGTTTTGGTTAGATTTACCTCTGGTAAATGGAATCCTACTCAGTCAAAATATTCGACCATCAAAAAAGAAATACTTTTTATTATAAAATGTGTTTCAAAATTTCAAGATGATTTACTTAATAAATTTTTTTTACAAATTCATATATATATATATATATATATATATATATATATATATATATATATATATATATATATATATATATATATATATATATATATATATATATATATATATATATATATATATATATATATATATATATATATATATATATATATATATATATATATATATATATATATATATATATATATATATATATATAAAAGCTAATGATGCTATAGTATCAGTTTCCAAACGTAACACTTACAGTATATACATATTATTTCTAAAGTCTTATATATATTATGCAAGTGGATCATCATTAATTACTTAACTATAGGCATAACCATTCATGTGCTCCACGACACACATACTTGTGCCCCATGAAACAGAGTATTTTCGCCACAGCAACTTTTGGTCAGTTTCTAATTTCAACAGAGTTCACCAAAAATTTTCCATCAATTTTCATATACTCTCAGAATTTAACAGAGACAATTCTTAACCCCAATTTAACTTAAATTCGAATCATTCCTCAAAGCACAATTTCAACTAAAACTCAAAGCACAATTTCAACTAAAACTCATAATCAATTATATATCAGTAACATTTATAGTTAATTTGGTTCCAACATCAAATATTCACAACACCAACTCTGCAAATTCCAATAATTCATGACATGTAATTTGCAATTATTTCTATAAACATTATCTACCGATTCAACACATAACAAAAATCAAAACACGGATAACAACAATTTTTACAATCCAAACATACAACGATGATTTTACACGGAATTAAACATACGATAATTTCATACAACCAATCTCCACATACTATCCATCATATATTCAATTACAGAGTTAGAACCTCATCCTTACCTTGAATTGAAGGTTACTCTACTCTACGATCAAAATTCCAACTTTGCCTCTATGTTGCAGCTTTTAGGTATCTCTCTCTTCTCCAAGACCCCCTTTTTTTCTTACTAATACAACCAAAAACCTAATTTTCTATATTTCCTATTTTCTTATCATGATAATATTATTATTCTATTAAGTCTTATTGGGCCTACTAGTCAACACCCTCACTTTTTACTATAACCAACACAACAACTAAGCCCACTAAATAAATAGTTTTATATAATTCTAATATTATTAATAATATCATTTCTACCACTTAAATCAACCAATTTCATAAATAAATTCAAAAGTATTTAATTAAATAATTAACTAAATATCAGGCGTTACAACTCTCCTTCACTTAGAATATTTTTGTCCTCGAAAATTTACCTTGTTCAAACAACTCGGAATAGGAATCTCGCATCTTGCTCTCCAACTCCCATGTCATGCTTTCTCTGACAGCTCCTAACCAGAATACTTTCACCAAAGAAATATCTCTGCCTCTTAAAGTCTTCATTTCATGATACGTGATCCGTACAGGCATCGTCTCCATGGCAAGACTATCCTGCACTTGCACATCATCCATATGAATCACATGAGATAGATTTGAAATATACTTTCGGAGTTGTGACACATGAAACACATCATGCAAAATTGAAAGATTAGGCGGTAAAGCCACTCTATAAGAAAAATTTCCAACTCTGTCTGAAATCTGATACGGACCAATAAAACGAGGAGTGAGCTTCTTAGACTTCAATGCACGCCCAACACCAGTCATAGATGTAACTCTCAGAAACACATGGTCACCTGCTTGAAATTCTAAATCTTTCCTTCGCTTGTCATGATAACTCTTCTGTCTACTTTGAGAAGCTTTCATCTTCTCTCGAATTAACTTCACCTTCTTGGTAGTTTCTCGAACAAGTTCAGGTCCAAGTACTACACTTTCCCCAGACTCATGCAAACATAAAGGAGTTTCGATCGAAACACATGTGAGATGATCGCCAGACATAGTTTGGATATTCCAATTTATTTTATAATATGTTACCACTAGTACTCTTAGTAAGTTAAAAGTAGTTTATTATTATTCTTTTATAGTGTAATGATAGGCATGATTATTAAGCTGATGTGAATGGTTTTCTTGTGATGATAGGCATGCTTTTGGTTATGATAAGCATGAGAAATGTGACGATAGACACATGGTGTTTCTCTAATAATTTAGTGCTTCAGGCACAAGATTGTAAATTAAGGCTTAGCATGAGTACATACCATAATTTAATTAGTTAGTTAAGTTAAAATAATTGTAGACTTAGTGAACTTAAAGTAGTATATTGTTGTACCCCAAAATTTGCCCTCACATATTTCTCAAGATATTTCAAGAAAGATCCTCAAGTTGCTCAAGGTAGCCCAAGGGTTGGCCAGACAAGCTCTCTCCTAAGGCAGTCTATCCCAAACTAGAGTTTTATGTTGCATCAAGACCCTTGATTCCAAGTGATCCCAAGTGCTCACCAATGTCCTAATATGTTCTCAAGATCATCCATGTCAAGTTTCAAGCCTTGCAGAGGAAGTTTGCTCAGTCAATTGCTCAAAGGTCCAAAAATCGACTATGCTAGGGCAAAAGTCAACTGTGACCCCCATACAGTTAAACTTCAAGATTTTTGGTCAACATTCTCATTTTGAAGTATATTTCATCATTTGATCAAGGGTTGATCATGATTCATCAAAGATTTCTCACAATTCATCAAGACTCAAAAGTTGCTAAATTAGGGTTTTGCAGGAAAAGTCAACCCAACTTTGACCAAGCATAACTTTCTCATACTTTATGAGAAATGACCCATCCAAAGCTCATTTTTAAGTGGATGCAATTATATACAATACATCTTCAGCTCCAAAGATCAAAATATGTACTCACAAGAAGTTATGAATTTGGACATTATAGGTCATTTTGAAAAGTCAACAAAAACACATTTTTTATCAAAGCTTCATACATGAGCATGGAACATCAAATTGAGATGAGACAAAAAGGTTTGCTTAGAGGACATCTCAAGCTTTCTAAAAAGTCCAAGAACACCTCCAAAGAGTCAAAATTGAGGAAGTTATGCATTGTTGAAGTTAGACTTTTTTGCAAAATTGCCAAAAGTCAACTATGCTCAAAACTTCAAATTTTGCCAAATGGGCTAATTCTTTTTCACTTGTTTTAAGTTGGCATCATAGCCCACGTGCTTCAGCCCTTGCCACCTGTCCATATCATATTTTTATTAATTATTTGGACTTTTATTTGAATTAATTTGATTTAAATCAAAATTAAATCAAATAAAATCCAAAAACATTGAAACCAAGGATTTGGTGATGATTTCAGGTCTTATTATACAGCTAGGACCAATCAAACTCGTATCAAGGCAATTGTGTACAAAAAGATTGCAAAAGAAGCCAAATTTGGAAGGTTGTTAAAGGGAATCAAATCAATATCCAAAGCATTGATGGAGAGGGATTTGGACTGAATTTGCAACCCTAATGCATTGTACAATACATAAGGAGGCGAGGCATATCAAAAACAGGGTTGGAGATCAGGCATAGAGCAAAAACAAAATCTGAAAAAATACCCAAAAAAGTGTGAGATCGAAACAGGTCTTAGAGGAATCATCAAGGCTTAACAATTGTCTCAATCTCTTCCTGGCAATCTCAGGAACCTAAAGCAAGCAAAACCACACGTTTTCAAGCCCTCTAGCGCGCAATAAGGCCGTCACGGTACCACTCTTTTCTTGATTTGGATTAACTTTATTCTTGCATCCATTGTGTAAAATAATGACATATTCTTGATCACCATATCATTTGCAAGCTTTTTACAATAGCCAATTTCATTTACATGGCTTATATCGTGAATCACCATTGTTAGGGTTTCTTGGAGTTTTTTAGGGTTTTTGTTTTCAGGAATAATTGGCCCTAGTAATGGGCATGGTTGCAATCAGGAGGATGAGACGAACTCAACCATGGTACTAGAATTCATTTCCATGGCTTGTGGGAGATTTTAAGAATGCTTGGTTTGTAGCAACGAATATATGTCCGTGGGTATAAGTCATTTGGATTTTTAGCCACGGTGCAGAGGAAGGAGATGCTGAAGTGTCCTCCCACCATTGGCTTGTTTAAAACGAGCATGCGTTTTTATTTTGGTTTTTCCAATTTTCGTTGTTTTATATATTATCATCAGTGTTTGATATATTAACAATAAAATGAAAATGGCCTAGTGGTAACCACGTTAGCGCATAAGGATTCAGAGGCTGGAGATCAGGGGTTCGATCTCTGCCTCCAGCAATTTTCTATTTTCTTGTTTGTTTTCAGGTAATTCAATGCATATGCAAGCCTAATGTCCACCATGTGCCTTCAGCATCAAGCGTGCCAGATGGCCAGATCTGGTGGCCACCATTGAAGGTGCACCACAAGCCAGTCAAACCCAACGCATGGGATCAGAAAAGTCAAATGGACCTCACAAATGGGCCAAAAAATTGCTATTGACACCCTTGAAAATCAGGCCCATTCTCTACTTTTTTTTAATATATTTTGTTTATTTTCATTTAATTATTTATTTAATTACTAACCAAAATTAATTTTTCTTTTTTATCAAAAAATCAAAAAATGTTTTTTATCCAATTAAATTTTAGAATTTTATTTTTTGTTAATAAATATTAATTAATTTAATTAGGATATTAATGTTAGATAACTTTAAATGATTTTTTTGCAAATATTTAAAATTAAATAGAATAATTAGGTTTTAAAATGAATTTAATTATTTTATTTTCTTTCCTAAAATAACAAAAACTCCAAAAATATGTCATTAATTATTTTTCATTAATTAATTTAATAACTAATTAATTTAGCATTTAAATTCTAGGATTTAATTTCTTTTCTTAAAATAAATAAAAACAACAAAAAACATTTTTCTTTAATTTAGAGGGTTAAAACCCTAGTTTTGCGTTCAATCTAATTTCTCGCGCGCTTTATTATTTTATTCAATTATTGTATCTGTTCCCGGTTTGTAATAATTAATTAGGACATTTATTTTTCCGCTTTTAAATTTCAAAGGGTTGCTTTTGGCAATGTAAATACCCGACGCCTTGTAATAATTTAGTTTAAATTCCGCACCTTTAATTTCTGCAAATATACAACTGCTAGATGTTTGATAAATAGGGTTTGCATGACAAGAATGAATGTTTAAATCTTAAAACAGTTAGATCGCCCTAAACATGTGCAAAGATAAAAATAACTGAAATCAACACACTCGCACATGCGCACTCCTAGGGTACACCCCACTTGGTTGCCTTTGTAAATGGTCATTGAGTATAGGTTATTTTAGAGGTCTCCCTCTTGTCTAGAAGATCATAGTTGCCTCAAAATGGTTGCCTCGGATATCGTTGCCTCGAATAAATGATCTAAGACATTAGGGTCACCGCTAAGACGTCCTAACATTGTTTTAGTGAACGTATGTCCCTCTTTTGAATTGACCCTCAAACTCCAACGACGATGCTACCTACTAACTAATAGTGGGATAGCATTGTCTAAAGAAAATTAGATTAGAACGATTCCTTTTTCGAGTAGGTAGATTAGTTCTTCGATGCTTGCTCATCCAAAATAAAACTTTTTCGCACTTACACTCTTTTACAAACAAGTTTTCAAAAACACTTCATTACACTCTTGAAGACAGATGCAAGAGTTAAATCGAAGTTAAAACAAAAAACTTTTCAAAACCCACAAGCACAAATAAAACAATTTTGAAAATGATGAGCAAATGCCTAAGAGCCCGTAGATAACTACGGATAGAAAGGGTGCTAATACCTCCCCTTTCTATAAATCTACCCCCCGTACTCAGAAATATCTCAAAAAAGGAATTTTTCTGTGCTTTTTTCCTTTCCTTGTTGGATAAAATAAAAGACGGTGGAGACTCTTGCTTACCGCGACATTTTGCGAAAACAAACGCAAAACACAAACCAGCATTCCAAAAATAGTCAGTTCTTCCCACCGTATCACAGAACTGGCGACTCTGCTGGGGAGTGAATAAGTGGGGTGTACCTTAGGAATAGTTCATCATAATGTTTTCAATTGCTTTATTTGTATGCTTTATTTTTGTGGGTTTGAATCGGAGTTACTATAGATCCTAACCCGGATCTGGGGATACCTTTTAGGTAAGTAGCAATAGATTGTGAGGGAACTGTATGGCGTAGACCGATACGGTTGAAGCAGTAGCTACGTTGGTGTGGAGCTTTAGTTTGTACTGATATCCCTTGTGGTGGAACAAAGAGAATATGGGTCAACTAAGGGGTCATTAAGCACCAACTGACCTTAGAACCTATAATTGACCAACTTGGCCATAGAAAAGTAGCAGTATGCTACACTCATTGAGATCAAACTTTCGCGATGATTTCGTCCGCAAGAAAAGGTTGCTAAACTGGAATTATGACCGATTGAGGGTGGTCAGTGATATTGAGATCCTCTAGAACCCGGTTACTATTACTAGGACAGGTTAAACCAACTAAACTGAAAGAGGGTAATACCTAAACTCCATGCCAGCCTAAAATTTAAGGGCTACTGTGTGACTTGTTTGCCCTTACCATGTTTGTTATCTGTGAATACTTGTGGTGTGTTTCTATCATAACTTCATGCATCATGACATTGCATGCATATTTCATCAGACTAACCCATTTCAAAGACCGAGGGGAGTCATCTTTATTCTGTTTTGCAGATCATGGCATCTATGCGTAGAAACATTATTCGGATCAGCTTTGTACAGATTCCTACTCAGCTTAGAGATTTGGTTTCCAAGGTTCCTGACACTTCCTCTTTTGTTAGAAGACATGGTCACCTCCTTGGTTTGGTCACTTCTAAGATGGATGAGCAGATGATGAGTGTCTTGTTCCAGTTCTTCGACCCATTACACCACTGCTTCACCTTCCCGGACTATTAGTTGGTCCCTACTTTGGAGGAGTTCTCTGATTTGCTTGGTATTTCTATTCTAGAGCAGACGCCATTTACAGGTTGGGAGATAGCTCTTAGTCCAGAAGATGTTGCTGCAGCCCTACGTCTGACAAAGGCTGAAGTAACGTCTAACTGGGAGACTCGGAGTGGGACAAAAGGCTTCCTGTCTATGTTCTTGGTTTATCAGGCGAATTAGTTTTGGGACAGTTTGGATTTTAAAGCATTCGAATACATCCTGGAACTTCTCATATATGGCCTGGTTCTGTTCCCTAATTCAGATTCTTTTGTCGATGTGAATGCAGTGAAGATCTTCATGTCCCATAATCCAGTGCCTACTCTCTTAGGTGACATTCTGCATGCTCTTTATGCCCGTACTTCTCGGAAACAGGGAACCCTTATGTGTTGTGCACCATTGCTGGCGAGGTGGTTTATTTATCACCTCCCCAAATATGTTTTGAAGAACAAGGAAGGTATGGGTTGGGCCTACATAATTATGTCCCTTGCTCATAAGGACATCATCCTGAGTACCAAAGACATGGAAGAAGTAGCTATTATTGACCGGTGCGGAGAATACCCCAATGTTACTTTACTTGGAATTAGGGGAGGGATCACATATAATCCTTGTCTGGCCTTACGACAATTTGGGCGAGCTAGAAAGGACAGTCCTCATGAGTTGCTGATTCTGAGCATTGTCTTTGACTTCCAAGGGGATAGTGAGGGACATCGTCGCAGGTTCATACGAGCTTGGAATAGGGTTAACAGGTCTGATCCGCGTGAGCTAGGAGCGAAGAATTCTCTTCCAATGGAACCGTATCTCCGGTGGGTTCGAGCCCGTGCTCAAAAAACCGGGGATGCCATACGAAGCTGTCTTACCGGTAATTGTTGAGAGTGCTGATGAAGAAGGAGTTCCTCATATTGTCCTCCATCCATACATGCCTACTGACATTGGGGCGTTAAAGAGGTCGTGGATCCAGCTAAGGGAAGAACGGGATACTTACAGAGAAAAGTATCATGAGCAGGAACGGAAGATCCTAAAGCTTACAAGTCAGCTGGAGAATGAGAAGGTCCTCAATGATTATGTCAGCACCAACGGAAAACGACCACAGGAGCGTTGATGTATTTTGTTATTTCTTGTTTTGATTTACTTTACAGTTTTTCTCTTTGTAACGCCTTAAAGCCATTTGTCAAACCCTGTTTCAAGTTTTTAATCTAATAAAAGTGTGTTTCATTTTGGTTTACGAATTTGAATCCCTAAAGTCTATGAAATCATATCATATGCATTCCATTCCCATGCACCTCATCACAGGTACCCTTACAGGTCTCTTATCTTCTTCGCTGTTTATTTCAGCATCATGTTTGCTGAAACATCCATTGATCAAGCTATTAAGGCTCTACAAGCTCAAAACGCTCAGTTCCATGAAATTTTCACGAACCTGGCCAAGGGGCAGAAACATTTGAAGACTCTTATCTTGAAGGATAAGAAGAAGAAGAAGAAGAAGAAGAAGGTCCTCCTGAACATGGGTCATAAGTTTGGAAACAGGCTGCGAGAGGAAGTTGATCTGTCCCACTCATCTGGAGGGGGGGAGAACCAAGAAGAAAGGAGGGCTCCTAGCCCTGTTGTTCCTGACAATGAGACCGACTTTGATGAAGACCAGTATCCTCCTACCGAGGACAGGTATAAGCAACTTGAAGACCGGTTGAGCGCGATGGAAATCCAAAAGATACCTGGGATGGATTTTGGTGAGTTGGGTCTAGCATCTGGGGTGGTGATTCCCCACAAGTTCAAAGCTCCTGTATTTGCTAACTACGACGGGAACTCCTGCCTAAAGCTACACCTCCGTTCGTATGTTAGAAAGATTCATCCATATACTGCTGACAAGAACCTCTGTATCCACTTGTTTCAAGATAGTCTTTCAGGGACTCAACTTGAGTGGTTCTATCAGCTAGAAGGAGCTAACATCCGTAATTGGGAGGACCTTGCTGCTGCTTTTTACAAGCAGTACCAATATAATGCCGACCTCGCTCTCATGCGTACACAACTCCAGGGTATGTCAATGGTTGCGAATGAAGGTTTTAAAGATTACGCTCAGAAGTGGAGAGATCTTGCTGGTAGAGTCCAACCCCCTCTGGCTGACAGGGAGTTGGTGGATATGTTTCTAGGGACCCTATCTAGTCCATATTTCAACCATTTGATCGGAAGTTCATCGTTTGGTTTTACTGAGTTAATTATGACTGGGGATAGGGTTGAAGTCGGTATCAAGAGCAGCAAAATACAGAAAGGTGCTTCGTCAAGTACCGAGAAGAAGCCCTTCAAGAAGGAATCTAGTGTAGTTTACAGCTCTAGGAACCAAAGTCGACCCAAGCGCTGCCAAGCAGTTAATACAGTAGTTATTTCAAGACCAATTGTTTCCATACAACACAACAATCAGCCAAGGGAAGAGAGGCCTCAAAGACAGTTTACTCGGCTCAGCATGTCTTTATCTCAAATTCTGCCACAGCTGTTGAAGACTAACTTGGTGATTCCGAGGGAAGCTCCGAAGAATCCCAACACCACCTCACCGTTGTACAATCCAAATGCCCGTTGTGCTTATCACTCTGATAGCCTGGGGCATGATACCAATAATTGTTGGGCCTTGAAGAATAAGGTACAAGATCTGATTGACGCTAAGGAGATTGAGTTCGAAGCGCCAGAAAAACCTAATGTTATGACTGCTCCTATGCCAAATCATGGAGTGAATGTTGTGGATGATGATGTGTTTGTATCCTCTGTGGAAGACATTGCTACTCCATTAATGACTGTGAAGAAGAACCTTCTGTTAGCCGGTTTATTTCCGGGCTGTGGCGAAGATTTCCATCTGTGTTCCGTCCTACCTACCGGTTGCCATCTATTGAAGTCAGGTATCCAACGCCTGATGGATAATAAAGAAATCTTGTTCGAGAAAACTCTTGTTCCTTTGGTTCCTATTGAAGAAGTTTCCATAATCACCATTTTCGCCAATTCTTCCAAGGCTTCCTCGAGAAAGTCTGTTAGGATTACATATGTTCCGATCATTACTGTCTGGTGGCACTATGGGGCCGATGTGTATTATCACGGGGTTAAACAAGACTTAAAGGATGAAGAGGCTGATATTGATGTCAGCAACATTGTTGGATCTAGTAAAGTCACCTGAAGCGGAAGGCTTTTCTCCCCTGAGATCTCTCCATTAATTGTTCAGAAGCCTGTTGTTATTACACCTGCCAGTGCATCTGCTACTGTCCCTGTTCATGTTCCAATACTTACCCCTGTCACTGAGTCATATGACACTCGGGGCAAAGGGGTTACCGATGGGCCTGCCCAGATGGAGGCACCGAGAAAGATTACAGTTGAAGCCTCTAGACAACAGATAGAGGAAATTTTAAAGATCATCAAGAAAAGCGACTACAATGTAGTCGAATAGCTGGGGCAAACCCCGTCGAAGATCTCTATGTTGTCTTTATTGTTGTGTTCAGAGGCCCATGCTAAGGCTCTGATTGCTTTCCTAAATACTACGCACGTGCCGCAGGAGATATCTGCTGACCAGTTCAAAGATTGTGTGGCTAGTTTAACAGCAGATAATGGGTTGGGTTTCTCCGACGTAGATTTGACTGCTAAGGGGAAGAATCACAATGACGCTCTGCATGTCTCCATTGAGTGCAGGGGCACTACCTTAGCTCACGTGTTGGTGGATACTGGGTCCTCGTTGAACTTTCTACCCAAGAAAGCGTTAGACCGATTAGACTGTGAAGGGTTGGTGCTGAAGCCGAGTAACATCGAAGTTAGGGCCTTTGACGGGTCCAAGAGGATGGTACATGGACATGTGGATATTCCAGTTAAAGTTGGTTCTCAGATCTTCGCGTCTACATTCTATGTGATGGACATTCGACCATCTTATTCTTGTTTGATGGGTCGCCCGTTGATCCATAAAGTTGGGGCAGTAACTTCTACGCTCCACCAGATGCTGAAATACCCAGTGAAAGGGAAAATTGTTACGGTACGAGGAGAAGAGGAGTACATGGTAAGCAACCTCAACTCATTCCGGTACGTGGAAATGGACGGGGAGTTCATTGAAACCCCGTGTCAACATTTTGAAGAAGTCCCCCAGACGCTGGCATCAACCGAAACTGTTGCTGAAGACCCTCCAATTAAGATGGCTTCCCTCAAGGATGCCCGAGCTGTTATTAAGAAAGGTGGGTGTGCGAATTGGGGCCAACTCCATGACTTTGCACATAAGATTGACAAGTTTGGTTTGGGTTTCACTGCAGAATCTCAAAGGGTTGTTCGGCGCACGCGGATTGGAAGACCTCCCCTGCGTATTACTAATCCTGAAGTGAATATGATTGAAGACGATGATGAAGAGTCTGAGTTTGATAGCTGGATCTACCCGACTATCAACGGCGGACTAAGCAACTGGACAGCGAAGGACTTCGTGCCAATTTCTTTTATCACACAATAATAGACTTTTGTTTTGGTTTTGTAATAGACAATTTTAAACTTTACGGCCCGGTGCCTTACCCGAGACACCGTGGCTTTGTTTGAGGGCTTTATTGTGTGTCATTTCCATATATCATTAATAAAAGCATTGGAAGTTTTATTGCATTACAAATTTTGTGCTCCTTTTCTTTCTTTTTTATCTTGCAAAACAGCTATTTTACACACACTCACATATACAGGTCTACATCCACTCTAAATCCCACTGACAACGACTCTGCTACTGCCAATTATGACTTCGAAAGTCCGATCAACCAAGCCGAGGATGAAGGTGAGGATGATTGCGAAGTGCCTGGGGAACTTGCTAGACTGTTACTTCAGGAAGAGAGGGCTATACAGCCGCATGAAGAGCCAGTAGAAACGGTAAATCTGGGTACAGAGGTAGACAAAAAAGAGGTCAAGATCGGTGCAAATCTGGAAGCTAGTGTTAAGCAACGATTGATTCAGATGTTGCATGACTATGTTGAGATCTTTGCCTGGTCTTATGAAGATATGCCTGGGTTGGATACTGATATCGTGGTTCACCGCTTGCCTACCAAGGAAGATTGTCCTCAAGTGAAACAGAAAGTCCGCCGAATACGCCCAGAGATGTCCGAGAAAATCAAGGCTGAAGTTATGAAATAGTTTGATGTCGGTTTTCTAGCAGTTACTTCTTACCCGCAGTGGGTTGCTAACGTGGTTCAAGTGCCGAAGAAGGATGGTAAAGTTCGAATGTGTGTTGACTATAGGGATCTGAACAGGGAAGCCCCAAGGATGATTTCCCTCTACCTCATATCGACGTTCTGGTTGACAACACTGCACAACATAAGGTCTTCTCCTTTATGGATGGATTCTCCGGTTATAATCAGATTAAAATGGCTCCCGAAGACATGGAGAAGACAACCTTTGTTACTCAATGGGGTACCTTTTTCTACAAGGTCATGCCGTTTGGATTAAAAAATGTTGGGGCAACGTATCAGCGCGCCATGGTCGCTTTGTTCCACGACATGATCCATCATGAGATTGAGGTATATGTTGATGACATGATTGCAAGATCCCAGACTGAAGAAGAACACCTGGACCATCTTCAGAAGTTGTTTGATAGGTTGAAGTTGTACAAGCTGAGGTTAAACTTGAACAAGTGCACCTTCGGGGTGAGATCTGGTAAGCTGCTGGGTTTCGTCGTAAGTGATAAAGGTATTCAAGTGGATCCTACAAAGGTGAAGGCTATACAGGAAATTCTAGCTCCTCGAACAGAAAAAGAAGTCAGAGGCTTTTTGGGACGTTTGAACTATATTGCCCGATTCATCTCACACCTAACTGCTACTTGTGAGCCAATCTTCAAGTTACTGAAGAAAGATCAAGTGGTAAGATGGAACGATGAATGTCAAGCCGCTTTCGAAAGGATCAAGGAGTATCTCCAAGAACCACCTATTCTAATGCCTCCAGTTGAAGGGAGACCTTTAATCCTATACTTGACAGTAATCGATAATTCAATGGGGTGTGTGCTGGGGCAGCATGACGAGTCTGGCCGAAAAGAGCATGCTATTTATAACCTTCGCAAAAAGTTTACCGACTGCGAGAACCGATACTCGTTGCTGGAGAAAACTTGTTGCGCTTTGGCATGGGCTGCTCGCCGGCTAAGACAGTATATGCTGACTCACACTACTCTATTGATATCAAAGATGGATCCAATCAAGTATATCTTCGAGAAGCCTTCCTTGTTCGGAAGAATAACAAGATGGCAGATGATCTTGACTGAGTATGATATTCAATATACGACACAAAAAGCCATTAAGGGAAGTGTGTTGGCAGATCATCTGGCACATCAGGCAGTAGATGATTACCAGTCTATGAACTTTGAATTCCCGGATGAGAATATTATGTTGGTGACCGACTGTGAGACACCTGGACCGGATGAAGGACCTGAGGAGGGATCCCGATGGTCTATGTACTTTGATGGAGCTTCAAACGCTTTGGGTAATGGCATTGGTTCCGTGATCATATCTCCTGAAGGCTCTCATACTCCGTTCACTGCCCGACTATGTTTCAACTGCACCAACAACATGGCGGAGTATGAGGCGTGCATTATAGGTCTTCGAGCAGCTATTGACCTAAGGATTAAGTTCTTAAGTGTATTCGGAGATTCCGCTCTCGTGATCAGCCAGATCAAAGGGGAGCGGGATACGAAACACCCTAATCTTATTTCTTACAAAGAGTATTTGTTGACGTTGCTTCCCCACTTCTAGGAGATAACCTTTGAACATTTCCCTAGACAGGAGAATCAGTTGGCGGACGCGCTAGCTACGATGTCTTCTATGTTCAAGGTCAGATGGGACAATGAAGCTCCCCAGATTACCATTGAAAGGTTGGACGAACCCGCACATTGCTATGACACTGAGACTAAAGAGGTAGCAGATAAACCCTGGTTCCACGAGGCGAAAAGGTATCTTGAAGCTCAGGAGTACCCCGAGGGGGCATCTGTTAATGATAAGAAGTTTCTGAGGAGGTTCGCAGCGAAGTTCTTCATCAGTAATGGCATTCTTTACAAACTTAACCATGACTCAACCTTACTGCGATGTGTGGATAAGAACGAAGCAGAAAGGATTATGGTAGAGTTGCATGAAGGTACTTTCGGGACTCATTCCAGTGGACACACCATGGCAAAGAAAATCCTTCGGGCAGGATACTATTGGTCTACAATGGAATCAGACTATTATCAGCATTCTCGGACCTGTCATAAGTGCCAAGTCTATGCTGATAAGGTGCACATACCTTAAGTACCTCTGAATGTTTTGACAGCACCTTGGCCTTTTGCAATGTGGGGCATTGACATGATCGGCGAGATCAGACCTACGGCATCTAACGAGCATCATTTCATCCTGGTAGCTATTGATTACTTTATGAAGTGGGTTGAAGCAGCTTCCTTTGCTACAGTGACCAAGAACGTCGTGGCATAGTTTATTCGGCATAATCTGATCTGTCGATATGGTGTACCAAAGAGGATCATTACAGACAATGGTACAAATCTCAATAATAAGATGATCACCGAGCTCTGTGAGCAGTTCAAGATACAGCATCACAACTCTTCTCCTTACCGGTCGAAAATGAATGGGGCTGTAGAAGCGGCTAATAAGAACATTAAGAAGATTGTGCAGAAGATGACGATGACATATAAATACTGGAACAAAATGTTACCATTTTCTCTTCATGGGTACTGTACATCAGCGCGGACGTCAACAGGGGCAACACCCTATTCCTTGGTATATGGCATGGAGGCCGTCTTGCCCATCGAAGTTCAGATACCCTCTCTTCGAATTATGAAGTATGTAGGTTTGAGAGAAGATGACTGGATTCAGACCCGGCTTGATCAGCTGAACTTAATCGACGAAAAGAGACTTACTGCTATTTGTCATGGTCAAACATATCAAAAGCGGATGATTAAGGCATTTAACAAGAAAGTTAGACGACAAGAATATCAAGTTGGGGATCTGGTGATCAAGCGCATCATACTGCCTCAAGGTGATCCCAGGGGAAAATGGACCCCTACTATTGTACCCCAAAATTTTCTCTCTCATTTTATCAAGATTTCCCCTCACAAGACTCTTTGGACTCCAGACAGGATTAGGGTTTGCTCTGCTCAAGGCATCTCCTTGCACTGATGACTTGAAATTAGGGTTTGAGTTTGCACAAGGATTTTTTGACTCCCAATACTCAATGTGACTTTCATACCTCATGTTGGACTTATAATATTGCTCATACCAAGTTTCAATCCTTGAATCAAACTTTTGCTCAGTCAATTGGACAGTTGACCTAAAACTCAGCTGTATTGGGGAAAAAGTCAACTGTGGCCAGTTTATAGTCAAAACTCATAATTTTTTATCCACATCAACATTATAGACTCATATGAACCATTTGATCAAGTTTGGACCACAACTCCTCAAGAAATTTGATCAGATCATCAAAAGGGCAAAATGGTCATTTTTAGGGTTTTAATTGCAGAAGGGCAATTTCTGATTTTTCACCTAACCAATGGCAAATTGGGTTCAAGAATGGGTTCAAGGACTCAATGGCATCATCTTGACCTATTCACAAGGTTCAAAAGATCTCAATTGCATTGAATTGACAGATGAATTTCCCAGTCAACTGATCAAAAATCAACTGTACACTGAAAAGTCAAACTTTGACTTTTTGGTCAAAATCAAGTGCCAAGGGTCATTTTTCATCAAGATGTGTCAAAACATTAAACTTGTTCACCAAGAAACCTAATTTTGAAAATTAGGGTTTAAAATGGAAAAATTTTATAACTTAGAAATTTCCTAAGTTATGAAAATTTCTTATTTTTTCCCAACTTTGCCCAACTTTTTCACCATGATGCAATTGGATTAAAAGAAAACTTACAACATGAAAGTTGTAGTCCTCCACAAAATATAAAACTTTGATGTACAAAGTTTTCCCAAAAGATGCTTGGATCTCAAGTTATGATTTTGTGAACAAGGGTCCATGAAACTTTTAACTTAGTGAAATTTTGCCCTAGTTTATGCAGGATTTTGACCTATCTTCATGGCAATTTTTCACATAGTTACAATTGGAATCTCAAAATTCATTTCAAATATGGATTGTATAGCATGTTACAAGCTTTCCAAAATGTCAAAGAACTCTCCAAAATCATTTATGGTTAGGGAGAATCGAAGAAAAGAAAATGGCCATTTCTCACTTTTGTCCATGGCATTTTTCATGTTGCTACAAGTTGCAAATTATGTCCAACCTTGCTTGTACTTGTTTACAGGTCCTTAAACCATTCCAAACTCAAAAATTGAATGCAAACACAATGTATTAAGGCATTGTTCTGATCTATGGAACATTACACATTGAATTAATCTAAAAATGGCAAAAAGGCAACATTGCCACTTTGATAAAGTTGGCTTTATGTCAAGTTGTTCTTCTTGAGCTGTGAACCCAATCTTTTGCAGCAAAACAACTCCACAAACTTAGGGCAAGGTACACCAACTTTGTGCAGCTAGGAAGGAGGCCTGTACAAGCTCTTGAGCATTGTCATTTCACTTTTGCTTCAAAAGCAAGTCAACTTGCAAAATCACCACAACTCTGGTATCTGTTAAAACCAAAGTTTGTAAACATTTCAAACAAGTTTTGCACATTGCCTAAGGTCAGAAACACGAGTTTACAAGTCCTCAAACCCTCCAAAACACAAAAACACAAGTTCTTGTCAAAACAGGGCAGGTTCTGCATTTTGATTTCATAATCACAATCCACTCGTGCGTTTTGCTTGCAACCAGTTCCAACACAGTACATACAACCTACCAAAACTATCCCAACCAATACCAAGTCACTGTAACTCCATTTACACACTTCACCATTTTTGAATTCTGACTTTGCAGGTTGACTTCTACAAGCATATTTAGGCAAGTTCAAAGCAAGCTAGGCATTGGGAAAGCTCAAAGGAACTTCAAGCAAGCTCACAAGCATCTCAGGCCTCACTCACAACCCCTACATTGCCATACTCGAGCTTGACTGAAATAGGTAAAGTTCAAACTTCTATCTCTCTATTTAGGAATCATTAGGCTTAGGTTTGTGAATAAAAAATATAGTCCTCATTGTCCTTGAGCTGTACATATGCATAAAATTCATTTAAGTTAACTGAGCTGGGAGAATTTGAATGATGAACTTTCTGAAAAAACTAGGTTAGAAATTAGGGCCAGAGAAATTCTCTCTGGTCTTTGAGAGTTAGATTAAGTTTTTTACATGGTTAGAATCGTCTGATCATGCTCTATAACTTTCATGTTGCAAGTTTTTGTTTTTAAGCATAAATGCAGGAGTTAGCAGTTTGAACATGGCGTACGTGTTTGTTTGTTTCTGGAGGACAGGGATGAAGGCCATCTAGGCTGGGCTTGGCTTGTTCATACTTTTTGCACCTCCTAGCTTGCTGTTTACACCCCCTTGGCCCATTTGTTTATTTTTCCATATTTTTCATTTCTTTTTTAGTTTCTGACTTTTATTATTTTTTCTAAATATAAAAAAATCACTAAATATATTTTCTTAAATTTTCACATTTTATTTTATTATTTTTATTATTTTTTGGACATAGAAATAATTATTAAATAATATACTTTTATTTTCTTAAAATAAGAACTTGTAAATATTATAAAAATATTATTTATTTTTATTTTTATTATTTATACACTTAAATAATATTGTCATACATATTTTTATTTTTCAACATTTTGTATATACTTTATTTTATTTTTTGTACATAAATGAATAAATAATATAACTAATATATATATATATATATATATATATATATATATATATATATATATATATATATATATATATATATATATATATATATATATATATATATATATATATATATATATATATATATATATATATATATATATATATATATATATATATATATATATATATATATATATATATATATATATATATATATATATATATATATATATATATATATATATATATATATATATATATATATATATATATATATATATATATATATATATATATATTTCTTAAAACCAAATTAGGGTTTCCACCCCTTTCAAAAAAGACCATTAATATTTTTAGGATATTAAATAACATAGTTTTACATACATAAAAATAAATACAAAAACATTTTGCATATTTATATTTAATTGCACATTTAAATATTTGTCAATTTATCATTTGTAAAATGAGTTCAATTTGGTTGTAATAGTTGACTTAGGGTTTTATTTTCTTGCAAATATCCCCCTATCTAAATTTGTATCCCCCTCCCCATAATCATGTTATAATAGTTGTAGATTTACTTTTATGCACTTTATTGCTTTCAAATATGCCATGATAGAAAGATTAGGGTTTGTATGCAAGACCAAAATCAAACAAATAGCTTGACTAAAACAAGACAAAAATGCATGAAAATGACAACACAATGCACACAAGAACCCCTAGGGTTTCATCCACTTGTTGCCTTTAAAATGGCCATGGTATGCATGCTAGGTGTCTTGGCAAAACAAAATCAAAACAAAAAGATCATAGTCCCTCGATGACGCTATCTTGGTTGCCTATACATAAATGATCTAGTCCCTCAAAAAACTTGCTAAGATACTTAGCACCATTGCTATCATGGTCATACGATGACCCGCGCCTGTCCCGTTTAACATCCAAACACAAGGTTGTTTACCAAATGCAATGGTAAAACAACAATGTCAAAGGGTTAAAAATGTGTAGGAAAGATCTTTGAGTAGGGTAGACAACTCCTAGTTACTTGATCAAAACTTGCAAACATCCTTGTTATTTTTCAAAAAACACATCACAACACAATTTTAAAACATTTCCCAAAACAAATTTTCAAACATTGAAACATTTTTTTAAAAGACAAAACACCTTTGTATACATTCAAACAAGAATCATTACAAAGGTTGCCACAACGATGGCCTCTTTTCAAAATACTTTCAAAACCATACACAAAAGCACCATTTCAAACAATTGAAAAGCAAAAGCAAGTGATCTAAAACAAGTAACTAAGAGCCCATGGAAAACCATGGATGAAAAGGGTGATAACACCTTCCCTTTTCATAATCCACCCCCCGAACCCAAAAAAATTCTCAAAGGTATTTCCTGTGCTTTTTGACCTTTCCTTTGGTTAAATAAAAAGTGAGTGGCGACTCTTGCTAAACCAAAACATTTCCGAACACAAACGCAAAACCTCAAGTCAGTTCTCCCACCGCATCACAGAACTGGCGACTCTGCTGGGGAATATTCTAAAAGTGGGGTTACCTTAGGGTTTTAGATCACCTTTACATGATTACCTTGTTTGCTTTGATTACTTTACATTTGGTTCTATTGTTTGGGTTTAAAATCCTCTACCCGGATTTGGGAAACATTCATAGGTAAATAGCACTACATTGTGGACATTGTGCGGGGTATACCGACATGGTTGAAGCAATAGCTATATTAGTGCGACATATTTGTGGGTACCGGTAGCCTTTGAGTTAATCAAAGAGAATACATGGCCGCTGAGTGATGTCATGAAGCACTAATGGACTTTTAGAACCTTTACTTGACCATCTTGGCCTTTTTAGGGGTAGTGAGATGACCGACTTTGGTGCAGTCCGAAGTTGGTAGATACTCGATACTACACTCATTGAGGGTTGTTTTCTTGGAATATTTCGGTCGCCAGTAAAGTGGCTAAACTGAAACAATGAACACAGAAAATAATCCAGTTATATTGAGCTCCTTAGAACCCGGTTACTATTTATAGGACAGGTTGAGCCAACTAAACTTCAAGAGGGTACTTACCTATGAAACCCCATGCAAGCCTGAAACTAGGATCTTGTGTGATTTGTTTGTACATATATACTTGTGCATAACATCATAACATCATGAAGCATCATATGCATCCACTAACCATTTCAAGGATTTGGATCTTCATCTTTGTTCCTATTTTGTAGGTAATGGATTCACTTCGCAGGAAAACCATCCAAGTCAACCTTGTGAGAATTCCTCCTCAACTTAAGGAGCTAGCTTCAAGGATTCCTGAGAATTTTCCATTCACCGAGAGGCATGGTCATCTTCTCAACTTAGTCAACACCAACACTGAGGAAGACATGGTGAAAGTTCTCTTGCAGTTCTTTGACCCCCTGCACCACTGCTTCACATTTCCTGATTACCAGCTTGTGCCTACTTTGGAGGAATTTTCTCAACTCCTGAGGATTCCTATTCTCCATCAACTACCCTACAACGGTACGGAAAGAGATCCAAAGCCTGAAGATGTTGCTCAAGCCCTACATTTGCAACCATCTGATATCACAGGTCATTGGGAAACTAGAAGTGGTGTCAAGGGTTTCTTGGCAAAGTTTCTATTTGAGAAGGCCCAAAGCTGCTGGAATTCATTGGACTTACAAGCTTTTGAAGAGATTGTAGCTCTTCTCATCTACGGGTTGGTCTTGTTCCCAAATCCTGACCAGCTTATAGATGTTAGTGCTGTCAAGATTTTCATGATTCGCAATCTGGTGCCTACATTGCTTGGGGATATCCTCCACTCATTTCACACTCAAACAATGAGGAAAATAGGTGTTCTCATGTGTTGTACTCCTCTACTGGCAAGATGGTTTATTTCTCATCTTCCCCAATTAGTCTTAAAGAATGAGCAAGGTTTGAGGTGGTCACAACGATTGATGACTCTTACACATTCAGATGTTCATTGGTGTTCTCGATCCCGAGAAAATGTTATCATCATTAATCATTGTGGGGAATTCCCTAATGTCCCACTACTTGGCATTAAGGGAGGCATTACCTACAACCCCTGCTTGGCTCTGAGACAGTTTGGGTATGCCCGAAGGGATGGCCCATATGACATGCTGATTCCAGACTTGGTTTTTGACTTCGACAACAACGATCAAGGACTTCGACACATGTTTATCCGAGATTGGAGGATGCCCAACAAGGTTGACAGTAAGACCTTGGGACACAAGAATTCCATCCCCCTTGAGCCTTACCTCAAGTGGGTACGAACCCGCGCCCAAAGTCTTATGATGCCTTACCCCTACATTCTACCTGTGATCAAAGAGCCTGTTATGGAAGGAGAAGTTCCATACTTCCTCCTACATCCTGACATGCCAACATCACTTGAAAATTTGCAAAGGAGTTGGATACAGCTCAAGGGAGAACGCGATACTTTTGAAGCCCAATTCTACGCCAGTGAGAAGAAGGTTTTGGAACTTACTCACCAACTTCACGAAGAGCAGACTCTCAACACCTACATAGCACCAAAGAGAATGCGCAACATCTTTTTACATTAGAATTTTGTATTATTTTGCCCATGGGGCATTTATGTACTAACAAATTCTTCTTATTAATATGACGTGTGTTCTTTTGTTTGCAACAAATTTGAGTTTCTGAATCCTTGAATGCATTACATAAATACACATCATTCATCATATGCATAAGCAGGTCTTCACACCAGGTTTCCTTATCTCTCTGTTGTTTATTTTAGCAAGATGGATATAGAGCAGACGGTCAAAGACTTATAAGCGCAAAATTCACAGTTCCAACAGCTACTCATGACCTTGGCAAAGGGTCAGGAGGAGCTCAAAGGCCTACTGGAAAAGGAAAAGGAGAAAAAGAAAAAGTAGAGGCTTGGTGTGGCTACCATCGGTAGAAGATTTGAAGGTCAAGCTAGAAGGGTCCTGGATTTCCCCTCAACATCTGATTAAGGGGTAGGAAAGGGTAAAGGAACTGCAGTGCAATCTGAGTCTGAGGAAGAAGAGGATGAAGAGGATGAAGACTATTCTGAGCAGCAGTACCCTCCTGTAGATGACAAATACAAGAATCTGGAAGAACGTCTGGCAGCTATGGAGGTGCAAAGAGTGCCTGGGCTGGACTTTGAAGAGCTAGGGTTGGTTGCTGGGATTGTCATTCCCCCTAAGTTTAAGGTGCCTCTTTTTGCTAAATATGATGGTTTGTCTTGTCCAAAGATGCACCTGCGGTCTTACGTCAGAAAAATCCAACCGCATTCTTTTGATAAGGACCTGTGGGTTCATTTCTTCCAGGACAGTCTTTCGGGGACGCAGTTAGATTGGTTCTACCAGTTAGAGAGGTCTGATGTGCACAATTGGGAGGATTTGGCAACTGCCTTCTACAGACAATATCAATATAATACGGATTTAGCACTAACCCGTACTCAATTACAGAGTATGGACATGGTCCCAAATGAAGGTTTCAAAGAGTATGCCCAGAAATGGAGAGACTTGGCGGGATGAGTACAACCACCTCTATCTGAGAGGGAGCTGGTAGATATGTTCTTGGGTACACTGTCAGGCCCCTTTTTCAATCACCTAATTGGAAGTTCGTCTGCGGGGTTCACCGAGTTGATTCTAACCGGTGAGAGAGTTGAAGCCGGAATCAAGAGCGGAAAAATTCAAAAGGATGCATCTGCTTCCGCTTCCGTCAAAAATACCTTTCCAGAAAAGAAAGAGGTAGCGGTTGTCTACTCTTAGGGAAGTTAAGGAGGAGTTGAGCGTCGGCCAGCGGCGGGGGCTGTAATGATTCAGAAGTCTGCAGCTGATCAGTCTAGAAATAATCAACCCAGAACCAACCAAGCAAGGGTGGAAAGGCCTGCACGGCAATTCACCCGAATCAATATGACACCTGCTCAGGTTCTCCCTCATCTTTTGAAGTTAAACCTTGCAAGTTTGAAAGAGGCGCCGAAGAATCTGAATACATCTTCTCCTTACTACCATTCAAATGCAAAGTGTGCTTATCATTCAGACAGCCTGGGGCATGACACCAATAATTGTTGGGCCCTCAAAAATAAGATTCGGGATTTAATATACGCTAAAGAAGTGGAATTCGACGCCCCTGAAAAGCCTAACGTGATATCTGCTCTAATGCCAAAACATGGTCACAATGTCCATGCTGTTGAAGAAGATCTTTATGTTCCTACTATTGATGATTTGATGACTCCGCTACCGATAATCAAGTTGAATTTGCTGAAGGCTGGGATTTTCCCAGGTTGTAAAGAAGATTGCTACCTTTATTCCTCCTTACCAACCGACTGTCCGTTGTTGAAGTTAGGCATCCAACGCCTAATGGATAACCAAGAGATCCTTTTTGAGAAGACTCCTGTTACACCGACTCCTGTCAATGATATTTCAATAATTACCATATCCGCCAATATTTCCAAGGTCTCCAAAAGACCTATTAAGATTACATTCGATCCGAAGATTGTACCTTTGAAGATAACCATGTCGGGGCCTATCCCGTACAAGTCCAACAAATAAATACCGTGGAACTATGGGGGAGAGATCTTTTACCACGGTGTTAAACAAATTGAAACGACTGAATAGGGTTCTGATGAAGATACTTCCGACATTGGAAACATTACCGGAACAAGTAAAATCACCCGCAGTGGAAGAATTTTCTCTTCGGAGATTGCCCCTCCAAAGGCAATCTTCGGACCCTCATCCGCTCCTAAAGTTACCCCTGTACCGGTCAACATATCTGCGAGAACTCCAGTTATTGAAGAAGTTGTGACTCCTGAAGTTGTACCCTCTGCTGTTGCTGATAATAGAGGGAAAGGGATCCAAGAAGAGCCCGTCGGGACGAGGGCTCAGTCGTTGATCATCCCTGAAACCTCTCAAAAAGAAATGGAAGAGATTTTGAAAATAATCAAGAAAAGTGATTATAATGTTGTGGAGCAACTGGGGAAAACCCCCTCAAAAATCTCTATGCTGGCCTTGCTACTCTGTTCAGAAGCTCATGCCAAAGCTTTGATCAGATTCTTGAAGACGTCCCATGTGCCCCAGGAAACCTCCATGGACCTGTTCCAGGAATGTGTAGCTAGCCTAACAGCAGACAACGGTTTAGGATTCTCCGATGCTGATTTAACAATCAAAGGGAGAAAAGATAATGACTCCCTGTATGTCTCAGTAGAATGCAAAGGAACTACTCTAGCACACGTCCTGGTGGACACTGGTTCATCGTTGAACGTCTTACCAAAGAAGGCATTAGATAGGCTAGATTGTGTAGGTCTAACTTTGAAGCTCAGCAACATCATTGTCAGAGCCTTTGATGGTTCTAAGAGGATGGTCCACGGGGAGGTGGACATCCCGATTAAAGTGGGAATAGAAACCTTCAACTCCACATTCTATGTCATGGACATCCGTCCCTCCTATTCTTGCTTGTTGGGAAAACCCTGGATTCATCATGCTAGAGCCATCACTTTAACTCTGCATCAAAAGCTCAAGTATCCTGTCCAGGGGAAAATTGTGACCATTCACGGCAAGGAGGAATACATGATAAGCCATCTTAATTATTTCCGCTATGTGGAATTGGATGGTGAATTCATCGAAACCCCCTTTCAGCATTTTGAAGAGGTAGCTCAGGAGATTGTGGAAGTTCCTTCTGTACCCATGATTACCCGACCTCCGCCGAAGATGTCGTCTCTCAAAGATGCAAAGGCTGTGATTGAAGAAGAAGGAAGCACTATCTGGGGGAAACTTCCCGATTTTCTGTTCAAATCTGATAAATTCGGCTTGGGTTTCACTGCTTCTGCTCAAAAGGTTGTGCATCGCTCCCGGGCTGGAGGACCACCAGTGAAGATCACTCATCATGGAGTCAATGCTTTGGAGGATGGTGAAGAGGAGAGCAACCTAGAAGACTGGATTTCCCTACCGTTGAAGGAGGCTTATGAAATTTGGAGGCAAAGGACTTTATTCCCATTACTTTCATCAATCAGTAATTTATCTTTCAAACATTTCTGTTGGTTTGTAATAATTCCTGAACAATTCGTACACTTTTAACCTTGTGCCTTACCCGAGGCATATAGGTCCATTTGTAAGGGTTTGACTTTTCATCTTCATATGCCATTTTAATGAATCATGGACGTTTTCATATATAAACTTTTGTGTTCATTTACTTTCTTTTTACATTTTATTTGTTTAAAGATGGCTATCCCTTACACACACCCACACTCACCAATGCAAGTACCCATCAATTCCAGATTCCATGGGTAACAATTCTGCTATGGCCTTCAGTGACTCTGAAGATCTGGTCTACCATGCCGAATATGAAGGTGATGAAGACTGTGAAGTTCCTGGAGAATTGGCTAGACTACTACAACAGGAAGAAAGGGTTATTCTACCTCACGAGGAGTTGTTAGAGACTATCAACTTGGGAACAAAGGAAGACAGAAAAGAAGTTAGAGTGGGTGCCAACCTAGAGCCAAGTGTCAAGGAGCGCTTAGTTCAGCTGTTGATTGAATATGTTGAGATCTTCGCCTGGTCCTACGAAGACATGCTGGGACTTGATACATATATTGTGGTTCATCGTCTCGCTACAAGAGAAGACTGTCCACCAGTTAAACAAAAAGTTCGCCACATGAGGCCCGACATTTCTGAAAAGATCAAAGTTGAAGTGATGAAGCAGTTCAATGCTGGCTTTCTTGCTGTTACATCCTATCCACAATGGGTTGCTAACATTGTGCTCGTGCCTAAGAAGGACGGCAAAGTCAGAATGTGCATGGATTACAGAGACTTAAACAGGGCTAGCCCTAAAGATGACTTTCCACTACTGCACATTGATATCTTGGTTGACAACACAGCTTAACATAAGGTATTTTATTTCATGGACGGATTTTCAGGGTACAACCAGATCAAAATGGCCCCTGAAGACATGGAGAAAACTACTTTTGTTCATAGAGGGGTACGTTCTGTTATAAAGTGATGCCATTCAGACTGAAGAATGCTGGGGCAACCTATCAACGTGCCATGGTGGCTTTGTTTCATGATATGATACATCATGAGATAGAGGTCTACGTAGACGACATGATAGCCCGTTCACAAACTGAAGAAGAACACCTCGACCATCTGCAAAAGCTGTTTGTCAGGTTGAAGGAGTACAAGCTCAGACTGAACCCTAACAAGTGCACTTTCGGAGTCAGTTCCGGTAAACTCTTGGGTTTCATTGTCAGTAACAAAGGCATTGAGGTTGATCCTGCCAAAGTCAAAGCTATACAAGAAATACCTTCCCCTCGCACTGAGAAGGAGGTCAGAGGTTTCTTGGGACGCCTAAACTACATTGCAAGGTTCATTTCTCACCTAACATCTACTTGTGAACCAATCTTCAAGTTGTTGAAGAAAGATCAGGTGGTTAAATGGAATTATGACTGTCAAGTTGCTTTCGATAAAATTAAGGAGTATTTGCTAGAACCTCCTATCTTGATGCCACCCGTCGAAGGAAGGCCTCTAATCATGTATCTGATTGTCCTGGAAAATTCAATGGGGTGCGTACTGGGCCAACATGACGATTCTGGCCAAAAAGAGCATGCCATTTATTACCTTAGCAAAAAGTTTACCGACTGTGAGACCCGATACTCACTGCTCGAGAAAACTTGATGCGCTTTGGTATGGGCTGCTCGCTGGCTAAGGCAGTATATGTTGACTCATACCACTTTGCTGATCTCTAAGATGGATCCAATCAACTACATCTTTGAGAAGCCTGCTTTATACGGAAGAATCGCTAGATGGCAGATGATCCTGACAGAGTATGATATACAGTACACGACCCAAAAAGCTATAAAGGGGAGTGTACTAGCCGATCATCTGGCCCATCAAGCTGTCGAAAATTACCAATCCATGAGGTTCGACTTCCCCGACGAGGATATTATGACTTTGGACAACATTGAAGAAAATAGACCGTATGACGGACCTGAACAAGGATCCCGATGGACCCTGTACTTTGATGGTGCCTCCAATGCACTTGGAACGGTGTCGGCACAGTACTTATATCTCCAGAAGGTTGCCATACACCTTTCACTACTAGACTTTGCTTCAGCAGCACCAACAACATGGCCGAGTATGAAGCTTGTATCTTTGGTCTCAAGGCCGCTATTGACTTGGGAATCAAATCTTTAATTGTATTTGGGGACTCCGCTTTGGTTATCAGTCAAATCAAAGGAGAGTGGAATACTAAACATCCAAACCTCATCCCTTACAAAGAACATGTCTTGACATTGTTACCACATTTCGAGCAGATTACCTTCGAGCACTTCCCGCGAGAAGAAAATCAGCT
Source organism: Vicia faba (assembly GCA_948472305.1). NCBI lineage: Eukaryota > Viridiplantae > Streptophyta > Magnoliopsida > Fabales > Fabaceae > Vicia > Vicia faba. Next base: position 431,778,014 of record OX451738.1, read on the forward strand.
AGCGGATGCTCTAGCTACAATGTCATCCATGTTTAAACTTAACGGGGATAGTGAGGCTCCTAAAATCACCATTGAACGGATGGACGAACCTGCACATTGTCACGAGATTAATACCGAAGAAGTAGTAGACCGACCTTGGTTTCGTGACGTCAAAAGGTATCTCGAGGCTCAAGAATACCCTGAAGGAGCTTCAGTCAACGACAAAAAGTTCTTAAGGAGGTTCTCAGCTAAGTTCTTCCTGAGCAATGGTATCCTATACAAGCACAAATCATGATTGCATTCTGCTTCGTTGTGTGGACAAGGTTGAAGTTGAGCAGATCATGGCCGAATTGCACAATGGTACCTTTGGCACTCACTCAAGTGGACATACGATGGCTAAGAAGATTCTACGGGCAGGCTATTACTGGTCTACCATGGAAGCTGATTGCCATCAACATTCCCGTACTTGTCACAAATGCCAAATCTATGCGGACAAGGTACATATACCTCCAGTTCCTCTCAATGTCTTAACAGCTCCTTGGCTATTCGCTATGTGGGGAATCGACATGATTGGAGAGATCAAGTCTACATCATCCAATGGACACCGCTTCATCCTGGTATCCATTGATTACTTTACCAAGTGGGTCGAAGCAGCGTCCTTCACATCCGTTACAAAGAATGTGGCTTCCCGCTTCATCAAGCAGAACCTCATTTTCCGGTACAACATCCATGACAGAATCATCACTGACAACGGTACAAACCTGAACAACACTATAATCACCCTCTGTGCGAGCAGTTCCAGATTCAACATCACAATTCATCTCCCTATCGGCCTAAGATGAACGGTGTTGTCGAAGCTGCGAACAAAAATATCAAGAAGATCATACAAAAGATGACAGTCACCTAAAAGGACTGGCATGAGATGTTACCGTTTGCTCTGCACGGGTACCGTACCACGGCACGAACATCAACTGGGGCAACACCTTATTCTTTGGTATACGGCATGGAAGCTGTTTTACCTATCGAGGTTCAGATTCCCTCCTTGAGAATCATGAAAGATGCTGGTTTGAGTGAAGACGATTGGATTCAGACCCGGCTTGATCAACTTAACTTGATTGATGAAAAGTGACTTACTGCTGTTTGCCATGGTCAGGCGTATCAAAAACGAATTATAAAAGCTTTCAACAAGAAAGTCAGACGCTAGGTATATCAAGTCGGGGATCTTGTAATCAAGCAGATTATCGTTCCGCAAAGTGATCCCAGGGGAAAATGGACTCCTACTTACGAAGGACCATTTGTGATCAAAAACATCTTTTCTGGTGGGGAAATGATCCTGACCACCATGGACGGCGACGACCTGCCGCACCCTGCGAACGCAGACATAGTCAAAAGATACTTCACATAAATGACCCGACAAGTTGAAAACCCGAAAGGGAGACTTGGGCAAAAATGGGCATCCCGGTGAATAAAAAACCCGAAAGGGCGGTTCAGGCAAAAATTAGGAATAAATAAAAAAATCTATACACCCGGCAAGTTGAAAACCCGAAAGGGGGACTTGGGCAAAAAAGGGTTTCCCGGTGGATCGAAAACCCGAAAGGGCGGTCCAGGCAAAAGTTAGGTTATTAAAGCGTATGACTATGTCTCATCGGATCACTTTAAGGACAATCTCTTCACCAGACAAGCTTCAGGCTTCTGATCAATCCAATCATCTTCTGACGAAGCAACGAATGAACAAGATATCCAGAGTTATGAAGGCTATGGCAGAATGGGAACCCCATGGAATTTTTACACATAGCCATCTTTCTTTGTATAAATTTTTCTCAATTTTTACGACAACATTATCTTACTAGGATGTCTGTCTCATTTGTACAAAATACTTACACAAAGTTAATACAAAGATACTTCAAAGTGAAAAAAACTATTTGCCTTTTCTTTTCTTTACACTTATGTTTTATTTGAAAACGTCCAATGATTTATTAAATGAGCATATGCATTTGAATATAATCACTGTTTACAAATAAACAAAATGTGAAGGATTAATTACTGACAGGTTGAAAGGATAGGAAAACGTCTTTAGGCTATTCCAAGAGAAATCCCCTGCAGTACATCATCTGGATCCCCAGCGGAGCTACAACCTTGAAATACATACCCCCAGCGGAATTAAATTTCAAAATACTCGCCAGAGTTAAACCTCCAAACTCCCAATCCCCGGCGGAGTTATATTTCAAACCCTTAACCCACCATCAGAGTTAAGTTTTCAAACTCCCAATCCTCAGCGAAGCAAAACCTTTGGGTCATAAATCCCCAGCGAAGATGAAACCTTCTTCCCCAACGGAGTCAAATTCCAACTATCAATCTACAGCGGAAACCATCCAGTTTCCCCAAACTCCCCAGCAGGTTGTCTTAAAGTCTGAGAATCAACCAGATAACAGTTAACTTTTATCCCCAACCTCCGGATAATTCCCCAGTAGATCGGCATACAACCCGAACTTTTGAACTTTTTCCAAACAGAAATAAGCTTTTCCCCCAGAGTCTTGAACTTACCCTTCAGCATGATAGCTTACTCTCCAGCAGTATAGCTATTCCCCACAGAGCTTTTACTCCCCAACAAAATGAAGATTCTCATTCTTAACTCCCCAATTTGAAGTCCCCAGGGATTTATTTTCCCCTAGCAGATTGAAGATTCTCATTCTCGATTCCCCAGTGAAGTTGCCAGAGCCTCTACCACTCCCAGCTTGAATTTGTCATAATTTTTAATCCCCTGCAGATCGAAGACTCTCATTTCTCACTTCTCCAGTGAAGCCCCCAAGGTTTCAATGTCCCCAAGAGATCTAAGTTTCTCATTCTTGGTTCTTCACAGAAGCCATCAAAGTTTTCCTTATTCTCCAGCAGATCAAGGTTTTCTTTTGTCTAAATCCCCAGTAGAGATCATCAGAGTTTCCTTATTCCCCAGCCGAGTAAGTATTCCCCTTGTGTAATCTCCAGCCATAGTCATCAAAGATCTCTGGATTCCCCAGGCAGGTTTCTCAAGCAGACTTGAAGGATCCTTATATCCCCAGAAAAGTCATGAAGGATTTTCATCCCCACGGAAGTTGTCAAGGTTTTTATAATCCCCACAAGTTGCCAAGGATTTTCTATCCCCAACAGTGGTCCAAGGATTTCTCATCCTCAGCAATCAAAGATTTTGAATCTCCAACAGGGTCATGGATTTATTTTCCCCGGCAGCAGTCAAGGATTTTATTATATCCAGCTATCAAGGATTTATTCTCCTCAGCAAGACAGCTAATCAGCTTACATGCGCATACATTACATTCATATATCATAAACATTGATAAAACACCTTTATTGCATCATACATTTCATGCAACATAACTCTGTGTTTCAGCTAACATTTTACCCTTTTCAGGATAAGATTAAAAGCTATCTTTAACAAATATTCAAAGATTTCAGATACAGTACGAATACACTCCAGACGCGGAAGTCATTCTGTTACTCATTCAGATCTCTTATTTAGATACAGTGTGGATACACCCCAGACACGGAGGTCATTCTATTACTCATTCAGAATTCAAAGTCAAGATACAATACGGATACGCACCAGATATGATAGCCATTCTGCCACTCATTCAGACTTTAGCAATCAGATACAGATTAGATACGCTCCAGACACGGAAGCCATTCTATTCCTCATTCAGATTCAACTATCAGTTTCAATCCAGATACACTTCAGACAAGGAAGTCATTTTGTCACTTATTCAGATCCTAGTTACAGTACGGATACACTCCAGACATGGAAGTCATTCTGCTACTCATACAGATCTCAACTTCAGGTACAGTCCAGATACGCTCCAAACACGGTAGCCATTCTGTCACTCATTCAACCTTTTTCACCAGCCCAGAGATGCTCTAGACACGGATGTCATTCTGTCGCTTATTCAGATTTCAAATTCAGATATAATACAGATACACTCAAGACACGCCAGTCATTCTGCTATTCATTCAGAATCAAATACAGTTATAGCTCGGATACGCCCCAGACATGGACGCCACTCCCTTGCTCATACAGATTCAATCTCCAGATACAACTCAGATACGTTCCAGATACGGATACCATTCTGATGTTCATTCTCCTAATTTTCAACAAACATTTTTGGATGGAATCTTTAAGCCCATCTCCAACAAGATTCTATCACCTCTCCAAATGGCATCTTTAAGCCCATTCCCTCAACCATATTTTGATGAGTGCAAATTTACGGGCACTCTAATGTCCAATCATCTTTTACCTTCGAGTCACGAAAGGCAAGCTCGCCAATCTAACTCTTCAGGTTCAAGAAGATTAAACAGGGGAAGCTGTTGTACCCCAAAATTTTCCCTCTCATTTTATCAAGATTTCCCCTCACAAGACTCTTTGGACTCCAGACAGGATTAGGGTTTGCTCTGCTCAAGGCATCTCCTTGCACTGATGACCTGAAATTAGGGTTTAAGTTTGCACAAGGATTTTTGGACTCCCAATACTCAATGTGACTTTCATACCTCATGTATGACTTATAATATTTCTCATACCAAGTTTCAAGCCTTGAATCAAACTTTTGCTCAATCAATTGGACAGCTGACCTAAAAATCAGCTGTATTGGGGAAAAAGTCAACTGTGGCCAGTTTACAGTCAAACCTCATAATTTTTTATCCACATCAACATTATAGACTCATATTAACCATTTTATCAATTTTGGACCAAAACTCCTCAAGAAATTTGATCAGATCATCAAAAGGGCAAAATGGTCATTTTTAGGGTTTTGACTACAAAAGGGCAATTTCTGATTTTTCACCTAACCAATGGAAAATTGGGTTCAAGCATGGATTCAAGGACTCAATGGAATCATCTTGACCTATTCACAAGGTTCAAAAGATCTCAATTACATTGGATTGACAGATGAATTTTCCAGTCAACTAATCAAAAATCAACTGTACACTGAAAAGTCAAACTTTGACTTTTTGGTCAAAATCAAGTGCCAAGGGTCATTTTTCATCAAGATGTGTCAAAACATAAAAATTGTTCACCAAGAAACCTAATTTTGAAAATTAGGGTTTAAAATGGAAAATTTTCATAACTTAGAAATTTCCTAAGTTATGGAAATTTCTTATTTTTTCCCAACTTTGGCCAATTTTTTCACCATGATGCAATTGGATTAAAAGAAAACTTCCAACATTAAAGTTGTAGTCCTCCACAAAATCTACAACTTTGATTCACAAAGTTTTCCCAAAAGATTCTTGTATCTCAAGTTATGATTTTGTGAACAAGGGTCCATGAAACTTTTAACTTAGTGAAATTTTGCCCTAGTTTAGGCAGGATTTTGACCTATCTTCATGAAAATTTTTCACATAGTTCCAATTGGAATCTCAAAATTCATTTCAAATATGGATTGTAGAGCATGTTACAAGCTTTCCAAAATGTCAAAGAACTCTCCAAAATCATTTATGGTTAGGGAGAATCGAAGAAAAGAAAATGGCCATTTCTCACTTTTGTCCATGACATTTTTCATGTTGCTACAACTTGCAAATTATGTCCAACCTTGCTTGTACTTGTTTACAGGTCCTTAAACCCTTCCACACTCAAAAATTGAATGCAAAAACAATGTATTAAGGCATTGTTCTGATCTATGGAACATTACACATTGAATTAATCTAAAAATGGCAAAAAGGCAACATTGACACTTTGATAAAGTTGGCTTTATGTCAAGTTGTCCATCTTGAGCCGTGAATCCAATCTTTTGCATAAAACCAACTCCACAAACTTAGGGCAAGGTACACCAACTTTGTGCAGCTAGGAAGGAGGCCTGTACAGGCTCTTGAGCATTGTCATTTCACTTTTGCTTCAAAAGCAAGTCAACTTGCAAAATCACCACAACTCTGGTATATGTTAAAACCAAAGTTTGTAAACATTTCAAACAAGTTTTACACATTTCCTAAGGTCAGAAACACGAGTTTACAAGTCCTCAAACCCTCCAAAACACCAAAATACAAGTTCTTGTCAAAACAGGGCAGGTTCTGCATTTTGATTTCCAAATCACAATCTACTCGTGTGTTTTGCTTGCAACCAGTTCCAACACACTCCATAAAACCTACCAAAACTATCCCAACCATTCCCAAGTCATTGTAACTCCATTTACACACTTCACCATTTTTGAATGCTGACTTTGCAGGTTTACTTCTACAAGCATATTCAGGCAAGTTCAAAGCAAGCTAGGCATTGGGAAAGCTCAAAGGAACTTCAAGCAAGCTCACAAGCATCTCAGGCCTCACTCACAACCCCTACATTGCCATACTCGAGCTTGACTGAAACAGGTAAAGTTCAAACTTCTATCTCTATTTAGGAATCATTAGGCTTAGGTTTGTGAAGAAAAAATGTAGTCCTCATTGCCTTTGAGCTATACATATGCATAGAATTCATTTAAGTTAACTGAGCTGGGAGAATTTGAATGATGAACTTTCTGAAAAAACTAGGTTAGAAATTAGGGAGAGAGAAATTCTCTCTGATCTTTGAGAGTTAGATTAAGTTTTTTACATGGTTAGAATCGTGTGATCATGCTCTATAACTTTCATGTTGCAAGTTTTTGTTTTTAAGAACAAATGCAGGAGTTAGCAGTTTGAACATGGCGCGCGTGTTTGTTTGTTTATGGAGGACAGGGATGAAGGCCATCTGGGCTCGGCTCGGCTTGTTCATACTTTTTGCACCTCCTAGCTTGCTGTTTACACCCCCTTGGCCCATTTATTTATTTTTCCATATTTTTCATTTCTTTTTTAGTTTATGACTTTTATTATTTTTTCTAAATATAAAAAATCACTAAAAATATTTTCTTAAATTTTCACATTTTATTTTATTATTTTTTAGACATAGAAATAAGTATTAAATAATATACTTTTATTTTCTTAAAATAAAAACTTGTAAATATTATAAAAATATTATATATTTTTATTTTTATTATTTATACACTTAAATAATATTGTCATACATATTTTTATTTTTCAACATTTTGTATATATTTTATTTTATTTTTTGTACATAAATGAATAAATAATATAATTAATATATATATATTTCTTAAAACCAAATTAGGGTTTCCACCCCTTTCAAAAAAGACCATTAATGTTTTTAATATTTTTAGGATATTAAATAACTTAGCTTTACATACATAAAAATAAATACAAAAACATTTTGCATATTTATATTTAATTGCACATTTAAATATTTGTCAATTTATCATTTGTACAATGAGTTCAATTTGGTTGTAATAGTTGACTTAGGGTTTTATTTTCTTGCAAATATCCCCTTATCCAAATTTGTATCCCCCTCCCCATAATTATGTTGTAATAGTTGTAGATTTACTTTTACGCACTTTATTGCTTTCAAATATGCCATGATAGAAAGATTAGGGTGTGTATGCAAGACCAAAATCAAACAAATAGCTTGACTAAAACAAGACAAAAATGCATGAAAATGACAACACAATGCACACAAGCACCCCTAGGGTTTCATCCACTTGTTGCCTTTAAAATGGCCATGGTATGAATGCTAGGTGTCTTGGCAAAACAAAATCAAAACAAAAAGATCATAGTCCCTCGATGACGCTATCTTGGTTGCCTATACATAAATGATCTAGTCCCTCAAAAAACTTGCTAAGATACTTAGCACCATTGCTATCATGGTCATACGATGACCCGCGCCTGTCCCGTTTAACATCCAAACACAAGGTTGTTTACCAAATGCAATGGTAAAACAACAATGTCAAAGGGTTAAAAATGTGTAGGAAAGATCTCTGAGTAGGGTAGACAACTCCTAGTTACTTGATCAAAACTTACAAACATCCTTGTTATTTTTCAAAAAAACACATCACAACACAATTTCAAAACATTTCCCAAAACAAACTTTCAAACATTGAAACATTTTTTTAAAAGACAAAACACCTTTGTATACATTCAAACAAGAATCATTACAAAGGTTGCCACAATGATGGCCTCTTTTCAAAATACTTTCAAAACCACACACAAAAGCACCATTTCAAACAATTGAAAAGCAAAAGCAAGTTATCTAAAACAAGTAACTATGAGCCCATGGAAAACCATGGATGAAAAGGGTGCTAGCACCTTCCCTTTTCATAATCCACCCCCCAAACCTAAAAACAATCTCAAAGGTCTTTCCTGTGCTTTTTGACCTTTCCTTTGGATAAAATAAAAAGTTGGTGGCGACTCTTGCTAAACCGAAACATTTGCAAATACAAACGCAAAACCTCAAGTCAGTTCTCCCACCGCGTCACACCTACTTACGAAGGGCCATTTGTGGTTAAGAACATTTTCTCGGGAGGAGCTATGATTCTAACCACCATGGATGGTGACGACCTTCCTCACCCCTTCAATGCAGACATAGTGAAAAGATACTACGCATAATCAAAGACCCGCTAGGTCGACTGGCCTAGGCAGAAATAAGGGCTTCCCTGCGAACCAAAAGGGTTCGGGAAAAAATAAGGGATGAAAATGAAAAAATCTGTACACCCGGCAAGTCGAAAAACTGAAAAGGCGGCTTGGGCAAAAAATGGTATCCCGGTGGACTAAAAACCCGAAAGGGCAGTCCAGGAAAAAATTAGGGATTAAAGCATAACACTATGTCGCATTGGATCACCTTGCGACTAGACTTTGTATCGACTATCAAGCTCGGACAACACCAATAAATCTGATCTACCTTCAACCAAGTGGTAAAGTGATGAGATGCTCGAGGACATAAAGGTAATAGCAGATTTGGAACCCAGTGGGATTATTCACATAGCTGTTTTTCTTTGTTTTCACAAGTTGTATAAACTCTATTGTTCGGCGGCGTTCTCTTACTAGGACGTCAGCCTCTTGTACAAAAACGCCTATTTACAGGCCAAACTTCAAAGTCAATACAATTCATTTTCACGAATAAATTTCAAATTGTTTTCCTTTTTCTGTTTTGTTTTGCAAAAGAACGTCCAATGTTCAGTTTTTGATATATGCATTTGACATTAACTGCTGCTCATAAATATTTACATGCAAAACAAAAAATGATTACTTGTAATATTAAAAACAGGGGCAAACGAGAAATGTCCAAACCGTGCAGTTGCTCTGTCCACCAGGTATAGGGATAGACCTAGTTGGAGGAAACGATTGAAAGAACAATCATTCCCCGCAGAGTAAAGAAAGACAGTAGTGTTGACTCTCCCCAGCTGAGACTCACAACTGAATGAATCGGTAATATTCTCCCCAAGCAGAGTTTATCTACCATCAGCATTGAAAAGTCTTATCATCCCCAGCAGAGTATAAAAAATATCCCCAGTGGAGTTTGAAAAATCATCCCCAGTAGACTCCGGAAGATCATCCCCAATAAAGTCTAAAAGGGCTATCCCTAGTAAGGTCGCTATTGGAAAGTCATCCCCAGCGGAGTTCTTTCCTTTCACAAAACAGGAATTCAATCCCCAACAGGTTTCATTATCACCAGCAACGGTAATTCATCCCCAGCTGAATTTATCAACGGAATCCTCAACAGAGCATCTCTTCCCCACAGAAGTCATTCTCTCGTCAGTTTATTCCCCAGCGGAGTTATCCTCTCCCGCAGGTTTATTCTCACAAACATCTTCAACCTTTATCTCCGGAAGAAACGAAGAATTCAATTCTTTTCTCCAACAGCAATCCAGGATTTAGTTTCCCCAGCTCAAAACATCACATTTTCATACATCATTACATGCATACGCATCATACTACACAATCTCATTTATTTTAAGAACATCATTGCTTGATACATATCATGCATTACATATAACTAACCTTTACCTTTCAGGAAGGATACATTTAAATTCTCACAAAGTTCAAGCTATGAAGCTTCTACCACAGTCGAATTACGGACGAGTTCCTAAATCTCAGCAGAGATGGTTTCTTAGTTGAATTACGGACGAGTTCCTAAATCTCAGCAAAGTTGTCTCTCAAGTTGAATTATGGACGAGTTCCTAAATCTCAGGAGAGATGGTTTCTTAGTTGAATTACGGACAAGTTCCTAAATCTCAGCAATTTTGTTTCCTCAGTTGAATTAAGGACGAGTTCCTAAATCTCAGCAGAGATGTTTTCTCAGTTGAATTACGGATAAGTTCCTAAATCTCAACAAAGTTTATTTCCTCGGTTGAATTACGGACGAGCTCCTAAATCTCGACAGAGATGTTTCCTCGATTGAATTACGGGCGAATTCCTAAATCTCAGCAGAGATGTTTCCTCGGTTGAATTACAGACGAATTCATAAATCTCAGCAGAGATGTTTCCTCGGTTGAATTACATACGAGTTCCTAAATCTCAGTGAAGATGTTTCTTCAGTTGAATTACGGACAAGTTCCTAAATCTCGACAAAAATATTTCCTCAATTGAATTACGGGCAGGCTCCTAAATCTCAGCAAAGTAGTCGAATTACGGACGAGTTCCTAAACCTTGACAGATATTTCATCAGTTAAATTACGGACAAGCTCCTAAATCTCAGCAGATATTACCTCAGTTGAATTACGGACAAGTTCTTAAATCTCAGCATAAATATTCCCCCGGTTGAATTACAGACGAGCTCCTAAATCTCAGCAAAGTTGTCTCTCAAGTTGAATTACGGACGAGTTCCTAAATCTCAACAGAGATGGTTTCTTAGTTGAATTACGGACGAGTTCCTAAATCTCAGCAATTTTGTTTCCTCAGTTGAATTACGGACGAGTTCCTAAATCTCAGCAGAGATGGTTTCTTTGTTGAATTATGGACGAGTTCCTAAATCTCAGCAATTTTGTTTCCTCAGTTGAATTACGGACAAGCTCCTAAATCTCAGCAGAGATGGACTCTTAGTTGAATTACGGACGAGCTCCTAAATCTCGACAAAGATGTTTCCTCAGTTGAATTACGGACAAGTTCCTAAATCTCAGCAGAGATGGTTTCTTAGTTAAATTATGGACGAGCTCCTAAATCTCAGCGAAGATGTTTCTTCAGTCGAATTATGGACAAGTTCCTAAATCTCGACAAAAATATTTCCTCAGTTGAATTACGGACGAATTCCTAAATCTCAGCAAAGTAGTTGAATTACAGACGAGTTCCTAAATCTCAGCAAATTTGATTCCCCAGTTGAGTACGGATGACCAAAGTTCCTAAATATCAACAAAGACGACGCACCAGTAGAATAACGGACGATGAAGCTCCTAAAATTCTACTTCTCTCAACAAAGATCAGACTTCCCCAGCGGAATCTTCCTCAACAACAGGTATACAAGCTCTCTCTAAGGAACCTCTTATGCGATCGACACTCCTCCAAATGGCATGTATAAGCCCATTACCGGCATCACAAGACAATTACCACTTCATATGAGTGCAAATTTCTGGGCACTCTAGTGTTCAATCCCCTTCCACCTTCGGACTACGAAAGGCACGAAAGCCAATCGACATCCTCAGGTTTAAGAAGATTGAACAGGGGCAGCTATTGTACCCCAAAATTTTCCCTCCCATATTTCTCAAGATATTTCAAGAAAGATCCTCAAGTTGCTCAACGTAGCCCAAGGGTTGGCCAAACAAGCTCTCTCCTAAGGCAGTCTACCCCAAACTAGGGTTTCATATTGTATCAAGGCCCTTGATTCCAAGTGATCCCAAGTGCTCACCAATGTCCTAATATGTTCTCAAGATCATCCATGTCAAGTTTCAAGCCTTACAGAGGAAGTTTGCTCAGTCAATTGCTCAAAGGTCTAAAAATCGATTATGCTAGGACAAAAGTCAACTGTGACTCCCATACAGTTAAACTTCAAGATTTTTGGTCAACATTCTCATTTTTAAGTATATTTCATCATTTGATCAAGTTTTTATCATGATTCATCAAGGATTGCTCACAATTCATCAAGACTCAAAAGTTTCTAAATTAGGGTTTTGCAGGAAAAGTCAAAACAACTTTGACCAAGCATAACGTTCTCATACTTTATGATAAATGACCCATCCAAAGCTCATTTTGAAGAGGATGCAATTATCTACAATCCATCTTCAGCTCCCAAGATCAAAATATGCACTCACAAGAAGTTATGAATTTGGACATTATAGGTTATTTTGAAAAGTCAACAAAACACCTTTTTTGTCAAAGCTTCATACATGAGCATGGAATATCAAATTGATATGAGACCAAAATGGTTGCTTATAGGACATCACAAGCTTTTTAAAAAGTCCAAGAACACCTCCAAAGAGTCAAAATTGAGGAAGTTATGCATTGTTGAAGTTGGACTTTTTTATAAAATTTCCAAACGTCAACTATTCTCAAAACTTCAAATTTTGCCAAATGGGCCCATTCTTTTTCACTTGTTTTAAGTTGGAATCATAGCCCACGTGCTTCAGCCCTTTCCACCTGTCCATATCATATTTTTATTAATTATTTGGATTTTTATTTGAATTAATTTGATTTAAATCAAAATTAAATCAAATAAAATCCAAAAACATTGAAACCAAGGATTTGGTGATGATTCCAGGTCTTATTATACAGCTAGGACCAATCAAACTCGTATCAAGGCAATTGTGTACAAAAAGATTGCAAAAGAAGCCAAATTTTGGAAGGTTGTTAAAGGGAATCAAATCAATATCCAAAGCATTGATGGAGAGGGATTTGGACTGAATTTGCAACCCTAATGCATTGTACAATACATAAGGAGGCGAGGCATATCAAAAATAGGGTTGGAGATCAGGTATAGAGCAAAAACAAAATCTGAAAAAATACCAAAAAAAGTGTGAGATCGAAACAGGGCTTAGAGGCATCATCAAGGCTTGGCACTTGTCTCAATCTCTTCCTGGCAATCTCAGGAACCTAAAGCAAGCAAAACCACACGTTTTTAAGCCCTCTAGCGCGCAATAAGGCTGTCACGGTACCACTCTTTTCTTGATTTCGATTAACTTTATTCTTGCATCCATTGTGTAAAATAATGGCATATTCTTGATCACCATATCATTTGCAAGCTTTTTACAATAGCCAATTTCATTTATATGACTTATATCGTGAATCACCATTGTTAGGGTTTCTTGGAGTTTTTTAGGGTTTTTGTTTTCAGGAATAATTGGCCCTAGTAATGGGCATGGTTGCAATCAGAAGGATGAGACGAACTCAACCATGGTACTAGAATTCATTTCCATGGCTTGTGGGAGATTTTAAGAATGCTTGGTTAGTAGCAACGGATATCTGTCCGTGGGTATAAGTCATTGGGTTTTTAGCCACGGTGCAGAGGAAGGAGATGATGAAGTGTCGTCCCACCATTGGCTTGTTTAAAACGAGCGCGCGTTTTTATTTTTGTTTTTCCAATTTTCGTTGTTTTATATATTATCATCAGTGTTTGATATATTAACAATAAAATGCAAATGGCCTAGTGGTAACCACGTCAGCGCATAAGGATTCAGAGGCTGGAGGTCAGGGGTTCGATCCCTGCCTCCAGCAATTTGCCATTTTCTTGTTTGTTTTCAAGTAATTCAATGCATATGCAAGCCTAATGTCCACCGTGTGCCTTCAGTATCAAGCGTGCCAGATGGCCAGATCTGGTGGCCACCATTGAAGGTGCACCACAAGCCAATCAAACGCAACGCATGGGATCAGAAAAGTCAAATGGACCTCACAAATGGGCCAGAAAAATTGTTATTGACACCCTTGAAAATAAGGCCCATTCTCTACTTTTTTTTATATATTTTGTTTATTTTCATTTAATTATTTATTTATTTAATTACTAACCAAAATTAATTTTTCTTTTTTATCAAAAAATCAAAAAATGTTTTTTATCCAATTAAATTTTAGAATTTTATTTTTTGTTAATAAATATTAATTAATTTAATTAGGATATTAATGTTAGATAACTTTAAATGATTTTTTGCAAATATTTAAAATTAAATAGAATAATTAGGTTTTAACATTAATTTAATTATTTTATTTTCTTTCCTAAAATAACAAAAACTCCAAAAACATGTCATTAATTATTTTTCATTAATTAATTTAATAAATAATTAATTTAGCATTTAAATTCTAGGATTTAATTTCTTTTCTTAAAATAAATAAAAACAACAAAAAACATTTTCTTTAATTTAGAGGGTCAAAACCCTAGTTTCGCGTTCAATCTAATTTCTCGCGCGCTTTATTATTTTATTCAATTATTGTATCTGTTCCAGATTTGTAATTATTAATTAGGACATTTATTTTTCCGCTTTTAAATTTTAAAGGGTTGCTTTTGGCGATGTAAATACCTGACGCCTTGTAATAATTTAGTTTAAATTCTGCACCTTTAATTTCTGCAAATATATAACTGCTAGATGTTTGATAAATAGGGTTTGCATGACAAGAATGAATGTTTAAATCTTAAAACTGTTAGATCGCCCTAAACATGTGCAAAGATAAAAAATAACTGAAATCAACACACTCTCACATGCGCACTCCTAGGGTACACCCCACTTGGTTGCCTTCGTAAACGGTCATTGAGTATAGGTTGTTTTAGAGGTCGCCCTCTTGTCTAGAAGATCATAGTTGCCTCAAAATGGTTGCCTCAGATATCGTTGCCTCGAATAAATGATCTAAGAGATTAGGGTTACCGCTAAGATGTCCTAACATTGCTTTAGTGACCATATGTCCCTCTTTTGAAATGACCCTCAAACTCCAACGACGATGCTACCTACTCACTAATAGTGGGATAACATTGTCTAAAGGAAATTAGCATAGAACGATTCCTTTTTCAAGTAGGTAGATTAGTTCTTAGATACTTGCTCATCCAAAACAAAACTTTTTTGCACTTACACTCTTTTACAAACAAGTTTATAAAAACACTTCATTACACTCTTGAAGACAGATGCAAGTGTTAAATCGAAGTTAAAACAAAAAACTTTTCAAAACCCACAAGCACAAAGAAAACAATTTTGAAAATGATGAGCAAGTGCATAAGAGCCCGTAGATAACTATGGATAGAAAGGGTGCTAATACCTTCCCTTTCTATAAATTTACCCCCCGTACTCAGAAATATCTCAAAAAAGGAATTTTTCTGTGCTTTTTTCCTTTCCTTGTTGGATAAAATAAAAGATGGTGGCGACTCTTGCTTACCGCAACATTTTGTAAAAACAAACGCAAAACGCGAACCAGCATTCCAAAAACAGTCAGTTCTTCCCACCGTATCACATATATAATTATATATCTAGCCCAAAATAAAGTAGCAGAAACCTTGATATGTATATATACTATTAGTATAGTAAACTTAGCAGCAATAGTAGATAGTTTATTAAGTAGCCCAAAAGAAAGTACATAGGAGAATTTTTATAGCAGAATTGTATTCTTTGATGAAACAGAACACTAATATCAAGTGGTAGGAAAGTAGTAGGTTTCGCATTTGACAGTATAATTTTGTAGCAGTGTAGTATTAATTTAACAGAGGGCTAATAAGAATGTTAATATAAAGTAGAATTAATATAAATTTTAGCCTATAATTAATTAACCAGTATAGTCGAGAATTGTCCGAATAATTCAGTGTGTTGTATACCTTGCTGAAAAATATGAAATTGAAGGTGATGATGAATTCGGTTGAATTGCCTCTATTTATTGGAAATATTATGTTGTAGGCCTATGGCCAATGTTGAATGATTGTTGACCTATTGTTGTGTTGTTGTTGTGGTTGAGTTGCTATGGAATTATTGTTGATGATATATTGATGTCGAAACGCCACTATTTATTAGTAAGATAAAATTGTAGGCTTATGGCCAGTGTTAATTTTTTGTTGAGTTACAGTTGAATTGTTGTTAAGTTATTGTTTAATTATTGTTGTTGATTTGTTGTTGTATTGTCTTTGTTGTGTTGTTGTGATTGTTGCTGTGAATTTTTGTTGATAATACAGAGTTGCAGGGAATTTTAAATGACAATGAATTACCTCTATTTACTGGTAATAATGGTTATATAGGCTTATGCCTTGCGATGAACGATGATTGTTGTGAGTATGTGATAATGCATTCATTGAGTCGCATACATTTGCATATTTTGTGACGACCTGGATTGGCAA
This sequence comes from Vicia faba, assembly GCA_948472305.1. NCBI lineage: Eukaryota > Viridiplantae > Streptophyta > Magnoliopsida > Fabales > Fabaceae > Vicia > Vicia faba. The sequence continues at coordinate 431,794,053 of OX451738.1, forward strand.
ACTGCAAAGAAGGCTTATACCTTGTTGATGCCTCTATTAATTGGAAATTATTAAGTTGGGAGTTCTGCTCCATTGATACCACATGTATGTGCATTATACAAGTCGCATTTCGTGTTGCATAATTGAGTTATTGTAATGATGAAATAGTTTTTATTTCGTGTTGATGCTTTGTTGTAATAGTTGTTGTGTATAATTTGTGATATGGTGATTTTATATGATCTGATTCTAATATATTGTTTATCATGCACTCAGTTATATTGTTTGATATCTCACCCTTTCCTTTTGTTGGTTGTTGCTTCCATACTGGTAACGTGCATGTGATCCACAGTGAATGAAGATTTAATAGCTTCATTGAGTTCGAGTCAGTGTTGCGCTCTGATACATAGCACTCGGGGGGATGAACGCATGTTTTCCTTATTGTTGGTTTTCATTATGTTGCTGAATTTTTAAGTTGTTTTTATTAAAGACTTGTTGTTTTAAATTCGTTATGAGTTGGACATGATGTCATGGTGCTTTCAGTTGTATTTTTGAATCCGCTGCATAGTAATGAAAGTTATTTTTAATTTTAAAGACTAAACAGGTTGTTATTGGTTCATCCAAATCAAAGTGTTATTTATCTATTTTACATGTGATTAAATGAAGTGTTTTTAAGAAGTAAGTGTAGCATCTCATTTGTATGTTGAAATTTTATAACTCTAATTTTATTAACATTCTCCGGGTAGAAATGGGGTGTTACAACACCCCACACCTCGGGCACTTGTTCAAGTTTTCAAACTCTTTCCTATATAAGATGCAATCATTACGACAAACATGTATTTTTACATAGTCCAAACCCATTGGACACAATATCTTCTTGGCTTTATAAGTACGGTTTGGCAATGTGTTACCTTTAGGAAGAATTTCTTTCAACAATTCAAGCAATTCAGTGAAACTTTTATTCGTACGCCCACCTCTTTCCTTAAGATTAAATAGTCTTAACACACCTGACAATCTTGTAAAACCTTTACATCCCTGGTACAACGAATCTTCCATGTCTCTTTTCAAAGTATATACCATACTAGCTTTCTTAAAAGCACCTACTCCAATATCATGAATGATATCTTCTAGATTATTAGTCATATATTCATCATCTTCAATTGTTTGTGACAAAGGTCTCTTTTTTGTCCCTTCACTGTGCCATACCCATTTCGTGTAATTTTGAATAATTTCATCACAACCACAATGATTGAATATAACATCCCTTGGATGTTTTTCTTATTATAACATTTCATACTAGGACACCAGAAAATTCCATTGTTGTGAAGAAGGTTTTTTCTGCAAAATCAAGAAATTGTAATAATTCATTCTGATACTTGCTACTTAATCTATTGGATTTCATCCAACTACGATCCATAATTACATAAATATTCTAAAATAAAATAAAAAGTACACATTATTACATTAAATTATGCGTAAGAAGGGATATCAAAGAAGTGAAAAAGAAATTGGAAAACGAGGTATGCAACATATAGATCTTTCCAACTTCCAAGAGAAGAAAACATATAGAATGAAAGAACTAATAATGATAAAACTTGACATGCATGAAATATTTTGGATTTTATACTTTCAAGGATCAGAGAAGAGGAAGAATCAGAAGAAACAATATAAATGCAGAAAATTCCTCTTTGAACCAAAACACCAAAAGAACTTCATCCAAAGAAATTAGAGAAGAAGAATCAAAATGAGTACTTCTGCTAAAGCTTTCAAAAATGTTGTTATGGTTGTATAGGCTAATCCTTTACAAAACCCTACTCAGAATTAAGAAGTGGAAAGAAGCCGCTCTTGTGCAACAAAACTTTTGAGACTCGTGAGAGATCCCAGGAAGAGGAGATCAAGAAGAATAAGAAAGGTGAAAAGGACATTCATCATCGATTTTGATGACAAGGATGAAGCATATTATACTTGGTTAAAGTATCTCTCAGCCATAGGATTTACATATGATTATCAGTATGATGGAGCCTTTTTGTAAAGATTATCTAATGAACGTTTTATTCAGCTTAATTCTTAGTATGATGTATACTATATGGGTATATGTTACACTATCTGAATAAAACCAAAACGAAAAAAACCACAATAAAGATTCACAATAACGACAATGGAGAACAACAACAACAACGATGATGATGATGGAGAACAATAGAAATAACATACTGGAGAATAATGGTGAGAGAGTTTTTTCATTCTCTATGGCTCCTTCGACAAGAAGTGTTCTTTCGTTGGCTGGAGAAGAAGTGTTCTTTCGCTATGGCTCAAAAAGAAAAGGAAAGAGACATCGTGGGGATAAAAATTATAAAGTGTATTTATCTCGGTTTTACTTAAAACCAAGGTAACATATCCGACATAAAATACATACAAAATAAATGCACCTTGTTTGTTCCATATAAAACATTAAAAAGCATGAGTTGTAAGTCAAACCTCAAACCTTGAGCATATATTTATGTCAATTTTATAAATATCCAAGGTAACAGATTTATTATTATGATTTTAAATAAGACAATATGCTATGTTCACATGTGCTCACAGTTTTGTTTTTTACGTTGTGAAAGCTTCGTCATGAAAAGTATTATTTATTTAGTGAAAGAGAATGACTTTGAACTCTGAACAAACTTCATCACTATTTATCAAAAGCCTCTAATTCAAAGGGATAACCTCTGAAAGAAGTTCTTGAAGAAGCGGGAAATCAAATCTAGAATCTTGGTTATCAAGTAAATGCATCTACAAGAATCTATCCAGAAGATAATCAAGATAGACTTTAATTATTTATCAGGAACCTAACTCTAAGTCCACAAATCCAAATCAAAGCCAAAGATAGTCACCATAGTCCAAGAAGGCCATTAAGTCTTTCAAGGTTTGATATTTATTAATGTATTTCAAAGAAAAAAGAAAATTTCCAAGGGACAAAGAGAAAAAGACAATAAAGTAAAAGGTAAAAATACCATAATTGATAAAATGCTAAAAGTATTATGGGAATTTAAATGACATAAATGTAAAGTTGCATAAAATTAAATGTTAGTACAATTATAGTCAATGTTAGTAATTAGTATTCTGATTCGGCATAACTTAGTGCTGTGTTAAGCAATCGTAAGTGAACTTAAATACAAGTTGCACCTATTTTAGGCTAGGCCAAAATAATGTAGGCGTATTGCATATAATGCACATCATAATCTAAAATAAAGGTTATCAACACTAAGTCAATGAGATGAAACCATTACATCAATCAAGTCCTTCATGATACCTTGAGATAAACTTATCATTAATCCAAAGTACCTTGAGTGATTAATTGATCACTTAGAGGTAGATTTGAAATGATGAAAGTTCATCAATTATCAATCTACCATTAATCAAGTTATTATCAAAATCAGTCATCAATTTTGGTAGATTAGGGTTTTCACCCCATCAACATCCAAGATCCATTGAGTTTGATCAAACTTATGACCAATTGAGTTAAGATCCAAGGCCAACATAAGTCAACACAAGTCAAACAAATATAAAATGCAATACAATTAATTAAAATGCATGAAAAAAGGTTTTTAAAAATGATTTTTAAATGAAAATAAAAGATAAAATAGAAAAGTATGATTAAATAATCAAATAAATGGAAAATAAAACAATAGAAAAATCAGAAATAGTTCAAAGTATTTTAAGAAAAAAATTGATTATTTTTAAAATCAGAAAACTATTTTTAAACCAATTGAAACAAGGAAAAAAGAGAAAATAAAAAAAAATAGAAAAATGTAAAATACAAATCTCAAAATATTATACAAAATGTAAAATAATCATAAATTATTGTGAATTTTTTCAGAATTGTTGTTGTTAAAATGAATTTAAAATGAATTTTAGAAGTTTAAAATAATTTAAATAAAAAAATAGAAAAAGAAATAAAATCAGATAAATCCATATGCGTTAGATCTGATCTAATTAATGAGGTGTCAAATCCAAGGACTGAGAAGTGAGGGAGCATGGTGGAAATTAATTTGAAATACACGTTGGATCACAATTTAAAACAACCAATGGAAAATTTCAAGTGGCAACCTCTCATTGGTTGAAGCATTTCTTCAACCTCAGGCCACTACCTTCTTCCTCAGGTCGTCTTCTTCGACCAACCTTCACCAGAGTTTCTACATTTGACAACATGAGATATTGAGACTAACACCATTGTGTTCATCTCTTCATTGCAAACTCAATTATATCCACCATAAAAATTTATTTAAAACGAGTTGAGAGAAATTTGAAGAAACTTGTGAAAACTTTGAAAATGTTTTTTAAAATTAAATGATTATACTCAAAGATAAATGAAAACTAAAGGAAGCATGAGCATCAGAGAGTCAAGGTCTACAGTGTGGTATCAAGTTTGAAGTAAATGGATGCTTCTAACTACCTAAATGAAGTATGGTAGAAATAGAAAATTAAAGCAGTTGGTTGAGGAGTTTCGGAGCACCTTAGACCTTAATTCTTATTCTCTTAGCTTCAGATAAGAAGGATGAAGAGAATGGATGTGAGAAATTATCTTGAAATAACTTTGAAATATGAAAATGAAGTCTCACAATTGGGAGGTTTTAAGTGAGTAGGAACATAGGTTTTTTGGCTCTCTAAATCTTGAGAATGATGTAAATAGGTTGCTCTATTTATAGGATAAATAATGATGAGCTCATACGTGTGAAATGATGCTCAATTGACGTGAGTTCATTTACAATCAAAAGTAATAAATGTGTGACTTGGAGAGAAACCAAATATATCTAATCTTGGTGTTTTCAGGTTGTTTTTGCTTCACAATACTTCAGTAATCACACTAGAGTCCAAAATGCGTGGTAATTTGGCATATTAAGTGAGTTTTGTTGATCAAAAGTTCTGATCAAAAGTGAAAATCAAATTTCATGCACCCATGTTCAAGCTCACGTGGAAACCTGTACACTCAACCTTTATGGCTCATTCTTTTTGCAATTTGATCACATCATCACAAAGAGTACAATGTGACAAGAAATTGTTTATTTGGACACCAGAGCAAATATTTATGACCAAGTGAACTTGGTACAATGACCTGATTTTGAAAGTCAAAATATTTAAGTCCAAAATGACCTATGATGTCATAACACTTTACATGGCTTTATAAGCATAATTGGAATCTGGTCCCTGACACAAACTTGTAGAGGGCATCCAAAATGATAAGTAGAAAAATGAATCACTTAAAAAAGGTTCAAAATTGAGAGAGTTATGATCTTTGGAAGTTAAACAAAGTGACCTTTAATGTCTTAAAACTTTTGATGATCTTCCATAAATAATTGGATCTTGACTTGTAAATAGAAGTTGTAGAGGAAGTTAAGGAGAGTAATATTCCCAAAGGATAACTAAAAAATTGTGAAAATGAGTGAGTTATGATATTTTGAACTTGGACTTGAAATGTTGGCTTTTTGGTCAAACCAATTTGAATCAACTTGTGAACTTGGACTTATTTTGCACTTCAAAACACATTGATGATAATATGAACTCTAAATGATATGCCCTTGAATTTCCTTTGATTAAACTTGGCCAAGGCAAGGTAACTTGTTGAAAAAGGTACAGAAATAAACACATGAACCTTTAAAGCTTCTAGAGAAACAAGCTATCAATCTTTGAGGTACTCTTGATCAAGATGAGATTAAATGATGTTTTAGACCTTATGATTTGAGATTAGGAACCATGATTTGAAGAGAATGCCCTTGGGAATCAATGACTGACCATATTTTTTACTTTGAGGAAGCAAACCCTAGTTGAGACAACCATGCTAGATGTTCTTGTTTCAAAACCTACCTTGCATAATAATCAATAGGAAAAATGTATATTTTTAATATTTTGATTAGTGGTTAGTATAACATAAAGTAAATAAATACAAAAGAGAAATATACATAAGGAAAGTTCTTGATAATCTCTACAAGCGCAAGACTTAGAGGGGTGAGAGTTAAAAAGCAACCAAGTTTGTGATCTTGATGATATGAAATAATTCAAAATTATATGAGATCTTAGGGGTAAAAATTAGGGTATAAAAGCTACCCATATTTAAGTTTCTTCTATCAGGAGATTTGAAGATTGAAATCTTTGTCTTGACGTGATTGAGGAGACTTAAATATAAGAAGACCAAACTTTTGGCCCTAAGATGCTATGCAATGCTTAAGATTTGAATGCAAAAGAAAGATTGGATTCCACAAGAGGATGTTGTAGGGAATAAACTCTATGGGGAAAAGGATCACACAAATTCCCATGAAATTCTCTCTTATTAGGAAACAAACTTGAGTTAGAGAACTCTATTGGGAAATAATAGTTAACCACCCTGGTGGAGATACTCAACGAGCATGTTAGACATGCAACAAGCTTCTCAAATAAAGAGATAACCACCTGTCGGGATTGACAAATTGACTGGATCGTAACAAGCTTCCCTATCAAAGAGATAACCATCTATTCAAATAACGAACCAAGATGAAATGGAATCGCAACAAGCTTTCTTATCAAAGAGTTAAACACCTGTTAAAATAATGAACCAAGCTAAAATGGAATCGTAACAAGCTTCCATATGAAAGAGATAACCACCTGTTTAAATAACTAAACAACATGAAATAAGCTTCCACTATCAAAGTTATTCCACCTAGAATGGGTCTCAGCTTCTTCTTTAATCAAGACTTATACTTGAAAAAGGGAAATAAACCTCCATATCCTCTTGGTCATCATCCAGGATTGGGTCACAATTTCTTCTTTAACAAAGTCTTCCACTCGGAAAGAGGAAAAATAGACAAGCTCCTCAAAAGGTAGCCACTTGTCGAGGATAATCAATAATTCTGTCAGGGGTAATCAATAAGAGATATGGGCAGTTTGAATCGATAAACAGGCTTCTCAAATAAAGAGAATACCACTTATAAGGATATTACAACAAACTTCTTTGTGGGAATTTCCGAGATAGATTCCATTTGATGGGAAAAGTTGACGGATGTGAATGAAGAAGTTCACAAAAGCTGCTTTACCGAGGATAAACCGGAGAGACTACCACTTATTGTGAAAATAACTTATTGATATCTGGACGTCATACACGCTGCTAAAATAAAGAGGCTTCCACTTGTTGTTAAGAAAATATTCCATAAGAGTGTTGCAACAACACTGCTAGGGAAACAAATTCTTCATCTTCCGATGGGAAATCATACACCAATTTCTACTGAGGAAAATAAAAATCCTCAAATGTGCAAAATAAATGCCTTCTCATCGTCTAGGTTTCACATCCTAAAGAGATCCAAAATATATCGTTGTAGGGGACCGAAGTTCAATCTATGAATAAACTACAAAAAAGGTCAAACAATAATCTACTTAGTGAGGAAATAACTCAATTGGGGTGTAGTTCCATCCAAATAATTAATTGGAAAGGAAAACTAAAATAAAATTCTTCCATAAGGAATGAGCTCAATGGCGAAATAGAAAGGATATACACTTTCTGCTTAAGGTAAATGCTCTACTGGAGAGAGTATACATCCTCTACGAGGAGATAAAAATATCATAAACATAAATAAATGCAAAATGAACATGAATCTTTATTCATCTTAGCATGATGTATGAATGAATGTTATGTTATGAATGTCAAGTTTATGCTAACAAATAAACAACAACTCAGGAGGAGAAGGCCAAATATCATAGGTTCAAATAGGAAAGGATATATCACAGACTGAGTTGAAGAAGACATCACAACTCGGATGGGGAATATCAAATGCCACAGTACAAATAGATACTCAGCTAAAACACCATAAGATGGAGATCTTGTTGGATAAAATCAAACTTCAGAGGAATAAAGATCCCGCTACTGCTTAGGGAATGAAGATACAGCACAATCTTCTGATAAAAGGAATCCATTAGGAGGACCTGCACAAACTCCATTATGGTATGAGGAAGTTTTCTAGGGATACACAAAGCAAAAATCCTTAGGGTTACCCCATTCAATGTGAAGCATTACTTTAAACTAGCTACAAAATGCTATCTGGGAAATGTTAGATCAACCATGTCATGAACCAATCATATCAAAAAAAGGCTTGGAGGAAAACCATTGTCCATTCAAACATTCGTAGGGGAGTCCTAAACACATCTTTCTGCAAGATGATTCTCTTCTTGGGAAAGCTAAGTTCCACACTTCAAGATTTAACCATATTTGGGAAACTATTACTATTCCTTTTTAATTTGATTCACAGATCAGAAGAAAATAGTTTTTGTAATTTTCAAAAAACATGATTTGTTATTAAAACCTTTTTGTTTCAAAAATTAATATTAATAATAAATGAAACTTTGCAAACAGAAAGAAATAAGAATTTCAAATAGTTGAATAAACGCTCAAACTTTATTAATAGAATGGTATTTCGCAAATGGCGTGACTCCATGGATGATTACAAAAACTTGAAAAATGGTAAATACATGGAAAGGGCTTCATTGAAATATAATGACTACTAATATCCATAACAACTTTGAATTCCGGTGTTCAAGTTCTATTGAGAAATGATTAGACTTCCTGTGGATAACATTGTTTCAGGCAATTAAGTCTTGTCAGAACTGCCTAGATTTCCCTTTCAGGTTTTCAATATAACAGGATAGATTATTTCTATTTATGTATCTAACTTTTTCCTGGACCACCCTATCGGGTTTTCAGCCCACCGAGACGCTCATTTTAGCCCAAGTCGCCCTTTCAGGTTTCCAACTTAGAGCGATGTTCTTTTATTTTTTTAGGCAAAGTATTTCTTGACTGCATCAACATTCATGGAACGTGGGAGCTCCTCACCATCCATAATTTCAAGAATCTTATCACCGCCAGAGAATCAATGTTGAAAGACAAGATCTTCTTGAGCACAAGGCCGCCTTCTCTGAATTCTTGAGGTAGAACCTTTTTATCAAATGCTTTCTTCATTCTTTGCTGATATAACTGGCCATGACACATGGATGTCATTCTATCCTCTTCTATCAAATTCAAATGATCAAATTTGCTTTGACACCATTCAACCTCAGTTAACTTAGCTTCCATCAAGACTCGCATTAATGGAATCTCAACCTCTATGGGGAGAAATTCGTCCATGCCATATACAAGAGAGAAAGGGATTGCACCTGTTGAAGTGCGGACGGATGTACGATACCCATTCAAAGAAAAGGGGAGCATATCATGCAAATCCTTGTAGGTTACAACCATCTTCATATAATATTGTTAATGTTCTTATTAGAAGCTTCAACAACACCATTCATCTTAGGCTTGTAAGGAGAAGAGTTATGACGTTTAATCTTGAAATTGTCATAAATTCCTCGGAATGATGTTGATGATCATCACGATGTTATTGATCTTGATGAACCCCACGTGAACCTCGTTGTTGGATTTGCTGAAACTGCAAAAATGTACCATGCTCTCGAAGAGAGTCTCAAAGCCATGAAGGGTATCAAGACTTATGGATTCAATACTGCTGCAATGTGTCTCGTGCCTGGGGTAATCATCCCTCCCAAGTTCAAGGTTCCTGATTTTGACAAGTACAAAAGCACTTCCTTCCCAGAGACTCATCTTTGTTCCTACTATCGCAAGATGGTTTCCTATGCTGAAAATGAACCGTTACTCATACACTTCTTCCAAGATAGTTTGACCGGGGCACCGTTGGACTGGTATATGCAACTAGAAAGAACTCATGTCAGTACTTAGGGAGAACTTACTGAGGCCTTTTTGAAACATTATCATTATAATACTTCCATGGCTCCTAGACGTACTCAGCTTCAAGGGATGATACAGAAATCTGAAGAGTCGTTCAAAGAGTACGCTCAAAGGTGGCGTGAATTAGCTGCAAGGGTCCAACCTCCTCTCTTGGATTGTGAATTAATTGATTTATTTATGGGTACTCTGCAAGGTCCTTATCTCCAACACATGCTCAACAATACTTCTACTTCTTTCTCTGATATGGTCATTATTGGAGAACGTGTTGAAACTTGTATTAAGGCCGAAATGATCCAAGGTATCCCTAGCAATACCAACAACAATACTGACATGGGTAGAAAGTCATTTTCTAGTTTCGTCAAGAAGAAAGAGGGTGATACTAGTGCTATCACAATCAACCAAGGGAAAGCCCCTGCATATCCTCAAGTTCGATTTCCTTATTTTCCAACACCTGCTGTTGTTCCTAATTGATATGTTCCTCAAGTGTATGTTGCTACAACTCCAGCACCCTGGATGGCCCAACAACATCCTTTCACTTCTCAACCACAGTATCTTCCACAACAACCATTTGCACCACCTCCAAATCGTCAATAATAGAATCAACAACCTCAAGGTCCGAGAGCTCCACAAAGACAAAGAGCGCCTGCAAATTTTTTTTATCTCATTCCCATGTCCTATGCTCAACTTCTCCCTCAATTACTTGCCAATCAATTGGTTCAACTACGTGAACTTGGTACCACCAAACCCTCTCCCTAGGGGGTGTGACATTAATGCTAATTATGAAATTCATTCTGGAGCCCCAGGTCACACGATTGAGAATTGTAGAGCATTCAAATCTAAAGTTCAAGACTTCTTCGATGCAAAGGCCATAAATTTCAACCCTGTTGGTCCCAATATTCTAAATAATCCCATGCCTCCTCACCCAGGGGTAGCGGTCAATGCTATTGAAGAAAGTAGTGAACATACTCCGGTAACCAAGGTCGACGAGATCAAGATGCCATTAGGAACTGTTAGAGAACATTTGTTGGAGCATGAGGCGCTGCAAGAACTCCATGATTTTTGTTTAACATGTTCCTCTAAACCTGAAGAGTGTACTTGTTTGAATACGACTATCCAACAACAAGTGGATGAAGGTATCCTACAGATAGAGAAGATATTCTGAAAAGAAGAGATTGATGTCTTGGAAATTCCTTATTATCCGAGAAGCTTTTCAGCAACACAAGGTATCCCGTTGAGAATTCAGGCTCCTACTACCCCAGTAATGATTCAAGCTCCCGCTACCCCCAGCAATAATTCAAGCTCTTATTCCCCCTCTAAGCAACAACTCAAACGCAGTTCTGTGGGAGTATAATATGGTCTATATTCATGGGAAGAAGTACGAGTGTCCTCCAGTGGTTGACAAGAATATTACCAACATTGCAGGAACCAGTAACATGACTCGTAGTGGCCAGATCTTTTCTCCCCCACCACTGTCGCCCAAAGAAACTAACAATGATGCTCTGGCTAAGGCTAGGGGCAAGCAACTGATTAATAGTCATCCTGAAACTTCTGTAAGACAAGAAGCAGAGAAACTTTTGAGGATTATTAAGCGAAGTGATTACAAAGTGGTGGATCAACTCAACCAGACGCCATCCAAGATCTCCATATTGTCTCTCCTTTTGTGTTCGGAGACCCACCGCAATGCTTTACTGAAGATTTTGTGTTCTGTCCATGTTACTCAAGACATCTCTGTGGCCCAGTTTGAAGGAATCGTCACCAATATTGCTGTGGAAAATTGTTTGAGTTTCTGTGATGATGAACTCCCGGTTGAAGGCAGAGCCCACAATAAAGCGCTGCGTGTTTCTATGAAGTGTTTGAATACGGTTTTATCTTGAGTTCTGGTAGATACGGGTTCTTCACTCAATGTGATGCCTAAGACTACTCTGTTCAAGCTGAATATGGATGGGGTAATAATGAGGCCCTCCACCCTGAATGTTTGAGTGTTTGATGGTTCAAGGAGATCTATGGATGGATAAGTGGACTTTCCTGTCAAGATTGGTCCTCACACTTTCTATCTATCATTCTATATTATGGATATTCGTCCATCCTACATTTTCCTTTTGGGTCGTCCATGGATGCATGTAGCAGGAGCGGTGACATCTACTCTTCATCAACGCATGAAGTTCATCGCGAATGACCAAGTTATCATTTTTTGTGGATAAGAAGATATATTGATTAACGATTTGACAACCTATCTTTATGTGGAAGTGGAAGGTGAGGTGCAGGAGTTTCCCTTTCAAGCTTTGGAGATTGTTACTGTTGACAAGTTCCCTGTCATGGAAGGTAAGAAGTCTGAAGCACCTTTGGCCTCTTTGAAGGATGCCAAAGCCCTTATAGAAGCTAGACCTCCCCATGACATTTGGGGGAAATTGATTGAAGTACCGGAGAAGAAAGATCGCCATGGTCTTAGGTATCAGCCATCGTCCTCCGTGCAAGCCGATTGGGTTCTTTTCAAAGGAAGGCAAGTTCCCCCAATTTCTAAAGTGTTCATCAGTGTTGGTATAAGCAAAGAATGACAAGTGATCTCAAGAGATGATGAAGGTGACAATGAAGATGTTTCCAGATTTATCTATCAGATTGCGCCAGACCAGGAGCTTAACAATTGGATTGCGGTGAACATCCCTGAAGTTGTTTTCCTTGATGTGTAATTTTCTGTTTCCATTAAGTCATATATCCTACCCAAGGCATAAAGACAGCTTGTATAAGGGACCCCTTATGTTTCAATCTCCGTTTAGAATTGAATGAAAAATTGCACTTTCACATACAATTTTGTTCGCTGTCTTCTTTTACTTTCGCTTTTTCAAAATAAAAAGTGGCAATACTTTTCCTTTCATATTCTAAAATATTTTCTTTCACTTTATAAAATAAAACATAAAATCATCAATCATGCAGATCCGTCTCGAACTCCATCGAAAATGATAGTGCTATGGTTCCTTATATCCTTGAGGATTCAGTTGACCGTGCTAACGAAGATAGTGGGGACAATTGTGATGTCCCAGAAGAGCTAGCAAGGCTCTTGAGACAGGAAGAGAAGGTCATCCAGCCATATCAGGAAGAAACAAAAATTATCAATCTCAGTACTTAAGAGGTAAAATAGAAGTCAAGATAGGTGCCGCCTTGCAAAGTGAAGAAAAAAAGGGGGGTGATTGAGTTGCTTTTAGAGTATGTTGATATCTTCGCCTGGTCGTATGAAGACATGCCCGGTTTAGACACTGATATAGTGAATGCACAGATTGCCACTCAAGCCAGAATGTCCTCCCGTAAAGCAGAAGACGAGAAGGACCAGATCTGACATGGCTTTGAAGATCAAAGAAGAAGTTCAGAAACAACTTGATGCAGGTTTCATATCTGTGATAAATTGTCCTCCTTGGATTTCTAACATTGTGCCCAAACCTAAGAAAGATGGTAAGCTATGTATGTATGTTGACTACCGAGACTTGAATAGAGCAAGCCTGAAGGATGATTTCTCGTTGCCTCATATTGATGTATTGGTTGATAACACTGCTCAGTCTTCAGTGTTCTCCTTCATGGATGGGTTCTCGGGTTACAATCAGATAAAGATGGCTCCCGAAGACATGGATAAAACAACTTTCACAACTCCTTGGGGTACCTTTCTCTATAATGTCATGCCTTTTAGTCTCAAAAATGCTGGTGCGACATATCAGCATGCTATGGTGACTCTCTTTCACGACACGATTCATAAAGAGATCAAGGTGTATGTGGACGATATGATCACAAAATCACAAACTGAGGAAGAACATTTGATCCATTTGTAGAAGTTGTTTGGTCGTCTATGAAAGTTCAAGTTAAGGCTTAATCCCAACAAGTACACCTTCGGGGTTCGATCAGGCAAGTTACTAGGTTTTATTGTAAGTTAGCAAGGGATTGAAGTAGATCCAGACAAAGTAAGAGAAATACAGGATATGTCGGTACCGAAAAATGAAAAGGAAGTATGAGGTTTTCTTGGAAGGTTGAATTATATAGTCAGGTTAATTTCTCACCTTACTGCTACCTATGAACCCATCTTTAAATTGTTATGCAAGAATCAAGATGTCTGTTGGGATGAAAGTTGTCAATAAGCCTTCGAGAAGATTAAGAAGTATCTTTAGGAACCACTAATACTCATACCTCCAGTTCCAGGGAGACCTCTCATTATGTATTTGATTGTGCTTGAAGGATCTATGGGTTGTGTACTCAGCCAACACGATGATACTGTACAAAAAGAACACGCCATCTATTACCTGAGCAAGAAGTTAACTGATTTTGAATCAAGGTATTCATTACTTGAGAAGAATTTTTACGCTCTTACATGGGCAACTCGGCGTTTAAGGCAGTATATGTTGACACATTCTACACTTTTTATATCTAAGATGGATCCGATAAAGTACATCTTCGAGAAACCAACACTTAAAGGGAGATTGGCTTGGTGACAAATGCTTTTGTCTGAGTATGACATCCAGTACATCACATAAAAGGCTATCAAAGGTAGCATTCTTGTTGATCATCTCGCTCACCAGCCATTGGAAGAGTATTAGTCAATGAAGTTCGATTTTCTAGACGAGGTCGTTATGAGACTTGCTTATAAAGAAGGACCTGAACCAGGGGAGCGATGGACTCTCACGTTCGACGGTGCATCAAATGCTATGGGCCATGGGATTGGGGCAGTTCTGACTTCTCTGTGCAACACTCACATGCCTTTCACAGCCAGATTATGTTTTTTTTGTTCGAATAATGTCGTAGAATACGAAGCTTGTGTAGTGGGTCTTGAAGCAACCATTAATTTGAAGATCAAGATTCTTGAAGTTTATGGGGATTCTGCCTTAGTAATACATCAAGTACGAGTTGATTGGGATACACGACACCCTAATCTAGATCCATACCGAGATTATATATTAGAGTTGTTGCCTACTTTTGATGAGATCACCTTCTAGAACATTCCTAGAGAAGTAAATCAACTAGCATATGCTCTGGCTACTTTAACAACAATGTTCAAAGTCAGCTATCTGAACCATGCACCCAATATAAGAATATTTCTTTATAAGGATCTGGCACACATTTTCCATGCTCATTGTCTCACAACTGAATATGTGTCGGGAGAAAAGCTGTGGTACTTCGACATCAAAAGATATCTGGAGAAGCAAGAGTACCCCGAGGGTGCTACAATTTGTGATAAGCGGACCCTCAGAAGATTAGCCTCCAAGTTTATACTATCAGAAAGCATTCTATACAAGAGAAACTATGATTTTGTTTTGCTCAGATGTGTGGATAGATACGAAGCTGAATCTATCATACGAGAACTACATGAGGGCTCTTTTGGGACTCATGCCAGTGGATATTCCATGGCCAAGAAAATCCTACAGGCGGGTCATTTCTCGATGATGATGGAAAGTGACTGTTGTGTATATGCAAAGATGTGCCACAATTGTCAGGTTTACGCGGACATGATACATGTCCCTCCAACTCCTTTGAATATGATGACTTCACCATGGCCCTTTGCAATGTGGGGCATTGATATGAATGGACGCATCGAGCCGAGCGCTTCAAATGGACACAGATTTATTCTTGTTGCTATTGACTACTTCAGCAAGTGTGTGGAAGCAGCTTCATACAAGAATGTGACCAAACAAGTTGTTACCTGTTTCATTAAAAAAGAAATCATTTGTTGTTATTGAACTCCTAACAAGATCATCACTAATAACGGGTCGAATCTCAACAACAAAATGATGAAGGAAATGTGTGAAGAATTCAAGATCAAGCACCATAATTCATCACCTTATCTGCCGAAGATGAATGGGGCGATCGAAGCTACTAACAAGAACATAAAGAAGATCGTCCAGAAAATAGTGAGAACATACAAATATTGGCATGAGATGTTGTCTTTTGCCATGCACGGCTATCAAACTTCGGTGAATACTTCCACAGGGGCAACTCCTTTTTCATTAGTCTATGGTATGGATGTGGTGCTCCCAGTCAAAGTGGAGATTCCTTCCTTGAGGGTTCTGATGGATACTAAACTTGATGAAGCTGAATGGATTCAAAGAAGGCTCGACCAACTCAATCTCATCAAAGAAAAGTTCCTAGCAGCCATTTGTCACGGTCAGTTATATCAACAATGTCTCAAGAGAGCATTTGACTAGAAGATTTGACCTCGAGAGTTCCACACATGTGACCTGGTCTTAAGGAAGATTCTCCTGATCCACACTGATCCAAGAGGAAAGTGGACTTCCAACTATGAGGGGCCGTACAGCATGAAGAAAGCTTTCTCAGGAGGTGCTCTAATCCTGACAAACATGGATGGGGAAGACGTTCCACTTCCAGTCAATTCAGACTCAGTCAAAAAATACTACACATAAAAGGACCCGCTAAGTCGAAAACACGAGAGGGCAGCTTAGGCAAAAGTTAGGGCTAAAAAAGAAGAAAAAAAAAGAATAACCCGCTAAGTTGAAAACCCTAAAGGGCGGCTTAGGAAAAAATGGGTGTCTCGGTGGATTGAAAACCCGAAAGGGCGATCCAGTCAAAAATTAGGGACAAAAAGCGAGAGACTACAGTCTGAAGACTCTTCACGAATAACAAGTACACCCTCCTAACACGGGATGGATCGATTCAACTATCATCCTTCGAAAGCACAACGCTGGGATGATCCAGGATAGGGGAACTATAGCAATATCAGTTTTAATGGAAGTTCGAGATTTTCTTATTGCCATTTTACTCGTTGTATTTTGTATTTTCTTCGCAACTTCCTCATTTTGGAGTTGTTTCCATGTACGAATATCTATTCACAGGCCAAACTCATTAATAAAAACTTGTCCTTCCACCAAAAAGTTTTTGTTATGTCCTTTTACTTTATTTTCGTATGTGAATTGTGATTTAAATTCTTTATTAAGCATTGCATTGAAAACAATAAGGCAATAATAATCACAAGCTAAGATGTGAAACACTACATTACAAGGATATGAAGACATCCCAAGGGAATTCCACGACGTTCAAGTGTTTGTTTTTCTGTGCAGGTAGCAAGTCATAACGGTCACCTCGACCAAACTATCATATTTGTCGCCTCCTTGTAGACGTTTGAGCACCCGATTCTCCAACACTGAGAAACTTGGGGCATTCAACGAAATCCACGTTTTGGCCCCTTCATTCACAAGAAGTCCAGCATATGAAGAAATTCAGATTAAGCTATCCCTCCTCAGCAAGACTTAATCCCCTGTGGACTCGATAAGGCTAACTCAATTCTCTCATTTTTCAAGCACCAATCCGTATTGGTATCTCAAGACGATGGGTAACGGAACCCAATGAGCCTAACATTTGGCACTTTGCATACTATAATCATCACTGCATATTACATTGCATCTTCAAATTCATAGCATATCCATGAATCATCATGCCACATTTCAAAATGAATATGAAGCATGAACCAGATTTGGTACCTCACCTGAAAGCCCCAAATCAGCCCCAAATCTAGTCCCAAATCAAGCCCCAAATCAACAAAATATCCCCACACAAAATATCATCCTCATAATTCTCAGTTAACATTTGTCATGACACCACCAACCAAAATAAGCCATGGTGCCAATACATTGTACTCCCCAACTCTCAATCCTCACGTTATCTTTCATAGAGTCGTAGGTCGCTCGTAGGTCTTACCCTCATGTTATCTTTTCTAGGGTCGTAGGTCTCTCGTAGGTCTTACCCTCGCATTATCTTTTATAGGTCGTTGGACGCTTGTAGGTCTTACCCTAACGTTATCTTTTCTAGGGTCGTAGGTCGCTCATAGGTCTTACCCTCATGTTATCTTTTATAGGGTCGTAGGTCGCTCGTAAGTCTTACCCTCACATTATCTTTTCTAGGGTCGTAGGTCACTCGTAGGACTTACCCTCATGTTATATTTTATAGGGTCGTAGGTCGCTCGTAGGTCTTACCCTCAAGTTATCTTTTATAAGGTCGTAGGTCGCTCGTAGGTCTTACCCTCACATTATCTTTTCTAGGGTCGAAGGTCGCTCGTAGGTCTTACCCTCGCGTTATCTTTTCTAAGGTCGTAGGTCGCTCGTAGTTCTTACCCTTGCGTTATCTTTTCTAGGGTCGTAGATCGCTCGTAGGTCTTACCCTCGTGTTATCTTTTATGGGGTCGTAGGTCACCCATAGGTCTTACCCTCATGTTATCTTTGTTAGGGTCATAGTTCGCCCGTAGGTCTTACCCTCATGTTATCTTTGCTAGGGTCGTAGGTCTTAGCCTCACGTTATCTTTTCTTGGGTCATAGATTATACACCGATCTTTACCCATTGTCTTTACCTTTCTTTTTGGGTCGTGAATCCCACATGATAGATTCTCCATTGTCCCATTATCTTTAAGTTAGTATGTTATATTTAATCCTAACTTCATTCATCATGATATCATCAACCATATCTTCTCAATCACGTTAATACCCACTCCCTTGAGAACCTTGTATTGACACCATTACCCCAACACAAGCTATCGTTATTCAACCACATTCGTCCATCATGACCAGTTCATCAGAAAACACATTTTTATCCCCAGCAGACATCATAAATAATAACACTCACACTACCTCTCCAAGACAAATTTTAGGTCTTAGTATTTAATCATCTTCTACCTTGAACATTCAAAAGGCTTACGCCAATCTCGCCTTCAGGTTTAAGACGATTAAATAAGGGCAGCTGTCATACCCCAAATCTATCTTACTTTTACTTTTGTCTGGTTTAGACTTCGCATTTCATCTACATCATCTTCACTAGTTCATTTGTGTATCATGCATTTCATTGAATAAAGGCACCTGAGGTCCAAGAATTCAGTGGTTGTGCAATTTTAAAGTTTTACAGTGTTTTTAGGAAACTAGGATTTTTGCTTCAAGGTCACATTGGGCTTCAACTTCTTTTACAAATCAATTGCTTATCAAGAGGTTTAAGGGGTGAAACCAAGGAATTATTCTCGTATGGATTAAAGTTTTATTTGAGGAATTTCTTGAGGGACTAAATTTTGAACTAAGAGGACATCTATCATTTTCAAAGTGGTTTGAATTTTTCATGAAGATTCAAAATTGAAAGAGAAAGAAAACATGGATTTGGATTGCAAATTGGAAATAATGGAAATTAGTATTTCATACAATGTCTTTGGTTCATAAGTCACCAATTCCTTACAACACAAGTTACTATACTCAAGATTTAAGTCATTTGGTTATCTTGCAATTTTTATTCATGTCTGGACCATTTGAGGCCATACAAAGGAATTTCTCGTTACAGGCCCAAAACCAGCACCACAAAACAGACCCAAAGTTTGCACCAACCAGCCCCATAAAACTATCCAAAACAATATTGTTCGTTCTGCTGTAAAACCCAACCATGTTGTCCATTATGCAACACAACTCCATAAACCTGCATCACTTTGTAAAACAAATAAAACAGTCCAAAAACCTGCACAAATAGCTTGCCTAACCTATCCACAAAGCCAAATAGAATATGCCTAAAATCTGTGCCACTCCTACTCATAGCAGCCTGAACATGACATCAAAATAAGCAAAACATTCCTGCTAACAAAAAGCAGAAAAGTCAGCATGCTACATATGTTTGACCTTATGAAATTTCCCCCCCAATTGCAACTCTGGGCTGATATAACAAACAATAAACATCAGAAAAAGGGGAAGTCATATTGAAAAGAAGGAGAGAAATGTTGAGAAAAAGAAAGACATCAGAGAAAAACACTGTGAGAGGAAGAGAGAAAACATTGTAAAACCAAAAAAGAAAACAAAAACAAAAAACCTTCAAACCATTGTAAAACCCTGCACACTTTCCCCTCCATCAACCATTCAAACACCTGACATGGAGATTGTTCAAACACAAGAACAATTTCTATGATACCATCCTCATCACCCTCCAAACACAAACAATAAAAAAATAGTGTTGTACAACCTTGCAACTCTCAACACAAAGTAAGGAGTGGAGCAACTTCGTGGAGGTTCACTGAAGCCATTCTGACCCTCACAGCCCCTGGAAAGGTGTTTAAACTCATAACACAAATGTCAATCCTGAGGTAAGTCTTTTGGACTTTGAGATCTTTATTTCAAGCATCATTAATGATTCATTCTTGAAGATAAATGTAGATATCATACTCTTGAAGCTAACCCTCATTTTCTTGCTTTTCATTTTTAGCAATTATATATTGGGAACTGACTTTTACATGTAGCAGAGCAAAGTTAGAAACAGAAACCAACAATATGAGTCAACACATGTCTCTATGAGTCGATGCATATCAGGCACAAAAGAGGTTATGAGTCGACACAAAACCCTTATGTGTCGACTCATACTGCATTATTTTTTATTTTTCAGGCATAAAATAGGTTATGAGTTGACACAAGACCCTTATGCATTGACTCATACTGCACTATTTTTGATTTCCAGGGGCAAGAAAGGTGTATGAGTCGACACATACCATTATGTATCGACTCATACTGAGTTGATTTTAGTTTTCCAGGAACAAGAAGGATTATGTGTCGATGCGTAGATGCATGTGTTGACTCACAATGGTTAAAAAAAAATTTCCTTTCTTTTCACACAGTTTTACATTTTTTTCAGATTTTTTTCATTGCTACTCTTTTATTCAATATGGTTGTAATAATTTAATTAGGTTTTTTACTTCATCCCCATTTTTAAACTTGTACCCCCATCCCCATATGATTGTAATAGCTTAGGATTTATTTCTTTGTATGTTTTAATTTTTGTTTAATTATGCATATGTCATTCAATTAGAACACATGGCCTCCTCTTGGGCTCATCCTCAATAAAGAGGTATTCACTTACAAATGCACACTTACACACATTTCATAGCTTGGTCATGGGATTTCTTACAGTGACAACTATTTGATCGATTGTTTCAATTGGTCGTTTAGAATACTAGTGCCACACTAGTCCCGCTTTTTAGGAGCATGCATATAGCCACTTCGTATGGGATTTTATCTTATCCATTGAAGTCATTTCTCTCCCCCTTGGTACATATACCAAGAATCTTCTTAAAGGGTCTCATAGTTGAGTTTGGGCATGGCCATTCTCACGAGGTTAATCAAGTTTTTCCCTTGGTTAACCATAATCCGAATCAACCAATTTGGTCCATATACCAAGTGTTTCCATGCACAAAGGGTCTCATGGTTGAGGGTAGGAGCACCTACTCTCACGAGATTAATCAAGTATACCCCTTGGTAAATCATAACCTAATTCAATTCCCATACACTGAGCATTCCATTCACACCTCTCATAATACTACTCATTTTGTCGCCACTTTTTCCATGTCCACCGTGCACAATCACTCTTCACAAACACTTTCACTTTTACTTTATGCTTATAACATGCTCCTTTAGTATGTTAGTTTCATCTTCTTCAAGATGTGAACTAATTAGACCTTAGTTTGAAACCCATGCATGACAACATTAGGGCTTTTCTAGTCTCCCTCTTAACCTTTTTTTCGTTTTTCTTTTTTAATTACAACTCATCATTCACAAATGAAAAATCCAAAAACACTTAACCATTACTTGAATTTATTTTAAAACTTGCAAAAACACTCAACCAATCAGAACTCCCCCAAATGGCATGTTATCTCCATTCTATCGCGATACCGGCCGTGGCTATTGCTAGAATGCATGCGTTAACATCGCCCACTAAAAAACACAAACAAAACAACATTTTCTAGAGGAACTACGGTGTTCTGATTCCTTCATTGGATACATAGGAAAATGGTAGGGAAACCCTCACGAACACAATAATAAAAAACTTTTCCTTTCCCCTTAAGAAAGTATAGTTGTAGATAAACACTCCCTTAGAGACAAACAAACAAAACGGATCCCATTGAGTACAACGGGTCGAGGGGTGATAATACCTTCCCCTTACATAACCGACTCCCTTACCCTTTCTCTTGGTCGCAAGACCATCTTATCCATCCTCTTGTGGTTTTATCAATATTTCCCATTCCCTAGGGATAAATAATGTTCGGTGGCCACTCTGTGTTTTCTATCAGCGGCTTCACCAATTCCTCTCTGAACATTATCCCAAAAAATGCTTTGATGAAGATTGAGTACTCTTGGCTCGAGTTGCGTCCAAGTGATTTGGTGGTCAAGGAATTTGACGGGTCTAGGCACACGGTGTTTAGCGAGGTGGACCTCCCAGTTAAGATTGGTCCCCAAATCTTCACCTCTACCTTTTTCGTAATGGATATTTAACCCGCTTATTGTTGTTTGCTTGGTCGTCAGTGGATTCACAAGGCTGGGGCAGTGACACTCACCCTCCATCAGAAGATCAAGTATCCACTTAATGGCAAGACTGTTACTGTGTATGATGAAGAGGAGTATATAGTGAGTCACCTATTATCTTTCCGGTATGTTGAAATAGAGGGTGAGGTGCATGAGACACCTTTTCAGGGCTTCAAAACTATTTAGATGAGTAAGAATCCTCTTTCCAATAAGAGGAAGAAGATAGAAACATCCTTTTCATCTTTGAAAGATGCTCATGCCATGGTTGAAGCAGGTAACCCCGAAGGCTGGGGCAGTTTAGTGGAGGTTATCCCGAAGTTTAACAAGTTTGGTTTGGGATTCAAACCCGGTAATCAAGGTGTGGATCCCCAAGCTCCAAGTTTATCAACTCCCATAAGGTTTACCAGTGTTAGTATCGTCAAGAATGGACAAGTCAACACTGTTGAAGATGTCGACAATGATTATGAAATTGATAGCTGGATTCGACCAAGTGTGCCAGGGGTTGAGCTCAACAATTAGACTTTCGAGGATGCTATTCCGGTTACACTTGTCAAAGAGTAATTTTATTTTATTTCTTATCATGAAATAATTCTTGCGCTATTCCCAAAGCGTCAATGAATCATATGTAGGGCCCCCATATTTTCATTTGCAATCTTTATCATGAAATAAAGGACGTTTTTTTGCATTCAAATATTTTGCTCTCTACCTTTATCTTTGTATTTAAAAAATAAAATGGCAATGCATTTGTTTTTCATCTCTTTTATCCCATGTCTAAAAGAAACATAAAATCGATCATGCAGATTTAACCCCACTATCATAACGGATCCCTTTGATAATGATTATTCTATCACTCATTATGATTTCAATAATCCAATCAACCAAGTCGAAGAAGAAGACGAGGAAGATTGTGAACTCCCTAAAGAGTTAGCCATATTATTAGAGAAAGAGGAAAGGGCCATTCAGCCGTAGGGAGAGATGATTAAGGTAGTGAACTTGGGAAATGAAGATGCCAAGAGAGAAGTCAAGACAGGGGCTCCGTTAGAAGACAGTGTAAAGCGAAGATTGATTGGTATGCTCCGAGAGTGTTCAAACATATTTTCCTGGTCTTACAAAGATCTGCCTGGGGTTAGATATCGACATTGTGGTGCATAATTTGTCTTTGAAAGAAGGATGCCCTCTTGTAAATAAAAAGATTCGAAGAACTCATCCTGAGATGTCTAAGAAGATTATGGAGGAGGTATAGAAACAACTTGATGCAGGGTTTCTGAATGTGATCTCCTATCCGCTGTGGATTGCAAATATCGTGTCGGTGCCTAAGAAGGATGGAAAGGTTAAAATGTTGGTTGATTATCCAGATTTGAATAGGGCTAGTCTGAAAGATGATTTCCCGCTTCCACATATTGATGTTCTAGTTGATAATACAGCTCATGCCAAAGTATTTTTGTTCATGGATGGTTTCTCTGGTTACAATCAGATTAAGATGGTGCCATAGGACATGACAAAGACTATATTCATTAACTCATGGGGAACTTTCTATCATAAGGTGGTGCCCTTTGGTATGAAGAATGCAGGGGTACCTTATCAACGTACAATGGTGAATCTTTTCCATGATATGATTCATAAAGAGATCGAGGTGTATTTCGATGACATGATCGCGAAATCTCAAACAAAAGAAGAGAATTTTGTCCACCTACAGAAATTGAAAGATTAAGGAAATTCAGGTTTAGGTTGAATCCTAACGAGTGCACCTTCGAGGTGAGGTCTGGAAGATTGCTAGGCTTTATTGTAAGTGAAACAGGTATCGAGATTGATCCTTCCAAAGTAAAAGAAATAAAATAAATGCATGAACCAAGAACTAAAAAGGAAGTTTGTGGCTTTCTCGGGAGATTGAACTACATTTCTAGATTTATCTCTCATCTTAGAGCCACATGTGACCCTATATTCAAGTTGTTAAAGGAAGATCAAGTGGTCAGGTGGAATGACAATTTCCAGATGGAATTTGATAAAATGAAAAAGTATTTGCAGAACCTCTGATCCTCGTGCCTCTAGTGGAGGATAAGTGGTTGATAATGTATCTAACAGTGCTCGAAAGTTCCATGGGTTGTGTTCTCGGTTAGCATGATGAGATCGGGAAGAAAGAACAAGCAATTTATTACCTGAGCAATAAGTCCACTGAATGTGAGTCCAGGTATACATTGCTCGAGAAAACTTATTGTGCCTTGGCTTGGGCTGCTAAATTCCTGAGGTAATATATGTCGACACATACCACCTACATTATATCCAAAATGGATCCTATCAAGTACGTTTTTGAAAATCCAGCTCTTACAGGCCAGGTGGCTAGGTGGCAGATGATTTTGAATAAATATGATATCCAATACATTACTCAGAAAGCCATTAAGGGTAGTGTGTTGGCTGATTATCTTGCTCACCAACCCATGGATGATTATCAACCAATGAGATTTGAATTTCCAGACAATGACATCATGTATATTAGGGATCGTAACAACCCTGACCCAGAGGAAGGACCCGAACCAGGTTCTCAATGGACGCTTGTGTTCGATGGTGCCTCAAATGCATTGGGGAATGGTGTTGGAGCTGTTATTACTTCTCCCACAGGTTTTCATATCCCGTTCAGCACCAGAATTTGTTTCGATTGTACCAACAACATGGCGGAATACGAAGCGTGCATCTACGGTATCAAAGCTGCAATTGATTTGCGAATCAAGCGCTTGAAAGTTTGCGGGGATTCTAATCTTGTTATCAGTCAGGTTAACAGAGAATGGGAAACTCGTCACCATAATTTGATCCAGTATCGAGAACATGTCATGAAGTTGATTCCTTACTTCGAGGATATTACATTTGAGCACGCCTCTAGAGAAGAGAACAATTTGGCCTATGCTTTAGCCACTTTGGCATCCATGTTCAAAGTCAAGTGGGCTAATGAAGCACCTTCGATTAAAACTATGCAGTTGGATAAACCGGAATTATGTTATAAAAATGAGGTGGATCTAGATGGAAACCCATGGTTCCACGATATCAAGAGATATCTTGAGGCTTAAGAGTATCCTGAAGAGGCATCAGTCACGATTAAGAAGTTCTTGAGAAAGTATTCTGCCAAGTTCTTCCTTAGCAGTGATGTGTTGTATAGAAGAAATCATGATGAGTTATTGTTAAGATGTGTTGATAATAGTGAAGAAGAAAAAATCATTAAAGAAATGCACGAGGGTTCCTTCCGGATGCATTCTAGTGGACATATTATGGCCAAGAAGATCTTGCAAGTTGGATGCTATTGGTCCACCATGGAAAATGATTGCTACAACCATGCCAGAATCTGCTACAAGTGTCAGGTGTATGCTGACAAAGTGCATGTACCCTCGGTACCGTTGAATGTCTTGACTTCTCCCTGGCTGTTTGCAATGTGGGGAATCGACATGATTGGAAAGATTGAACCGACAATGTCCAATGGTCATCGTTTGATTCTAGTTGCTATTGACTACTTCACCAAGTGGGTCGAAGCTGCGTCATATGCAAATGTTACCAAGCAAGTGGTGACTCGGTTTATCAAGCACAATATCACCTATCGTTATAGAGTTCATGAAAAGATCATTATGGATAATGGGTCTAATCTTAATAACAAAATGATAAAGGAGCTTTGTGAGTCCTTCAGGATCAAACATCATAATTCTTCTCCGTATCGACCGAAGATGAATGGCGTTGTTAAGGAGGCTAATAAGAATATTAAGAAGATTGTGTAGAAGATGGTAGTGACCTATAAGGATTGGCATGAGATCCTGCCTTTCGCCTTACATGGTTATCGCACCACAACTTACACTTCGACCGTGGCAACCCCATTTTCGCTCGTTTATGGCATGGAAGCCGGTTTTCCTGTGGAAGTGGAAATTCCTTCATTAAGGATTATGAAGGATGCAGAACTTGATGAGGATGAGTGGGTTCAGAATCGGCTAGGTCAGTTGAATATCATTAACGAGAAAAGGCTTGCAGCTGTTTTCCATGGTTAGGTGTACCAGAAAAGGATGAAGAAATCTTATGATAAAAGGGTTCGACCTCAGTGCTACAAGGCCGGTGACCTCGTATTGAAAAGAATAATTCTTCCTCAAGGTGATCCCAAGGGCAAGTCAACTCCCAATTTTGAGGGACCATTTGTCGTAAAGAAGGTTTTCTCGGGCGGTGCCATGATAATTACGACGATGGATGGTGAAGACTTCCAACTCCATGTGAATGTTGACGTAGTTAAAAAATACTTCGCATAAAGTGAGCGCTGAGTTGACTGGATCAAGAAAAAAGGCACACCCGGCGAACCTAGTGAGTAGGTTCAGGCAAAAGTTAGGTACAAAAGAAAGATAGTATGAGTGAAAAAATGTACACCCGCTAAGTTGACTTGTCAAAGGTGGCTTAGGAAAAAATGGGTATCCCAGTGGATTGAAAACCCGAAAGGGCGACCCAAGCAAAAGAGGGATTAAAGCGAATGACTACATCATGCGTCAAATCTTTGATTTTGGTGCTACAATTGGTAATTCCGAAAGGTAGGAATCAATCCAATCATCTTTAACGGGAAACAATGTGATGAGATAGTTGACTTTATAAGGTTGATAGCAGGATCAGAACCCGAAGGGAATCCGTTGTTGCATTGCCATGCGTCTGTTGCTCCTTGAATTCAATTTGTTGTTTGCAATTACCTCTTTCTAGGAATTGTATCTTGATGTACTTGACTCTTTACAGGCCTATTTTTAATCAATAAAAGTATATTTTGTTCAAAAGCCTCTTTTTATATTTTACTGTTTTGCTTGCATTAAAGACGTCCAGTTTTTGATAAAAATTGCATATAAAATTGGGGGCCTTACGTTGCTAAGATATATTTGAAAGTTTCATCGAAAACTTGTGTACCCGGTTGGCAGACAAAGTCGTCATGTTGTACCTAGGGCATTTTGTGTTTTTTTCTTGCAGGTTCGGTGATGCATATCCTGAAGCGAGTATATCCCCAGTAAGGTTGATATGTTCGATCAGTTATAACATATTTGTGATTCCCAGCAAGGCATATTGCAAATTGGTTATCCTCGGTGAAATGTTCCATACTCTGTGGGGTATGCCAAAATTTGTTACTCCTTTTTGGAATTCACGACGAGGCTTGCTGATATTTCAGGGCCTAGATCCCTTTGTTTCCTCAGTAGAATCGCCTATCAAGAATGGTTGGATGCAGGATATCATGCCACCAGTTAATTCAAATTGGAATCTTACTTCCCCAGCAGGGTTGGCATACTTTTAAGAGTCTTCTTAAGAAATATTATCCTCGGTGTTGTACCCAAAATTTTCCCTCTCACTTATCAAGAACTTGCTCACAAGATCTCCTTTTGCTCAAGATTGCATTAAGGTTGATCAACTCAAGACACCTCCTTAAGCACTGATGACCAAAATTAGGGTTTGAGAATGCACAAGGATATTTGAAATTCCAATTCCCCATATGAATTTCATGTATCATTATGGACCTTCAATATTACTCATGTCAAGTTTCAAGTTTTGGATCACACTTTTGCTCAATCAATTGATCAGTTGACCTAAAAATCAGCTGTATTGGGGAAAAAGTCAACCATGGCCAATTTACAGTCAAACTTCATAATTTTTTATCCACATCAACATTTTAAACTTATATGTATCATTTGATCAAGTTTGTACCATAATTCCTCAGGAAATTTGATCAAATCTTCAAAAGGGCAAAATGGTCAAAATTAGGGTTTTGATTGGGAATGGGAAATTTCTGATTTTTGACCTAGAAAATGATCAATTGGTTTAAGGCATGATATAAAGAGTACAATTGCATCATTTTGAACTAATTACATGGCTCAAAACATGGCTCAAGTCTAATGGATTGACAGATGAATTTTCAGTCAACTTATCAAAAGTCGACTGTATACTGAAAAGTCAAACTTTGACTTTTTAGTCAAAATCAAATGCCAAAAATCACAATTCATAAAAGCATGACAAAATATGAAACTTATTCATCAAGAAATCAAAAATTCAAAAATTCATTTTGAAAAGTTAAAATTTCTAAACTTAGAAATTTTTCCAAGTGTTGGAAATTTCTTATTTTTTCACAACTTTGAGCCAAATTTTCACCATGATGCAAGATGATTAAGAAGAAACTTTCAACATGAGAGTTGTAGATCTCCATGAAATATACAACTTTTCTTCACACAACTCCTTCCAAAAGTGCTTGGATCTCAAGTTATAATTTTAAGAATACATGGTCATCAAACAAAACACTTAGTGAAATTTTGCCCTAATTTGGTCTGAATTTTGACCCAACTTCATGGCACTTTTTCATATAGTTCCAAGGGGAATTTTCAAAAGTGATTCAAATATGAGTTGTAAATCACATGAAAATCTTTCCAAAATGTCCAAGAACTCCTTGAGATCATTTTTGAGTAGGGATAATCGAAGAGATGAAGTTAGGGTTTTATCACTTGAATTACAAGTCATTTTGTGATGAACAAATTCAAAATTCAATGTTATGCTGGTTAAACTCTACTTTGCAGGCCTCAAACTTGTTAGTAACTCCATAATTAATTGCGTTCACAACTGTTAGAGGTCTCATTTCAAGCATTCAATGCAAGGCCATGCTTTATATCCATTTTGGGAAGAAAGTGCACATTGCCATTTTGATAAAGTGACTTTTTGCACAAAACTTGTTCTTGAGCCTTGCACTTGTTCTCTTCTGATCATATAAGTCTCATAACTCATAATAAACTTGTCTAGACACTTACAATCACCCAGTCGATGCCTGTACTTCCCCTTGAAACTTGTTTCCCCACTTTTCTTGAAAATCAAGTAACATAGCAAATAGCTTGTAACTTGTACTTCTGACTTTCCAAAGCACTCAAACCTCTTTGCTTATACATACACAAGCCATTTGCCACAAATCCCACGCATGCTTAAGCCCTGAAAACACCAAGAACACAGAATCACCAAAAACACTTCAAAACTTGTCATTTCTGAGTTTTGAATCCAATATTCAAATTTACTCGTGCAATTCTTGGCCTTTTACTTTGAAAAGCGTCTAAAAAACATACACAAACAATCCTAACACCTGCAGCACCACTATAACACCTCCATCATCATCCACCATTTTCAAAAACAACACCTTGCATCTTGACTTCTCCAAAACTCCTCAGGCACTTTCAGCTCAAGCTAAGCATCCCATTAGCTTCCTGGGAACTTGAGGAAGCTAACCCAATCATTGGAACTCACTAAAAGCTACTTAAACTCCAAACCCGATACCCTCTTGCAAGGTAAGTTTTCTGCCTTTGGAACTTTTCATACAGGCATCATTAATGGTTTATTTGTGAATGAAAAATGTAGATATCATTGCCCTTAAGCTAACCATGTCCATAGTTTTCATTAATTTTGCTTGAGCTTAAAGAATTTTAAGATTGAAGTTTCTGATATTTTCAAGGTTTAGATTAGGGTCATTAAAATTCATGCTTATCTTTGATCTATAATTTTATTGCTTTGCATTTCTGAAATTGTGAGGAAATTTTCTACAAGTTTCCTGTTTACAGTTTTCATTTTTGTTGAGATTTGAATGAGATACAGAGGCTCTGGCTGGGCGTGAGGTTGAAGATGAAGTCCATGCCATGGACTTGTTTACTATCATATATTTATTGTTTTGATTATATAAACAGATGTATGGCCACCACAGTGGTAGAAGCGCGCGCCTGTGACTAGAGGGACATGGGTTCGAGCCCCAGTGGTACCCTTTTGGATTTTTTTTCATATTTTTTTTGCATTCCGACTCTTTTTTTTGCCAACGCTGAGCCTCCCTTAGGCCTTTATGTTTTTTTTCTTGTTGCTAACCCCCTGTTTAACTTACACAGCCCTTGGCCCATTTTTATTTCTTTTTCTTATTTTTATTTATTTATTTTCTTAAATATTTTATCTAATATTAAAAATCATAAAAAATGCAAAAATATTAGATTTATATTTTGACATAGTTTATTTATTTATTTTCTCAATAAAAATTATTTTTATTTAATCATACTTTATTTATTTCACAAATTGTTTTGTAAATTTAATTTAAAAAAACTAAGTTTTATTTATTTTCTTTTACACAAATTAAAATATATTATTTTAAAATATAAAAAGACCAAAAATATTTTATAATACTATAAATTATTTTTAAGACAAAAAAAAACCAAAAAATATTCTTCTTATAAACTTAATTTCCTTTTTTTTTATCAATTAATAGATTAGGGTTTTACCTTTTACTAATTTAATTAATTATTTTTCTTTTGTTAATTAGGTTAAAACAAAATCCCTTTTCTCTAAAAAACAAACAAACATCCATTTTCTTCACATTTATATTCTTGTATATTTATTCATTTTGTACATTATTTATTCAATTCTTGTATAAATTCAATATGGTTGTAATAGATAATTAGACTTTATTTTCTTGCAATCCCCATTTATAATTTGTACACCCCCTCCCACAAGTATTGTAATAGCGTAGTAATTTTAAATTCCGCAATTTATTGCTTTATATACAAAATGCTAGTAATTAGGATTTGTATGGAAAGACTAAAACCAATCAAACTAGAAAACCCTAATCAAAGACAAAAACCAAGCATGAAAAAATACACTTGCACACAAGCACCCCTAGAGTAAATCCACTTGGTTGCCTTACAAAATGGTCATATTACGCATGTGAGGTATCTTAGCAAAAACAAGCAAAGTATAAGATCATAGTCCCCCAATGACGTTATCTATGTTGCCTTTCAAATGATCTTAGTCCCTAAAAGAGAATGCTAAGATACCTTGCAACATTTCTAATCATGGTTATACAATGACCCACGCCCGTCCCGTTTACATCCAAAGATAGGGTTACTTACCAAATCAATGGTAAGATGACAAATATCAAAGGAAAGAGGAAATGAACATAAAAGTCTTTTGAGTAGGTAGAATTCTCCTAATTACTTGATCAATTTCAAAACAAAACATCCTTGCTATTTTTAAAACAAACACCTACACTTTCAAAACATCTTACAAACTTGAAAACATTTTCAAAAGATCAACATCTTTGTATACATTCTTATGAATGAGAATCATTACAAAGTTTGCCTAAACAATGGCCTCTTTACAAAATACTTTCAAAAACCACACAAAGCACAATTTCAAACAAAAGCAAGTGATCTAGCAAGTAACTAAGAGCCCATGGAAAACCATGGATGAAAAGGGTGTTAATACCTTCCCTTTTCATGATCTACCCCCCGAACTCAAGAAATAATCTCAAAGGTATTTCTTGTGCTTTTTCACCTTTCGTTTTGGATAAAAGAAAAGTCGGTGGCGACTCTTGCTAACCGCAACATTTACGATCAAACGCAAAACCTTCAAGTCAGTTCTCCCACCGTATCACACTCGGGAAGTTTCCTTGATTTGTCTTCATAAAGTGATCATTGAGTCCAAGAAGACCGAACTCAATCCTTTATCCTCCATGAGGTCTATAACTTTCTAACCTGTAGGAAGTTGCGCATCCCTTGTGATTGGAAGGTTGGAAAAGTCTGATAGAGATTTACACGTCTTTAGAGAATTGTGCAGGAGTGCATTACGTCTACGTGAAGTACTTGTCGATATGTTGTTCTTCAGGATTTCGTTCCTCCCAGTGGGGTCATTGAGTTTGGAAGTATTTCTCTCATAGATTGGCATTGGTGAAATCTCTTCGGAATCAACCATACTTTCTCAGTAATCCGCCTTGTTCCTCAGTGATGTTTTCTTCTTTAAATATGGATGGCTTTGAAAAGCCTATTAGAGATCTATGATTCCCCTATGAAGCTTGTGAGTTGTTTCTGCTGATAGGTAGATATTTTTGATGCCCTATTCTAGCTAAAGGCTGAAGTCTATTTTATTCCTAGTGGGGACTCATTGGTAGGAACAACCGTCGTGTTGGTGGGTTGCTATATATAGGAAGCCAGAAATTTGAATTCATACTGAAGTGGATGTTTATTCCCAGCGATAGTGAATGATATTCTCCTTGTAAATCTAGTGGTTACTAGTACCTCGACGGTGCTTGCCCATTGAAGCCCCGACAATTTGATCTTTGTCTTTAAGTTTTTGTTGTTTCCTAGTGAAACATTTAAACATGCATCATTATATTGCATCCTAAAACGTGTAATGTTTCCATTTTCTTTGGGGATATTTCTCCATAAGGAAATAAATTTCAAACATGCATTAAGGAATAAGCCAATTTGTTTACCTGTGGCAACCAGAATGTGTTATGCGCTCAGATTTGAGTCATCTCCATAGCAAGCTCGGGGTGATCTTATTCTATTTGTATTTACCATCAGTCGAGTCTTTGGTGCTTTCCATTTCCACAGTGAGTCTTGGTTTTTCATTGCCTTTGCAAGCCCTTGGTTGTTTTGACCTGTGTTTGCCTTGCCTTTTGAATGCAACTAAGAACCGGTGTATGACCCTTCTTATTTCTCGAGTATTTGAGTACCCATGCTTGGAGTGTGGTAATTTAGATAATTTCCACTCTTGAAGAATTACACCCCACTTCTGGTTTGAGGAATCTTGTAGTTCTTGCATATTTGCAACCAATCGAAAACCCAACGTGTTTTGGAAATCTTTGTTAGAGTCCCCGTCGGTTGGTCTAATTCTCTTGTAAAGTTCGCCTTCGATCGGTGCTCTCTAAAAGTTCTATTCAGTCAGTTCTTTTCCTTTGGTGTCCTCACTAGTCGGGTTCTCCTTCTATTAGCCTGGCTAACCTTCTCTGTTAAGAATCTTTTGTGGCCTCTTCAAAGTCCAGTTGTTTGGCATCCTTCGTTAGAGCCTTCTTTGGTCGGTCTCTTTATTATCTATGTCTAACTCTGACCAGACATGCATATCCTTATCCCCTGTGAGTTTGCCTTTGATCGGTGTTCTTTTCCTTAAATCCACCTTCGGTTGGTATCCTATATTAAGAGTCTACCTTTGGCTGGTATATTTTCTTTGTAAGTTTTCCTTCAATCAATGTTCTATTCAAAGTCAATGTCTATTTGTATCCCTAGTAAGTTTTCCTTCGAGTGGAATCTTTTGTTAGAGCCTTCTTTGGTCGGTCTCTTTCTTATGTGCATCTAACTCTGACCAGACATGCATATATTTATCCCCTGTCAAGTTGTTACTCGTGTATCTTGTCAGAATACAGCGTTTCAGTATTCTGAGGAGTATATTTGTTACTAGTCCTCCCTTATCGAGTTGTTACTCATTTGTCTTGTTGCTGCTAGCTTCACCCTAGCGCAACATTGTGCGTCGGTACATGCCATTCCTACCAAGGTCAATTTCTCTACTTGTCACCTGATTTTTGAATGTAGCGTTCTGGAATTCATTTCATATTGGTTGAGTCTAGTCATTACTAGGTTCTACTAAGGCATATTGATATTTGTCTCGTTTCATCTCTATAATTCCTTGGTTAGGATCAATCGTTACTACTTCTTCCGAGTTTAAGATTATCAGGTGTTCGCCTTGTTTTGAGGATCCAATTGTTATTGGTATCCTAAGGAGTACTCATAGAGGTCTAGTTGTTAGTAGTCCCTTTTTAAGCAGGAGTTGTTACTCTTGGTTTTGGTTTGTGATCCGGTATGGAACATTCTTTGAAGTATTCCTAAGGTCGAATCGTTACTCGTACTTTCTCTCGGTCCCCCAGCGTTGTGATTAATGTGCCAATGGGTTTTGGTTCAGAA
This sequence comes from Vicia faba, assembly GCA_948472305.1. Classification (NCBI taxonomy): domain Eukaryota; kingdom Viridiplantae; phylum Streptophyta; class Magnoliopsida; order Fabales; family Fabaceae; genus Vicia; species Vicia faba. Next base: position 431,827,790 of record OX451738.1, read on the forward strand.
AGGCATTGTTCCAGTTTGATCGACACCAGTTGTTACTGGTATTTGTAGAAGTCTAGAAGTTATCAGTCTTCCCTTGTAAGGTCGTTATTCTTTCTCAAAGTGCAGCTTTCTGCCTTTTTGTGAAGTCTAGTTGTTACTAGGATCTTTCGATCCTTACCTTTTTTCAGGGGTGCAGCATTTTGGAATTCTTTAAAGTCTAGTTATTACTAGCATCTTTCGGTCTTTACCATCTTTCTCAGAATGCAGCGTTCTGGCATCCTGTGAAGTCTAGTTGTTACTAGCACCGTTTGACTGTCACTTTTCTTCCGCAGAATGCAGCATTCTGGAATTCTGTGGAGTCGAGTTGTTACTCGCGTACCTTCTCTCAGGATGCAGCATTCTGGCATTCTGTAAATTCTAGACATTACTAGCGTTTTGGATCAAGTTCCACGATCTTTGATCCCTATCTCCCATATAAAAACTTGTTCTTTAGTCTAGTGCCAAGAGGCCATTGAAATTATACCCTGTGTTGATATACGTCGTCGTCTCAATTCAGAGTGCAATTTTTAAGTGCATTTTTGTATTTAATCCCCTTCCATCTTATCACTCGAAAGGCAGTCGTTACCAATATCGCTTCAGGTTTAAGAAACTAGAATATGGGCAGTTGTTAAACCCCAAAATTTACCCTCCTCATTTCGACTTTAATTTGACTTATATTGCATCATCATATGCACATATATCATTGGTTCTATGGTTATAGGATCAAGGTATTTCAGATGATCCTTAATAAATTGTAAGAGATGTTTATTTTGTCAATAGACATTCTCATAATTTGTTTGTGCTAATAATTGATACATCATTTCGCAACAGTTCGGGTATTCATAAATTCACAGGACCAATTTGATTCGTCATATTCAGGTTTTATTTCGTCAAGAAATCCATGGTGACGTATTCTCAAATTCATGTGTGGATTGAGAGCCAATTATTTAAAGAATAGCTCTGAATGTGCAAGTTGTTTCGAAGAGATACAGTGGAAAAGTGTGCTGAAAGTGCAGTTTTTAGACACTAAAAATTCATGGCACAAAGCCCGTGGCTCGTTTTGAACTTGTTCCGGTGGCCAAAACTCCATTTTGTTGTCCTCTAAATTTCATCTTTCATGACCGTAATCTAATTATGCTCAGAAGGTCTCCAAAATAATGGATTTATCAAGTGTGTTCGCACGAGGAAATTGCGGCAAATGCTTATTTGCATCACATTCAAAAAATCATAACTCGGTCGATTTTCATTGTATCGAGATGGTTCTGATAGTGTTGATTCATAAATTTCGTCTACTTCATCTTATTTGCAGATACTAAAAGCAAACGGTGACCCGAAGGTTCTCGTTTTTGGTCCAAACCACGTGCAACATATTGAAAATCCTGAACTGGGAATTATTTTTATCTGAGACGAAACTTCAGAAATTCACAACTTTCTCATCGTTTATCTGATTGAGCCCATATTCAGACACAAGGTCATTCTCGACATGATCTACATTTATTCCTGACGTCTCAACTTCAGAAATTGCACCTAGGTTCCCGCGAATTTTCTCGGGAAGTGTCGCGCTTAAGTGATTCAAAATCTACATCTTTGTTTTTGGTTATTTGAGGTCCATTGAGTAAATCTGCTCATATAATTCCACATTATATATTCATTTTGACTCCAATTTTCAAAAGGGGGGATCTGATAATTCAGAAAATCTCACAAACACTCTAAACATTTCTTCTAATCCTCTCAAGGATCAAATCAAAGTTTTACAACTTTTTCATCAAGAACACAACAACAATTGCATCAAGATCCAAAAGTCAAGATCAAGAGCAATTCTTTTTCGATTGTTGATCTGTTCGTTGCGATCTCCATATCTAATCATACTCTTCACTTCTATTGATGAGTTTTCTTGAATTAAGTGATTATTTGAGAAGCACTTTTTGAAATAAGTGATTATTTGAGAAGCACTTTTTTGATCAAGCATGAATTGAATCTAGGTTGAATTTTGAATTGATAATATAGATTTAAGCCTAGATTTGTGAATTGATTTGATGATTATGTGTAAATTCGGAATTGGATAGTTGAATTAAGTGCTTTTTGAATGAAGTTGATTTACATGAAAGTGCTTAGTTGTTGAAACAAATTGATGATGTTGCATGAAGCTTAAATGAGGATCCTTAATTCATCATAAATGGTGTGAATCTGGACTTTGAACTATGCAAGATCATATGTTTGATATGAGAGGGTCTTGTGTTAGATCAATTGCCTAAACCATTGGGAAAGGCTCAAAAATCTGTTAAAACTACCTCTGACATGAGGGTAACCAATCACCCGAATTTGGTAACTGGTTACCACTCCTTTTATTCACAATAAATTCAAATCTGTCACGAGGTAACCAATCACCTAAATATGGTAAGCGGTTACCCCAAGACAGTAGCGTTTTCCAAAAATTGTAAAGTTTTGGTAACCGATCACCCAAATATGGTAACCGGTCACCCTAAGTCAGTATCCAATTTCCATCTTTTGGTAACCGGTTATCCAATTATGGTAATCGGCTACCAAGAAAAAAATGTTGATTTTTGCTTTATTTTTATCGCATGCTTGCAACATTACCTTGTTACTTCTAATTCCTTTTGTGAATGCTTTGCAAGGTAAGTTATTAGGCCTTCAATCTTTAATTAGATGCATGATTATTGATTGAAAGGACACCTTATGCGATCACTTGTTAAGTGAAAATTTGTGTATGATATGAAAATGGTATTCGTTCTCGCATAAATCTTGTTTTCGTGCAGGTACCCGGGTATCACATGGATGTGTCCACTACACATTCCATCGTGTGATTGTTATTTTGTATATTGTATGGATTGTAATTTATGTGGGTACTTTGTGAATGGTGCAGGAATGTCTGATACATATTTCGTGCCATGTGCTCATAATTATTGCGCATTGTGCTATTATACTTATGTTTGTATCGATATCCAGTGCAGGTGTATTTTGGTACTTGGGTGTTTCCGCTACACATTCCGATCTTGATTTGTTGATACTTTGACGCTTAGGATGATGGTATTTTCTTTATTGGTGATAACAACTCACGAAGATTTAGATTTCTGGGTTTCTTTGCTATTGCTTAGCATCTACGGATTGTCATCCATTTGGTACATTTCCCTTCTATTTTCCTTTCACATCTTATTGCTTTCTAGAGATCATGAGAAGTAGGGTTTTTACCGTTTTCCTTGCCATGAGAAGTAGGAATAGAGATGTATGACAGGGATTTCCTTTGTGGATATATGTCAGGAATAACTCTAGTTTATTTAAATACTCGTATAAGGAAATTCTGCATTATGTGCATTATGTATGCTACTTGTGTTTGTTTAAAATCCTACCTTTGAAGTAGGTATTCTGCACGTGTATTTACATTTATGCTCGCATATTCCCCCACCCCATTAAATCCTTAAAAAGAGGTGAGCAGAGAGGGTTCATAATTGATCCCTGTATCTCATATGTGTCATCCTTATCTCACGTTATACGTCGACGCTTTGAGTTTATGCAGATCATGTGTATCGAGTCGGTCAAGTGGAAAAAGGTTCCTCAATCAAACCCCCATATTTTTTCAGCAATTCGCAATGGCCATTGCTGACACTTCGCTACCCGCTTGTTTGCTTTGGGTGATCCACTCCCCTTAGCTAAAGTAATGCTTTTCTTTTTTTATTTCATCTCAGTCTCCCGCTTGTTTGCTTGGTGTGATCCGCTCCCCTTAGCTAAAACATTTCTCTTATTACCCCCATCCCTTGAGTCAGTATACCTCGATTGTGTGCTTTTTCCAAAGCACTTGTTTTCTTATTTATTTGTTATGCCATTGCTCCCTTAGGATTGCTCTTATAAGTTATTCCTCTATCTAGATATTAGGATATGTATCCATGCATGCTAAAATAGGGTAGAGATTTCCCCTTTTCATCTTCAACCTTAGGATCAATCATTGTATGATAATATTAGGGATAGAACTAGGTAGTCTCCTTTAGATGTTTCTCTTTCTTTTGCATCTGTGTATTAAAACTAAAACTCTTTTTCTCGGTGAATGCATAAAACATCTAACAAACTCTCAAATCTTTCTTTAAGGTAAAAGATATCAACCAATACAAACTTTTCTCGGCTTCGGGCCTTTCTTGTAACTTTAAAACTGGATGTGTTATTTTCCCTCTCTATGCAATACGATTCGTAATTCCCTAAAGGTCGGGTTTCACCATGTCTACTTGCTACGACTTGTGGCTTTAGCATTATTCGTCTCTCCGGGCACTTTTTGAGCACATTAGTTCATTTCTACTCCAGATGTGTGAGTCTCCATAGGTCTAGCTGCAGGTAGAATGCGAAATTGATGTTGTTCCATTAAAAAACACAAAACCAACCAAAATATGTAAGTCGAACTACGGCCGCTCTGATTCTTTAAAAGGGATATGTAGGCATTGGGGTAGGGCCCGAACGAGCATCACTTTATTTTCCCTACACTTTCTTTTCACTTTTCTTTTCTTGCATGCATTCCCTCTTTCTTTTTACTTTAAAACTTAGACATAGACTTTGACCACACCCATTAGATTAGAATAACAAGAGTGGATATCGTAGAGTACTACGGGCGTGTGGGGGTGCTAATACCTTCCCCTTGCATAACAGACTCCCTTACCCGATCTCTCAGTTGTTTCATCTCGATTTCACTCTTCTAAAGTTTTCTCGATGTTTACCTTTCTCTTCCTGTGGGATAAAAAACGTTCGATGGAGACTTCATTGATTTCATTTCGATGATATGTTCAGCCGGTTATTTCACTTCTCATTGTTCTTCATGTTGAGATTCTCATAATTCTTATGTAAGGATCAAAGCTTCACCTTCTTCACTGACGCATCACCGTCGTAGCATCGTGTCATTATATCCCACAAAACCTTCATCATCGTCGAATCAGTGATTTTCTAAAACATATTTGCATCCACACACTGATAGATGTAGATGAAAGCCTTTTTGTCCTTCTTTCTCGCATCTCTCTGTGCATTCCTCTGTTCCTCGGTCGCATTTGCTGCAACTGGAACATACCCTTTAGTGACAACATCAAACACATCTTGAGCAGCGAACAACACACGTGTTTGAATCATCCACCGGTTCTAATTCTTCCCATCAAACAATGGAAGCTTAGTATTCAAATTGTTTCTGCCACTCATCTTTGTTCTTGTGCACTGAAACTCAAACTCACATCTCACCAAACACTCGTGTTTCTTTGTGAATCTAACTGGAGCTCTAGATACCAATTTTTAGTGCACAAAGGTTGAAGATGAAGATAAGAAAATGAGAAGAAGAGAGTGAAAATAAAGGAATGTACTACTAAACTTGTAGACGAAGAATGCACTCATTCATTCATGTATTGCATTCTTAATAAAAACCCTAGTTACAAACTACAATAAACTAGGCACAAACAGACTAAGAGACTAAGTTAACTTAATAAACTAGAACCCCAGAAGCTAAACACACTTTTGGAATAGTCACCTCAGAAACATCTGCTTCTGAGCAACACTACTTTTGAGCAAAGGCCACACAAAATTCTGACTCTAACAACGACTTTTGAATATGAATTACTTGTAACAATTTACATGTCTTATCTTTGATCAAAACAATTCGGAATCGGTCTAAGCGTTTCATTCATTTCCCTTTTTATGTGAAAAACCAACAATATCTTGCTTGCTTGTACCCTTCATAAACACTTCAAAAAATCTCATACTAGAAGAGCAACACAATGAAAGTTTTGTGATCTACATAATGAAATCATTTGCAGGGCAAGACAACTATATATATATATATATATATATATATATATATATATATATATATATATATATATATATATATATATATATATATATATATATATATATAATATATATATATATATATATATATATATATTATATATATATATATATATATATATATATATAACTCACCATTTACATATTAAATGGATTGATTTCTTTTCAATATTTGTATCTCCAAAAGCATACCTTAAAAGTTGAAGTGCGGTGATGAAAACTAAAGTTAAGCATCTTCGTGGATGCCATTAGATCCGAAAACGCCATATCGGGATTTACGCTGGTGTATCTCTTGACGTGACTTCCTGCTTACTGTAAAGCAGTTCAAGGCATCTCAATTTTACGAATTACTCTATCTGTTTTAAAATGACTGTCGTTTTAATAAATAAAATTTATTTAAAATAACTGTTATTTTCATTTTTTAATTTAATAAATGATTACTATTTTTCAATTGTGTCATTTACTTTTTAGTTAGGACACGATTTTTAATATATTAATAAGATTAATTTTATAAAATTGTAATATTTTATAATAATATTATTATATTTCTTTCTTAATTTATGTATAAAATTTTAAACGACAATTGTTTTGAAATGGAGAGAGCACATTATCAAAAAAAAAATGTTAGTAGTTCTTGGAAACCAACTTTATAGAGATGAACCAAGAGAAACGTGGGCATGCAAAATAACCCTAGAGCAAAGAAACCCAAAGCATACACTTGTTGTGGGTATAAACTATTGGAATACCTGTGTGTTCTCATAAATATTGATGTTATACGCATGTTTTTATTTTTAAAATATAAATAATAAATATAAAATTGTTTTCTCAAAATTGTCTATATAAAATATATTATCTTAAAAATTATTGTATTTTAAATTTAAAATAATACACTTCATAAAATGATATACCATATAGGTAATGAAAAAGTAATTTCTCTAAGCAGTAACGAATGCATAACAAATATTTTGAAGTCCAACGGGCATTTGAGCGGCTCCATTTTCATGAAACGCCCTTTGGATGTTTCCATATTCATTCTTAATCTGTATGAATTATTATCAATTTGTAATTACCAATAAAAACAATTCCAAGTAGACTATTATAATGGGAGTTGTTTTGAAAAACACACACCAGCCTCCACAACTTCTTCAATTTTAAATATGAGATAGTATGATAGGCTCTCCTTCCTTGTAAAGCAAAAAGATTGGTTGATTTCATCATGTTAACTATTTTGGTAGTGAAATATTTGCATTTGAATCTGCCATTAAGATTTTTGGACAATTAAAGAGTAACTTTTTTAGTATTAATAATTGAATGGATGGAAGGAGAACATAAGTATTAGTACCTAGAATATCATGTAACCACAATGGTAGACCCCATACAACAATAAATTGTGAGTAACATATATAAACTAAAAGTAAGGTCCAATTCGTAGGGTCACATATAAACCTTGTGCTTGAATTTCCTTAATGAATCCAACTAAATCAAGTCTTCCATTAAACTCATACTACAAAAGAAAAAGAAAAATCACAACCAAGTATTTTGTTTGTAAATAAATGGAAAAAAAAGAAGAAGAAATGAAGTTAGTTGGACTTGTTGAGGCCCGTGAAGATTCTAAAATACATGGTTGGGCTTGTTCATGGATTCTCATTACTTTCCAAACACTTATTATTCTGTTGTTTATTTGGTCACTCAGTAAAAGTTAAAAGAATGTGTTTGGAAGTTATTTTCTCTGAACGTACCAATCACCATAGTTTTTTCGTTTGACATCATTTTCTAAAATTTAGAAGATCCTGTATCAAAAAAAGATTTCATGAGCTCCACGCTATCTTTATTCTTCGGATACACGAATTTTACCTTCTTAAATGTCTTGCTATGCAAGAACTACTTCACTATCTACATAAAAAACAATTACAATCTTTAGCTTTTATACTAAAATGCAATGGAATTAGTATTATATGTGTAGCAATTGGTTTTTTAATTAAGAATCGCCACTATTAGTTTTTATCTTAAGGAAGAGAATCTAACAGAAAATCTTAATTCACGGACAAAGATTCTAGGTCAGGGACTCAATTAGACGAAAGGAAGGTGTTAGGCACCTTTCGTCTACCCTGTTCACAAGGATATTAACCCTAAGTTTAGGTTTGGGATAAACAGGATTTTAAGTTTTAATTAGCAAGACTCGCCACGATTTTAGATCGTGTACCTACGTATCCTCTCATGAGGAATCATAGTCTCAATTCGTAGTTCGTATGGGTTGGTGTCTTTTAGAGGATTTGTAAACATATTTTGAATCACTTCGTACTCGGTCAGGAGTAGTGATTGCGGAGATTTTGATTGAGTACGCAATAAGCCAAAATTAGTTGAAACCCATTTGCGAAAAAGACTACTGATTAGCTTAATTTGTTCGCGAAAATAGTTTGAGGTTTGTTTGTGTTTTTTAATTGTATTAATTGCAAAACGTCTTGATTAATGCATGATTAAAAATATTTAATGCAATACGTAGAAAATAATATATATAATTTTGAATAAAATAATTTATTATATATGATAATAAATAACAAATAAAATATAATAATAATAATAATATAAAAATTTATAATAAAATAAAAATAATAGTCATCATATAAAATAAAGAAAAGAGATAAAATAATAATTATAACCAAAAGAATCATAAGAATTGTGTGAAAATATAGAAAACATATAGTTAAGTTCAAGGGGGTGTATTATCTAGTTAGTAAGTAAAACTAGGGGGTGTCTAACAGAAATGTGGCTGAGCCCAAAACAGTTTTGACAGGGGGGTGTAATGCTGACTGCGAATTAGTAAAACAGTAAATGGGGGTGTTGAAATTAATGGGCTCAGGTCCAAACGGCTATGAGAGAGGGCCAACGTGATCCAATACGCGCGAGCATACGATGCTTATGATGGACCTGGCCTTATGGCTGTCCAATCAAGATCTAATGGTCATAAGCGAAGGGTGTACGATAATACAATGAACACGTACGCGTTGAATCATTACAGATTACACACATGTTTTTCCATTTGTTTCCAGAAGTTAACGTATCATTTTCAACTACTCCTCTCTCTCTCTCTCTCTCGTTCAACCAAAAGATCCCAACCCCTTTTCGTTAACCCTAAAAACTCAGTAACCACCGCCGCGGTTTCCCTCGCCAACAACCCCCCCCCCCCCCCCCCCCCCCCCCCCCCCCCCCCCCCCCCCCCCCCGTAATTGCAAGTTCTAAACCCTGATTACCCCAATCACTCCATAAATCAAACAATAATGAAAACAAAAACTGAGTATATTTTGCTTTTTACCCCTTGTTTTGTGATTTCTAGGTTCCGATTTCAGAGTCTTTTAGTCTGATTTGACCTAATCTCTTCTGTCTTGCAGGAAATCGGAGTAGCGATGGCGCTCAGTGGTTGACGGCGGTGACGTTCAAGGGTGATTAGGGTTTCCGATTTGGAAACACTAATCACTTTTTCTTTGGATTTTCAGCAGTGAAGTTCTCTTCAAGGTTTATCTCCCAGTTCTTTTTCCTTCTGTCAACCGAAAGAAAAAATCCCCTTTTGTCTTTTAATTTATGTTACTTATAGCATTAGGTTTAGGTTTTTTCCGTTAGAAATTTAAGAATTTAGAGATCAATTAGGGTTGAATTTCACTGTAATTGATTTGGTATCTTTGCTGTGAAATTAGATTTGATTCTGTAGACAATTTTCCAGATTTTGTTTAGCCTTTTAGATCTGTAATATGTACTAAAATTTGGATCTCCTTTGTAATATCTTATTTTGAACTGGAAAAGAAAAGATCAGATTCTTATGAAATTTGACCGGATTTGTAATAATGATTTTGTTAATTTTGCATCCTTGATTGAATGTATTTTTTAGACTTTATGATTTGATTTGAACTCTGAGATTTATTCTTGTAACATCAAGTTTGTATTTGGTGAAGATTGGATTTATTAATTTTCAGATTTAGCTTGTATGAAGATTTTCTGAGTAATTAAATCTTTGTTAGGATTTGCTAACTTGCTGGAATTTGGTTTATTCTGAGATATCTTCTGATTTGCTGTATTTTTTAGATTGTAGTTATGTTAACAAGATTTGATTTTAAAAAATGATTTGTACAGTGTTAGCTACTGCATAACCCAGCGCTAACTTAGCTCAATTAGCATAGTTGTTGTTTTTCTTCTTTTTTTGTTCCAAATGTTATCAAACATAAGAAAAAAATGTATTTTGTAGAAGATTGGGTCAACATTATGCTTCCTAGCCCAGCAACGTCACTTTCCTGAAACAGAAAATGTTTCCTTTTTAAATACCCCTGGGCCCAAATGCTAAATATTTGGAAAGCGAACCTTATTGTTTTTTATTTATTTACTGAATTGGGCCTTACGCAAAAATCTTCTGCCCAGTACACCTTTCTGTCAACAACGCTTCTTTCCTCTATATACGGACTGGGCCTTAATTCATAAAGCCACCATTTTCAAAACATTAAAGTCCTATCCCTTTTCCAAATAGGACCCTAAATGAAATGGTTTATACTTTAGTAACAATAATAAATTTCTTAATGACAGGAAAAAAGTTTAGTGATAATTATTTTCTAAAGCAAAAAAAATAATGGTAAATGGACTAATTAAAACCTTAATGTGCCTAGCGTTCGTAATTGCACCCTTTATATTTACTGACAGCAACAAATACTTAAATGGGCTAAGTTACTTAATTAATAGCGAATTAAACTTAGGTCGCCTTAATAATTCCATAACTTAGTAATTATTTGAATGACTTTTATTTCCGACTTGCATGGGCCCTTGGCCAACATGCCCCCGCAAAAGGGTTTAACGAGTCTTTCTGATTTAGAGAGCCCTGCTCTTCTGCATTTAAGGTTCATCCCCCTAGTTGGATAAAGATGGGCTATCAGATACTGATGTACCATCCTTAATTAAATGCTTCTTATATTTTAATCTTTAAGAATGGAATTATCGTGGTAGGACAAATTTGGGGTACGACAACTGCCCCTATTCAATTACCTTTCAGTTGAATAGCGTGAGAAGACTTGAGTCTCGCGCTTTTGAATTGGAAGTTTATTGAATACTTGAAGTATCACAAAATTTTACCGGCAAACATAAGGTTATGCTGATGTAGCATACCCTTATAGGTCCCAAGGAAGTAGGCAAAGCTGATGATATACCGCTTACTCGAGTTTGATGATGAGGCAGCTAGCGCAATTCTGTACGTCTTGGCTTACTCAACCATTCAGAGGGTGAGCAAAGCGATGATTGATGATGCATGGCTGCTTGAAGACTGATGTCATGGATTACGTTTGCGAATTGTTGCCCGATGTCCGAGACGATGGTTCAGAATTCGGGTAATGCATTACAGCTTAGAGGCAATGCTGGTTCGGATGATATATTACGGCTTAGAAGCAATATGTTGATCTGGAAAGATACATGGAGGCTTAGAGGCAATGTATTTGAATTGGGTGGTATATTGCGTCTTAGAAACAATATACTCAGATTTGACAATGCGTTGCGGCTTAGAGGCAATGCAATGGGTTTTGAGAATATGTTGCGGCTTAGAGGCAACATGTTTAGTTGGAAGATACATTGCGGCTTAGAAGCAATATACTAATCTGGAGAGGTGCATTGCGGCTTAGAGGCAATGTGTTTGGGTTGAGCGAATATATTACGGTTTAGAAGCAATATACCGAGTTTTGAAAAATGCGTTACGGCTTAGGGGCAATGCAATGGGTTTAGAGAATATGTTGCGGCTTAGAGGTAACATACTGAGTTTGTGAGGAGCTTATCACTGCAGGAAGACTTAGGTGGTGGGATGAATGTGTCACGGCATGAAGACTGAGGTGACGAGTTGACTCGAAGGAGAAGTATTGCGTTGGTCGATCCTTAGATGATTGAATCAAGGATGAAGTTGTTTGTCCGTTTTCTATGTGATACATGTGTATGCATGCGTATTGAATGTTGTATGTATGCGAGATGTATGATGTTTTGACATTGATATGGAACCCTGGATGTATGCAAGAATGTTTAATGTATGCATGTTTTAGATATGCAAGATGTATGTGTGAAATGTGTGTAAGATGCGTGTATGCCTCGAAATGTTATGCAAACCATTTCCGACATTCTCTCCTTTAACCATTGACTTAGAGTTACCAATTCCTGGCATTGTACGTTGTGTCGTTGTAACATTGTTGAACTTAAATGAGGTGGACAAAATTTAGCCAAAGTTGAGCATTGATTTTGTATTGCGGGCGTAGACGCAGATGATGGCCTATGCGTAACTTTGTATGCAGGCGTAGATGTAGACGTAGACGTAGGCAATGGCCTATGTGTAGGCTTGTATGCATGTGTAGGCGTTGACATGGACGTATGTAGGTTTGTACATAGTAGCCGCAGGCGTAAGCGTAGATGTACGTAGATTCGTATGTCGTTGGCTCAGGCGTAAGTGTAGACGTATGTAGAATTGGCAGGGGTACGTATGTGCGTTTGACGCGTGCGAACGTCGACCACACGTCGCAAGCTATGCATAGGTGCTGACATGGATGTAGTATTTGCGTAGGGACGCGCAAATATATGTATAGACTTTGTATTGTTGAGTGCAATCATAGGCGTAGACATACGTATGGACGTGAGCGTAGATATGCGTAGATACAGGTGTAGATAGATTTTTGTGTTGCAAGACGTAAGAGTAGCTATGTGCATGGACGTATACGTGGATCTTCCTTCGTTATTTTTCTAACCCAAGCGTTTTTTTAATATTTGTCAGATGCTTTTATTTTATTAATTCCCCGAAATTATTTCAAGACCATATTCATGAGTAATAATCATAGTATTCTGTAAACAAGTCTGAGAAAATAAGAACATGGTTTTACAGATATAATGAAAACAAATGTTTATTGATATGTCCCAGAGTGGACGAGAATACGAGGTACAATTCCTAGAAAGAGGTAATTACAGAAAGTCTTAAAACAGTAAATGGCAATGAAAAAAGTGATAATTGCTACTGTCGCTCCCCATATTCTTTGATGTTCTTATCCCCTTGGCTTCTGAGTGGTATGATTTCAATCTATCCCTCCCTTCGTGGTTTGTAGTCATAGCTCCCAGATCGTAGTCTTTTTGTCCTTTATTTCTTTATATGAAATTCCTAACTTTTTTCTGGATTTCCCTTTCGGGTTTTCAATCCACTGGGATAAAAAATTTTGTGTGCCCCTAATTTTTGCCTGGATCGCCCTTTAGGGTTTTCGATCCACCGGGACGCTTCTTTTTTGCTTAAGTCGTACCATTTGGAGGTTTGATCTTAGCGAGCTTTTTATACATAGTATTTTTTTGACCGCGTCTGAGTTGGTTGGATGCGGTATTTCTTCCCCATCCATTGTTGTGAGGATGAGACCACCTCCAGAGAAGGCTGTTTTGACTACAAATGGACCTTCGTAGTTAGGTTCCCATTTACCACGTGAATCGAGGCGGGGTAGTAAAATCTTTTTGAGCACAAGATCCCCTTCTTTGAATATTCGAGGGCATACCTTCTTGTCGAAGGCCCTCTTCATTCTCTTCTGATGTAATTGACTATGACACAAAGCCGTTAATCATTTTTCTTCAATGAGGTTGAGTTGATCGAGTTGAACCTGTACCCATTTTTCCTCTTCCAATTTTGTTTCCCTCAGGACTCGGAGTGATGGTATCTCAATTTCCATCAGGAGTACTGCCTCCATGTCGTACACAAGTGAAAAAGGAGTTGTGCCTGTTGATGTGCGTACAGAAGTGAGATAGCCGTGCAGAGCAAAGGGAAGCATTTCGTTCCAATCTTTGTATGTCTTCACCATATTCTGGATTATTTTCTTAATATTTTTGTTGGCTGCTTCAACGGCCCCGTTCATCTTTGGCCTGTATGGTGAATAATTGTGATGCTAGATTTTGAAGTCGTCGCATAATTCCTTCATCATCTTGCTGTTTAAGTTAGATCTGTTATCTATAATTATCCGGCTTGGGACACCATATCTACATATGATATTCTGTTTAATAAAGCGTGCCGCCACTTGGCTTGTTACGTTGGCGTAGGATGCTGCCTCCACCCACTTGGTGAAGTAGTCGATGGCTACTAATATAAAGCGGTTTCCGTTGGATGCTTTCGACTCGATCATACCAATCATATCAATTCCCCACATTGAAAATGGCCAAGGGGAGCTCATGACGTTTAAAGGAGTCGGTGGTATATTTATCCTGTTGGCGTAGATCTGACACTTATGGCATGTCTTCGTGTAGTGATAGCAATCAGCTTCCATTGTTAACCAGTAATACCCTACTCGCAGAATCTTTCTAGCCATGGCGTGCCCGTTTGTATGAGTCCCTAAGGTTCCTTCGTGGATTTCTCTCATGAGGGTATCTGCTTCTTTCTTTTCCACACATCTGAGTAATACCATATCGTAATTTCTTTTGTATACCACTCCATTACTTAGAAAGAACTTGGAAGCTAACCTGCGCAAGGTTCACTTGTCAATGATAGAGGTATTTTCCGGGTACTCCTGCCTTTCTAAGTACTTTTGATGTCATAAAACTAAGGTTTAGTGTCAGGTCCTTCCTCTAAGCCGGTCTCTTTGAATTGTAAGGGGTACTTGACGACCCCCCTGATATCTTCCCACTCTTCAAACCGGTTTCGATTTTTTTGCCAATAGTTACTAACTCTGAAAATCCTGCCGTGACACTTCCCACTGTTGTACCCCAATTTTCCCCCCTAAGATTCCTGCATCATGCCATATTGTTTCAATTACAACAAGATCACATTAGGGTTTTTGGTTCTTCTCCCTATCTTTAGCCTTGCTCTTTTGAGGAGTTACCAAGCACCTTGACTTGTTTTCTTTTGTGATCATGGATATTTTGCTTTGATTTTCTCTCTAATTAATAAAATACAATATTGATTTGTCTTACTTGTTAATAATGTAGGTAAAGGAAATGAGGTTTAGCAAGTTGCTTCATGGGTTCATAAGTTTATTTCCATGCCCTAGTCAATAGCTTGAGAATTTCAAACTTCACTATTGGAGTGATTTTGGAAGAAATGGCATGACAAGGCTCATTTTGGTTCAACATATTTCAAAGTTATCAAAATTGATTCAAAAGTACAAGGGGTTGAGGGAAGAAGTTGTCATGATTGGACAAGGTCTTGTTCCTATTGGTCACAAGAGCACATTTCTCTCAAATTTCAAGACATGGAAGTGGTTTTGTTGGCTATGAGTCCTCATATCATCCTCAACAACTTCTATTCACAAAGAAAGAATATTGGTACAAGAAGTTTGTTCAAACTTGGCAAATTTCCTCAAAGCATTCTCTTGATCTAGAGGCTAGGGTTTTGGACTTCAAAGGAGCATATCTTGCTCATCTTTTGGTATTTTTGAGTGATTCCAAAAACATCCTTCTCTTCAAAGAGTTACCAACAAATCACTTCAAAAGTTCCAAGGAGTTTTCATGTGGAAGGAACTTGGTGAAGAAGAAAGATTACAAGTCACTCAGATGAATCCCCAATTTTCCATATGTGACTTCAAATGGTCATAACTTGGTCAATTTCTATCATCTTGATCCCATTATTTTTTTCATGATGATCTTAAGGATGTGTACTTCATGCCTTCTTTTATGTGCAGAGTAAGAAAATGGATGGAAGTTGCCTTAAGGATGCAAAAGATTATAAGTCATTTCATGATTTTTGGCCAACTTCAACAAGTCATAACTTGCTCAATTTTTGTAAATTTTGAGTGGTTCAAACTGAAAAATGTCATTCAAGATATCTACCTCATTCCATATTTTTTGGTCAAGAGCAAATTCTAAGTGGAAAGCCATGTTTGGATGCAAAAGATTATAGGACATTTTTAAAGAAGAATTTGAAATATTTCTAAGTATGGAAAGTCAACTCTTTTTCTTCAACTTTGACTCCATGTAGCTTTCAGCTCAAGCATCCATTTGATTCCATCCCTTTTCCATTTCAAAGCTTATAACCTCATCTTTTCAAAGCATCAAGAATTATGCCCTAAGACCCCTTGAGGTGGAAATGCCATGGATTTGAATTGAGTAGTTTGAAACTGAATTTTTCGCAAAGTCAGGATTTTGAAATCTTTGTTTTGGCTTCTAATCACAAGATTTCCACGTGTTTTTGGTTCTAATCATGTTTAGCAACTTGCCAGAAACGATTAGCATCATGAAATGCACGATTTGGCTGAGTTTTGATCAAGTTTGAGTCACACTTTCTTCATGATGCAAACCCACACGAATTCCCTCCAAAACGCATCATTTTCTATTCCTTTTGATCCCATTTGCTTCCCTATAAATAGAGGGTCATCCCCCATTCAATTTCCCAAGCTTAGATAGCCAGAATCACCCTGCCAAACTTGCTTCACAACCCAGAATTCAACAACTTCGAAATCTATTCTCAAGACTTTTTCAATCCATTTTTTCCCTTAATTCAACTTCCTTGATCTTCCCTGAAGCTAACCATATAATTACATTCAAGAATCGTGCCCTATACTGCTCCATAGAAGTCCAGTTTCAGAGCTCTGCAAGTCAACTTCAATAGGTAGATTCCTTCATCAATTCTTCAAAACTCTGATATCATTGTGTTGTTCTCATTGCCCTGGTTCTAGTCGCAACAATTACATTTCACTGGGAGCACGTTTTGACCATGAATTTTCAAATCCCTTTTCAAAACTTTCCTTCCAAATTGCTTGAGCTATAGTTTATATAAATTTGGCGCGAGGGTGTGTTTGTTTTCGTCTCGAAGAGACGAAGCAATTGGCATAGGTCTGAGCTTCTGATTTTACAGTTTGAGAGACCTGCAAATCACGTTGGTTGGAGGTTGAAGATGACCTACGTGTCATCTTCCAACCAATGATGGCGTGCCATTTGTGTTTTTCAAAAATCTGATTTAATATTGATTATGTACATTATTCATTAATGACCATGATATGCACAGCGCGCTAGATCCCTTGGATTTAATTACTAACGCGTTTTGACTCTCATCCAATGGTCCACATCTTTTACTTTTATTTTTCTTTTTCTGATTTTTATATTTTAATTGTTTTAAATTTCAAAAAATCATAGAAAATTCATTTTTAGTCCAAAAAATCTGAAAAATTTATGAAAAATATTTTTGATTATTCTCTTTCTGATTTTTATTTTTTAACAATTTAATTTTGTGTTTTGGTATTTTTTATGAATTTTACACTTATTTGATTTGTTTAAAATATTTAAAAATACATTTATACATTTTTAAATTCTGAAAAATTTATGGAGTGATCCAATGATATTGTGACAAATATTGGTGACCTTATTTCATTTTTGTTTCTGACTTTACCATTTTTTACTATTTTTGTTTATTTTACCCATTTATTTTAATTTTTAAAAATAGTTTATGACTTTTAAAAATTACCAAAAATTTTGTAAATTTACTTGGCCTCTTTTCTGATTTTTCTATGGTCTTATTTTTCATTTCTTGATTAATTTGAATATAATTGATATTTTCCTCATTATTTTCCTTTTTTTAAAAAACTTTTTTAAACCTTTTAATATATATATTAAATACATTATTATTTTGTGATTATTTTCTGGCTGTCTTGGGTTGATTTTTTTATCATGACTTTATTAACATCATTGGATCCATGGTGTTGAGTTTAACTCCACAAAAATGGATGAATGATTTTAATAATAGTTTGATTAAATTTTTAATTCAAAAGTGGTTTATTCATCTTTTGCCCTAATCCTCTTCATCTCATTCCCTTCTCATTGCACTAAATGTTGTTGAAGCATGACCTCTGTATCTTGTCTCAAAACAAATGGTGCATAGATTTCTATTGACCGGCCTCAAAATAGGTGCGACTTCTATATAAGTCCACTTACGATTGCTTAACATAGCGCTAACTTTTGTCCCGATTCGAATAAATGATCATTCGTGGCTCAAACTTATGATTACAAGCCCAAGTATGTTAATTTGATCTCTTTGATCCAATAACCTTGAGATTCATTGTGTGGAGATTTTGGTTCTACCAATCCTCTAATGTATCTGCAACACCTTTGGTCAATGCGGATCACTTAAACATCATTTATCATTAAACGGTACTCATGAGAATTCCAAATGGATGATATACTTGATAAAAAGAAAATGTCACTTGTTGTGTGGAGGCTTTGGTTCTACCAATCCTCTAATGAGTTCCAAATGCAAGTTTCAAGATGGTCATCCAACTAACCACTAATTATTGACTTGTTTATTTTATGCTTTTATTCTTTTATGCTTTATGTACTATTTATTTTTTTAGCATTTTTCATTTCATGCCATTTTCATCTTTGCTCATTTGAGCATTTATCTTCTTGCCATTTTTATTTTTTGCTCACTTGAGCTCTTCTTTTTCTTTTCCTAAGATACTTAATAATCAACATAAACCCTAAAAAAATCTTAATGGTACTTGGACTATTTGGTTACTATCCTTGGCATCATGGAGCATGGGACTTTTTCTTGGACTTAGGATTAGAAACCTTGGCCTATCTTGGAAACCTTGTGATCTTATCTGATTATTTTGTCTGGAGTTCTTGAGGTTTACCTCAAGACATTGGGTTGCTTGTTTGTTTTTGTGTGCAGGTTTTTGTGATTACATCCCTTGTTTGTAATCTGGAATTCACCCGTATACAACCGTTACTCTGCCCAATTTTTGTGAAGACTTAATACACTTGAAGTTTGGTTCTCTCAAGAGGTCTAATATATTTGCTTGCTTAGTTTCAATCCAAATAACGGGAATTCTATCTTGACTCATAATATCAAGTATTGGCTTCTTTTTTGGTTAGATGGTTCTTCTCCTTATCTTTTACCTTATGCTTTAGGATAGTGTCTTCTTCTCCTCCCATCTTCTTCAATTTCAAAAATCTTCTCCCTCCTTTTGAAAACTCTTCTTGTTTTGAAACTTGAACCACTTTCACAATAAACTTGGACTTAGGTCCATGCATTTTCAAAACATTTTCATAAATAAACTTCAAACAATTTAATAATACTTTGACATTTTTGTTGTTGTGAGAAGACTAAAAGTCAATCAATCTCATTTCAAACCATTTTTCCATTTTGGCTTTTATCTTTAAACTTTTCTCAAAAGGTTAGACTCTTGTTAATCCTTGTAGTGATGCAAACAACTATACTTATACAATATGTAGTGAAGTGAGATATTTTCCACTTGGGTGTTGAATGAGGCATTGTTGATTTTAAAATCCAAGCCATATCCTTCACTTTGAGATGATGAAAATTCTCCTTTCTCCTGATTGTGGGTAGTAAGTATGTTTTCCACACGGACAATGACGATGATGTCTTATCTCTTAAAATCAACCAACACACTTGTGTTTCAAATTTTTAAAAAGAGGAACTACGTGTACCCCGATCCCTTATTGCACGATAGGTGGTCGTAGGCACTAAAGGTTCGCAACCGCGGCGGGTGCAAAAATCATAAAAAAATATATTTCTTTTCTCACCTCCACCATCCATTTTATATACAACACGTTTTATAGCCAAAATATACAGATTTTTTCAAAGAGGTTCCTGCGGAGTACCATAGATGTTTAGGGTGCTAATACCTTCCCTTTGCATAACCAACCCCCTTACCTTGAATCTTTCCCCCTCTTTTTGGGTTATTCGCTCTTTTCCCATTCCTTTGGAAACAATAAAGCGCGAGAGCAATTTTTATTTTGATTTGTATAAAGTCTAGTCAATCCAATGGCTTAGTCTTGAACATTTCTATCACTACAGGAAAAAATGGTGACTTCACTGGGGAGAGATTAACCTCTTGCTGGTCCATCCCTAAGTGGGTTGAGCCTATCTTTGTTTATATTTGTATATGTGCTATTGTTGTTTATGTGCTATAATTTGTATATATGTTTGTCTGGATTTTCCTGGTTTTCAGGGTGCTTGGTGATTACTCATAAGACCTATACCCAGACTTGAGCAAACTTTAAGATAGGAAGGGAGGTATAGTCATGTTAACTTTGAGGGAGTAATCCCAAAAAATGAGGCATGAGATTCCCCACTCAGTGGAGGCCCCTTTGATTGTAGTGTCGTTTACCGAGTAATTGGGAAGACGTATTACTTTCGACCTGGGAGCCTGCTGAAACTGAGGACCGTAGAATACCTAACCCATCTTGGCCTCTTAGGTGTAGTGTGGAAGCTATGACAGAGTAATCCGGAAATAGTTGCCATGCGATACTACACTCGGACGAGTCTTTCTTGAGAATATTACTAATTACCGAGTTAATCGAGAAGTTGGTAATATCCGAAGGAAGGATGTAGACTCTGGGAACCTCTAGAACCTTGTTCGGTAGGTGATAACTCTTAGACCAACACATTATGGGTAGTAACTTCGACCTCATACTCGTGACGTTGAACCTATGAACCCTATATGTGTGATCTTGTGGGTGATTGTTGCATCATGCATCCATGCACTCATAAGCATCTTTTGAAGAAAACAATATTTCAAGGGATTTAAAGGTTGACTATTTGTAAATATCTCAAGTACTATTAACCATGGATTCCGGAAAGAGAAAGACTGGGAAATACAATTTCAAGGATCCCAAGATAAATGAGTTGATCAGTCTAATTCCAGAGATCGAGTGTTCTGCAGAATTTCGGAAGAAGTATGGATCCATTATTCCTCTCATGAAGCTGAAGATGAAGAAGGGTATCCTCTCGACCTTGGTCCAGTTCTATGATCCGATGTATCACTGCTTTACTTTTCTTGATTATCAGTTGATGCCTACACTGGAGGAGTATTCCTATCTATTGGATTTACCTATTACCGATTGTGTTCCTTTTACTGGTTTAGAGGGTGAGCCAAAACCACATGAGATAGCTGCTTTGATTCATCTGGGGAAGTCTGAGGTGGAATCCCATATGACTACCAAAGGAGGGATTAGAGGATTACCAGCTCAGTTCTTATTGGAGAAAGCTCGTTACTTTTCCAAGATGAAGAGTATGGTTGCTTTCGAGGCTATCTTTGCTTTACTTGCTTATGGATTATTCTTATTTCCTAATGTGGACAAATTTTTCGACATTAATGCTATCAGGATTTTAATGATTGGAAACCCAGTTCCTACACTGTTGGGTGATGTTTATTACTCTGTTCATCTTCAGAGTTCTTATCATTGGGGAATGATTATCTGTTGCACGCCTCTTTTGTACTGGTGGTTCATCTCTCATATGCCTCAGTCTGATGCTTTTTGGGATGTCAAGAAGGAACCCCGTTGGGATCCTAAGATCATGGCACTTACTCACTCGGATATTGATTGGTATTATCGAGCTTATCAGGATATAGATATTATTGACAGTTGTGGTAGTTTCCCCAATGTACCTCTTCTTGTCACAAAGGGAGGAATTAACTATAACCCTATTCTTGCACGACGACAACTTGGTTATCCAATGAGGGATAAACCGAACAGTATTCATTTGAGTAGTTTCTTTCTGAAGGAAGGAGAAGACCATAGGGAAGCTAGGGAGCAGATTGCGAAGGCCTGGCGTCACATTCGTAAGAAGAGTAGGAAGGATTTGGGACCTAGGGGTTCTGTTTCTTTGGAGCCATACCTTCAGTGACTCTGATCGAGAGCCATTTAGTTAAAGATGCCGTATACTCGGGAGACACCCATGCCCAATCTATTTGTGAAGACCACTCCTCCCTTATTAGATGATCTAGAAGAGTTGTAGCTTGCTTTGGTCAGGATGCAACATGAAAGGGATGCTTGGAAGAACAAGTTCCAGACTTTAGAGAGTTCCTACATAGTAGACATGAAGGAGAAAGACGATTTGATCGAGATCCTCGAGAGTCGAGCGGTGGAGTCTATGGAGAGGCAAGGGGATTTATTTTCCCCTAAGCTTCAAACATGTGTTGATTACTCATTTCCTAATCCAGATGATTGGAAGGAGGTTGCCATCAGACATGTGGAAGGAAACCAGAGGTTGAGGGCTCAGATTTCCAGGCTCATAGGGAAGCGCCAGCGTACAGATTGATCTCTATCAGTTCTTTTTCTCAGGAATTTTAGATTGTATTTTCATCTTGTACTTGGGATCAATGAAACTTGTAATCTATTTTGAAGTTATTATAATAAAAAAAATTCAGTATTTCAAATGTGTTATTACTTTGATGTTTGCGATATGTCTATAAATGTTAAATCCCTTGAAATATTAAATTATAAAGTAAAAAATAGTCATATGCATTGCATATCATGCATCATATTGCACATATCTCTTGCATTTATTATGCATATCCAGGTGCCTTACCCAGCTTCTTTACTTCAATAGCAAGCTGACTCATCACTACAACACTCGGGCTAACTTCAAAAAGAAGATGGACAACTTGGAACAGGAGAATCGCGAGCTACGTGAAGAAGTTTCTACTTTGAAGGCTGGTTTGTCCAACTTGACTACTATGATGGAAGCTCTGGTGGTTGCTCAGAATCAGCCACCGAGTGTTCAACCTCAACCAACAAGGGCAAATGGTGAAGTTCCTACTGTTCCTGTATGCGCCACTCTGGCTGTTGTTCAAAATCGTATGCCTCAGGATTATCCGTGGGCAATGCCAGATAATTTTGTACCTGAAGGTCTCAATTTGGGCCCCCAAGATTCTCCAGTGGTTCAAACTGTTGTTACTCCAGCACATCCTGTGATGTATATTGTTCCTACTGCACCTCCTTCAGTGAATTTGGTTCCGTTTGTTAATGAAGACGTGTGTCGTCCTTTCCCCCCGCCGAGTGAAGACTTGGGTCTTTATGATAGAATGAATGATTTCCAAGAGCAGTTTGATAGAATGCAAAGAGAGATGAAGGCTCTTAGGGGAAAAGAGCTATTTGGGCAGAATATGAATGAGCTGTGTTTGGTCCCGAATGTTAAAGTGCCTGCTAAGTTCAAGGTCCCGGAGTTTGAGAAGTACAAGGGAAACACTTGCCCTCGTGCTCACTTGGTGATGTACGTGAGGAGAATGTCTACCCACACCGATGATCAACGTCTGCTGATTCACTTTTTCCAGGATAGTCTGACCGGTGCAGCGTTGAAATGGTACATGAGTTTAGACAGCGCCAACATTGTAACACCCCAGTTTCTATTATTTGATTTATTTAAATTTTGGGAAATTATTTTATTGGAATTAATAAAATAAAAAGGGATTATTTATTTTGAAATATGGAGGAAAATAAAAGAAATAAGAAATGCTGAGTTTTTAAGTTATTGGGCTTGGAGGTTGTTAGTAAAGAGTGGGGGTGAAAAAGAAGTAAAGTTATGTTTTGGAACTCAAGTTACTTTTCTCATTTTTCACGATAAACAGAAGTTGGGAATTTGGGGAAATAGAGCTCTGAAGGTACGAAGGACGAAGAACAAAGAACATCACTCAAAAAGTTCAAAGCTGCTAATTGATAAGGTAAGGGGGGCTATTACTCGATTTACCTTTGTTTATGGGTTTATGAACGGTTGATTTGGGTAATCGTAGGGAAAGACCCCAATTGTTAGATGTTACTAGGAATCGATACCCTTAGGATTGAACCTTGTTAGAAAAGGGTTAGGTTCCCAATTATTATGAATCGATTAGGAATTTTAGGTTCTGAATGGTGGATTGGGAGTATAACTGCATGATCGTGAATTTACCTTAGAGGTTTAGGGATAACCTTAATGTTTTCAGAAATTCCCTAAAAAGGACGAGTAATCACTGTTAAGGTTACTATAATAATTGTTGGTAATTATGAAATGGATGTGTTGTTTTGAGTTGTGAAACATCGATGTCGTTAGGTACCGAAATGCGCGTTTAGCCGGCATTTTCCCGCGTGTGGCTGCTGTTTCTGAGCTGCTGCAGATACAGGAAATTTCTGTACGCGCTCAGCAACACGGGCCGTGTTGCACAACACGGGCACCCGTGTTACTCTCCTGGTTGCTCTTCTGGTTGCACAACACGGGCCGTGTTGCACAACACGGGCACCCGTGTTGCTTCCCCTGTACTGATAAGAATAATGTGTTTTCTTTTCTCTGGATATGTTACAACACGGGCCGTGTGGCACAACACGGGCACCCGTGTTGCTCTTCTGTGTTGCCCAACACGGGCCGTGTTGTACAACACGAGCACCCGTGTTGAGGCTACTGTGTTGATTTTTCTGAACTTTGTTTTCAGTGCTTGATTTTGGATTTTTTTTGCCATGCTTTGGAATAATGTTATCGAGCATGAATTTATGATATGACTTGATATGATTGATGTTTAAATAGTATGCTGAGTGATTACATGCTATCCATATCCTGTTATGATTGATGTTGTTGATGTGCATGATATGTTGATTGATGTTCATAGTATGCTGAGTGTTACATACTTACATATCATGTTGCATTTGTTAATTCCCATTGTGTGGAATTAACATGGTGGCCAATATACGTGTCCGCGATTTAATGGAACGTTGAGGTGGTAGCCGTGTCCGCGATATAATGGAACGGTGAGTTATCCGTGACCCGAGATTTAATGGGGCGGTAAAGTGGTACCACATGCATGGGTGTGTTGCATTACCTTGAATATAACATGAATGGATGATTTTTCCAATGTTGTATTTGATTGTTTGTATGCACGTATGATTGCTAAATGGTTGACGATGTTGATGATTATTTGCAAATATGAAAAGCAATGTATCATGGATATATGAATTGTAAGGGTTTTTGTAAACTATGAAATATGCTAATTATTGGGTGATGCTTATGATTTCCTGAATTGATTGTTATGAACGTATAACCAAATGTATAATTGAGATGCTCACCCTTACTGTTGAATATTTCAGATTGAGGAGCTTCGTTCAGGTGCTTGGCGAAGGCTTGTCGTTCTAGTTTACTTTCGTTTTAGTATTGTCCGGGTCATGCTCTGATAGTTGTAACTCCGGGAACGTTTGTTTGTCGAGCTGTTTTAATCAGACTCGTTTAATTTCCTTATGTTTTGTTATAATATGATGTTGATATTTTCCAGGTGTTAATCCCTGATGATCGAAAATATTATAACTTTGGTTTTATTAAATAAATTATTCCGCTGTGTAAACATGTATGAGTTACTACTAAGATTATGCATGACAGGGATTTGTGTTATTTAAAGAGAGTTGTGACATCCTCGTTGATACATGTACTCTGAAATTATAATTTTAATTATTCGCGAAAATTTTATTCGGGGTTTTTAGAGGGTGTTACAATAGTGGTATCAGAGCATAGTCGGTCGTTGCGACCAGAGTCTTGAGTCAGTCATCCCTTTTGTATGCGATTAGTGTAAGGTAACACTGTCGATACTATATTCTAATGAAGAGTATGTTTTGATTCTCAGGAATATGGCTGGAGGAGGTAACGGACGAAATGATGCTGCACTAGCTGAGGCTTTGGGGATGTTAGCTGGTGTACTTGCTGGAAACCCAACTGGAGGCGTGATTGGTGCTGATAGGCAATTGGGAAATTTCCAAAGGAACAATCCTCCGTTGTTCAAAGGTACACATGACCCTGAAGGTGCTCAGAAGTGGCTGAAGGAAATTGAAAGGATTTTCCGTGTGATTGATTGTGCTGAAGATCTGAAAGTCAGATATGGTACGCATATGTTGGCAGAAGAGGCCGACGACTGGTGGGTTGCCACAAGGACTGAAATGGTTCAGGATGGAGAGGCACTGACTTGGGCTAACTTCAGAAGAGCTTTTCTGAGGAGGTACTTTCCTGAAGATGTTCGGGGAAGAAAGGAAATTGAATTTTTGGAGCTTAAGCAGGGCAATCTGACTGTTAGTGAATATGCTACTAAGTTCACTGAGCTGGCAAAGTATTATGCACACTACAACAATGATGAGGCTGGGGAATTCTCTAAATGTATCAAATTTGAGAATGGTCTCCGAGATGAGATTAAGCAGGGAATCAGGTACCAGCGTATTCGTAGATTTTCTGATCTGGTGGATTGTAGCAGAATCCTGGAAGAAGATATTACCAAGAATAGGTCGTCTCACTCTCGTGGGGCTGTTGATAAAAGGGGAAAGCAACATATGGACCGTGGCAAGCCATATGGTAGAGATAACCAGAGATCAGGCGGTTGGAAAAGGCCTAGTGGGGGAGACTCTAAGGCTCCTATCAGATGCTACAGGTGTGGTGAGTCTGGCCATCACATTCGAGATTGCAAGAGTGATGAGAAGAAGTGCTATAAATGTGGAAAGGCTGGTCATTTGTCTATTGATTGCAAAGGGAAGTTTGTTACTTGTTACAATTATGGCGAAGAAGGTCATATTCGTCCGCAGTGTCCTAAGCCTAGGAAGGATCAGTCAGGTGGAAAAGTGTTCGCTTTGTCTGGATCTGAGACTACTCCAGAGGATCGATTGATTAAAGGTACGTGTTTTATTCATGGCACACCTTTAGTTGCAATTATTGATACTGGTGCAACTCATTCTTTCATTTCTTTGGATTGTGCTGAGAGGTTGAAACTGGACATATCTGGTATGCAAGGTAGCATGATTGTTGATACTCCTGCATCGGGTTCAGTGACAACTTCACTTGTATGTAGGAATTGTCCTATTGAGATTTTTGGTAGAGGTTTCGGTATGGATTTAGTGTGCCTACCGCTTGAACAAATTGATATTATCCTTGGGATGAACTGGTTGGAATTCAACCGGGTTCATCTGAACTGCTTTGCTAAGACGGTGATTTTTCCAGAAGCAGTTGGTGTCGAGAATTTGACTATGACTGCTAGGCAGGTACAAGAAGCAATGGAAGACGGTGCTAATGTGTTTATGTTACTTGCTTCATTAGATGCAACAGGAAAGGTCAGGAGTGGCGAATTGCCAGTGGTGTGTGATTTTCCAGAAGTCTTTCCGGATGATGTCGGTGAGTTACCTCCAGAGAGAGAAGTGGAATTTTCTATAGATTTGATCCCTGGTACGAGACCGGTGTCGATGGCGCCATATCGTATGTCTGCGTCTGAGTTGGCTGAATTGAAGAGTCAGTTGGAAGATTTACTGGAGAAGAAGTTTATTCGTCCAAGTGTTTCGCCTTGGGGTGCTCCGGTATTGTTGGTTAAGAAGAAAGAAGGTTCTATGAGACTGTGTGTTGATTACAGGCAATTGAACAAGGTAACCATTAAGAATCGGTATCCGTTACCGAGGATTGATGATTTAATGGATCAACTAATTGGAGCCAGTGTATTCAGTAAGATTGACTTGAGATCGGGATATCATCAGATTTGTGTGAAAGCGGAAGATATTCAAAAGACTGCTTTTCGGACGAGGTATGGGCATTATGAATACTCTGTTATGCCGTTCGGAGTTACTAATGCACCTGGTGTTTTCATGGAATATATGAACAGGATTTTTCATCCGTATCTGGATAAGTTTGTTGTGGTTTTTATTGATGACATTCTGATTTATTCCAAGAACGACAAAGAGCATGCGGAACATCTCAGAATTGTGTTAGAGTTGTTGAAAGATAGGAAGTTGTATGCAAAGTTGTCCAAATGTGAGTTCTGGCTGAATGAAGTTAGTTTTCTTGGACATGTGATTTCTAAGAATGGTATTGCAGTGGATCCTACAAAAGTAGAAGCGGTATCTCAGTGGGAAGCGCCGAAGACTGTTTCTGAAATCAGAAGTTTTCTTGGTCTTGCAGGTTATTACAGAAAGTTTATCGAAGGATTCTCAAAGTTAGCATTGCCGTTGACGAAATTGACTCGTAAAGGACAAGCGTTTATTTGGGATTCTGATTGTGAGAAAGGTTTCCAAGAATTGAAGCGGAGATTGACTAGTGCTCCTATTCTGATTTTGCCGAATCTGGTGGAGTCTTTTGTGGTCTATTGTGATGCATCTCTGTTGGGTTTAGGTGGTGTTTTAATGCAGAATCAACAGGTAGTTGCGTATGCTTCGAGACAGTTGAAGGTTCATGAAAGGAACTATCCTACTCATGACTTAGAATTGGCAGCAGTTGTGTTTGTCTTGAAATTGTGGAGACATTATCTGTACGGTTCGAGATTTGAAGTGTATAGTGATCATAAGAGTTTGAAGTATCTTTTCGATCAGAAAGAGCTCAATATGAGGCAAAGAAGGTGGTTGGAATTTCTCAAAGATTATGATTTTGGGTTGAATTACCATCCTGGTAAGGCAAATGTGGTTGCAGATGCTTTGAGCAGGAAATCCTTGCATATGTCTATGATGATGGCTCGTGAATTGGATTTAATTGAACAATTCCGAGATTTGAGTTTAGTTTGTGAAAGTACTCCGAAGTGTGTTCGTTTGGGTATGTTGAAACTTACTAGTGGTATTCTAGAAGAGATCAGGATCGGGCAGAAATCTGATGTTAATTTAGTTGATAAATTGACATTGATCAACCAAGGTCAAGGTGGTGAGTTTAGAATTGATGAGAATGATGTTATGAGATTTGGCGATAGAGTTTGTGTTCCTAATGTCGCGGAAATCAAGAAGAGTATATTAGAGGAAGGACATCGCAGTGGGATGAGTATTCATCCGGGCGCCACGAAAATGTATCATGATTTGAAGAAATTGTTTTGGTGGCCGGGAATGAAAAAGGAAATAGCTGAATTTGTGTATGCATGTTTAATCTGTCAGAAATCGAAGATTGAGCATCAGAAGCCGTCTGGATTTATGCAACCAATGTTTATTCCAGAATGGAAGTGGGATAGTATTTCTATGGATTTTGTATCTGGGTTGCCGAGGACTCCTATGAATTGTGAAGCAATATGGGTCGTTGTGGATAGGTTGACTAAGTCTGCTCATTTTATACCGGTGCGAATGGATTACTCGATGGAGAGATTGGCACAGTTATATATTGAGAAAATAGTGAGTTTGCATGGAGTTCCTTCTAGTATTGTGTCAGATAGAGATCCGAGGTTCACTTCGAAATTTTGGGAAGGATTGCAGAAGGCTTTGGGTACTAAATTGAGGTTGAGTTCAGCTTACCATCCTCAGACTGATGGACAGACGGAGAGGACGATTCAATCATTAGAAGATTTATTGCGTGCTTGTGTTTTAGAGCAGGGTGGAGCTTGGGATAGCTATTTGCCATTGATTGAATTTACTTATAACAATAGTTACCATTCGAGTATTGGTATGGCTCCGTTTGAGGCATTGTATGGTAGACGGTGTAGAACGCCTTTGTGTTGGTATGAATCTGGAGAGAGTTCGGTAGTTGGGCCAGAGATTGTTCAGCAGACTACTGAAAAGATCAAATTGATTCAAGAGAAGATGAGAGCTTCTCAGAGTCGTCAGAAAAGTTATCATGATAAGAGGAGAAAGAATTTAGAATTCAGTGCTGGAGATCATGTGTTTATGAGAGTTACTCCGATGACGGGTATTGGTCGAGCGTTGAAATCTAAGAAGTTGACTCCGCGTTTTATTGGTCCGTTTCAGATTACGGAAAGAGTTGGAGAAGTTGCTTATCGTATTGCTTTACCTCCGAGACTTGCGAATTTGCACGATGTTTTTCATGTTTCTCAGCTGAGGAGATACATTCCAGACCCATCTCATGTAATCCAAATAGATGATGTACAGGTGAGAGATAACCTGACAGTAGAAACATTGCCTATGAGGATAGAAGATCGGGAGGTGAAACAGTTAAGAGGTAAAGAGATAGCATTAGTGAAGGTTGCTTGGGGAGGTCCAGCAGATGGAAATATCACTTGGGAGCTGGAGAGCCAGATGAAAGAGGCTTATCCGGAACTGTTCGTCTAAGGTATGTTTTCGAGGACGAAAACTCTTTTAGTGGGGGAGAGTTGTAACACCCCAGTTTCTATTATTTGATTTATTTAAATTTTGGGAAATTATTTTATTGGAATTAATAAAATAAAAAGGGATTATTTATTTTGAAATATGGAGGAAAATAAAAGAAATAAGAAATGCTGAGTTTTTAAGTTATTGGGCTTGGAGGTTGTTAGTAAAGAGTGGGGGTGAAAAAGAAGTAAAGTTATGTTTTGGAACTCAAGTTACTTTTCTCATTTTTCACGATAAACAGAAGTTGGGAATTTGGGGAAATAGAGCTCTGAAGGTACGAAGGACGAAGAACGAAGAACATCGCTCAAAAAGTTCAAAGCTGCTAATTGATAAGGTAAGGGGGGCTATTACTCGATTTACCTTTGTTTATGGGTTTATGAACGGTTGATTTGGGTAATCGTAGGGAAAGACCCCAATTGTTAGATGTTACTAGGAATCGATACCCTTAGGATTGAACCTTGTTAGAAAAGGGTTAGGTTCCCAATTATTATGAATCGATTAGGAATTTTAGGTTCCGAATGGTGGATTGGGAGTATAACTGCATGATCGTGAATTTACCTTAGAGGTTTAGGGATAACCTTAATGTTTTCAGAAATTCCCTAAAAAGGACGAGTAATCACTGTTAAGGTTACTATAATAATTGTTGGTAATTATGAAATGGATGTGTTGTTTTGAGTTGTGAAACATCGATGTCGTTAGGTACCGAAATGCGCGTTTAGCCGGCATTTTCCCGCGTGTGGCTGCTGTTTCTGAGCTGCTGCAGATACAGGAAATTTCTGTACGCGCTCAGCAACACGGGCCGTGTTGCACAACACGGGCACCCGTGTTGCTCTCCTGGTTGCTCTTCTGGTTGCACAACACGGGCCGTGTTGCACAACACGGGCACCCGTGTTGCTTCCCCTGTACTGATAAGAATAATGTGTTTTCTTTTCTCTGGATATGTTACAACACGGGCCGTGTGGCACAACACGGGCACCCGTGTTGCTCTTCTGTGTTGCCCAACACGGGCCGTGTTGTACAACACGGGCACCCGTGTTGAGGCTACTGTGTTGATTTTTCTGAACTTTGTTTTCAGTGCTTGATTTTGGATTTTTTTTGCCATGCTTTGGAATAATGTTATCGAGCATGAATTTATGATATGACTTGATATGATTGATGTTTAAATAGTATGCTGAGTGATTACATGCTATCCATATCCTGTTATGATTGATGTTGTTGATGTGCATGATATGTTGATTGATGTTCATAGTATGCTGAGTGTTACATACTTACATATCATGTTGCATTTGTTAATTCCCATTGTGTGGAATTAACATGGTGGCCAATATACGTGTCCGCGATTTAATGGAACGTTGAGGTGGTAGCCGTGTCCGCGATATAATGGAACGGTGAGTTATCCGTGACCCGAGATTTAATGGGGCGGTAAAGTGGTACCACATGCATGGGTGTGTTGCATTACCTTGAATATAACATGAATGGATGATTTTTCCAATGTTGTATTTGATTGTTTGTATGCACGTATGATTGCTAAATGGTTGACGATGTTGATGATTATTTGCAAATATGAAAAGCAATGTATCATGGAAATATGAATTGTAAGGGTTTTTGTAAACTATGAAATATGCTAATTATTGGGTGATGCTTATGATTTCCTGAATTGATTGTTATGAACGTATAACCAAATGTATAATTGAGATGCTCACCGTTACTGTTGAATATTTCAGATTGAGGAGCTTCGTTCAGGTGCTTGGCGAAGGCTTGTCGTTCTAGTTTACTTTCGTTTTAGTATTGTCCGGGTCATGCTCTGATAGTTGTAACTCCGGGAACGTTTGTTTGTCGAGCTGTTTTAATCAGACTCGTTTAATTTCCTTATGTTTTGTTATAATATGATGTTGATATTTTCCAGGTGTTAATCCCTGATGATCGAAAATATTATAACTTTGGTTTTATTAAATAAATTATTCCGCTGTGTAAACATGTATGAGTTACTACTAAGATTATGCATGACAGGGATTTGTGTTATTTAAAGAGAGTTGTGACATCCTCGTTGATACATGTACTCTGAAATTATAATTTTAATTATTCGCGAAAATTTTATTCGGGGTTTTTAGAGGGTGTTACAAACATCCATACTTTTAATGATTTAGGAGAAGCATTCATTAAACAATACAAGTACAATGTTGATATGGCGCCCGATTGTGACCAGCTTAAGGACATGGTTCAGAAAGACAGAGAATCGTTCAAAGAGTATGCGCAAAGATGGCGCGAAGTGGCTGCACAAGTGATTCCTCTCATGGAGGAGAATGAAATGACTAAAAATTTTCTGAAGACGCTGGGCGCTTTCTACTATGAAAGAATGGTAGAAAGTTCCCTAAGTGATTTTACAGAGATGGTAGGAATAGGTGTCCGCCTAGAAGAGGCAGTAAGAGAAGGCCGTTTGACAAAGGGTGAAGGATCCGGAGGTGTTGAAAAGCCAGCTTATGGGTTTACAAAGAAGAAATAGGGGGATACAAATGCTGTCATACAAGAGAGGAGAGTGAACTCTCCTAGAAGACATTATCAGCGTCACCAGCAAGTTGCCTCAGTTACTCCTGTTATGAATGCCGCTCCGACTACTGTTGCTTATCAAAGACAGTCCTAGCAAGGGAACCAAGGGAATAATCAAAGAAGGGAGAAATATGAACCTATTCCCATGAGCTATGCAGAACTACTACCAATATTGATTCAGAAGAAGTTGGTCTAGACACGACCACCTCCTGCCGTACCATCACCATTGCCTTGGTATTACAAAGCAGACTAGACGTGTGCCTTTCATCAGGGAGCACCAGGGCATAGTGTTGAAAATTTTTATCCTTTGAGGACTGAAGTGCAAAGGTTGGTGAAGTCTGGAATTCTATCTTTCAAAGACATGGGACCTAATGTGAAATACAATCCTCTACCCAAGCACGGGGGAGTGAATGCTGTAAATATGGTGGCCGACTGTCCAGGCGACTTCCGAATTTTTGACATTAATCTGGTTAGAGGATATTTGGTGAAGGTGCACGCAGACCTTTGTGAATTCAGTTATTATACGCATGACCACGCCGGTTATGCTGTTTGCAGTATAGACATACAGGATTGCGAGAAGATAAAAGCTGATTTACAGGAGATGATGGATGAAGGTTTAATCCATATAATCAGGCCTAGGGCAGAATATGAAGAGGAAGTGAATATGGTTTCTGGATGTCCGGGTGAATTCAGAATTTTTGATGTGAAGCATTTGCACAACAACAAGTGTGTATGGTGTGTATTAACATGTATTGCCTCAATCTTTTAGTAGCCCAAGGCAATGCACAACAAGTCTTCTCGAGGAGTGAGTACCTGGTTCTGCAGTAAGTGAATTTCTTGCTGAGGTAGTAGGTTGCATGCTCTTTCCTACCTGTTTCGTCTTGTTGGACCAATACACATCCCATTGATCCTTCAAGTACTGTTTGGTACATAATGAGCGGTCTCCCAGGAACTGGTGGCATCAAGATTGGTGGCTCTTGTAAATATTTCTTTATCGTCTCAAAAGCTGTATGGAAATCATCATTCCATATTACTGTTTGATTTCTTTGCAGTAGTTTGAATATAGGCTCGCACATAGCAGTTAGGTGTGATATGAACCTTGAAATGTAGTTCAATCATCCTAAGTAACCACGAACCTCTTTCTCCGTCTTTGGTGCTGCCATTTTTTGTATAGCTTTTACCTTTGTGGGGTTCACCTTGATACCATGTTGGCTTATAATAAACCCAGTAACTTGCCTGACCTGAAACCAAAGGTACATTTATTTGGATTCAACCTTAATTTAAACCTTCACCGTCGATCAAATAACTTCTATAGATGTATGATGTGGTCCTCCTCTGTATGAGATTTGGCAATCATATCATCTACATACACCTCAACCTCTTTGTGAATCATATCATGGAATAGTGTAACCATTTCCCGTTGATAGGTTTCCCTTGCGTTCTTAAGGCCGGACGACATTACTTTGTAGCAAAAAGTTCACCAAGGTGTCATGAAGGTAGTCTTCTCCATATCTTCGGGTACCATTTTGATTTGATTATATCCTGAGAAGCCGTCCATGAATGAGAATACCGAAGCTTGAGTTCTGTTATCCATAAGAACATCTATGTGAGGTAGCGGGAAGTCATCTTTAAGACTTGCTACGTTTAGATCCTGATAATCCACACACATACATACTTTTCCATCTTTTTTGGGTACTGGCACAATGTTAGCTATCCAAGGTGGATAGTCTACCACTGCCAAGAACCCTACGTCGAATTGTTTAAGAACCTCTTCCCAAATTTTGCTGGATATATTTGAACGTGTTCTCCTGAGCTTTTGACTGACCGAGGGACAACCTTTTTTGAGAGGTAATCTGTGTACCACAATGTCTGTATCCAACTCTGGCATATCTTTGTAAGACCAGGCGAATATATCTATGTACTCATGCAATAATTTTATCCGCCTTTCTTTGATGCTTTCTTCTAATGTTGCCCCCAGCTTGATCTCTTTTAGATCCTCTTCTGTGCCAAGATTAATGGCCTCAATATGATCTTGATATGGTTGTATAATGTCAGCTTTTTGCTCTATACTTCTTTCCAGTTCTTCAGAAAGTTAAAGATCCTCATCATCTTCCTCTTCAGCTTGGTTGACGGGAGCATCAAAATCATATTGGATAGCAGCAATAACATTATCAGTGATTTTGGGCATGGATTTGCACATTTATCATGTTTTGGTGCAGTTTTTAGTACGTGAGTTTGAAAAAATGTATATGATAGGAAGTATTGCCATTTTTTAAAATATGTAGTATAAATGCAGAAATGAAAAACAAGGATCTTAATTGAATGCAAAACATATTTATATTAATTTTGAATATTGATTGAAACACGCGGAGGACCATTACAAACAACCCCTATGCCTCGCGCTTGACATAAATTCTTTCAAAAACAAAGAAAATTACTTTGGAAAGAAGATCTCAGGAATCTCCACAACTGTCCAGTTCTTCAATTCATCGCCTGAGGCGCATTCACGAATGTAATCTGATGCCCTTTTGATGTTGTCTTTGTGTGACATCATTTCCACTTGTTCGCCATGCTCTACCCCTTTGTTGATGAAGGTTTCCTAGATTGGTGGAAATATGCCTTCCATTTTATAGTAGCCTTTGATGATTCATAACCCAAACCAAAATGATTCTTCTTCTTAGATATTTCAAGGAGCTTTCTCTATCCATTCGAGTCACCTTTCTCTATTTTCATTTGTAAATCTCTCCACGATGTCACAGTGGGCTTCTTGGCATTTTCTACCGGTAAGGTTACCATTGAAGCAACCTCCAATACTTGAAATTGTGTAGCTATGCAATCTTTGTCAGCACTGATGTACCTCTAGGACTCAATGTGACTTACGGAGATGTCTTCTTCTCCGCCAATTATGAACAATCTTCGTTCAACAAAGAACTTCAATTTTTGATGTGGAGTTGAAGTGATTGCCCCTACCGCACGATTCCAAGGTCGTCCGAGTAAACATGTATATGTTGGTTCTATATCCATGACTTGAAATGTGATATAGAACGTATGTGGACCAATCTTGACAGGAAGGTCTACTTCTCTGAACATGGTACTCTAAGAACCATCGAAAGCTTTAACTATCGTGGAACTTGGTCTTATCACAACACCATCTAATGTTAACTTCACCAGGCTAGATTTGGGTAACACATTAAGGGAAGAACCAATATCGATGAGTACCCTGGATAGACTTTTAGTACCTAGTTGAATTAAAATGTGTAGTGCTTTGTTGTGAGCTCGGCCTTGCGAAGGTAATTCACTGTCATTGAAACCTAAGAAGGACCCAGACGTTAGATTTGCTACCACATTATCAAATTGGTTCACAATAATTTCTTCTGCAACATGAGCAGAACTTAAAACTTTCATCAGAGAATCTTGACGCGCTTCTGAATTGATGAGCAGTGAGAGTATGTAAATCTTGGCTGGAGTTTGGTGAAGTTGGTCCACCACCCTATAATCACTTCTCTTAATTATCTTTTAAAATTCGTCGGCCTCTTGGCCAGTGAAGCTTTTGTTTGGAGGCTCCTGATTCACCTCCTCTACCACTTTTCCTTTTTCTTTTGTTAACAAGTCATATTTATTTTTCAATTCATTGTCATTCTTCTCCGGTGGTTTAGATCCGAACACCCGACCACTGCGGGTCATGCCCCCTATCCCTGCTATATTTGAAGTTGCAGGTTCTTGACTTGATGATGACTTAAATTATTGCTTCGAGCCATTGATATATACAATCAGATCATAATTCCATGGGACTGCCTTGTTAGTTTTGTAAGGGGTAGGAGATGGCCCCTTAATTACCATTATAGTCTTTGGTGCTACTGGTATTCTCAGAGTCTGCTTTACTGTATAAGTTTATGTTGAATCTCCCCATGGGATCACGAGAGTCTTCTTGTCATGGTTTGACCTTTGATAAGGAATTGCCAATGGCTTCTTCGCACTTCTTTCAATTGCTGCTATATACTCAACTTCAGGGTATGGTCCGAATTGTACTATCCTTTGATCCAGAAATTGTTGTAAGGTCTTTTTGAAAGCTTCATTATGTTCCAGAAGGAATCCACATTCCAACAGATATTCTTTCAACAGATTTATTGGAGACTTTGCTTGTTTTCCTGCCCTACAATCGGTGACTACTTCGATCACATTTATTGTCAGAACACTATGCAGAGGCATGGGGTTTGATTTTATGTTCGATTTTTCAAAAGTACTATCTTGAGAGTCTATCAGATCCTGTACTTTATGTTCGAAAGCCCAACATTGATCTATGTTATGCCCCGGAGAATTGGCATGGTATTCGCATTTGGCATTGGTGTTGTACTTGGGAGGCAAAGGCCCAACTGGAGGAGCTAAAGGTTTCAGCTCTATCAAAGATACCTTAATCAAATATTCTAATAACTGGCTAGGTGGCATATGGAGTGAATCCAATTTTATTGGTGTCCTTTCAAATTTATTTTGTGGCTGTCCCTGCGGGATGATTAATGGTTGTTGTGCTCTTGGTTGTGAAGCCACAACATTAACTTCACCCTCCTTTCTCTTTGTAAAATTAGGAACCAATCTTTTCACATTGAAAGGGGAATTTGATGACCCCCATTGAATCTTTCGATTCTTTATTCCCGTTTCAATTCTCTCTCCAATAGTCACTAGGTCAGAAAATCCCAAAGAGATGCTTCCTACCATCTTTTCATAGTATACCCCTTGTAGGGTTCCCATGAACATGTCGACTATCTCGTTTTCCAGGAGTGGTAGTTGCACACGAGACACCATCTCTCTCCACCTTTGAGCGTACTCCTTGAAGGATTCTTCTTTCTTCTAGGATAGGTTTTGGAGTTATATGCGAGTAGGCGCCATATCCAGATTATATTTATACTACTTCAGGAACGCATTGGCAAGATCTGCCCATGTTTGTATGTGCACCCTCTCCAACTGCATATACCAAGCTAGAGATACCCCACACAAACTATCTTGAAAGCAATGATTTATCAACTTCTGGTTATAAGCATAAGGATGCATTTTCCTACAATACATGCGTAGGTGGTTTCTCGGACAAGTGAGTCCCTTGTATCTTCCAAAGTCAGGTACTTTGAATTTCAGTGGGCTTATTACATCTGGAACGAGACCCATTTCAAAGGCATCGACGTCAAAAGCATCATATCCTTCCACAACTTTTAACCTTTCTTCTAAAGCTTTGTATTGATTCAGCACCAACGGATTTTCAGTAACAAGGGTATTAGCCACCTTCTGAGGTGCTTGATTGACATCATTTAGATCGTGATCTCCATATTGCAAGTCCA
Source organism: Vicia faba (assembly GCA_948472305.1). Taxonomy (NCBI): domain Eukaryota; kingdom Viridiplantae; phylum Streptophyta; class Magnoliopsida; order Fabales; family Fabaceae; genus Vicia; species Vicia faba. Next base: position 431,865,262 of record OX451738.1, read on the forward strand.
AGTAATTGTCAACATTATTAATTGGGATTTGCAGGGTATGAGATGCCCCTGCCTTTGGTGGAGGTGGGATAAACCTTCAGTTTCTTGTCTTGTCTCGTGTTGAGCCATGATAGATTTTTGTGGCCTTGTCTCTAGTCCTTTTTTCAGTTGGTGACTGCTTGATGCACCGATAGCTTGGGTTATTTCGTCGAAGTCTACCCTGGTAATTTTTTCTTGTCTATCAATGATGTTCTTCAAAGCTAGAAGAACCTGACTTATATCTCCTCTCATTAAGTCGACGTTGCTCTTAACTTGTTCCAGATCCACTTTGAAAGCTGCTTGATTCTCTTCAATTTGTCCCATGGCTCTTAGTTGGTGAGCTCTTGTTTGATATGGCGGCCAGGAAGATGGTGGTTTCCTTCTACCAATGGTTCAACTGGAGAAGGTTTAAAAAAATGTGTTTTGAGTTTATGAACTTATGGGATGCAAATGTTGTTATGAAAGTATGATTATGTGTGAACGGTGTTAAGAATTATGCTTTGAGTGTCTTATTTACCTGGGTATATATATATATATATATATATATATATATATATATATATATATATATATATATATATATATATATATATATATATATATATATATATATATATATATATATATATATATATATATATATATATATATATATATATTTTTTTTTTAATATCATGTAAATTTTTTAGGTTTTGCTTTTTTATTGGTGAGTATCTGGAAAACGAATACGCAAACAAGATAGGAAACATAATACTTTTATTGAAACACCAATTGTCTTTAAAAGATAACACATTTCAGATACTGAAAAATATTACAATTCTTAAAACAATAAATTTGCTGGAAGGGAAATAAAAAAAAGGAAAACAATCTCCTAAGCCTGTTTCCGAATGTCTTCTCTGAAATGGTCGACCATTGTCCTGCAAAACTTGAGGAAATTGTCAACATCCTCCGAGAGAGGGACCATTAGACTTTCTGCATCCCTGAAGCTTATGGGAATGTCCTCAATGAGATTATTAGCCAAGAAAGCGAGCCTCTCATGCTTATCCTTGTAGTGTCGGTATTCTCGGTAGAGGTTAGGAATAATCTTGTGGTTATCCCTTCCTACTTGGGCAATCTTTGTATATTGTTCCTCCCAATACATATTTTCAGCCCTCAGCTCCGTATAAAGTTTTTGTTGTATCAGGAAGTCTTTTCGGAGGCCTTCTAGCTCAAGGCATACTTGCTCGTACTCTTTAGTTTTTTGGGCAGAAGTCTTTCTGCTCTCATCTTTGCAAGGCGCTCCCTTACCTCTGATTCTTGACTATGCTGAAGCCTGGTAGTGAGATATTTCAACTTCTCTTCTTGATCTAGAGATGCTTGGGCTAAGCTTTGGATTTAAGCTCTCAACTCTTCCTCCAATACTTTCTTTTCTTGCATGGATTTTTCATACCATCTATTCAACTTTCCAATTTCATTAGCATCATCTTCCAGCCTCTGATTATGGGAATCCAGATTAAAAGTAGTACTTAACAACCCTTCGGTCGAACACTTCCTTTTTAGACTTTCCTTTTCAAATGCTTCACGTTATTTTTGAATCTGTTGGTATTTCGATTTGAGTATGCACTGCATTTGTCTTTTTTCTTTGGTCAAGTTAAGGAGATTGAGCTCTAGCTCTTCCTTCTCCCTATGAGCCGGTTTGAGTGATTTCTTTAGATCATCTACCTCTTCTAAAGACATAGGAGGAGGACTGGGACCTCTTGCTTGTATTCGTGATCTATATCAAAAGGAAGCTTGATAATTTGTACCCTGTCCAGAACCCATTGAGTGTAAGGTTCTTTTGCTACCTCATTCTTCCTTTTTGATTTTCTTTTGTTAACCCTACTCCAAGCCTGGATAATTTTGTTGAGTAGCTCTCGATAATTTCTACCAACGTCATGAACGATCAATTGCTGGAGTTGTTCATCTAAAGGCTTATCTTCCAAATGATACCCTAGTTATCGTAGGGCCAAGGTAGAATTGTAATTGATGCAACCTTGTGACCAGAATAACAGAACATTAGGAAAACCCCCACAACTATAGACAATATCACCAATATCTAAATTTCTGGCATACCATAACACAGAGGTAGCAGTGAGAGACCTTAACTTATGAGGCCATTCATACATTGTCAGATTCGGAATCAAGTAATCCTCCTTGTAAAGGTGAGTCATGAACCAGTAATATAACAATGGAATACATCAATTTAAGGTACTTCTTTTCTTTTCATACCGTGTATGGATGGTGTAATAGATATCAGCAAGGAGAGCTGGAGTTGGATCTGTATTAAAAGTCTTCGTACCCCAAAACACACTGATGATTGTTGGGTCAATATAGTCTACAGTGTGTGGAAATAAGACAACACTAAATACAATTAGCCCTAGACAGTCGATACAAGATTTCCATTATTTATTATTTGTCAGATCAAGAGCTTTATTTTCCAGATAACACCTCTTAACTCCTCACACCTCTCCTTCTTTTTTATAATTAACAGCAAACTCATAATAAGGGATTTTTAAACCTTCGGCCAGTATTTTGACGTCAACGGTTTTCCCAATTCCCATATAAGCCTTCTCCTTAGAGAAATTCATAATTCTGTCCAATTCTTCCAAGGAGACAGCTGAAAATCTTGAAATATGAAGCATCTCAATGGAGGGTCATAAAGTTTTACCAAAGCAGAAATATCGTCCAACTATAATTCTACTTTGGTTAAGTCCAGAATATCCCGATAGCGACGAGTAAATGTTTTTAGAGCTCTTTCAGATAATATTTCCCTTATAGCCTTGATTTTGGTCACATCTGGCTTAGTAGAATTGATACAGACGAGTTGTTTTCTTTTAGTATTCATTTCCAGATGCACACAAAAAAACCTTTAAAAATAGGCTAAGTGACAGGATTTGATGAACAATATCCCTTAGAAAGTAGGATCTTATCTTGGTTTTATAGATATTCTATCCTCCCCTTGGCTAATAGACGAACCTTCTTTCTAAGGGTTTTTGAAAATATATTTTTTGCAAAATTTAAATACCGCCATAGATGCATAAATATAATGAATAATAAAATGAAATAAGAAAGTAATAAATAAATAAGTAAATAAATAAGAAATAATAAAACCCAAAAAGATAAGAAAACCATAAAACCTAAAGGAGAGGCTTCTAAACCTAGGGTTGAGTCCCCAGTAGAGTCGCTAGCTGTTGCAACTAGTTTTTAAATAAGAGTCGTCACCCTTAAATTTTATCCTAAGGATGGGAATATAAAGGATAACCCTAAAAAGGTTAGAGATTTTAGGCCTGACTCGGTTCTAGGTGAAGGGAAGGTGTTAGGAACCCCTCATCTACCTTGTTCACAAGGATACTAGGTTTAGAAGTGCTTTTTAAGAAAATAGGGTTTTAAGTTTAATTACGGGAACTCACCATGATTTTTGATCGTATGCCTACGTATCCTCTTAGGAGGAATCATAATCTCATTTTATAGTTTGCAGTTTGTTTGTGTTTTTTATGGATTACGAAGATATTCATATTTTCTACATGTTTAGTCTAGGTGTCGTGAATAGCAGAGATTATTAGACTAAATGCATGTCGATTTTAATGAATTCACAATTCTTTTTTGAAAGTTGATTAATGAATTGATTTGATTTTAAAAATGAGTTTGTTGTTGGTTGAATATTTTTTAATATGTTAATTATTTTAAAAAAGAATTCTATTTAAATGTACAAAAGAAAGCTTTAATGCAATAAATAAAAATAATGTTTTTAATGAATTTAGAAAATAATATAATTTATGTAATAATTAATAATAGTAAGTATAAAATTAAATATATTAAATACATAAAAACAAATATAATAATTATTAAAATAAAAAGCATAACATATATTAAAAATATATGTAATAATTATTATAATAAAAATTAAAAAATATAAAAGTTAAAAAAATGATAAAATAAAATATTAAAAAACGTAGGGGGGTTGCGAAGTGTATAGGGATAGTAAAAAGTGGGGGTTCCAATAGAAAGAGCCTAAATTCAGATATTGAATTCGGGCTTAAAGGTCAGGGGGTGCATTTTGGAGTTAAGCAAAAAAATGGGGGGGGGGGGGTGTAATCAGCGTGGGTCCAAGTCCAGATAACAGATTTGGCCCATTTGGTCAAGGAGGTGCGCTTCTGTACATATTAGTGAAAATAAAAATCAAAGGTGGTTTGAGTAGCTAATGGGCCTGGCCCAAAGCGCTTAGGAAGGGGTCCACTAGGAAATGTGCGAGAGAGTGCGTGGTAACAAATATGGACGCACATCTTAAATCATTGGATGATGATCGTATGGCCATGATTAAAAGAGCATGGTAATGCGCATGGGGTGGCCATCATCAGATTATACGATAGGCTATATTTTTAATTTACTAAGATAATTTCATTTTCTGTTTTCCTTTATCTCTCTTCGTCTTCTACCTCTCTTTCGTCTTTCTCAACACAATAAAACCCTAGGTTTAGAGAAACCCCCTTGGCGGCGGCGACCAACCCTTCCTCTCCGAGCCCAAATCCAACCCAAAACCCAAATAAAAAATATATAGAAAGAAGATTCAAGCAAAGTTTATCATTTACTTACCCTTTTACGTTGATTCTAAACTTTGTCTCAGATTTTCATTTTAAGCCCCTTTTGTTGTTTCCGCTTGCAGGTGCGAAGGATGGTGAGGGCGAAGGCTAGACACAACGGGGATCAAGGAGGAGGAATGGAGGATTTATGGTTTCATATTTTGAAACCCTAAATCAGAATGACGAGAAGGTTAGCAACGACAACGAACATCCAAACGCAACAGGGATGTTTCTTTAGTTTTTATTTGTCTCTGTAAATTCTTTTACTGTGAAGACTTCTTTTCTCTCTTTGAATTTCTATCCTCCCCCTTCTGTAATTTATTTTTAGGTTTTTATAGGGTTTGTTAGAATTAGCGATTTAGGGAAGAAATAAATTTGTCTTCAATTTAAGTTTTTTAGAATTGATTAGGGTTGGTGTTAACTTAGGAATTTTTTCAATTGTCTTTAAATTTGTATGAACACTCTAATTTTGTTTTGAACAATGTTAATGAACTTTCAAATTTAGCTGATTTTGTTTCTGTATAAGCTTTGGATTTATGGCATGAATTTGGATGCAATTTGGATTTCGATTCGTACAGTATCTGTTTGTGGAAAAGGAAAGCATTACCTTCCTGTTAATTTCCATAGTAAATGTTAGTCTATTTTTGGGCCAACCTATCTGTTTTGTATTTTGGGCTTGCATTTTTTGGTTTCAAGTCATGCGCTATTGTTTTTGGCTTGAAATATATTTTGCTTTTTTTGGACTTTGGATCAGTAACATGGACCATATGATGGCCTCACGTTAATCAGGTGTTGCTTTCAAATTTAAATAAATCATTTTGTTTAATTAAGATAACAATAATAATGTTTAAAAAAACAAAGCAATTCTAAAACAAAAGCTGAATTTGGCCACTATTTCGTTTTGGGATAAAACTAAAATAATGACCCAAAAACTGATCAATAATAATAATTATAATTAGGTAATGTTATAAAAAAGAAACAATCATTTTCCAAACAAATAAAAAAACTGAATGGGCCTCCATATTGGGCCTTGCATAAAAAAAATTGCTTTATTCAACAACCTAAATGGGCATTTATGTTTAACCATATTGGGATTTAAAAATGAAATATTTTATGGGCCACTCTGGTTTAGAACATACACCTCTCAAGTAGACAACAAACCTCCTCTTCTACGAGAATTTCTAAAATGAACCAGAACTTTGCATAGGCCAAGAGAAAAAATGGTCTTTCTTGATTTTAGAAAGCCCATTAGCTTAAAATACAAACAATGCACTTCAATTTCTTTTAGTTGAAATGGACTGTTATTAAAGCCTAATGGGCCATCAGATATTGATGGTCCATTTTGGATCAATACTCTCCTATGAGTAGTGTTCGTGTTGTCATCGATCTTACCTCCTCTCTTTCCTTGGTATTAGGTCCTACATGAGTAGTGTTCGTGCTGTCATCGATCTTAGCCTTGTTTTTCCTTTGGTTAGATCTCACATGATATGTGTCTGTTGTGTCATCAATATTACCATTTGTCTTCCCTTATTCATAGGTCCCACATGATGTGTGTTCGCTCTATGATAGACCTTACCATAAGCCAATCTTATGTTATGTAGATCCTACATGATATGTGTTTGCTCTGTCATCAATCTCATCTTTCGTCAATATTACATATACTTTCAATCACCTTTTCATATAACAACCATCTCCTTGATAAAATCGTATTGGCGCCATTACCACGATACAAGCTATCATCACTCAACCACACTTACCAATAACAAACCTTTTTCACCAGAAAATAGAAAATTATTTCCCCAACAAATATCACAAAAATAAATAACCCGCTGTTGTACCCCAAAATTTTCCCTCTCATTTATCAAATATTTTCTCAGAAAGATCTCTCTTGGTTCAAGACTGCACTAGGGTTGATCAGCTCAAGACACCTCCTTAAGCACTGATGACCAAAATTAGGGTTTGAGATTGCACAAGGATAATTGAACTTTAAATGATTTATATGACTTTCATGGATCATTATGGACCCACAAGATTATTCATCTCAAGTTTCAAGCCTTAGATCACACTTTTGCTCAGTCAATTGAGCAGTTGACCTAAAAAACAATTGTATTGGGGAAAAAGTCAACTATGGCCAATTTACAGTCAATCTTCATAATTTTTTATCCACGTCAACATTATAAACTCATATGTATCATTTGATCAAGTTTGGACCACAATTCCTCAAGAAATTTGATCAAATCATCAAAAGGGCAAAATGGTCAAAATTAGGGTTTTGACTGAGAAAGGGCAATTTCTGATTTTTGACCTAGCAAATGGTCAATTGGTTTGAAGCATGATTTCAAGAGTTCAATTGCATCATTTTTACCTAATGGCATGACCTAAAACTTTTCTCAAGATCAATTAGATTGATAGTGAATTTTCAGTCAACTAATCAAAAAGTCAACTGTACACTGAAAAGTCAAACTTTGACTTTTTGGTCAAAATTCAATGTCAAAAATCACATTTCATCAAAACATGTCAAAATATGAAACTTATTCATCAAGAAATAAAAAAGTCAAGGTTTCATTTTGTAAAGTCAAAGTTTTCTAACTTGGAAATTTTTCTGTGTTTAAAACTTCATGTTTTTTCATGACTTTGAGCCAATTTTTCACCATGATGCAAGAGGATTCAGAAGAAACTTTCAACATGAAAGTTGTAGATCTCTATGATACCTATAACGTTTCTTTTCAAAACTTATTTTAAAAATTCTTGGATCTCAAGTTATTAATTCACAAAGTCATGGCATTGAAATTGAACACTTAGTGAAATTTTGCCCTAGTTTTGGTCAGGATTTTGACCTAACTTCATGGCACTTTTTCATATAGTTCCAAGGGGAATTTTCAAAAGTGATTCAAATAGGGGTTGTAGAGCATATTACAGGCTTTCAAAAATTTCCAAGAACTCCTTGAGATCATTCTTGAGTATGGATAATCGAAGAGATGAAGTTAGGGTTTTCACATTTGAATTACAAGTCATTTTGTGATGAACAAGAATTCAATTTCAAGCCTATGCTGCACAATCTTGTTTTGCAGGCCTCTAAACCTCAAGATCTATCCATAATCAGAAGATTACACTTGATTTTGAGCTATTATCCACTTGATTCAAGCTTTATCCAAGCAAATTTTCCATTTATGGCACAAAGTAACCATTCCATTCTTGTAAAGAGGCTTTAATCACAAAGTCAATGCATAGAGCTCCTAACTTGTTCCTTCTGATCACAAGCAATGACAAAGGCAAAAGCAACATGTCTAGATCCTCCCATAAACTCAGGCCATGCTTGTACTTCATCTTGGAACCATATTGTCACTTTTCTGCAAAATCAAGTAACATAGCCATACGTCTATATCTTGCTTTTCTGACCTCCTCAAGTCCTCTAATCTTTTTCATATAACCATACAAGTGTATTCCAAGCGAAGACATGATTGAAAAAGCTCCCAAACTCCCTGAAAACTCAGATTGCACAAAACCTCCATCTTTGTGTCATTTCTGATTTTGAACTTCAATCTTCAAAACCACTCGTGCATTTCTTGGCCTTTTTGTTTCAAAAGCTTCCTCATACCAAATACAAACCATCCCTGTCCATGTTTGCAAACTGTAACCTTGTCTTCATCAACTTCCATAGCCAAAAACAGAGCATTACAGTTGGACTTCTCCAGGCCATTTCAGCCACCCTCAGCTCGAGCCAGCCATTGCATTAGCTACCTAGAGGTCCAAGGAAGCTAACCTGATCATCACCACTACCTGAAACAAGCTCAAATCCATTTCACGATTTCCAGTTTTGAGGTATTTTTCTTAAACTTCTGTCTTCATATTTAGGCATTGTTAGGTCTTGATTTGTGGAGAAAAAATGTAGATATCATTGCCATGAAGCTGTACATACCCATAGTTTGCATTTATATGGCATGAGCTTAGAGAATTTTAGAGTTGAAGTTTTCTGAAATTTTTAGGTTTTGAATTAGGGCTAGAGAAATTCTCATTCATCTTTGATTGTTAGCTTAAGTTATTTACATGGTTGGATTCGTGGGAAGAAATGCCACAACTTTCATGTTTGAACTTTTCATTTTTGTTGAGAGATGAAGAAAATACAGGTCATTTGGCTGGAGGTTGAAGATGAAGTGTAATCACGGCGCGTTTTGTATCATATATTTATTGTTTTGCTTATATTAACAGATGTATAGCCACCCTACTGGTAAAGCGCGCGCCTGTTCACCCTTAGGTTTTGGGTTCAAGCCCCAACGTGACCTTTTGCAATTTTTCATAATTTTCTGACTTTCTTTTATTTTTTTTGGCAGCGTTTGGGCTCTCATTGGGCCTGGTCTTTTTTTCCCTCATATTACTCCTTGGGTTACTGATTCACCCCCCCTGAAATTTCTTTATATTTTTTATTTTTATTTTATTTTATTTATTTATTTTTCATTAATATTATTATTATTATTATTATTTTTATTATTATTACCACTACTAATATTTTCATAAAATCCTAAAAAATCCAAATTATTTTATTTATTTTTTATACTCATATATTTTATTTTCCATAAAACAAAAAGATAGAAAATATTTTCTTAAAAGACAAATTAATTTATTTTCTTTTCCTTAAATAATTATTTTTAGGCTTAGGTTAAATTAAAATATTATTTTATTTTCTTAGTTAAAATTAATTTAGAACCTAGGTTATTATAATTAATCTTCATATTATTTTCATTAACTTAAAATCCTTTCATAAAAAATCCTAAAAATCTTTTCATAAAAAAACCCTAAAAATACTTTTCAAATTAATTCCTTTTCTTAATTAGTTTAATTTAATTTTATTTAATTTTAATTAATCTTTTTCTTTAATTAGGGAAAGACAAAAAAAAACCCTTTCATAAAAAACAACAAAAACCATATCCTTTTCCATTTATATTATTGCATTCTATTTTCAATTTTGTACAATATTCAATATGGTTGTAATAGATAATTAGGTTTAATTTTCTTGCAATCCCCATTTGTAAATTTGTACACCCCTCTGCTAATGATGTAATAGCATAGTAATTTTACTTTTCACGATTTATAGCTTTATATAAATGCTAGTAATTAGGGTTTGTATGGAAAGATAAAATCAACAAGTAGCAAACCCTAATACAAGACAAAACAAAGCATGAAAAATCAATACACTTGCTCACAAGCACCCCTAGGATAAATCCACTTGGTTGCCTAACAAAATGGCCATGTTATGCATATCAGGTATCTTAGCAAAAAACAAGCAAAAATACAAGATCATAGTCCCTCGATGACGCTATCAAAAGTTGCCTTTCAAAATGATCTTAGTCCCTTAGGAAAAATGCTAAGATACCTTGCAACATTGCTAATCATGGTTATACGATGACCCATGCCCGTCCCGTTTACATCCAAAGATAGGGTTACTTACCAAATCAATGGTAAGATAACAATATCAAAGGAAAGAAGAAATGAACATTAAAGACTTTTGTGTAGGTAGATTATTCCTAGTTACTTGGTCGATTTCAAAACAAAAACATCCTTGCTATTTTTAAAACAAACAACCACACTTTCAAAAATATCTTTCAAACTTGAAAACATTTTCAAAAGATCAACACTTTGTATACATTCTTACGAACGAGAATCATTACAAAGTTTTCCTAAACGACAACGCCTTTTCAAAATACTTTCCAAAACCACACAAAGCAATTTTTCAAACAAAAGAAAGTGATCTAGCAAGTAACTAAGAGCCCATGGAAAACCATGGATGAAAAGGGTGCTAATACCTTCCCTTTTCATAATATACCCCCGAACTCAAGAAACAATCTCAAAGGTGTTTCATGTGCTTTTTCACCTTTCCTTTTGGATAAAAGAAAAGTCGGTGGCGACTCTTGCTAACCGCAACATTTGCGATAAAACGCAAAACAACCAAGTCAGTTCTTCCACCGCATCTTAGAACTGGCGAATCTGATGGGGAGTATTCTGAAAGTGGGGTTACCTTAGGGCTAGATCACATTTACTTGCTTTCTTTGTTTGACTTGTATGCTTTACATTATGGTTCTTTGTTTGGGTTTGAATCATCTACCCAGATTTGGGATACCTTATAGGTAAGTAGCAATACATTGTGGAAACTGTGTGGGGTATACTGACACGGTCTAAGCAATAGCTACGCTAGTGCGACATATTTGTGGGTACCGGTAGCCCTTGAGTAGTCAAGGAGAATATGGGGCCGCTGAGTGATGTCATGAAGCACTAATGAACTTTTAGAACCCTTACTTGACCAACTTGGCCATTAGGACATAGTGAGATGTCCGACTTTGGTGCAGTCCGAAGTTGGTAGACACTCGATACTACACTTATTGAGGTTTGGTTTTTTGGGATATTTCGGTCGCCATTTAAGAGGCTTGCGCTGAAACAATGCCCAAGAAAAAAATCAGTGATATTGAGCTCCTTAGTACCCAGTTACTATTACTAGGACAGGTTTGAGACAACTAAACTTCAAGAGGGTATTTACCTATGAAACTCCATGCAATCCTAAACCTAAGGACTTGTTTTATTTGTTTGTATATATTTACTTGTACATAACATCATAAACATCATAACATCATACTCATACTCACTAACCATTTCAAGGATTTTTGGGATTTATCTTTGTTCTGTTTTGTAGGAAATAGATTCTATTCGCAGGAAAACCATTCAACTCAATCTCGTAAGGATCCCTCCTCAACTCAAAGAGCTAGTATCAAGGATTCCTGAAAATTCTCCATTTACCGAAAGACTTGGTCGCCTACTAAACTTGGTTACCTCCAACACTGATGAAGACATGATGAAGGTGCTCTTTCAGTTCTTTGATCCCTTACACCATTGCTTCACATTTCCCGATTATCAACTTGTGCCGACTTTGGAAGAATTCTCCCAACTCTTGAGGATTCCCATTCTCAATCAACTACCTTTCAACGGTACGGAAAGAGATCCAAAGCCAGAAGAGATTTCTCAAGCTCTACACTTGCAACCATCTGATATCACAACTAATTGGGAAATAAGGAGTGGTGTCAAAGGTTTCCTAGCAAAGTTCTTATTTGAGAAATCCCAAAACTGTTGGAACTCTTTGGATTTGCAAGCCTTTTAGGAAATTGTGGCTCTCCTCATCTATGGGATGGTTTTGTTTCCAAATCCTGACCAACTCATAGATGTGAACGCCGTCAAAATATTCATGTCTCATAACCCCGTGCCTACTTTTCTAGGGGACATCCTACATTCCTTTCACACTTGCACTTTGAGGAAAAGAGGTATCCTTATGTGTTGTACTACTCTCTTGGAAAGATGGTTTATTTCGTATCTTCCATAATCTGTGTTGAACAACGAGCAAGGTTCAAGGTGGTCACATAGGTTGATGACGCTCAGATATTCAGATATTCATTGGTGTTCCCACTTTTGGAATATGTTACTATTGTTGACCGTTGTGGAGAATTCCCTAATGTCCCTTTGCTTGGCATTAGAGGAGGTATCACCTACAACCCTTGCTTAGCCTTAAGGCAGTTTGGTTACGCGCGGAGGGATGGTCCCCATGAGATACTTATCCAAGGTTTAATATTCGACTACGAGAATGACGATCAAGGTTACCGTCAGAAGTTTATTCGAGCCTGGAGGATGTTGAACAAGGTGGATAGCAAGACGCTAGAACACAAGAATTCCATTCCCCTAGAGCCTTACCTTAAATGGGTGCGAGCTCGTTCTCAGAAACTTGTGATGCTTTATCCCTCTATCCTACAGGTCATCGTGGAGCCTGTGGTTGAAGGAGATGTTCCCTATATTATCCTCAATCCCGACATGCCTACCTCTCTCGAAGACCTATAAAAGGGTTGGATTCAGCTGAAGGAAGAACGTGATACTATCGAGTCTCAATTCTAAGATAGTGAAAAGACGGTCTTGGAGCTTTCGAAGCGGCTATAAGAAGAGCAAAGTGTGAACGCTTATCTCGCACCAAAGAGGATGCGTTCGGTCTTTTTATCTTAGAAAGTCATTTTGTAAGCCCAAGAGGCATGATGTAATCTTTCTTGTTTTGTCTAATGAAAAATAATGTTTTTTCATTCTTTTGTCTATACAAATTTAAATTTCATTAATCCTTGAAATCATTTGCATGTATATATTCCATGCATCATAACATGACAGGTTTTCGCATAACAGGTTTCCTTATCTTTCTGCTGTTTATTTCGGCAATATGGATCTAGAGAAAACTGTGACGGATCTCCAAGCCCAGAATTCTCAGTTTCAGAAAGCTCTACTAGCCCTAGCCAAGGGGCAACAAGATATGATGGCTTTGCTGGCCATTAAGAAGAAGCCAAAGAAGAAAGCTCTACTCAACATGGGTAGAAGGTTCAAGGAGACAATCTGTCAAGTCCTAGTAGAAGGAGACTCATCTGAAGAGGACGAGAACCAGGTCGGTGAAGTCAAGAGTACTCAAGCTGAATGTGCTAATGATCAAGAATCTGATGATGATTATTTCAATGAGCAATATCCACCCGCTGATATCAAATACAAGCAGTTAGAAGACATATTGAAAGTTGTTGAAATCCAAGCCGTCCCCGATTTAGATTTTGATGATTTGGGTTTGATCTCTAGGGTAGTCATCCCCCACAAATTCAAAGTACCACTCTTTGTAAAGTACAATGGGATTTCTTGTCCAAAACTCCATTTGAAATCATATGTGTGCAAGATACAGCCGCACACTGCTGATAAAAAGCAATGGGTTCACTTTTTTCAAGAGAGCTTGGCTGGAACACAACTTGAATGGTTTTATCAATTAGATGGTTCTCATATCAACACTTGGGAGGATCTAGCTACTGCTTTCTACCATCAATATTAGTACAATTCCGACTTGGCGCCAACAAGGGTTCAATAGCAAGATATGACTATGGGAAAGAATGAAGGATTTAAGGAGTATGCTCAAAAGTGGAGAGACCTTGCTAGTAGGGTCCAACCTCCCTTGACTGATAGGGAGCACATCGACATGTTCATGGGCACTTTATCTGGTTCTTTCTTTAATCTGTTGGTTGGCTGCTCTTCTTCTGGTTTCACCGAATTGATCTTAACCAGCGAAAGAGTTGAAAGTGGCATCAAAAGTGGGAAGATCTATGTGGCATCTACCTCCACTCCCAATCCTATCAAGAAAACTTTTTCCGCAAAGAAAGAAGTCAATGTTGTGTATGGGGCAAGTGCCCATACCAAGAAGAACGATCACCCGTCTGTCAATGTTGTCCGAATCTCCAATCCAACTCCTACTCCAAGACCATCTGCAAATCATCAACGTTTTGAAACTCCAAGAAGACAACTTACGAGGTTAGGCATGTCACTGTATCAAGCCCTTCAACATTTTCTCAAGGATAATTTAGTGACATTGTGTGATCCTCCCGTCAACCCTGACACCTCGTCACCAAAGTATAACCCGAATGCTAAGTGTGCTTACCATTCAAGAAGCCCTGGGCACGAGATTGACCAGTGTTGGGCCTTGAAGAACAAAATCCAGGATTTGATTGACAACAAGACTATTGAGTTTGATCTTCCTCCAACGCCGAATGTAATTACTGCTCCAATGCCGAAGCATGACAAAGGTGTTAATGCTGTCGAAGATATAATTTTTGTTGCCTCTGTTGAAGAATTGACTACTCCACTAAATGTAATCAAGAACAATCTGTTGAAAGTTGGGATCTTCCCTGGTTGTGAAAAAGACCGTGTGTGCTGTACAAGACAACTCAATGGATGTGAAGGGCTGAAGAAAGGCATTCAACGCCTGATGGATATCCACAAAATTCTGTTTGAAAAAACCCCACTTGCCAAAAGTTTGATTGACAAATGTGAAGACCTGTCCATTATTACCATTTCAAACAAGCCTCTTAGGATCACCTCTAAAGGTCCTATTAGGATTTCAAATGAACCCACTGTTTCTCCCTTGATAATTACCAATCCAGGACCGATTCCTTATTCTTCAAATAAAGCAGTACCATGGAATTACGGTGCTGAAGTGTTCTATCATGGGATTAAACAAGATGCCTGGATAGAAGAAGAAAAAGACGACAATGTTGATAACATAGTTGGCTCAAGCAAAGTAACTAGAACTGGAAGAATATTTTCACCCAATATCTCACCACTAGTTGTTACAAGGACGCCCATTCGCATTACTGCTGCCAAGCCAAGTGCCGATACAAGAGGGAAAGGGAAGGTTGTTGAGCCTGATGTGATTGAATACCCTCCAAGGACATATCTAGTGAAAAACCCTCCGCTCGCGAGATGGATGAGATTTTGAAGATCATAAAAAGAAGCGACTTCAAAATTGTAGAACAGTTGGGGAAAACCCCTTCTAAGATTTCAATGTTGTCATTGCTGCTTTGTTCCGATGCCCATGCTTAGACATTAATCAAATTCCTGAAAAAGGCTCATGTCCCCCATGAGACAACAAGGATCAATTTGAGAATTGTATGGCTAGCCTGACAACAGATGATGCTTTGGGATTTTCAGATGCTGACTTAACACCTCTCCGGAAAAATCATAATAAAGCTTTACATGTGTCTATCGAGTGCAAAGGGACTACCTTAGCACATGTGCTAGTCGACATTGGTTCTTCTCTGAATGTATTACCCAAGGGAGCATTAGACCTTCTTGACTGTGAAGGTTTAGTTTTGAAGCCAAGCGATATCATTGTAAGGGAATTTAACGGATCGAAGAGGACTAATCATGGGGAGGTAGATCTTCCAATCAAAGTGGGCTCCCAAATCTTCAACTCCACCTTCTATATTATGGATATTTGTCCGGCCTATTCTTGTCTGTTAGGTCGCCCATGGATCCATAAAGCTGGGGCAGTAACCTCAACCCTCCATCAGAAACTCAAATATCCAGGCAAGGGCAGAATAGTCACCGTATGTGGAGATGAAGAGTTTATGGTGAGCCATCTTAACTCTTTCAAGTACGTAGAGATGGATGGGGAATTCAATGAAACCCCATGTCAAGCCTTTGAGTTCGTACCATCGATGATTGCTGCTACTAAATGTTCTTCTGATGAGCCTAAAGCTATTAAGGCCATGCCAAAGATGGTTTCAGTCAAGGATGTCAGTGCGGAAATTGAAGAAGGAAACTGTGATACTTGGGGGAAACTCCTCGATATCCCATTTAAAGCAGACAAGTTTGGTTTGGGCTTCACTGTCAAAGCTCAGAAGGAAGTGAGGCGTGCTCGTGCTGGAAAGCCACCTCTCCGCATTGGAAGCCAAGAAGTCAACACCGTGGGTGATTCTGAAGAAGAAGCTGCATTTGAAGAGTGGGTGTATCCAACTACAACGGAGCTGAAGAATTGGCATGCGAAAGACTTTGTGCCCATCTCCTTCATTGAGGAGTAATCTACTTGTTATTTCTTTACTTTCAATTCAAGAACATGTTTTCTGTAATATTTTAACATTGACTTTTAAGCCATGTGCCTGGCCTGGGGCACTTTAGTCCATTTGTCAAGGGTTTTATTTATGCTCATCTAATCATATGATCATTCAATACATTGGACTTTTTTGCATTCAAATATTTGTGTTCATTGTCTTTCGTTTCTTTCAAATACATTTTCAAAAAATAGCCATGTATCTTACATGCACACGCACACACTCTTGCAGGTCCACATCCACTCTGGATCCTATTGGTAATGACTCTACTATTGCCGACTATGACTTTGAATATCCTATAAACCAAGCCAAAGATGAAGGCGAGGAAGATTATGACATACTAGGAGAACTATCCAGACTACTATTACAAGATGAAAAAGTTATTCAACCGCATGAAGAGTTAGTTGAAGTTATCAACCTGGGTACTGAGTCAGATAAAAAGGAAATCAGAATCGGCACTAATTTGGAAAGCAGTGTCAAGAGCAGGTTGGTTCAGATGTTACGCGATTATGTGGAAGTATTTGCTTGGTCTTATAAGGATATGCCTAGGTTGGATACCGACACCGTAGTTCATCGTCTACCGACAAGAGAAGACTGCCCTCCTGTTAAACAAAAGGTTCGTCGCATGAGGCCTGATATGTCTGAAAATATCAAAGCTGAAGTGATGAAACAATTTGATGCAAGGTTCCTAGCTGTGACATCCTATCCTCAATGAGTTTCCAATGTGGTTCCAGTGCCAAAGAAAGATGGGAAAGTTCGCATGTGCGTAGACTATAGGGATCTAAATAGGGCGAGCCCCAAGGATGACTTACCTCTACCACACATTGACGTCTTAGTTGATAATACTGCTCAACATAAAGTCTTCTCATTCATGGATGGCTTCTCAGGCTATAATCAAATAAGGATGGCTCCCGAAGACATGGAGAAGACTACTTTCGTCACGCAATGGGGCACCTTCTGCTACAAGGTCATGCCGTTCGGATTAAAGAATGCAGGGGCAACATATTTGTGATACGGTGGGAAGAGAACTGACTGTTTCTTGGAATGCTGGTTTGCGTTTTTGCGTTTGTTTTTGCAAAATGTCGCGGTAAGCAAGAGTCGCCACCGTCTTTTATTTTATCCAACAAGGAAAGGAAAAAAGCACAGAAAAATTCCTTTTTCGAGATGTTTCTCCTATGCGGGGGGTAGATTATAGAAATGGAAGGTGTTAGCACCCTTTCTATCCGTGATTATCCACTGGCTCTTAGGTACTTGCTCAAAGTGTTTTCAAAATTTGTTTTTCTTCGTGTTTGTGGGTTTGAAAAGAGTTTTTTGTTTGAAAGGTGTGGGTGCGAAAATTTTTGTTTTGTTTTGAAGAGAGCAAGTACTTAAGAACCATCTACCTACTCGAAAAAGGAATCAATTTGTGCTAATGTCCTTTAGACAATGCTATCCCATTATTGATGAGTGGGTAGCATCGTCGTTGGAGTTTTAAGGGTCAATTCGATTAAGGGACGTATGGTCACTAAAGCAATGTTAGGACACCTTAGCGATAACCCTAATGTCTTAGATCATTTTTCCGAGGCAACTGTTTCGAGGCAACTATGATCTTTGGACAAGAGGGCGACCTCTAAAACTTCCTATACTCAATGACCACGTTCGAAGGCAACCAAGCGAGGTGTACCCTAAGAGTGCGCATGTGCGACTGTGTTATTTCGGTTAATTTTATCTTTGTATATGTCAATGGTTATCTATGTTGATTTTAGGTTCAAACATTTGATCTTGTCATGCATTCCCTATTATCAAATATCTAACAGTTTATCAGTTGCGGAAATTAAATTGCAGAAATTAAAACTATTACAAGGCGTCGGGTATTTACATCGCCAAAAGCAACCCTTGAAATTAAAATGCGAAAGTAAAATAAAGCGATAAGAAATAGTAAAGGTCCTGTTGTACCCCAAAATTTGCCCTCCTCTTTTTCCACAAGAAATCACAGCTTCGGGTTTTCCCTGACTTTTCAGATTGGCGTAAGAATCAGTCAAACAGACTTTTTCTTATCAGTCTATCCAAATTAGGGTTTTCATGGCTCTGGAACAGTTCAAGCAGATTATTAAGGTTTGGTTGAGTTTGGCTCAGGTTCTGATCAGACAGAAGTTTCTTTGGTGTTAAGTCAAGAATTAGGGTTTTGTGCGCGCATTCTCAGAAAGAATTAATTCTACAGTGCTTTTCAATTTACTCTGGGATATGAGCTGAGGTATTTGAATTGAGAATTTGCAGTGTTTGGTTTAATCAGTAAAGGCAAAGGAATATGGATGTTTGTTTGATTGACTGTGCATTGCTCATGTTTAATTGGGACGCCAGGTTTATTATTGATTGCAAGACTACAATGTTTATTAATTAATTATTTATTCTAAGTTAGAATAATTGGGATTTATTTCCATTTATTATAATTTAAGAATTATAAATAATTAAATAAACAATTGAAGAAGAATTAAAAAGGATTAAACTTTTATTTACTTTTAATTATTAAATACAAATGTTATTTGAATACATTTACAGTATTTACAAATAATGTTATTACAAATAATTAAAGGTAAAATAAAGCTATATCCTAAGTTTTCTAAATATTCATCCTCTATCTGATGCTCCTTTGCTCAATTGATTTTATCTGCAAAAACAAAGAAAGAAGAGAAGTCAATGCAGATAAAATTAAAAGCAGGCAGTTAATCAAAAAGTTCATCATTAAAAGTAACTGGCCGGAATCAGTTTGTTTGCCCTCTCTGCAAATCACAAGATTACTCTTGGTTCACAAAGAGGGATAGAAATATGTTTTGAAAATTAAAAAAAAATGCATAAAGCTGCATAGTTCATAATTCCAAATTGTCAACGAATGTTTTCAAATTGAATAACCAAGTCTAAAAAGCAAAGCTGTCAAAATTCCAAACTAAGTCACAAATTGCAAACTGAACTGCATATGTGTAACCAAGTTTAAAATGTCAAACAAAGCTATCAAAAGGCTATCCAAAAAGCTGTCAACAAAGTACAACAGATATGCAGAAAATCTGGAAACAGAAGATAAGAGATATGCAAAGCAAAACCAAAGTGCAAGCAACATTCTAAATCATCACTTTCCAAGGCAAGTACTTTTTCAGAAAGTACAATCTAAACAATAAAAATGCTTTTTAAATATGTAGAGAGAAGAGAGAGAGAGTAAAAGAAGTATAGGCTTACAGTACAGCAGGCTTGAGAAAAAGATATAAAGAAGATATACCAGAACACAGTAGAGGGGGCAAAACCAACACATAGAAAATGCTCACCACAAACTGTCAAACATAAAAACCTCCAGCCTTAACCTGCTTGTTCCAAAAACAAGCAAACCTGTCAAGCATAAAGCCATAGCCTAACCATACAAACCAGTCAAAAACCCATACAAATGTGTGCAAGCCACAAACACCAGGCCTTTACAAACAAGTCTACAAACAAGTTTACAAACAAAAAGGCCAAAACCTGTTTCAACTCAGAACCAAGCCAGACCTACTTCAACCAATACATCAAAGCCAAAAAGCCCCAAACCTATTCAAGCCTTTCAAGGCTCAGCTTGAAGCATATCAAACATATAAACTCAAAACCTATCAAAACTAGGACATCAAACCAGCAAATTCCAACCAAAGCCTAAAAGCCAAGTCTGTCTCAAGCCTTTCAGAGCCAAAGATACCCTCAGAGTAACCTCATCACGGGGTCCAACCATCAAACAACCAAGAACACAAACAAGCCAACTGATAAACCTTGGAGCCTTCACTTGTAGAACCAAAAACCTTGAAGCCTTCATCTAGCAATCATTCAAGAACACCCTCAGAATGACTTCATCATAGGGTAGTACATCAAGCAAACTCAGATATCATAATCAGAGGCAAATTGAAGCAAGCCATTCAGAAGTTCGAAACACAACATCATCAGTATCTCAACAAAAAGTATTCAGAAGCCAGTAATCAAATCAAGCAGGCAACCAGAAGAGCAAAAGAAGTGTTCAGAAACAAAATAGGCAAAGGTTTTCAGGCATTCATCATAAAACCTAGCAAATAAGCAAAATACGAGTACCAGGAATACCAGAGCGAGCTCAGCATCATACTCCCTGCCTCATCTGTCCAGGACACCTCCAGTCCACTCCTCGCATCCTCTCCAAAGGTATAAACCCCTTTTCTTTTTCCTTTCCACGCCTCGCACGAACACCAAACAATATAAAAGAATCAGAATCAAATGAAAATATGCAAAAAATGGAAAACTTGAAAACCCTAAGGATGCGTTAAAACGAAACAAGGCTACCTTTTTTTTTTCATCGTGGCTTGAATGTTCTTGAGGAGGAAGAAGTGGAGGTTGCGTTCTGTCAGCTGAGACGGTAGGGGACGTCAGTGGCTGGCTCAAGGAGAACGAAGGAAGCGAAGAAGATGAACGGCGCCGCTCTGTAACCCTAATCCAAAATGAAACAAAACTAATGAAACCCTAACAAACAAAAGCGTGTGAAATGCAATGGGCCTTGCCCCATTCAGATGCTTAAGCCCAACTAAAAGCCAGCGCCTTACACCCCCTTTTTTCTAACCTTGTCTGTTTTTGTTTGGGTCAAATGCCTCTTTAGGCCCATTCAATCTTTTCATCTTTCTTTATTTATTTTATTTTTTCATTTCAAACTAACATTATTTTTCTATCACCTTACCTTCTTTTTTTCTATATACATAAATTAACCTTTTAATAAAAATGATATATATTGTTTTCTTTCATCTATTAAGATTTTTTTAGTAACAATACTTTTTATTATACTTAAAATACATAAAAAATATATTTTTAAGTTGAACAATTTTCTCTTTTAGATACTTTTTTATTTCATTGAAATCTTGTATATAAACTAAAATGTATAAATGTTAATTTCCTCTAAAAAGCTTAAAACATTTTTCTTTTCTTTTATTAAATATTTTTTTTTTTACATAAAAACATCAATACATAAAAAATAGAATTTCTTAAAAAAACATCTTTTTTCTTTCTTTTAATTAAAACTTTTGTTTATAGATAATCAACAAAATACAAAAAAAGGATAATAATACTTAATAAATAAATACTTAAATTTGTATTAAGTTAACATCTTTCTCACTTGTAAATAATCATATACACTTACACAAATACTTTTGATACATTATTCTTATACATTGATACATGATATTGAGAATGCGATTCGATTTGGTTGTAAATATATTTGGACACTACTCTCCTAATAAGTCTCATCCCCATTTGTAAATATTTGTACCCCCACTCCCGGATACTTATTTGTAATAGCTTAGCATTTAAATTCCCGCAATTTATCGCTTTCAATTATACCATGTTTAGACCTAAGGTTTGTATGTAAATAAAATCAACCGCTAGATAACCTAATACAAAGACAAATGCATGACAATCAATACACCATTCACACTTGCACCCCTAGGGTAATCCCGCTTGTTGCCTTCCAAAATGGGCCATGCTTGCATGTTGAGTGTCTTTGGCAAAACAAAACAATTCAAATGATCATAGTCCCTCGATGACGCTTTCGAAAGTTGCCTAAAAAATGATCAAGTCCCTTCAAGCAAAATTGCCAAAGACACTTGGCACCATTGCATTCATGGTCCATACGATGACCCGCGCCTGTCCCGTTAACATCCTAACACAAGATTGTCCACCAAATACAATGGTGGAACAATACTGTTAAAAAGGTTAAAACATAGGAAAAATCTTTGAGTAAATTTAGGGGTAGACAACTCTTAGTTACTTGATCGAACTTGCAAAACACACTTGCCTACTTTTCAAAACCCACTCCACAACACAACTTTCAAACACAACTTTCAAAAAACAATAAAACATCTTTTCGAAAAGACACACACCTTTGTAAAATATTCGAGTAAAGAATTGTTACAACAGTTGCCTAGACAAGGCATCTTTTTCAAAACATTTTCAAACACACACACCACCATTTCAAAGCAATTGAAAATCAAAGGCAAGTGATCTAAAACAAGTAACTAAGAGCCCATGGATAACCATGGATGAAAGGGTGCTAATACCTTCCCTTTTCATAATCTACCCCCCGAACCCACGAAACATCTCAAAAGGTTTTTCCTGTGCTTTTTAACCTTTCCTTTAGGATAAAATAAAAAGTCGGTGGCAACTCTTGCTAAACCGAACAAATGCGAATACAAACGCAAAACCTCAAGTCAGTTCTCCCACCGTATCACAGAACTGGCGACTCTGCTGGGGAATATCTTTAAAAGTGGGGTTACCTTAGGGTTTAGATCACCTTTACATTCTTGCTTTGATTGCCTTGATTGCTTTACTTTTTTGGGCCTTGTTTGGGTTTGTTGTAAATCCTACACCCGGATTTGGGGGCACCTTTTTAGGTAAATAGCAATAAAATTGTGAGGGAACTGTGCGGGGTATACCGACATAGTTGAAGCAGTAAGCTATGTTAGTGTGACATATTTGTGAGTACCGGTAACCCTTGAGTTCAATCAAGGAGAGTACGGGGCCGCTGAGTGATGTCGTGAAGCACTAACGAACTCTTAGAACCTTAATTGACCATCTTAGCCTGTTTAGGGGTAGTGAGATGACCGACTTTGGTGCAGTCCAAAGTTGGTAGATACTCGATACTACACTCATTGAGGGTTGTTTTCTTGGAATATTTTGGTCGCCAGTTAAGTGGCTAAACCAAAACAATGAACATAGAAAACAATCCAGTGATATTGAGCTCCTTAGAACCCGGTTTCTATTTTAGGACAGGATGAGCCAACTAACTTCAAGAGGGTACTTACCTACGAACCCCATGCAAGCCTAAACCTAAGGACTTGTTTGCTTTGTGTGAATACGATTTCCTGTATATACACTTACTTGCTTCTGCATACATGTACATAACATCATGACATCATACCATAGCATTTTTTACTAACCATTTCAAGGAACTCGAGGGTCTGTTGATGCAGGGTTACGTTGAACCAGCCGTCTACCAAGAGGCAAGAGGTTTCTCCTCTAAATCAAATGCCACCAAAGATCAAGTGCAACAACTTGAATAAGGGGCTATGACCCACTTGACATGGTGAGCTTGATTCTTGTGGAAAGACATCCACCGGTGCAAAGTTCTCCAATCAAAGATCAAAGTTCAACCTCTAACATTCTCTTATGTTTACCCCAAGAGATCCTTGAGAACATGCATCCATATATCATGTATTGCATCATGACAGTTTTCCTTTTCAGGTTTCCTTATTCTCCTACTGTTTATTTCAGTAAGAGATGGCTCTAGAAAGGACTGTCAAGGATATCCAGGACCAAAACGCTCAACTTCAGGAAATGTTCTTGAACCTGTCCCTGGGGCAAGAAGAAGTGAAAGCTCTCCTCACAAGGGGCTTGGTCCAGGAGAATTCAAACAATGCCAGGAGTGATCAGTTGGGGGAACTGCAGTTTGATGTGGCAACATTGAGGATCCAAGTGATGGGACAGCTGGTGGGCCAGATGGCTCTCATCCAGGACTTGTCTCAAAGACAAGAAGAACTCAAAGTTCTCGTCAACCAACTGCTTCGGGAAAACCAAGTGGGGCAAACATCTGAGGTTGAAGAGCAAGTCCCCACTCAAACCCCCTCCAGACAAGAAGACAAAGGGAAGGCTCCCCTACTTGCTTCAGGGTCACAAGCCCATCAATAACCTCGTCAGCGTCAACGGGGTAATCAGCGTAAGCAAACTATGTCTAGAAGACAGTTCACTGAGACTGACATACCGTCATCTCTAATACTGGAGCGCTTGTTGAAGGTCAATCTGACTGCTTTGAGGGATCCTATCCGGAAGCCCAATACCTCTGCTCCTAGCTATCGTCCCGACGCATTTTGTGTGTACCACTCCTATAGCCTGGGACCTGACACCGACGACTGTTGGGCCTTGAAGAACAAGATTCAAGATCTGATTGACATTGGAGTGCTGAGGTTCATGCCAGATGGCGAGATGAAAATCTTCCGTTAAGGGTTTCTCCACTTGAAGTGACAAAGCTCGAACTGAGAGACTTTTTGTTTCATTTGAATTTTCAAAGTTGTAATAGCTTTTGTTATGCAAACAATTATCTATTAATGTCAAACTTTGTTTCATTAATGCATTGCATATGTTTGTCTTGAATTCATCCATTCGTTTTCACTACTCTTATGATTTTTTTATGATATTTAACTCTTGATAAAAAGCTGCAAGCCTTTAGAGGGAGGATGACGAAACAATACCATAATCTCATACATTATTGCTTTTGAACAGACCTTGCTGATGATGTACAGGCATTTCTTTCAATTCTCAAACACTGGAGTTATAAGGAAGATAATCCCTAGTCAACCCCTTCGAGCCAAAGAAGTAGGAGTTTTCTGTTCTAAACAAATCGAAACCTTTGATTTAAACCTGGGACATGGTAGTCTCTCAGTTAATTCAAAAGAAAATGCGCATTGAAGTCGCAAACTCTCAGTTCATAATACAACGAACGACGTCAAAGAAAATCATTCCTCTGGAATCAAAAGACAGTGATGGTTCCTTATCACATAGGCAGTCATTATCTCTAAAAAAAAAAGCCCACTGAGCCAAAACCTGTAAAGGAGGCTTAAGAAAGCTGGGGCATCCCGCTGACTGTAATCTCGAAAACAGAAATAGTCAGGCAAAAAGTTAGGGATAACAAATCAAAAGAACGAGGTCAATACAAATCCTCAACAACATGAAAAATGTTGCAAAAGAAAAAAAGGAGATGATGACTGTCTTCCAAAATTCAACTGGTGAACCATCACCCAAAAGTCGTTCCAAACTCAAATAGAGTGCGACGCACAATTAACTGAGTCTAGGATTAAAGGACATCACGAAGAGCGGGTGGGTACAAATATACTTTGAGCCTTTATCCTTTGTTTCTTAAACCGTGAACCAAGCCACGTTACAACCCTTCAAAAGTCCTAATTTAAGCATGGGTTAGTTCGAAAGCATACCGTTACAAAAGGTATCCTGACTCCTGTAAGGCTTTGCTCTAAATCTTGTGTTGAATTTGTCTTATAAAAAGTTTTCTGCTAAAAAACTAATTTTTCAAAACTTCGAGACAGACATAAACTTTGCATCACTTGAATATCACTGTTTGCATTTGGCTATTTGTTTGACAGCAGAGAAATTCACACAATGAATATCCAATGAACGAAAGCCTTCTCAATGAACAAGATCACTTCAAAAAGGATGACACTTCCATTTGACAAATCTCCTATCGACAAGGGGGCATGACATGTCACCATCCAATTAACCTGGGGCAGTCCAGTCAAGATTTCAACAGATCTTCCAAAGTTCAATTAACCTGGGGCAGTCCAGTCAAGATTTCAACAGATCTTTCAAAGTTCAATTAACCTGGGGCAGTCCAGTCAAGATTTCAACAGATCTTTCAAAGTTCAATTAACCTGGGGCAGTCCAGTCAAGATTTCAACAAATCTCTCAAAAGTTCAGTGAACTTGGGGCAAGTCTCCTTCATCATCACTTGGGGCATTCGAATGTCAAAAGTGTTCAGCAATTCCTTCATCACTTGTGGGAAGATACAGTTTCAGATACGCTCCAGACACGGTAGACATTCTGTCACTCATTCAGATCCTAGTTACAGTTTCAAATACACTCCAAAATACGGAAGTCATTCTGCAACTCATACAGATCTCACCTCCAAGATACAGTTTCAGATACGCTCCAGACACAGTAGCCATTCTGTCACTCATTCACAATATCAGACCACCGCGAAGCCTGGATTACAACCAGATAGCAGTTAACGGTTAACAGCATGAAGAGACTCCTCCATCATCACTTGGGGCATTCAAATGTCAAAAGTGTCCAACAATTCCTTCATCACCTGCTGGAAGTTGCAACCACCAACAGAATAACAGACAATTATACTCCCAATTTCTGACACTCAAGAGTGAAGACTCTCATCCTTAAAACCTCAGAAGATTGGTATACTCCCAGTTTCTGACCGTTAACAGCATGAAGATTCTCATCAACCCAGAAAATTGGTATACTCCCAATTTCTGACACTCAAGAGTGAAGACTCTCATCCTTAAAACCTCAAAAGATTGGTATACTCCCAGTTTCTGACCGTTAACAGCATGAAGATTCTCATCAACCCAGAAAATTGGTATACTCCCAATTTCTGACACTCAAGAGTGAAGACTCTCATCCTTAAAACCTCAGAAGATTGGTATACTCCCAGTTTCTGACCGTTAACAGCATGAAGATTCTCATCAACCCAGAAGATTGGTATACTCCCAATTTCTGACACTCAAGAGTGAAGACTCTCATCCTTAAAACCTCAGAAGATTGGTATACTCCCAGTTTCTGACCGTTAACAGCATGAAGATTCTCATCAACCCAGAAAATTGGTATACTCCCAATTTCTGACACTCAAGAGTGAAGACTCTCATCCTTAAAACCTCAGAAGATTGGTATACTCCCAGTTTCTGACCGTTAACAGCATGAAGATTCTCATCAACACAGAAAATTGGTATACTCCCAATTTCTGACACTCAAGAGTGAAGACTCTCATCCTTAAAACCTCAGAAGATTGGTATACTCCCAGTTTCTGACCGTTAACAGCATGAAGATTCTCATCAAACCCAGAAGATTGGTATACTCCCAATTTCTGACACTCAAGAGTGAAGACTCTCATCCTTAAAACCTCAGAAGATTGGTATACTCCCAGTTTCTGACTGTTAACAGCATGAAGATTCTCATCAACCCAAAAAATTGGTATACTCCCAATTTCTGACACTCAAGAGTGAAGACTCTCATCCTTAAAACCTCAGAAGATTGGTATACTCCCAGTTTCTGACCGTTAACAGCATGAAGATTCTCATCAACCCAGAAGATTGGTATACTCCCAATTTCTGACACTCAAGAGTGAAGACTCTCATCCTTAAAACCTCAGAAGATTGGTATACTCCCAGTTTCTGACCGTTAACAGCATGAAGATTCTCATCAACCCAGAAAATTGGTATACTCCCAATTTCTGACACTCAAGAGTGAAGACTCTCATCCTTAAAACCTCAGAAGATTGGTATACTCCCAGTTTCTGACCGTTAACAGCATGAAGATTCTCATCAACCCAGAAAATTGGTATACTCCCAATTTCTGACACTCAAGAGTGAAGACTCTGATCCTTAAAACCTCAGAAGATTGGTATACTCCCAGTTTCTGACCGTTAACAGCATGGAGATTCTCATCAACCCAGAAGATTGGTATACTCCCAATTTCTAACACTCAAGAGTGAAGACTCTCATCCTTAAAACCTCAGAAGATTGGTATACTCCCAGTTTCTGACTGTTAACAGCATAAGGATTCTCATCAACCCAGAAATTTGGTATACTCCCAATTTCTGACACTCAAGAGTGAAGACTCTCATCCTTAAAACCTCAGAAGATTGGTATACTCCCAGTTTCTGACCGTTAACAGCATGAAGATTCTCATCAACCCAGAAATTTGGTATACTCCCAATTTCTGACACTCAAGAGTGTAGACTCTCATCCTTAAAACCTCAGAAGATTGGTATACTCCTAGTTTCTGACCATTAACAGCATGAAGATTCTCATCACCTCAGAAGATTGGTATACTCCCAATTTCTGACTCCCAACAGAATGAAGATTCTCATTCTCAAAGTGGCGTATTTCTTAAGTTTCAGATTAATACCTATAGCAAGCCAGGAAAATATCTGTGGACGACTGATTGTGGATTAATGCCTGAAACAAGCCAGGAAATTATCTACATGAAGAGATTGAAGATCAATACCTGAAACAAGCCAGGAAAACTATCTTTCTTTCTCAGGTCAGAGATCAACACCTGAAACCAGCCAGGATAGTATCTCCTTGACCAACCTTTCTTAAGTTCCAGATTAATACCTGTAGCAAGCCAGGAAAATATCTGTGGACGACTGATTGTAGATAAATGCCTGAAACAAGCCAGGAAATTATCTACATGAGGAGATTGAAGATCAATACCTGAAACAAGCCAGGAAAACTATCTTTCTTTCTCAGGTCAGTGATTAATACCTGAAACCAGCCAGGACAACTATCTCACCGACCAACCTTTTCAAGATCCCTGATCAATACCTGCAGTAACCAAAAGATTCTTGAAATCCCTAGCGGAGCTAAAACTTCCAACTATCAATCCCCAAGCAGAATGAAGACTCTCATTCTCAGTTCCTCACAGGATATTCAAATATTCTCCAGTGAAGATCCTCTCAAGACAGGAATCCCCAGTAGATTGGCATACAACCCAAGCTCCTGATTCCCCAACAGTGGTCCTAGGACTTCTCATTTTCAACAATCAAAGGATTTTCAATCCCCTACAACAGTCAAGGAATTACTTTCCCCGACAGCAGTCAAGATTCTTTTATCTCCAGCTATCCAGGATTCGTCTTCCTCAACAAGACAGCTCATCAGCTTACATGCGCATTCATCACATTCATATCATAAACATTGACATAACATACATTGCATTGCGCATCATGACATTGCATACAGCTAACTCTTTACCTTTTCAGGAAAGATCAGTCAAAAGACAAAGAACATCATCTTCCGAGATTCTTTCTAGAAATAGTTCAGATGTGACCCAAACATGGCGACATTCTGATACTTATTCCAGATTCACCCAGAGATAGTTCAGATGTGACCCAGACATGGCGACATTTTGATACTTATTCCAGATTCATTCAGATGCAGTTTTACACGGACTCATCATCACAAAACCCTACACCGGTTCCTTCTTCAAACTTCAAGATTTCTGAAAACAGTTCACGGGTTCTCCAGTAACGGATGTTAACCTATCGCTTGTTCAGATTCTTCTCAACTTTTGAAAATAGTTTACGAACGCTTCCCAACAACAGATGTTGCTCTATTGCTTATTCAACTTCAAGATTTCTGAAAACAGTTCACGGGTTCTCCAGTAACGGATGTTAACCTATCGCTTGTTCAGATTCTTCAACCTCTGAAAACAGTTTACGGATTCTTCCCAACAATGGATGTTAATCTATCGCTTATTCAGACTTAACTTTTGAAAATAGTTTACGGACGCTTCCCAACAACGGATGCTGCTCTATTGCTTATTCAACTTCAAGACTTCTGAAAACAGTTCACGGTTTCTCCAGTAACGGATGTTAACCTATCGCTTGTTCAGATTCTTCAACTCCTGAAAACATTTTACGGATGCTTCCAGATACGGATGTCAATCAATTGCTTATTCAGACCCCCAGTTCAGAGATGTTCCAAAACATGGATACCTTTCTGATACTCACCTACTCACCAATGACATACAGTTCAACAAACATTTCCAGATGGCATCTCTAAGCCCATCCTCCTACAAACATTTCAAGATGGCATCTCTAAGCCCATCCTTCTACAAGCATTTCCAGATGGCATCTATAAGCCCATCCTCCTACCAACAACTTCTAGATGGCATCTCTAAGCCCATCCCCCGACAAGATTCTGTCACATCCCTAGATGGCATCTCTAAGCCCATCACCAAATGGCATCTTCAAGCCCATTCCCTCTACCATCACATCACCGAGTGCAAATTTTTTGAGCACTCTAGTGTCCAATCTCCTTTTACCCTCGAGTCGCGAAAGGCAAGCCTGCCAATCTAACTCTTCAGGTTCAAGAAGATTGAACAGGGGCAACTGTTGTACCCCAAAATTTGCCCTCCTCTTTTTCCACAAGAAATCACAACTTCGGGTTTTCCCTGACTTTTCAGATTGGCGTAAGAATCAGTCAAACAGACATTTTCTTATCAGTCTATCCAAATTAGGGTTTTCATGGCTCTGGAACAGTTCAAGAAGATTATTAAGGTTTGGTTGAGTTTGGCTTAGGTTCTGATCAGATAGGCGTTTCTTTGGTGTTAAGTCAAGAATTAGGGTTTTGTGCGCGCATTCTCAGAAAGAATTAATTCTACAGTGCTTTTCAATTTACTCTGTGATATGAGCTGAGGTATTTGAATTGAGAATTTACAGTGTTTGGTTTAATCAGTAAAGGCAAAGGAATATGGATGTTTGTTTGATTGACTGTGCATTGCTCATGTTTAATTGGGACGCCGGGTTTATTATTGATTGCAAGACTACAGTGTTTATTTAATTATTTATTCTAAGTTAGAATAATTGGGATTTATTTCCATTTATTATAATTTAAGAATTATAAATAATTAAATAAACAATTGAAGAAGAATTAAAAAGGATTAAACTTTTATTTACTTTTAATTATTAAATACAAATGTTATTTGAATACATTTACAGTATTTACAAATAATGTTATTACAAATAATTAAAGGTAAAACAAAGTTATATCCTAAGTTTTCTAAATCTTCATCCTCTATCTGATGCTCCTTTGCTCAATTGATTTTATCTGCAAAAACAAAGAAAGAAGAGAAATCAATGCAGATAAAATTAAAAGCAGGCAGTTAATCAAAAAGTTCATCATTAAAAGTAACTGGCCGAAATCAGTTTGTTTGCCCTCTCTGCAAATCACAAGATTACTCTTGGTTCACAAAGAGGGATAGAAATATGTTTTGCAAATTTAAAAAAAATGCATAAAGCTGCATAGTTCATAATTCCAAATTGTCAACCAATGTTTTCAAACTGAATAACAAAGTCCAAAAAGCAAAGCTGTCAAAATTCCAAACTAAGTCACAAATTGCAAACTAAACTGCACATGTGTAACCAAGTTTAAAATGTCAAACAAAGCTATCAAAAGGCTATCCAAAAAGCTGTCAACAAAGTACACAAGATATGCAGAAAATCTGGAAAAAGAAGATAAGAGATATGCAAAGCAAAACCAAAGTGCAAGCAACATTCTAAATCATCACTTTCCAAGGCCAGTACTTTTTCAGAAAGTACAATCTAAACAACAAAAATGATTTTTAAATCTGTA
Source organism: Vicia faba (assembly GCA_948472305.1). Taxonomy (NCBI): domain Eukaryota; kingdom Viridiplantae; phylum Streptophyta; class Magnoliopsida; order Fabales; family Fabaceae; genus Vicia; species Vicia faba. The sequence continues at coordinate 431,896,243 of OX451738.1, forward strand.
GAGAGAAGAGAGAGAGAGAGAGAGAGTAAAAGAATTATAGGCTTACAGTACAACAGGCTTGAGAAAAAGATATAAAGAAGATATACCAGAACACAGTAGAGGGGGCAGAACCAACACATAGAAAATGCTCACCACAAACTGTCAAACATAAAAACCTCCAGCCTTAACCTGCTTGTTCCAAAAACAAGCAAACCTGTCAAGCATAAAGCCATAGCCTAACCATACAAACCAGTCAAAAACCCATACAAACCTGTGCAAGCCACAAACACCAGGCCTTTATAAACAAGTCTACAAACAAGCTTACAAACAAAAAGGCCAAAACCTGTTTCAACTTAGAACCAAGCCAGACCTGCTTCAACCAATACATCAAAGCCAAAAAGCCCCAAACCTGTTCAAGCCTTTCAAGGCTCAGCTTGAAGCATATCAAACATATAAACTCAAAACCTGTCAAAACTAGGACATCAAACCAGCAAATTCCAACCAAAGCCTAAAAGCCAAGTCTGTCTCGAGCCTTTCAGAGCCAAAGATACCCTTAGAGTAACCTCATCACGGGGTCCAACCATCAAACAACCAAGAACACAAACAAGCCAACTGATAAACCTTGAAGCCTTCACTTGTAGAACCAAAAACCTTGAAGCCTTCATCTAGCAATAATTCAAGAACACCCTCAGAATGACTTCATCATAGGGTAGTACATCAAGCAAACTCAGATATCATAATCAGAGGCAAACTGAAGCAAGCCATTCAGAAGTTCGAAACACAACATCATCAGTATCTCAATAACAAGTATTCAGAAGCCAGTAATCAAAGCAAGCAGGCAACCAGAAGAGCAAAAGAAGTGTTCAGAAACAGAATAGGCAAAGGTTTTCAGGCATTCATCACAAAACCTAGCAAATAAGCAAAATACGAGTACCAGGAATACCAGAGCGAGCTCAGCATCATACTCCCTGCCTCATCTGTCCAGGACACCTCTAGTCCACTCCTCACCTCCTCTCCAAAGGTATAAACCCCTTTTCTTTTTCCTTTCCACGCCTTGCACGAACACCAAACAATATAAAAGAATCAGAATCAAATGAAAACATGCAAAAAATGGAAAACTTGAAAACCCTAAGGATGCGTTAAAACGAAACAAGGCTACCTTTTTTTTTCATCGTGGCTTGAATGTTCTTGAGGAGAAAGAAGTGGAGGTTGCGTTCTGTCAGCTGAGATGGTAGGGGACGTCAGTGGCTGGCTCAAGGAGAACGAAGGAAGCGAAGAAGATGAACAACGCCGCTCTGTAACCCTAATCCAAAATGAAACAAAACTAATGAAACCCTAACAAACAAAAGCGTGTGAAACGCAATGGGCCTTGCCCCATTCAGATGCTTAAGCCCAACTAAAAGCCAGCGCCTTACACCCCCTTTTTTCTAACCTTGTCTGTTTTTGTTTGGGTCAAATGCCTCTTTAGGCCCATTCAATCTTTTCATCTTTCTTTATTTATTTTATTTTTTCATTTCAAACTAACATTATTTTTCTATCACCTTACCTTCTTTTTTTCTATATACATAAATTAACCTTTTAATAAAAATGATATATATTGTTTTCTTTCATCTATTAAGATTTTTTTAGTAACAATACTTTTTATTATACTTAAAATACATAAAAAATATATTTTTAAGTTGAACAATTTTCTCTTTTAGATACTTTTTTATTTCATTGAAATCTTGTATATAAACTAAAATGTATAAATGTTAATTTCCTCTAAAAAGCTTAAAACATTTTTCTTTTCTTTTATTAAATATTTTTTTTTACATAAAAACATCAATACATAAAAAATAGAATTTCTTAAAAAAACATCTTTTTTCTTTCTTTTAATTAAAACTTTTGTTTATAGATAATCAACAAAATACAAAAAAAGGATAATAATACTTAATAAATAAATACTTAAATTTGTATTAAGTTAACATCTTTCTCACTTGTAAATAATCATATACACTTACACAAATACTTTTGATACATTATTCTTATACATTGATACACGATATTGAGAATGCGATTCGATTTGGTTGTAAATATATTTGGACACTACTCTCCTAATAAGTCTCATCCCCATTTGTAAATATTTGTACCCCCACTCCCGGATACTTATTTGTAATAGCTTAGCATTTAAATTCCCGCAATTTATCGCTTTCAATTATACCATGTTTAGACCTAGGGTTTGTATGTAAATAAAATCAACCGCTAGATAACCTAATATAAAGACAAATGCATGAAAATCAATACACCATTCACACTTGCACCCCTAGGGTAATCCCGCTTGTTGCCTTCCAAAATGGGCCATGCTTGCATGTTGAGTGTCTTTGGCAAAACAAAACAATTCAAATGATCATAGTCCGTCGATGACGCTTTCGAAAGTTGCCTAAAAAATGATCAAGTCCCTTCAAGCAAAATTGCCAAAGACACTTGGCACCATTGCATTCATGGTCCATACGATGACCCGCGCCTGTCCCGTTAACATCCTAACACAAGATTGTCCACCAAATACAATGGTGGAACAATACTGTTAAAAGGGTTAAAACATAGGAAAAATCTTTGAGTAAATTTAGGGGTAGACAACTCTTAGTTACTTGATCGAACTTGCAAAACACACTTGCCTACTTTTCAAAACCCACTCCACAACACAACTTTCAAACACAACTTTCAAAAAACATTGAAACATCTTTTCGAAAAGACGCACACCTTTGTAAAACATTCGAGTAAAGAATTGTTACAACGGTTGCCTAGACAAGGCATCTTTTTCAAAACATTTTCAAACACACACACCACCATTTCAAAGCAATTGAAAATCAAAGGCAAGTGATCTAAAACAAGTAACTAAGAGCCCATGGATAACCATGGATGAAAAGGGTGCTAATACCTTCCCTTTTCATAATCTACCCCCCGAACCCACGAAACATCTCAAAAGGTTTTTCCTATGCTTTTTAACCTTTCCTTTAGGATAAAATAAAAAGTCGGTGGCGACTCTTGCTAAACCGAACAAATGTAAATACAAACACAAAACCTCAAGTCAGTTCTCCCATCATATCACAGGTCCTATTAAACTATTACATTCCGGGAAACAATTACATCAATATGGTAAAACGGATCGCGTGCGGAAAATTAAATCGAATGCGAGTTTCTTAGGGTTTTGACCCTTTTTTGGAAGAAAGTGATTTTTTTGGTTATTTTTGGATTAAAAGAAAATTAAATTAAGTTAACAATTAAATAAATTAATTAATTAATTAAAAAAAGATATTTTTGGAGTTTTGGATATTTAAAGAAATAAAATAAATTTGATTTAAAGTTAGTAAAACCTAATTATCTAAATTTAATTTAATTATTGCAAAAATATTAAAAGTTATACCTAATTAAAACTAAATTAATTAAATTAATATTTATTTACAAAAATAAAGTGTTGATTTTAATTTTAATATATAAAATGTATTTTTTGTATTTTTGTTTTATGAGGAAAAAATGTGATTGGTTAGTTAAAAATAATAATGAAAATAATTAAATAAACAATATAAATAAATAAAATAAAAAAGAAAGAATTAGAAATACTCAAAGGGGGGTTTTGGGCCTGATCAGGGGGTGAGATTTGCAATTTGTTGGCCCATTAACGCTGCAAGCCTAGTTGACTTTTGGATTCTCCACGCGCACGTTGACTTGAGAGCATGATGGACCTTCAACTTGAGTCACCAGATTTGGCTTGGGGCCATCTGGCAGGCATCTGAGTGAGGGTGTATGGTGAACCACGAATTGGAGTTTGCATTGGAATACCTGTTGAAAAATAATAACATGCAATTGGGGGACCTGGGATTCGTACCCAGGTCCTGTGAATCATTGAACTAGCGCCCTTACCACTCAACCAGCGTGCTCAATTGTTATAATATTAGAAACTAAATATAATATGGAAAAAAAAATAAATGCCAGAAAATATAAAAAAAATAAGCGCGAAATTATGAATGGGCGAATTGGAAAGGGCCACGTCTTCGTCTTCTCTGTTTGCCCCTAGTTTTTTACCTGCGGATTTACATCCGCAGCTAAATGCGCATGTGCATTCCAAAATCTATTCTAGGCCACTAAAATTGATTCTAAGACCATGGTTCGATTCGTCTGAGCATCCTGAGCACGCCTATACCCATTAATGGCGCTGATTTTACCTGTAGAGAAAATGCCCAAAAACAAACTTCCAAAACCCTAGGTTCGATTACAGGGCTATGACTCATGAAAACGCAATCAAATGATGCAAAAAGCTTCTAAATGGAACGATAAGCATGAATATGTAAAGATTTTTCCAAAAAAGTGCAAGAATATGAGTATACGATTTCAACTGAAAAGTGATTTTCAGAGAGACTTATAGCGCTTTAGAACGTGTATGGGGATTGGTTTTGAGTTTGTTTCCCTTCAAGGATGGTCCATCCATTGATTAGTGTGGAGATTTGGCCTTGAAAACAACTCTATTCTCGATTTAAGTTTCAAGCTTTTTTGCAATTTTCCAAGTTTGGTTCTTGTGATCCAGTATCCACCAATACATGAGCAAGAGTAGTGCCTTTGCATTCACTGGAGACATGCAGGGCATCGTTGTGATTCTTCCCCTTAGCGGTTAAGTCAGCGTCCGAGAAACCCAAACCATTATCAGCAGTCAAATTGGCCATACAATCTGTAAACTGATCAGCTGACGTCTCTTGTGGTATGTGTGCAGTCTTCAGAAATGTAATCAGAGCCTTGGCATGAGCCTCTGAGCATATCAACAGTGACAACATAGAAATCTTGGACGGGGTTTGCCCCAGCTGTTCAACTACATTATAGTCACTCTTTTTGATGATTTTCAGAATCTCTTCCATCTCTTGTTTAGAAGCTTCAACAGTAATCGTCTTCGGTGCCTCCGTCTGGGCAGGCTCACTGGTGGTCCCTTTGCCCCGAGTGTTAGATGACTCGGTGACAGGGGTAAGAATAGGAACTTGAACAAGAATGGTAGCAGGTACACTGGCAGGTGTAATAACAATAGGTTTTCGGGCAGTTGGTGGAGAGATATCAGGTGAGAAAAGTCTTCTGTTGCGGGTGACTTTAGAAGGTCCCACAATATTGCTGACGTCAGTATCAACATCCAACTCTTGCTTAACTCCATGAAAATAAACATCAGCCCCGTAATGCCAAGGGACAGCTTTATCAGAGGTGTAGGGGATGGGCCCAGGAACAGTGATGATCACATGTGTGATTCTTGGAACAAATGTAAATCTAACAGGCTTCCTCGAGGGAGCCTTGGAAGAATTGTCGAAAATGGTAATGATGGAAACTTCTTCAGTAGGAACCAAAGGAACAAGGGTCTTCTCAAACAAAATTTCTTTACTATCCATCAGGCGTTGGACACCTGATTTCAAAAGTGGACAACCAGTTGGTAGGGCAGAACACATACGGCAACCTTCGTCACAGCCCGAAAATAAACCGGCTAGAAAAAGGTTCTTCTTCACAGTCAACAAAGGGGTAACAATGTCATCCACAGAAACCATAAATGAGTCTTCGTCTATAGCATTTACTCCATGCTTGGGCATAGGAGCAATCACAACATTTGGTATTTCGGGCGCCTCGAACTCAATCTCCTTAGCATCAATTAAGTCCTGTATCTTATTCTTCAAAGTCCAACAATCATCTGTATTATGCCCCGGGCTATCAGAGTGATAAGCACAACGGGCATTAGGGTTATACTTCGGTGATGTTGTATTTGGATTCTCCAGGGCTTCCCTTGGAATCACCAGATTGGTCTTTAGCAACTGTGGCAGAATCTGATATAAGGCCATGTTGAGACGGGTGAATTGCCTTCGAGGTCTCTCGTCCTTTTGTTGATTGTTGTACTGAGGAGCACCAGCAGGTTTTGAAATAACAACCGCATTAACAACTTGGTGGTGTTTAGGTCTATTCTGTATTTTCGAACTGCAGACAGCACTTAACTCTTTCTTAAAGGACTTCTTCTCGGTGCTTGAGGAAGCACCCTTCTGTATCTTACCAGCCTTAATACCAACCTCAATCCTTTCACCGGTCATAATTAGCTCTGTAAACCCAGACGAAGAGCTCCCAATCAGATGGTTGAAAAATGGACCAGACAGGGTCCCCAGAAACATATCCACAAGCTCCCGATCAGCCAAGGGTGGTTGTACTCTTCCGGCGAGGTCCCTCCACTTCTGAGCATAATCTTTGAATCCTTCACCCGTTCCCATTGATATACCTTGGAGTTGGGTACGCGTGGGAGCAAGGTCGGAATTGTATTGATACTGCCTGTAGAAAGCAATAGCGAAATCCTCCCAACTGCGGATACTGGCTCCGCCCAACTGATAAAACCACTCAAGCTGAGTCCCTGAGAGACTGTCTTGAAAGAAATGGATCCACAGGTTCTTATCAGCGGTGTACGACTGAATCTTCCTCACATATGACCGGAGGTGCAGCTTCGGACAAGAAACTCCATCATACTTAGCAAAAGTGGGTGCTTTGATTTATGGGGAATCACCACCCCAGATGATAGACCCAGATCACCAAAGTCCAGACCAGGCACTTTCTGAACTTCCATCGCACTCAATCGGTCTTCCAGTTGTTTATATCTATCCTCGGACGGAGGATACTGGTCTTTGTCGAAATCCGTCTCGTTGTCGGAGACCACAGGGATAGGAGCCCTCCTTTCCTCCTGACTATCTTTCCCTCCACATGAGGTGGTCAAATCAACTTCATACCGTAGCCTATTTCCAAACCTGTGACTTGTGTTAAACAGGATTGTCCTATTCTTCTTCTTCTTCTTCTCTTTCAAAATCAGGGTCTTCAGGTCTTGCTGACCCTTAGATAGATTCATGAACATCTCTTGGAATTGGGCATTCTGGGCCTGGAGGGCCTTGATTGCTTGCTCAGTTGAAGGTTCAGCAGACATGATGAGTGCTGAAATAAACAGCGAAGAAGATAAGAGACCTGTAATGGGTACCTGTTATGAAGTGCATGGAATGAAATGCGTATGACATGATTTCAAAGACAAATGAGAGATTCAAATTTGTAAACCAGAAAGGAAACACACTTTATTAGATAAAATTTGAAATTCAAATTGTTCAACTGATGCCATCAAGGCGTTACAAGAAAGGAAATACTGAAAAGTAAATGAAAACTGGAAAGGAAATCATCAAAGGACAATCAGTGCTCCCATGGTCTCTTCTTGTCGGTGCGGACATAGTCATTAAGAATCCGCTCATTCTCCAGCTGCCTAGTCAACTTCTGGATCTTCTGTTCTTGCTCGTTGAACTTTTCTCGGCAAGAATCCTATTCTTATCTCAGTTGCATCCAAGCCCTTTTCAGTGCCCCAATGTCAGTGGGCATATAAGGATGGAGAATGGTCGAAAGAACCCCCTCTTCATTAGCAACTTCACTAATGATAGGCCAGACGACTTCATAGGGCATACCCAGCTTTTGAGCACGGATACGAACCCATCTGAGATATGGATCCATCGTAAGTGAAGTCTTTGGACCCAACTCATGTGGATCAGATCTGTGAAATCTATCCCAAGCCCTTATGAATCTACGACGTTGCTCGTCGCTACCCCCTTGAAAATCAAAGATGACACTAGGCATTAGCAGCTCATGAGGTCCTTCTCTTCTGACTCGCCCAAACTGACGTAAGGCTAAGCATGAATTGTAAGAAATTCCTCCATTGGTTCCTAGCAGTGGAACATTGGGGTACTCCCCACATCGATCAATAATAGCCACCTCGTCCATACCCTTGAGAGTCCAGATAATGTCATTATGGGAGAGAGACATAACCCTATAAGCCCAGCCCATTCCTTCTTTGTTTTTCAGCACTGACTTTGGAAGGTGCGAAATAAACCACCTCGCTAATAATGGAGCACAACACATCCAGGTTCCCCGCTTTCGGGCAGTACGGGCATAAAGCTGATGAAGGATGTCATCCAAGAGAGTGGGTACAGGATTACGAGAGATGAAGATTTTTATCGCATTCACATCAATAAAGGAGTCAGAGTTCGGAAACAATACCAAGCCATATATCAAAAGAGCCAGAATATCCTCGAATGCCTTGAAGTCTAGACTATCCCAGAAATAGTTAGCCTTACCAACCAAAAACTTAGTCAGAAAGCCCTTTGCTCCACTTCTAGTCTTCCAATTAGCCATTACCTCCTCCTTTGTCATATGAAGGGCTGCAGCAATCTCTTCCGGCCTAAGGATCTTTTCCCAACCAGTAAACGGGGTCTGCTCCAGAATATAGATACCGAGCAGCTCAGAGAACTCTTCTAGGGTGGGAACCAACTAGTAATCCTGGAAAGTAAAGCAATGGTACATCGGATCATAGAACTGGACTAGGACACTCATCATCTGCTCGTCCAATTTGGAGGTGACCAAACTGAGAAGATACCCATGTCTTCTAATGAAAGAGCTAGTATCAGGCATCTTTGCAACCAAATCTTTAAGCATGGTGGGAACTTGGACAAAGTTGATCCGGATGGTATTCCTACGTATGGGCATCATGATGACCTACAAAACAGAACAAAGATGAATCCCTCCTGTCTTTGAAATAGGTTAGTCCAATGCAAGATGTATGCAATGTTATGATGTCATGATGTCATGATGGTAAGCACACCACAAGTATCCACAAACAACAAACATGGTAAAGGCACACAAGTCACACAGAGAGCCCTTAGATTTCAGGCTGGCAAGGAGTCTAGGTACTACCCTCTTTCAGTTCAGTTGGTTTAAACCTGTCCTAAAAATAGTAACCGGGTTCTAGAGGATCTCAATATCACTGACTACCCTCAATCGGTCATAATTCCAGTTTAGCAACCTTTTTCTTGCGGCCAAAATCATCGCGAGAGTTTAGTCTCAATGAGTGTAGCATACTGCTACTGTTCTATGGCCAAGTTGGTCAATTTAAAGGTTCTAAGGTCAGTTGGTGCTTAATGACCCCTTAGAAGACCCATATTCTCCTCGTTCCAACACAAGGGATATCGATACAGACTAAAGTGCCACACCAATGTAGCTACTGCTTCAACCGTATCGGTCTACGCCGTACAATTCCCTCACAGTTTATTTCTACTTACCTAAAGGGTATCCCCAGATCTGGGTTAGGATCTATAGTAACTCCGATACAAGCCCACAAATATAAAGCATACAAAGCAAACCATTGAAAACACAATGATCTAATCCTAAGGTACACCCCACTTATCAATATTTCCCCAGCAGAGTCGCCAGTTCTGTGATACGGTGGGAAGAGAACTGACTATTTCTTGGAATACTGGTTCGCGTTTTTGCATTTGTTTTCGCAAAATGTCGCGGTAAGCAAGAGTCGCCACCGTCTTTTATTTAATCCAACAAGGAAAGGAAAAAAGCACAGAAAAATTCATTTTTCGAGATGTTTCTCGGGTCCATGGGGTAGATTATAGAAAGGGAAGGTGTTATCACCCTTTCTATCTGTGGTTATCTATGGGCTCTTAGGTACTTGCTCAAAGTGTTTTCAAAATTTTCTTTTCTTCGTGTTTGTGGGTTTGAAAAGAGTTTTTTGTTTGAAAGGTGTGGGTGCGAAAAGTTTTATTTTGTTTTGAAGAGAGCAAGTACTTAAGAACCATCTACCTACTCGAAAAAGGAATCAATCTGTGCTAATGTCCTTTAGAAAATGCTACCCCACTATTGATGAGTGGGTAGCATCGTCGTTGGAGTTTTAAGGGTCAATTCGATTAAGGGACGTGTGGTCACTAAAGCAATGTTAGGACACCTTAGCGGTAACACTAATGTCTTAGATCATTTTTTCGAGGCAACCATTTCGAGGCAACTATGATCTTTGGACAAGAGGGCGACCTCTAAAACTTCCTATACTCAATGACCATGTTCGAAGGCAACCAAGCGAGGTGTACCCTTAGAGTGCGCATGTGCGAGTGTGTTATTTCGATTAATTTTATCTTTGTATATGTCAATGGTTATCTATGTTGATTTTAGGTTCAAACATTTGATCTTGTCATGCATTCCCTATTATCAAACATCTAACAGTTTATAAGTTGCGGAAATTAAATTGCGGAAATTAAATCTAACTATTACAAGGCGTCAGGTATTTACATCGCCAAAAGCAACCCTTGAAATTAAAATGCGGAAAGTAAAATAAAGCGATAAAAAATAGTAAAGGTCCTATTAAACTATTACATTCCGGGAAGCAATTACATCAATATGGTAAAATGGATCGCGTGCGAAAAATTAAATCGAATACGAGTTTCTTAGGGTTTTGACCCTTTTTTGGAAGAAAGTGATTTTTTTGGTTATTTTTGGATTAAAAGAAAATTAAATTAAGTTAACAATTAAATAAATAAATTAATTAATTAAAAAAAGATATTTTTGGAGTTTTGGATATTTAAAGAAATAAAATAAATTTGATTTAAAGTTAGTAAAACCTAATTATCTAAATTAAATTAAATTATTGCAAAAATATTAAAAGTTATACCTAATTAAAAATAAATTAATTAAATTAATATTTATTTACAAAAATAAAGTGTTGATTTTAATTTTAATAAATAAAATATATTTTTTGTATTTTTGTTTTATGAGGAAAAAATGTGATTGGTTAGTTAAAAATAATAATGAAAATAAATAAATAAAATAAAAAAGAAAGAATTAGAAATACTCAAAGGGGGGGTTTTGGGCCTGATCAGGGGGTGAGATTTGCAATTTGTTGGTCCATTAACGCTGCAAGCCTGGTTGACTTTTGGATTCTCCACGCTCACGTTGACTTGAGAGCATGATGGACCTTCAACCTGAGTCACCAGATTTGGCCTGGGGCCATCTGGCAGGCACATGAGTGAGGGTGTATGGTGAACCACGCATTGGAGTTTGCATTGGAATAACTGTTGAAAAATAATAACATGCAATTGGGGGACCTGGGATTCGAACCCAGGTCCTGTGAATCATTGAACTAGCGCCCTTACCACTCAACCAACATGCTCAATTGTTATAATATTAGAAACTAAATATAATATGGGAAAACAAATAAATGCCAGAAAATATAAAAAAATAAGCGCGAAATTATGAATGGGCGAATTGGAAAGGGCCACATCTTCGTCTTCTCTGTTTGCCCCTAGTTTTTTACCTGCGGATTTACATCCGCAGCTAAATGCGCATGTGCATTCCAAAATCTATTCTAGGCCACTAAAATTGATTCTAAGACCATGGTTCGATTCGTTTGAGCATCCTGAGCACGCCTATACCCATTAATGGCGCTGATTTTACCTGTAGAGAAAACGCACAAAAAAAACTTCCAAAACCCTAGGTTCGGTTACAGGGCTATGGCTCATGAAAACGCAATCAAATGATGCAGAAAGCTTCTAAATGGAACGATAAGCATGAATATGTAAAGATTTTTCCAAAAAGTGCAAGAATATGAGGATACGATTTCAACTGAAAAGTGATTTTCAGAGAGACTTACAGCGCTTTGGAACATCTATGAGGATTGGTTTTGAGTTGGTTTCCCTTCAAGGATGGTCCAGCAATTGATTAGTGTGGAGATTTGGCCTTGAAAACAACTCTATGCTCGATTTCTGTTTCAAGATTTTTTGCAATTTTTCCAAGTTTGGTTCTTGTGATTTAGCAGCCTCCTACCTCTAAAACTCGTGCCTCTCACTTGTATATGTAACATGGAATGAATTAGGTTAACTTCTTTGGGCTGAATCCTTGTGCATTGATGTTTGGAGATATGATTTGATTCACCATTAAAAAGCTTCCAATTTTGTCCAAAATACAATATTTTGTTCATGATATGGCTTGATACGAGTTTGGTTATGTCCATGATGACAATTAAGAACTATAACAATCAAAAAGATCCTAAGTGATCAATATTTAGATTTTATTTGATTTAAATTGATTTAAAATGAATTAATTCAATAAAAATCCAATAAAAATAGAAAAATTGATAAATGGCCATAAGGCTGAAGCTAGGACACGTGTGTAGTGTGACAAGACAAAATCAAGTGGAAAAGAATGGGCCCATTTGACAAACTTTGAAGTTTTGGGGATAGTTGACTTTTGGCAATTTTGAAAAAATGCCCAACTTCAACAATGCATAACTTCTTCAATTTTGAACTTTTGGAAGTTTTCTTGGACCTTTTAGAAATATTTAGATGTTCTCTAACCAACCCTTTTGGTCTCATCTCATTTTTATATTCCATGCTCAAGTTATAAGCTTTGGCAAAAAAGGTGTTTTTGTTGACTTTCAAAAATGACCTATAATGTCCAAATTTGTTACTTCTTGTGAGTGCATTTCTTGATCTTGGGGTATGAATATGGATTGTATGAAATTGCATACTCTTCAAAATGAGCTTTGGATGGGTCATTTCTCATAAAGTATGAGAAAGTTATGCTTGGTCAAAGTTGAGTTGACTTTTCCTGCAAAACCCTAATTTAGCAACTTTTGAGTCTTGATGAATTTTGAGCAATCCTTGATGAATCATGATCAACCCTTGATCAAATGATGAATTATACTTAAAAATTAGAATGTTGACAAAAAATATTGAGGTTTGACTGTTTATAGGTCACAGTTGACTTTTTCCCTAGCATAGTCGATTTTTGGACCCCTTGAGCAATTGACTGACCAAATTTCCTCTGCAAGGCTTGAAATTTGACATGGATGAACTTGAGAACATATTAGGAAATTGGGGAGAACTTGAGGTCATTTGGATGCAAGGACCTTGATACAACACAAAACCATAATTTGAGGTTGACTGCCTTAGGAGATGACTTGACTGTCCAACTCTTGAGCAATCTTGAGCAACTTGGAGACTATTCTTGCAATGTTTTGAGAAATATGGGAGGGAAAATTTTGGGGTACAACAATATCAAAGGGTTATGGTAGCTTTATTTCATGATATGATCCATCATGAGATAGAGGTATATGTGGATGATATGATTTCTAGATCACAAACCGAAGAAGAACATCTCGTTCATCTGCACAAATTATTTCTAGGTTTTGTCATCAGCAACAAAGGCATTGAAGTTGATCCTGCCAAGGTAAAGGCCATCCAAGAAATGCCAGTCCCTCATTCTGAAAAAGAAGTCAGAGGATTCTTGGGTCGTCTCAGTTACATTGCCCGTTTCATATCTCACTTGACTGCTACTTGTGAGCCACTCTTCAAACTCTTGAAGAAAGATCAGGTAGTCAGATGGAACGATGAGTGCCAGATTGCTTTTGACAAAATCAAAGAATACCTACAAGAACCTCCTATTCTCATGCCTCCAGTTGAAGGAAGACCCTTGATCATGTACTTGACAGTACTAGAGAATTCTATGGGGTGTGTTTTGGGCCAACATGACGAGTCTGGCCAAAAAGAGCATCATATTTATTGCCTGAGCAAAAAGTTTATCGACTGTGAAACCAGATATTCACTGCTCAAGAAAAATTGCTGCACTCTGGAATGGGCTGCTCGCCGGCTAAGACAATATATGCTGACTCATACCACTCTGTTGATTTCTAAGATGGACCCAATTAAGTACATCTTCGAGAAACCCGCCCTTTCTGGACGGATAGCCAGATGGAAAATGATCTTGACTGAGTTTGACATTCAATACACGACTCAGAAGGCCATCAAATGAAGTGTACTAGCAGATCATTTGGCCCATCATGCTGTGGATGATTATCAGTCAATGAACTCCGACTTCCCTGATGAGAACATCATGCTGGTAACCGACTGTGAGAAACCTGGACCATATGACGGACCTGAACAAGGATCCTGATGGACTATGGTATTCGATGGGGCTTCCAACGCCTTAGGCAACGGAATTAGTGTTGTGATCATCTCTCCTGAAGGATGCCACACTCCTTTCACTGCCAGACTATGCTTCAATTGCACAAACAATATGGCCGAGTATGAAGCATGCATCTTAGGTCTAAAAGCTTCTATTGACTTAAGGATCAAGCATTTGGATGTGTTTGGGGATTCCGCTCTAGTGATCATCCAAGTAAAAGGAGATTGGGACACTAAACACCCTAATCTTATCCCTTATAAGGAACTTATGTTATCCCTAATTTCTTATTTCGAAGAGGTCAGTTTTGAGCACTTCCCTAGGGAAGAAAACCAGTTGGCTGACGCTTTCGCAACCATGTCGTCAACGTTCAAGGTAAGATGGGACAACGGAGCCCCTATGATAACAATTGAAAGATTCAATGAACCTGCACATTTATATGAGCTTGACACCGATGCGGAAAAGCCATGGTACCATGAGGTGATGAGATACCTTGAAGCACAAGAGTATCCAAAGGGGGCATCTATCAATGACAGAAAGTTCTTGCGAAGATTTGCATCCAAATTCTTCCTAAGTAATGGGATATTGTACAAGCGCAACCATGATTCAACTCTACTCCGATGTGTGGATAAGAAGGAGGCGGAGGAGATCATGGAAGACATGCACGATGGTCTCTTTGGTACTCACTCAAGTGGACATATGATGGCTAAGAAAATATTAAGAGCCGGTTACTATTGGTCAACGATGGAGACTGATTGCCATCAACATTCAAGAACTTGTCACAAATTCCAAATCTATGCTGACATGGTCCATGTGCCTCCTATCCCTCTGAATGTCATGACCGCTCTGTGGCCATTTGCAATGTGGGGAATTGACATGATCGGAGAGGTCAAGCCCACAACTTCCAACGGACATCACTTCATTCTTGTTGCTATCGACTATTTTACCAAATGGGTCAACGCTGCCTCGTTTGCCTCAGTCACCAAGAATATGGTAGCCAGATTCATCAGATACAACCTCATATTCCATTATGGTATCCCCGAAAGGAACATCACCGACAATGGGACTAACCTTAACAGTTCCATGATCACTGAGCTTTGCACTCAATTTAAGATCAAGCATCACAATTCTTCTTTGTATAGACCAAAAATGAATGGCGCAGTCGAAGCAGCCAACAAAAATATCAAGAAGATTGTGCAGAAAATGGTAGTAACCTATAAGGATTGGCATGAGATGTTTCCATTTGCTCTGCATGGCTACCGTACTTCACCTAGAACATCAACTGGGGCAACTCCCTTTTCCCTAGTCTATGGCATGTAAGTTGTTTTTCCAGTGGAAGTACAGATTCCCTCGCTGAGAATTATGAATAAGGTAGGCATAGGTAAAGATGAGTGGATTCAAACGAGATTGGATCATCTGAACTTGATCGATGAAAAACGGTTAACTGTTGTTTGCCATGGTCAGACGTACCAAAAACAGATGATCAAGGCTTTCAACAAAAAAATAAAGCCTCGAGTATATCAAGTTGGTGACTTGATTATAAAACGCATCATTCTACCACAAGGAGACCCCAGAGGCAAATGGACTCCCACCTATGAAGGGCCATTTGTTGTCAAGAGAGTTTTCTCTGGCGGTGCCATGATGTTAACTACCATGGATGGTGAAGATTTCCCATATCCTATAAACACAGACATAGTTAAAAAATACTATGCATAAGAGACCCGTTAGGTTGACACACCTAAGAAAAATAAGGGCATCCCGGCAAACCAAAAGGTTTGGGAAAAAATTAGGGATATATACAAAAGATTGTACACCCGACAAGTTGAAAACCCAAAAGGGTGACTTAGGCAAAAAATGGTATCCTGGTGGACTGAAAACCTGAAAGGGCGGTCCAGGCAAATATTAAGGGTAAAAAGAGTATGACTATGTCCCGTAGAATCAACACAGTCAATTTAATCACCAAGGTCCAAGTTCAAACGGTCCAAGATCAATCCGATCAACTTCTATCAACGGCAAGAGACATTCGAAGACATTGGGGAAATAGTAGAGTTGGAAGGCAATAAGATCATTTCACATGGCTATGTGTTTTCATTCTCAATTTTGTTTTTTCTTTCGACGATTTCCTCTTACTAGGATCTCCGTCTCTCTGTACAAAAACGCCTATTCATGGGAAAAATATCAATACAAATATACTTTGAAGTGCAAAATTTATGTCTTTGTTTTGAATGCAAATTTGTCCAATGACTAAAATTGAATGAACATATGCATATGAACATAATTAAAACTATTTTGCACGCGTGTCCTGCTAATTAGTAGAAAGCATCTCTTTAATGTATATGAAATATCCCCGCAGAGTTATCTCATTATCATTTTCCCCGCAAGGATGGCTACAATAAACCTTTCCCCAACGGAGTTTCCCACAAAGTCTCTTTGCATAGGATAAATCCCCGACCAGAGTCTCAATCTACTTGGAAGCTCTCTCTCCAGCTAAGTCGATCTTTACAAGAAACTCACCTACTCAACAGGGTTTAATTCCCCAACTAAGTTCAAATTTCCCCCAACATACAACAATCAAGACACCACATAATTCCCCAGCTGAACCTGTCTTCCCCAGCTGAGTATATCTTCCTCAGCCAAGGCTATTATCCCCAAACGGAGTCTGTCCTCCCTAGTTGGGTATATCCTCCCCAAGCTGAGTCTATCCTATCCGACTGAGTCTACACTCTCCAGTATGAATTTTCCTTTCAGATTATTGCAAATCATAGGGCCACAACCCCTGGTCCCTAGTAAAGCCGTCAGCAAAACCTTTACTATTTCCAAAAAGATACTATAAAGCCTGGACCCGACCAGATATTAGCATAATTTTAAAGTTATTACTGAATCCTAGACCCGACCAGATAATAGTTTGACTTCTTCAATTACTGAAACCTGGACCCGACCAGATAATAGTCTAACTCTTCAAAGATATAGAAGAACCTCGACTCAACCCGATAAAGGTTTAACTTCTTTTCCCCAGTATAGTTTGACTCTTCCCCAACAAATCATTGTGAAACTTGGATCTGACCTGATATCATTTATCAAATTCATCTTTTCGAGCAAGTTGTTGTGAAGCCTGGATCCGACCAGATAGAAATTACCCTCAAAGATTCGTTGTGAAACTTGGAAACCGACCAAATAATAACTAAATCCCTAAACAGTTTATTGTGAAACCTGGATCCGACCAGATAGCAATTGACCCGACCAGATAACAGTTTTTCAAACAGTTTATTGTGAAACCTGGAGCCCGACCAGATAACAATTAACCATGATCCCCAGAGAGACATTATGAATCCTGGACTTGACCAGATAATAGTATAACTTTCCAAAAGCCATGAAACATGAATCTGACCAGATAGTAGTTACCACTTCAAGTTACTGCGAAGCTTGGATCCGACCAGATAACAGTTAACTTCCATATTCCTAGCAAGTTATTGTGAAGCCTTGATCCGATCAGATAACTATTTGTTTTCAAGAAATTTTCTGCAAAACCTGGAATCCGACCAGATAACAGTTAATTCATCTCATCCCCCAGTAAGTTGTCACGAATCCTAGATCCCACCAGATAGAAGTTGACTACTTCATCCTCAGCAAACTGTGAAGCCTGGATCCGACCAGATAACAACTGACATTCAAGAGATATTCCCCAGCAGAAGCGTCCTTTCAACAAAGTTTGAAGATATGCATTTTCTTCATCCCCAACGGCAATCAGGGATTCAACCCCCCAGAATTTCCTCAGCAGTAGTCAGGGATTTATTTTCCCAGACAAGAACATACATCTCACATTCATACATAATAGCATGTACATACCATACGCATTTAACATAACACCACATCCGGTGAACATCATGCAGGCATCTGCATTTTACTAACTTTTTTTTTCTCACAGGTAAAACATCAAGTTTTAGTATAAATCAACAAGAGATTTGTGTTTATACTTCTTCCAGTGTTTACCAACATTCCTCCAAATGGCATCTATAAGCCCATTCACCACCCATCTTCGAGTGCAAATTTCAGGGGACTCTAGTGTTCAATCATCTTTCACCTTCAAGTCACGAATGACGGATCCGCCAATCAACTCTTCATGTTTAAGAAGATTGAATAGGGGCAGATGTTGTACCCTAAAATTTTCCCTCTCATTTATCAAATATTTTTTCACAAAGATCTCTCTTGGTTCAAGACTGCACTAGGGTTGATCAGCTCAAGACACCTCCTTAAGCACTGATGACCAAAATTAGGGTTTGAGATTGCACAAGGATAATTGAACTTTTGATGCTTCATATGACTTTCATGGATCATTATGGACCCCCAAGATTACTCATGTCAAGTTTCAAGCCTTGGATCACACTTTTGCTCAGTCAATTGAGCAGCTGACCTAAAAATCAGCTGTATTGGGGAAAAAGTCAACTATGGCCAATTTACAGTCAAACTTCATAATTTTTTATCCATATCAACATCATAAAATCATATGTATCATTTGATCAAGTTTGGACCACAGTTCCTCAAGAAATTTGATCAAATCATCATAGTGTTGACCCGAAGTTGCTTCCCAAGTGGTACCCCCAATGGGAGAGAAAGAAATGACTAAGGTATTCCTAAAAACCCTTGGTTCATTTTACTATAAAAGAATGGTTGCAAGTGCACCGAGTGATTTCACTTATATGGTAATTATGGGTTTCCGTCTAGAGGAAATTGTCAAGGAAGGACGATTTTCAAAAGATGAAGGTTCTAGTGGAACAAAGGAACATCACACGAGTTTTCTAAAAAGAACGAAAGTGAAAAAAATGATGTTGCTGAAGAAAAAAGGGTTAGACCTCCAAGAAGACGTCGTCATTATCAACAATAGGTAGCCTCTGTAAATCCGGTTGCCAATATGGCTCTGACTGTTGCTGCCTATCCGAGAGCTCCTCATTAAGATAATCATGGTAAAGGACAAAAGACAGAACATTTTGATCATATGCCGATGAGTTATACATAGTTGTTTCAAGCTTTGATTCAAAAGAAATTGGTGCAAACCAGACGTCTCCCTGATATACCTATAACCTTACCATGGTACTATAAAGAAGATCAGACTTGTTCTTTTCATCAAGGAGCCCTGGGTCACAATATTGAAAACTATTATCCACTGAAGTATGAAGTGCAGAAGATGGTAAGGTCTGGTCTACTATCTTTTAAAGATGTTGGTCCTAATGTGAAAGATAATCCATTACCCCAACATGGAAGTGGAAGTGTTGTGAATATGGTTGCTGGTTGTCCTGGGGACTTCAAGATTTTTGATATCAACCTGGTTAGTGGTGATTTGGTGAAGATGCATGTCGATCTCTGTTAGTTTAGCTATTACACACCCGATCGTTCCGCTTGTAGTATTTTCAGTTCAAATATCCATGGATGTGATAATGTGAGAGAAGATCTTCAAGAGACGTTGGATGAATGTCTTAGCCACATAATCAGACCAAGGGCTGAATATGAATAAGATGTGAATATGGTTTATGAATGTCCCGGTGAATTCCGGATTTTTGATGTGAATTATATGAACGATGATCTGTTATAGTTGCATGCTAACTTTTGTTACATGGATGGTCAAGAGATACATCATTATGGGTCCTGTCATATTTGCTGTAGAGATTACTATGGTTTTACTGTTGTAAGAAGATATGTTCAATTGTTGTTAGATAATGGTACTATTTGAGTCACTGGAAACAAAGATAATGGTGTTAATGTGATTGATGACCACTCTGTTGAGGCCATGTTTGATGATGAATACATTTCTGCTTATGAGTTCTTTTCTTGTGATGAAGGTATGTTTTCTGATAATCATTATGTGATTCTTGAGTATTCTGAAGAATCAGGGGTGAATGTTATTGTACCATATTTTGGTGTTCCTGCTCATGTAGAAATTGCATGCCACAACAAGCTTGTTGTTGCTCCCGTAGTTATTTATCTGCCTAGTCCTATTCCATATGAATCAGATAAAACTGTGCCTTTTAAGTACAATTCAACTATCTTGGATGATGGTGTGGAAATTCATATCCAACCTTTGTCCCATGTTGAGAATACTACTGAAGCTAGTCAAGTAACTCACAAAGGTCGTGTCTTCGCCTCTACCTTTTGAGGAGATGTTAATTCTGGTAAGAAGGTTGTTGAGAATGTTGAACCTAAGAAAGAGATAAGAGAATCTAGTGGCACTTCCATGGAAAAAGATGTTAATGATCTATTGAAAATCATAAAGATAAGTGATTACAAGATTGAGGATCAGTTGTTTCAAACTCCATCTAAGATTTCCATTTTATCCTTGTAGATGAACTCCTCTGCTCATCGGGAATCTCTGATGAGGATGTTGGATCAGGATTTTGTTGAAAGTGATATGTCTCTGGATCAGTTCAGTAGTGTTATGAGGAACATTACATCTTGTAACAATTTGAGCTTTTGTGATGAAGAGTTGCCTGATGAAGGGTGAAACCATAACCTGGCTCTGCATATTTCCATTAATTGTAAGAATGACTCCTTGTCCAATGTGCTTATTGACAATGGATTTGCTTTAGATGTCATACCGAGAAGTACTCTCATGAAGATTAAGTACCAGGGAAATCCTATGCGCCCAAGTGGCATTATAGTGAAAGCTTTTAATGGTACGAGAAAGTCTGTCATCGAGGAGGTGGATTTACCTATTCACATAGGTCCTCACTCATTCCAAATTACCTTTCAAGTTATGGATATTCTCCCTGCTTATAGATGTTTATTGGGATGACCATGGATCCATGAAGCAGGAGTTGTTACTTCGATCTTGCATAAAAAGTTAAAATTTGTCCGTGAAAGAAAGGTGTTATTGTGAACAGTGAGCAAACTCTGTTGATATATTATTTGTCTTCCTTTAGAATTACAAAAGCTAATGAAACTGTTGTTGGAACTCAATTCCAAGCTTTGTATATTGATAACATAGGGAAGAATGAAGATTCTAGTACCTCATTTAAGGATGCACAACAGGTAGTGCAGAAGGCCCTAGTAAGGTGTGGGGACAGGTTATTAATCCACCTGTAAATAGGAATGGGACTAGTTTGGGTTTCTCCATGAAGAAGTAATTTGTAAAGGCGTAGTCTGTATTGAGTAAATCTTAAGACATCTTTCACAATGCATGATATCTTCATCCAACTATTCCAACGATCAACACTATTCTCGAGGATGAGTCAAAATAAGAGATGCTGGATCTTTGTGACACATGGAGTCAGAATCCAGAATTGGATCACTGTTGATGTTCCTTCTTGCATTCACGTTTCAAAGTAATTTTTTTTTTGTCGTTTCAAAAATCTTTCACTCTGCCCAAGGTGAAAGTGATGTTGTGTTTTTCATTTCTAAATTTTCTCTTTATTTTTTGCTTTTTTCTTAGAAAATGGTAATCAGAAAAAAAAACTTTCGAAAAAAATAATAATTTTAATTAAATCTGCATAATCATTTTTTACATGTGTCAGTTTCTAAAATCAATCATAAATCATATGTGCAGATTAATTAAAAAACCTGTTGAGTGCAATGACCCTGCACCCTCTCCCAACTTTGAATATCCTATTTATGTGGCTAAAGAAGAAGAATATGATTAAATTCTATAAGAGGTTTCACGGTTGCTCGAGCGCGAGGAAAATATCATTCAGTCGTACAAAGAGTCTTCGGAGACAATTAATTTGGGTTCAGAGAAAGATCCAAAAGAAGTCAAGATTGGGGCATTTCTTCATCCTGATGTGAAGAGCAAGTTGATTGAGTTGCTGAAAGAGTATGTGGATATCTTTTCTTGGTCTTACCAATACATGCCTAGTTTGAACACCGATATTGTGGAACATTATTTTCCATTAAAGCCATAATGTTCACCAATCAAGCAGAAGTTGTGAAGAACTCATCCTAACATAGCAGTGAAAATTAAAAAAGAGGTTTTGAAGAAGATTGATGATGGTTTTCTTGTGACATTAGTGTACCCTCAGTGGATTGCCAATATTGTTCCAGTACCAAATAAATAAGGAAAAACCGCATGTGCGTTGATTATAGAGATTTAAACAAAGAGAGTCTGAAAGATGATTTCCCATTTCCGCATATTGATATGTTGGTTGATAGTACAATAAAAATCAAAGTGTTCTCGATCATGGACGGATTTTCCAAATATAATTAGCTTATGATGGCTTCGGAGGACTTGGAAAAAACAACGTTTATCACACCCTGGGGAACATTCTGTTACATAGTGATGCCCTTCAAGTTAAAGAACGCTGGTCCAACGTACCATAGGGCTATGACAACCCTATTCCATAATCTGATGCATAAGGAAATTTAAGTATATGTTAATGATATGATCGCCAAATCTAAGACTGAGGAAGGTCACATAGAAAATTTGTTGATGTTGTTTCAACATTTGAGGAAGTATCATCTCTGCTTGAATCCAAATAAGTGTACTTTCGTGTTCGTTCAGGAAAGTTGCTAGGTTTCATGGTCAACCAAAAAGGATTTGACGTTTGATCCTGAAAAGTAAAATAAATTTAAGAAGTGCATGCACCAAGAACTGAAAAGCAAGTTAGAAGCTTCCTTGGACGTTTGAATTACATTTCCAAATTTATTTCCCATATGACTGCAACATGTGAACCAATCTTCAAGTTGTTGAAAAAAGATCAAGCTTGTGTATGGACGGATGATTTCTAAAGGGGATTTGAAAGCGTTAAAGAGTATCTTCTTGAGCCTCATATCTTTCTCCTTTTTGTTGATGGAAGACCATTGATTATGTATCTGACTGTGTTGGAAAATTCTATGGGTTTTATTTTGGGAAAATATAATGAAACAGGAAGAAATTGAAGAAGTGAAAAACACAAGAAGGAGGGTTGAATTGTAAAAACTGAAAATCAATGCAATGAACACGATATTTTTATCCTGGTTCGTTTGATCTCAAACTACTCCAGTCCACCCGTCAAGGTGATTTCGCATCTCTCCAACGAGGTCTTAATTCACTATATTCAACTGAATATTACAATCTGCTTTAACAACTGCTAAAGCCTTCTTGATGCAAACCACAAACCGGTTTGTTAAGGAATCACTTTCTTACAAAGAATGGAAATCTAGGTGTGTGAATGTTTTCTACAAAACTGTTTATCACAACTGTGATATTACACAACTTAAGCTTATGGAAACTAGATTTCTAAAATATAATTGAGTAAGGAAATATGGAGCTTTTTAGCAAACTGAGAAATGAGAAGATGATGAATATCTTTTAGGTGTGGAAATAGTTGTAGAGCATTAGCCAATTCAATCTTCATTGTCTTATTTATATAGCACTGAAATTTTTGAACGTTGGAGCAATAATCTTGATTCAATGCCAATAACAAACTTTCCTTATTAAGCAGATCTTGTCTGGAATGATGCCGTTGGTAATAATTCGCCTTGAATGCACATTACTGTTTCTACTTAAAGCGTGTTCTGGATTTGGCTCATTCTGACTCTGCTTAAGTGCTGATGAACTGTTGTTGTCTTTATCAGAGTGTTGAGCGCAGTTCTGTTCATCAAGCTTCAGCATTCGCGTGAGTTGTTCTTCTGATTCTGGTATTTGATATAGCATCATCTGATTCTGATGTTGATAACCAATATTCTGATGCTGATTATGATGTACTCTTGCTGATACCTATCAGAGTTTCTGCAAAACAGAAAGTAATATTTAGGTAGCAAATAGTTCTTACATTAATCACATAATTAATATATCATTTCATTTTGTTATCATCAAAACTTAAACTTAGGGTAGTAGATTCAAATTTTGTTCTAACAATCTCCCCCTTTTTGATGATGACAAAAACTAGATATTTTTAATTGAAAATAACGTGAAAAAGTGTCAGAGATAACTAAATGATAAGATGTATCAGAGTAAGAAGTTATCAAAGATAAGGGATAAAGAGATATCAGAGTTGGGAGATACTCCCCCTGAGTTTATAACTTCCCTTTTTAATTCCAAGAGATCTTCAGGATCAGATCTTTATTGACTTTCTTTGAACATCAGAATATTAGAGCTTTTGACTATCAGAAGCTTTAGATCAGAATATCAGAGCAGAGCTTCAGATCAGAATGTCAAAGCTTTATCAGAGCTTTGCTTTGGGTCAGAGTATCAGGGCTTTTGTCTTCAGTGAATCAGAGAGCATTCTTGTACCTGTAGACTTAAGCAAAAAACAGAAAACATATTCAAGTATATCAGAGTTAGAATGTTTGAGACTTTCTGTCTCAGTAATCCGTTATTGAAAAATATCATTCTTGTTCTCCCCCTTTTTGTCAGCAATCAAAAAGTGTAAGTAATGTGCTAAAACAATTAGAGCAGAAAAACTTGGCATATTAAAATATCCAGAACCAGACAAAACAGTACAGAAGATATGCAAAGAAAACATGAAAATAACATGAATGAAAATCTAAGGTTGGGGTGGAAGGCGTGTGAACAGAGTCTCCAGCATTGCCTTAATCTGATCAGCAGTCTCATTCTGCTTGTGCACCATGCTGATGACTGTATCTATCTTGCTATCCTGCACATCCATCCTTTCCTTCATCTTCTGATCATTTTCATCCATTCTTTGCTGCAGACGGATATCATTCAGCTTCAGCTCTTCCAGAGTCTGCCTGTCCAAGGCAGCTTGAGAACCATCAGAAGCAGGGAGCTTCTGAGAGCTTTCTGCAACATCTTTAGCTTGACTGGCTTCAGCTTGAATTGTCTGATCTTCTTCTGGCTGCACTTTTGAAGTTGGACGCTTCTCAGACCATGGCTCACTATCCAGAAGGAGCACGTCTTCTTTCAGCAGCTGACTTCTAACTTCGTTCAGAAGCTTGCTAAAATTCTGCTGTGCTTGCTCATAATTGATGTCTTGCAATTTTAGAGCTTCAGCACGTACCCAAATTCTGAATCGTGTCCAGAGCTGGTCTGAGGCAGCTGGATCAATCATTCCAGGACAGACTTGCTTCAGAGAAGCAATCCACTGCTGCAAACCTGTTTCAAAATTTATAATGCCAGAGCCAACATCTGGCTGTTTTGGTTTTGGAATGGCTATTTTATTTTTCAGATCAGCAAGACGGTCAAGGATTGTTAAATCTATGAAGGTCCTGCTGGGGTCTTCTGTGGTTTGTTTGGGAGCTGTTTGTTTGGGAGATGGAGTGGGAGAATCAGAAATAATAATTGGACTGGGGGGAGTTTTCGGAGTGTTTGGAGGAGTATATTCTGGCGAGGATGGCAGCTGGGCCATTGTTACAGTTGTTCCACATGGCAGCTGTATTGCCAGAGGTTGTGGCTCAGAGGATTGAGGAGAATGAGGTTCAGAAGGTGGAGGAGTTGGAGTTTCAGAGTGATGAAACTCAGGTTGAGGTGATGGTGGATGAATTTCTGGTTGAGGAGAGGGAGAAGGAATTGCTGGTTGAGGAGAAGGAGGAGGAATTTCTGGTTGTTCAGGAATATGTGGTTCTTCTGGAATGGGTGAGAGAGGTTGTTCTGGTTGAAGAGAGTGGGTAGTTTCTGGTTCAGAGTTTGGATTGGTGGAGAGGTGATCAGAAACACGTTGATCAATGTCAGACAGAACTTTGTCAAGTGCTGATGTTGTTGAAGTTATTGGTTTGGGATGTTTGGTGCGGGGTCTTCTGAGTTTTAGTGCCTCAGAAGGGTCATCTTCTGGCTCAGTTTCATCTATTGTTGGGATGGGGATTGGGATTTCATGAGAAGCTGGAGTTGGGATTGATGTTGGAATAGCAGAAGAATTTAAAACAGAAGAAGCAGATAAATTACCTCTTTTCTTGGGTGTTTGCTGGGATGATCCTTCTGAAGGGGCCTTCCTTTTCTTCTCCTTCTTCAGTGTAACTTCTGGTTGAGGTTGGTGCAGATCTTTGATATTCAGCTTGGGATCTGTACCATCAGCCTTGCACGCGTCCAAGTATCTGAGAACCACCACTGGTTTAGATTTTATCTCAGAAAATAAAGGAAAGTCACTCAGTGGGACTCTTCTGCTGGTGATGTCAGCAATAGGAGTAACTGGGTTCCTTTCTGATATTCTCTATTAATTTCATTTTCTTCAGATTCTTCGCGTTCAGAGGCTTGCCAACAGTTGGTTCAATGGTGCTTAACTCTTGAGCTTTTATCAGGTGCTCTATCAGCCTATTCTCAGTCAGAATATCTGATATTAACCTTCCAAAGGGTATCCAATCCCTCTTTGTTCTTTCTTCTTCCCTGGTCTCCTTCACACTTGTTCTGAGGTGATTAAACAGAAGATGAGCCAAGTTTATTTTTACCTTCTGATTGATAAAATAGATCAGAAACTGCTGATCTATATTTATGTAATCAGGGGAACTTGTTGGCTTCCTATGATTAAAGCACCCCAGAATGATCTTCGCCCAAACTCTGTGGTGATCCTTGAGGTCTCTGATTTTGCTGCTGGGCACCCCAAGGGTGAAAATCTGTTATGCTATGACGCCAATGTCAGAGCATCTTTCAGCCATATCAATACAGCGGACGCCACCGCCACTGTAACCAATCAACTTTGCTATGTGATCCTCAGTGATCACAATCTTCTTTCCCATTATGTAGGAGGTGACTTGATGCGTTGAAGCATTCGCATGAATCCATAACTCCTTGACTAACATTGGGAATATTGGTCCAACCAACCTGTCGAAATATCTCTCCCATTTCTGTGCCTTAACTTCTTCTGTCAAGTCAAAACCATTCTCTTTCAGACTACCAAAATCAATAATTAGTTCAGACAACACTTCAAGATTCTTCACTGGTGTAAGGAGTGTTCTGAATGGAACTTGGTACTGTTCAGAGGAAGCTTTCTTCTGAGAACTTGCAGAAGCACTGCTAGAGGTTTCCATGTTCACACTTAGGGTTTTTGTGAGAAAAACTGAAAAAAAAAATTGGTTTCTGAGAGAGAAGAACACAGAGAAAATGCAGAAAATATTTGAGAGATTATGAGAAACAGTAAAAGATTAATGTGAGATGATAATGAGTTTAAGTAGATTTCAAAATTTTTGAGAGTGTAAACGGTTTCAAGAAAGAGAAAATAAAATCATGATTACGTTTTAAAAGCGTGATTACTTTCATTTAATGCTTGCTGATTTTGGGGGATTTGAGAAAGATACTTGAAACGGTTACCAGACATGTGTCTCAATGCACCCAATCAGCATTTTGCCTTCTCAGAAGCGTGCACGCGTTCTGCTTCAGAGATTTGCTGATGATTGGATGACACTTGTTTGATTTAGTGATCAGCACGTCTATCCTTGAGCTGAAACGCTCAGATCTTTAAGACTAGCATCTGATACAATCTGCATGTTCTTTCTTTCTGAAAAGAGATTGATCAGAAGTTCACAGTAAAACAAATACATTCTGAAGATAAATATATAGAATTAAGACATTTTCACTCTGGGCAGATTTTCATGCTGAGATGTTTCAGAATGAAATTGAACCTATCTTCAGAAAGGGGTTTAGTGAAGATATCAGCCCATTGATGGTCTGTATCTATAAATTTTAAGTTCAAAATACCTTTCTGAATATAGTCCCTAATGAAATGATGTTTTATTTCTATATGCTTAGCTCTAGAATGTAAAATTGGATTCTTACTTAAGCAAATAGCAGAAGTATTGTCACAGAGTATAGGGATGTTACTCTCAAAAATCTGGAAGTCTTCAAGCTGACTTTTCATCCAGAGCATTTGTGTGCTACATCCTGCTGTTGCTATGTACTCAGCTTCTGCTGTTGATAGCGCAATTGTGGATTTCCTTTTGCTGGACTAAGAGATCAGATTTTCTCCCAAAAACTGGCAGCTTCCAGAAGTACTTTTACGCTCTACTCTGTCTCCAGCAAAGTCAGCATCGCAGTAGCCTACTAAACTGTAATCACTAGATTTTCTATAAAATAAACCCAGATTAGTAGTACCTTTCAGATACTTGAAAATTCGCTTAACAGTTGTTAAGTGAGATTCTCTAAGATCTGATTGGAATCTAGCACAAATACATACGCTGAATAATATATCAGGTCTTGAAGCTGTCAGATAAAGGAGAGAACCAATCATACCTCTGTAGACCTTTTGTTCTACCTTCTTGCTTACCTCTTCTCTTTCCAGAATGCACGTGGGATGCATTGGAATCTTTGATGGCTTACATTCTAAGAGATCAAATTTCTTCAGAAGATCTCTGATATATTTGCTCTGATGAATGTAAGTTCCCTCTAGAGTTTGATTGATCTGAATTCCTAGAAAGAATTTCAGTTCCCCCATGAGGCTCATCTCAAATTCTGCCTGCATACACTTAGCAAAATTTCTTCCAAGAGAAGGATTAGTAGATCCAAAAATAATATCATCAACATAAATTTGACAGACTAAGATGTCATTCTTAACTGACTTACAGAATAAGGTAGTGTCCACCTTCCCTCTGGTGAATTCATTTTCTAACAGAAAGTTACTTAGTCTTTCATACCAAGCTCTGGGAGCTTGTTTCAGACCATATAGTGACTTCTTTAGTTTGAAAACATGTTCTGGATGTTTTGTTTTCAAAACCAGGGGGTTGGTGCACATAAACCTCTTCTTCTATATAACCATTTAAAAATGCACTTTTGACATCCATCTGATACAGAGTGATGCCTCTATTAACAGCAAATGAAATTAAAAGTCTGATAGATTCTAACCTGGCGACTGGGGC
Organism: Vicia faba; assembly: GCA_948472305.1. Lineage (NCBI taxonomy): Eukaryota > Viridiplantae > Streptophyta > Magnoliopsida > Fabales > Fabaceae > Vicia > Vicia faba. Next base: position 431,924,722 of record OX451738.1, read on the forward strand.
AAAGGTTTCTGTATAGTCTATCCCCTCTTGATGACTATAACCTTGTGCTACCAGTCGTGCTTTGTTTATGAACACCCATCTTGTTCCAATGACGTTGAATCCTTTTGGCCTGGGAACAAGATCCCATACGTCATTTCTGGTGAATTGATTCAGCTCTTCTTGCATTGCAGAATCCAGTCGTTATCCAGAAGTGCTTCATCAATAGACGAAGGTTCAATCAGAGACACAAGTCCCATGAGGGTTTCTTCAGAGTTTCTGAAGCTTGCTCTTGTTCTGATTGGATCTTCCTTTCTTCCTAAGATAGTTTCTTCTGGGTGGTCCAAGCTGCTTCTGGGTAATCTTTTCGGAGGTTGATCGGAAGCTGTTGTAGGATTGCTAGCAGTGCTCCTTTCAGACGTTGAAGGAGTGTCTGTGTTGAGAGCTTCTGATGACTTGTCTTCAGAACCTGTGAATTCAATTTCCATACCTACAAAAACTTCATTCTGCTTTGACTTTTCAGAGTCAAGCTTATCATTAAAACGAACACTGATTGATTCTTCCACATATGTGTTTCTGTATTGTATACTCTGTACCCTCTTGAGCGTTTAGAGTATCCTAACATAATACACTTCTGTGCTTTAGAGTCAAACTTGTTCAAATAATTCTTTGTATTTAACATAAAACAGGTACATCCAAATGGATGAAAATATGAAATGTTGGGCTTTCTGTTCTTCCACAATTCATATGGATTCTTTTCCAGAATAGGTCTTATTGAGATTCTATTCTGAATGTAGCACGCTGTGTTTATTGCCTCTGCCCAGAAGATCTTAGCAACGTTTGTCTCATTGATCATGGTTCTGGCCATTTCTTGCAATGTTCTGTTCTTTCGTTCTACAACTCCATTTTGTTAGGGAGTTCTAGGACAAGAGAAATCATGCAGAATGCCTCTATTATTAAAGAATGACTCAAAATCTTTGTTTTCAAATTCTCCACCATGATCACTTCTGACTTTAACGATTCTAAGATCCTTTTCATTCTGAACTTGGTTACAGAAGGTAACAAACACAGAGTGTGACTCGTCCTTGTGTCTTAAGAACTTTACCCATGTCCATCTGCTATAGTCATCTACGATTACTAACCCATACTTCTTGCCACTGACTGAAGCAGTTTTGACTGGTCCAAATAAGTCAATGTGCAGAAGTTCTAATGGCTTAGAGGTAGAAACAACATTTTTAGATTTGAAAGAAGGTTTTGCAAACTTGCCTTTCTGACATGCTTCACACAGAGCATCTGAATTGAACTTCAAATTAGGAAGTCCTCTGACCAGATTGAGTTTGTTAATCTGAGATATTCTTCTCATACTAACATGCCCCAATCTTCTGTGCCAGATCCACTGCTCGTTGTTAACAGACAGAAGACACTTTACATTCTGACTTTTCAGTTCAGAAAGTTTGATTTTGTAAATGTTGTTTTTCCTCTTTCAGTTAAACAGGATAGTCCCGTCTTTCTGACTAACAGCTTTACATGATTTTTGATTAAAGATTATATCATAACCGTTATCACTTAATTGACTTATGGATAACAGATTATGCATTAATCCATCTACTAGCAGAACATTATTAATTGAGGGAAGATTTCCATTACCTACAGTTCCAGAGCCAATGATCTTTCCTCTCTGATTGCCTCCAAAGCCAACGTGGCCTCCAGGCTTAAGTTCCAGGCTTTGGAACATATGCCTTCTTCCCGTCATGTGTCGTGAGCAGCCAGAGTCCAGGTACCATGACTGGTGTTTCTGATTTGCTGCTAAAGATATCTGCAACATGTATTATTTTATCCTTAGGTACCCAGATTTTCTTGGGTCCTGATTTGTTAGATTTACCAAAACTCTGGTTGAATTTTGGTTTCACAGAATACTTACTGCTAGTGTATTTAATATCATGTGTGTGACCATACACAAAATGTGAATTCAGAGGAGTGTGTTTAATGGTTAAATCCATGACATTCTTTGGTGTAGGAACCTTACCTTGGTATCCTATTCCCTTCCTGCCGTTTCTGCTAACTCCATAGATCATTGAAGCCATTTTGCTTCTATCTATGCTTTTAGAAAGGAACTTCTGGAAACTGTGATCATACTCCTTGATGATCTCATCAGCGTTGCTGGGAGTTTCAGAAATTGGTTCCTTCTGAGATTTTTGTAAAGTATTTTCTAATTTTGAAATCTTATTTCTCAGCTCAGAATTCTCCAATTTAAGACTCTCAGTCTTATCAGAGTCAGATTCAAGATTCCTTTTCAGGTTTCTGAATTTAACTCTAATCTGCTGATACCTTTCAAGAATTTCATTGAGGCTTTCAGCAAGTTCAGCCTTGGTAAAATTAACAGCAAAGTCAGGAAATACCTCTTCAGTATCTGATTCTGAGTCTGATTCAGAAGCTTCACTATCTTCTGAAATGTTGGCCATGAGAGCTATGTTTGCTCTCTCGTCATCTGATTCTGAGTCAGCTTCAGACGAGTCAGAGTCATCCCATGTAGCCATGAGACTTTTCTTCTTTTCTCTTCCAAACTTCTTTTTGGGCTTTTCCCTCTGAAGCTTTGGGCAGTCACTCTTGTAGTGTCCTTGCTCATTGCACTCATAGCAGATGATGTCCTTGGTGTTTGGCTTTCTGCTTCTTGAGGAGCCTTCAGATCTTCTGTATCCAGAGGAAGAATCTGTCCTTCTGTATCTGGAAGAAGACTCGTTCTGATCAGATCTTCTGGGATTCTTGAACTTCCTTTGCCTCTGCTTCCATAGTTGATTCACTCTTCTGGAGAGGAGGGAGAGTTCGTCTTCTTCTGATGAGGATCCATCAGATGTTTCTTCTACTGCCTGCAAAACTTTAGACTCAGGTTTTTTGGTAGATTTTAATGCTAAAGGCTTACCTTGCTTCTGAGGTTCGTCAGCTTCTAGCTCTATCTCATGACTTCTGAGGGAGCTGATAAGTTTCTCCAGAGAAATTTTGTTGAGATCTTTTGCTAGCTTCAGAGCTGTAACCATTGGCCTCCACTGCTTTGGTAAGCTTCTGATGATCTTCTTGACATGATCAGCAGTAGAGTATCCTTTGTCCAGAACCTTGAGACCAGCTACCAGAATCTGGAATCTTGAGAACATTGTTTCAATGGATTCAGATTCTTCCATTTTAAATGCCTCATACTTCTGAATGAGCGCCAGTGCTTTAGTTTCTTTGACCTGAACGTTGCCCTCATGCGTCATTCTGAGTGAGTCAAACATGTCCTTTGCTGTGTCTCTGTTAGAGATCTTTTCATATTCAGTATAGGAGATAGCGCTGAGAAGGATGGTTCTGGCTTTGTGATGATTTTTGAAGTCACGCTTCTGTTGGTCAGACATTGCTTTTCTATCAATCTTCTGACCGCTTGCATTCACTGGGTGCGTGTATCCATCTGTCACCATGTCCCACAGATCAGCATCATGTGCCAGAAAGAAGCTTTCTATTCTGTCTTTCCAGTAATCAAAGTTCTCTCCATCAAAGACTGGAGGTTTGCCGCTGAATCTGTCTTTGTCCTCATGGTTGTCATTGCTGGTGTGAGAATAAGTTCCTGCCATTGTGTTTTTCTGACGCTGAATCTTGTACTGACACGGTTAAGTGTTTTAGCTCAGAACCAGGCGCTCTGATACCAATTGAAGAAGTGAAAAACACAAGAAGGGGGGTTGAATTGTAAAAACTGAAAATCAATGCAATGAACACGATATTTTTATCCTGGTTCGTTTGATCTCAAACTACTCCAGTCCACCTGTCAAGGTGATTTCGCCTCTCTCCAACGAGGTCTTAATTCACTATATTCAACTGAATATTACAATCTGCTTTAACAACTGCTAAAGCCTTCTTGATGCAAACCACAAACCGGTTTGTCAAGGAATCACTTTCTTACAAAGAATGGAAATCTAGGTGTGTGAATGTTTTCTACAAAACTGTTTATCACAACTGTGATATTACACAACTTAAGCTTATGGAAACTAGATTGCTAAAATATAATTGAGTAAGGAAATATGGAGCTTTTTAGCAAACTGAGAAATGAGAAGATGATGAATAGCTTTTAGGCGTGGAAATAGTTGTAGAGCATTAGCCAATTCAATCTTCATTGTCTTGTTTATATAGCACTGAAATTGTTGAACGTTGGAGCAATAATCTTGATTCAATGCCAATAAAAAACTTTCCTTATTAAGCAGATCTTGTCTGGAATGATGTCGTTGGTAATAATTCGCCTTGAATGCACAGTACCATTGCTACTTAAAGCGTGTTCTGGCTTTGGCTCATTCTGACTCTGCTTAAGTGCTGATGAACTGTTGTTGTCTTTATCAGAGTGTTGAGCGCAGTTCTGTTCATCAAGCTTCAGCATTCGCGTGAGTTGTTCTTCTGATTCTGGTATTTGATATAGCATCATCTGATGCTGATGTTGATAACCAATATTCTGATGCTGATTATGATGTACTCTTGCTGATACCTATTAGAGTTTCTGCAAAACAGAAAGTAATATTTAGGTAGAAAATAGTTCTTACATGAATCACATAATTAATATATCATTTCATTTTGTTATCATCAAAACTTAAACTTAGGGTAGTAGATTCAAACTTTGTTCTAACAGAAATAATATGCCATTTATCATCTCAGCAAGAAGTTCACTGACTGTGAATCACAACATTCTATGCTAGAAAAAACCTATTGTGCTTTGTCCTGGGCGACAAAGGGATTGCAGCAATATATTTGAATCATAATACTTGGTTTATTTCCAAAATGGATCCTGTTATACCCCAATTTTTTCCGGTAAGATTTCTCATCATCTCATCTTTATCAATACAACAAGATCATACAATAGGGTTGGTTCTCTCTTTCTACTTTATCCTATCTTTAAATTTGCTCTTAAGGGATCACTAAGAACCTTGATTTGAGTATCTTGCACATGTGTTTTTAGGTGGATTAACTAACATCAGTATATGTATATATGTTTCTTTGAATGTTCATAATGTAGGTGGTGACACAATTGCATTCATCTCACCATCTAACCTAAGGTTTTGAGGGTTGGTCCTCAATCAAAAGATTCTCTAATGGATTGCAAGGGCTGAAGCTTCAAGGATATGTCTATGATATCAAATATTTGTGGTTCAAATAGCTCCCTCACTTTATTTAGATTATGGTCTCCTCAAAGTTGGTGGTGGAATTCATCAAGAAGATTCATAAGTTCATGTGTTTATTTCCATGCCTTCTTCAACAAGTTTCATTGAGACTTTAGCTTCATCTTTGAGTGTGCTTTAAGACAACATCATTTCAAAGCCTATTATGATCTATAATGCTTTATTTTTCCAAGAAAGATCAAAAGATTCAAGGTTGGTTCAACAAGTTTGACCTAATTGAGCAAATGCTTGATTCAGTTATCACAGGTGCATAACTCTCTCAATTTTCAACATTTTAAGTTGGTTCTTTTTCCTATGGAATATTATCATCATCTAAAAAAACTTCTCTTCACATGACAAGATCCAATTATGCAAGAAAAATCATCAAAAGTTGAAAGGGGTTTCAAGTCATCTTGACACTATTTGAGCTAGGGTTTGTTGACTTATAAGGACCATATCTTGTTCATTTTTTGATATTTTTTTATTGACTCCAAGGCCATGATTCTCTTTAAAAGGTCCTTAACAAACTCTCTTCAGAAATCTAAGGTTAATTTTGAATGGAGGATCATTAATGGTTGAGTAAGATTATAAGTCTCCTTGGAAAGCCTTTGAATTCTAGGGTTTGACTTCAAATGATCATAACTGGGTAAATTTTTATCACCTTAAGCCCATTCTTTTTCCATGATAATCTTTGGGATGTCTACTACAAATTTGTTTCAATGTGCAAGACTTGAAAATGCTTGGAAAGTTGTTTGAGAGTTGAAAATATTATAGGTCTTTTATGAATTTCCCCAAACTTGTTCATCATCTTCCAAAGACCATAACTCTTTCAAATTTTATGATTTTTGAGTGATCTAAATTCCAAAATTTAATTGGAGTGATCTACTTCATGTCATACTCAAATATCAAGATCAAATTTTGAGTGGATGGTCATGTAATTTTGAAGAACATTATAGCTCATTTTGAAGTTCAACACTTAGAAATATTTCTAAATACAAAATTCAGTTTATTTTTAATGATTTCAATTGATCGTAACTTCCATATCAATTATTGAAATGGAGTCCTTCTGGTAACATTGTAAATATTGCGACCTTCTCTTTCAAATGCTTCAAGAATCATGTGATAAAGCCTCTTGAGTTGTGTGCACCATGAATTTAAAGTTGGCACCTTGAAACTGATTTTGTCAAAACAGTCAGAATGCAATTTCCATAACATGACCTCTAATCACCAAATTACCACTTGATTTTCATTTAAACATTATTAGAAAAGATGTTTGAATCATTTAGAGTATCAAAACACATCATTTGAATGAGTTTTGATGCACATGTGATCACTTTTTCCTCAGGGCACAGGTGTGCACGATTTGCACTTAAATTACATCATTCACCCATCCTATTGGTTCCATTCACTTATCCTATAAATAGATACCTCCTATACTTCATTTAACAAGCTTTAGAGAGCCAAAAAACCTTTGTTGAACTTCCGTCATACCTCTCAATTCTGCAAGTTCGAATTTGGTTGTAAAGCATTTTTCAATCCAATTTCTTTGTTGATTCTTCATCCTTGAACTTTACTGAATCTAATAGATGAAGAACCAAGCCTTGAAGTTTCTTAAATCTTGCTAGCCAAGTCAAGTTTCAGAGCTCTGAAGTTGAGCTTCAACAGGTAGATTCCACCATCAATTCTCTCCAAACTTGTTACTACAATGTAGCTCTCATCACTCTGATACTGATCGCATCGTTAGGTTTTAATTGGAAGTGAGTTTTGATCATGAATTTTCAAATCCCTTTTCAATTGTTTCCTTCTGGTTCTTTGCAAATCGACTGAGTTTTGGTTTAAATAAAATTTTCGCGAGGTTACCATTAGAATCGTCTTGAAGAAACGAAGCAAATGACACCGGTATGAGCTTCTAATTTTATAGTTTTTGAAACCTGCAACTCGCACGTGGTCGGAGGTTGAAGATGAACAGCGTGTCATCTCTCAACCAATGACAAGGCACCACTTATTTTTTTCAAATTTGTTTTAAAAATAAATGGTTCAGTGGTTTATTCACTAATGTACATATCATGCACATCGAGTCTGATCCTTTGAATTGTCTTACTAGCGCATTTTGACATTGATCCAATGATCTACATTTTTTTTATTTAGTTTTTTTTGGTTTTTTCTATTTAATTGTTTTATACTTCAAAAATTCATAAAAAATTCATTTCAACTTCTAAAATTATGGAAAAATTATCAAAAATACATTTGATTTTTCTCTTTCTGATTTTTATTTTCTCAAAATTTTATTTTATGATTTGTTATTTTTTATGATATCTCACTTTATTTGACTTGTTTTAATTGTTTAAAAATACTTTTATTGATTAAAATTCTGAAAAAATTATGGAAGGATACAGCAACCTCTTGACTAATATTGGTGACCTCATTTTATTTTTTTTATTTTACTATTTTTTACAAATTTTTGTTTATTTTGATTATTTCTTTAAATTTTAAAAATACTTTCCGACTTTAAAAAATTCTGAAATTTTTTGTCAACACTTATTGAATCATGTTTGACCTTTGATTTTTTTAGGATTTTTATTTGGTGTTTTAATATATTTTGTGTATTTTACCAATTATTTCCCTTTTATTAATCATTTAAATGTTGTTTTATTAAATATGTTTTATCATTTTTGTTTGGTCCTGATTTGGGTGTTATTTTGGGACAAGTTCCTCAACCTTATTAGGTATTGGGTATTGATAGATTGAAAAATCAAATCCACCAAAATGAATGAATGGTGTTGATGATATTTGAAACCTTAATTTCATCTGATACATTCCCTCCCTCTTCATCTTATCCCTTTCTTGTTTTTACTTGTGCCGCATGTTGTTGGAGAATGATCTACATATCATTTCTCTAACATGTTGGTACATAGATTATTATTGACCAGCCTCAAAACATGCGTGACATCTACATAAGTCCACTTATGAATGCTTAACATAGCGCTAAATTTGTCCTGATGCGAGAAATGACCATTCATGGCCCAAACCTATATTTTCAAGCCCAAGTATATTTAATTTGAAACCTTTGATCAAATAAATTTGTAATTCATTGTTAGGAGGCTTTGATTATATCAATCCTCTAATAAATTTTATGAACTTTGTTCTAAGTGAATCATTTGAACATCGTTGATCATATGTGATTGCCTTGAGCACTTGAAATGAATGATATACTTGACAAAAAGCAAACGAAATATTTTCTTGAGAAACTTTGATTTTATGAATCTTCTTATGAGTTTTTCAAATGCAAGCTTTGAAATGGTCATTAAACTAATTTTTTGTACTTAACTTCTAACATCTAATCCACTAACAATTAACTTTAATTTATGCCTTTATTTTATGCCTTTACTTTCATGTGCCATTTATTTTAGCATTTACATTCCATGTCATATTTATCTTTTCTAACTTGAGCATTTATCTTTATGTCATTTTATCTTTGCTCATTTGAGCTTTTATTTTCTTTTTGTAGACACTTAATAAGAAACTTGAATATTAAAATATTTATGGTTACTTGGACTATTTAGTTACTATACTTGGTATTGTGGAGTTGTGAATCTCTCCGACTTGGGATTAGAAGCCTTGATTATTTGGGACCTTGTGACTCTATTTTTATTTTGTCTTAAGTTCTTGGGGTTTAGTCCAAGGCATTGGGTTGATTTTCTTTGTGTGCAGGTTATTCTGATTATGTGCTTTGTCTGTGATTGAGAATGCCTCTGTATACAACCGTTACTCTCCCAAATTTTTATGAAGACTTAATTCATATGAATCTTGGTATTCCTAAGAGGTTTAGTATTTTTATTTCATGGTTTCAATCCAAAGGTTGGGAATTCTACATTGACCACTTATGTCAAGTGTTGGCTTCTAGTTGGTTAGATCGTTCTTTTCCTTAGCTTTTACCTTATGCTTTGGGATAGTCCCTTCATCTCCTCCCATCTTCTTGAATTTCAAAAATCTTCTCCCTACTTTTCAAAACTCTTCTTGTTTTCTAACTCGAACCCCTTTCATAATAAACTTGGACTTAGGGCCATGCATTTTCAAAATCTCTTCTTAAATCATAATTTAATCAACTTAACCATACTTTGACATTTTTTTGAAAAACTATAAGTCAATTAACCTCATTCAAACCATTTTGCCACTTTTCCTTTTTACTTTAAACTTTTCTCAAAAGATTAGACTCTTGTCGATTCTTGTAGTGATGTGAGCTACTATACTTCTATAGTATATAGTAAAGTAAGATATTTTTACTTGGCTATTAAGTGAGGCTTTGTTGTTTTTAAAATCCAGGCTATATCCTCCACTTTGAGATGATGCAAATTCTCCTTTCTCGTAATTGTGGGTAGTAAGTATGTTTTCCACTCAGATATGACACTGATGCCTCTTCTCTTAAAATTAACCGACACGCATGGTTTTAAAATTTTTGAGGTGAACTACAAGTGCCCTAATCCCCTATTGCTTGAAAGGTGGTACGTAGGCACTAAAGGTTCACAACCATGATGGGTGTAAAATTGTAAAAATACTTATTTTCTCATCTCCACCATCTATTTTTGTATACACCTTTTATAGCCAAAATACACAAATTTTAAAAGAGGTTCTTGCGGATTACAATAGATGTTTAGGGTGCTAATACATTATCTTTGCATAACCAGCCCCGTACCTAGATTCTCTCCCCCTCTTTTTTGGGTTTATTCACTCTTTTCCCATTTCCCTTGGAAATAATAAAGCGTGGTGGTGATTTTTATTTTGATCTGTGCGAGTCAAGTCAATCCAATGGCTTAGTATCAATATTTCTAGCGTTACAGAAAACTCAAGACTCTGCTAGGGATGCTATCTCTAAGTGGGTTGAGCCTATCTTTTGTTTACTTATGTATGTGTTATATCTGTTGTATATTAGCATATATGTATGTCTATATTTTTCTAGTTTCCATGGTGCTTGGTGATTTCTTATAATTCCTCTACCCGAACTTGGGCAAATCTAAGATAGGACGGGTGGTATAGTCATGTCAACTTTGAGGGAGGAATCCAAAAAAAGGAGACATGAGACCCCCCCACTCAGTGGAGTCCTCTTTGACTGTAGTAGTCTTTTACCAAGCAATCAGGAAGATGTGCTGCTTTCGACCTGGGAGCTTGCTAAAGTTGAGGACCTTAGAACCCTTAACCCATCTTGGCCTTTTAGGTGTAATGCGCTGATTGTGACAGAGAAATCTGGAACTGTTTGTCACACGATGCTACACTCAGACGAGTTTTTCCTAAGAATATTGCTAATCATCGAGCTAATCAAGACGTTGGTAATATCCGAAGGAAGAATGTAGGCTCTGGGAACTTTTTAGAACCTTGTTCGGCAGGAGATAAACCATTAGTCCTTACCTTGTGGGTAGTACCTTTGACTTCATGCTCGTGACGTTGAACCTATGAACCCACATGTCTGTGATCTTGTGTGTGATTGTTGCATCATCATGCATTCATACACCCATGAACATTATTTAAACAGTTGATTCAAGGAACTTAAGGTTGACTTTTGAAAATATCTTAGGTACTTTTTTCACCATGGATTTTGGAAAGAAAAAGACTCGGAAGTACAATATCAAGGATCCTAAGATAGAGGAACTAATGAGTTTGATTCCTTAGATTGAGAACTCTACAGATTTTTGCAAGAAGTATGGAGTCGTCGTGACTCTTTTGAAGCTCAAGATGAAGGAGAGTATTCTTTCTATATTGGTTCAGTTCTATGTTCCATTGTGCCAGTGTTTTACTTTTCTTGATTATCAGTTGATGCCCACATTGGAGGAGAATTCTTACTTACTTGGTTTACCTATTACTGATCGCGTTCCTTTCACCAGTTTGGAAGGAGATCCCAAGTCTCATGAGATTGCCATTATAACTCACTTGAAGAAGTCTGAGATTGAGGCTAACATGACTACCAATGGAGGAATCAGATGTTTACCTACTCAGTTTCTATTGGAGAAAGCTCATTACATCGCCAAGATGAAGAGTACAACTGCTTTTGAAGCTATCTTTTCTTTGCTTGCTTATGGATTGTTCTTGTTTCCTAACATCGACGAATTTGTGGATGTTAATTCCGTTAGAGTCTTTCTGATTGGGAATCTAGTCCCTAGGCTGCTAGGAGATACTTATTATTCAATCCATCTTCATAATTTCTATCGGGGAGGGATGGTCATCTGTTGCACACTGTTGTTATTTCAATGGTTTATTTCTCACTTACCTCGGTCTGTTGCTTTTTGGGATGTCAAGAAGGAACCACATTGGGCCCCAAAGATTATGGATCTTATTCTAACATTGATTGGTACCATCAAGCTTATTATGATATGGAGATAATTGATAGTTGTGGTAGTTTCCCCAATGTGCCTCTTCTTGGTACAAAAGGAGGAATTAACTACAATCTCGTTCTTAAGCGTCGCCAACTTGGATATTCGATGAGTGATAGGCCAAACAAAATCCATATGAGTGGTTTATTTCTTAAAGAAGAAGAAGATCACAAGGCAGCTACGGAAGAGATTGTAATGGTTTGGCGCCATATTCATAGAAAGGGTAGAAAAGATTTGGGATCAATAGAGGTTGTTTCCTTGGAGCCTCATCTCCTTTGGGTACAAGCTAGGGCAATTAAGTTGAAGATGCATTATTCTCATGAAAAACCTATACCTGATATGTTTATGAAGACTATTCCTCCTCTCTTAGATGATGTGGAAGAACTTCAGCTTGCCTTGGTTAGGATGCAGCAAGGGAAGGAAGCATGGAAGAACAAGTACCAGACTTTGGAGGTGTCTTACTCAACATAATTGAAAGAAAAGGATGATTTGATTGAGATTCTTAAGAGTCGTGATGTAGAGATGATGGAGAATCAAGAAGATTTATTTTCCTCTAGAGTTCAGCCAGATCCCTGTCACTTATCTTCTGATTCTGGTGGATGGAAAGGAGTCTCCGACAAGTATGCATGAGAGAACAGACAGTTAAAGGCTCAGATTGCAATAATCAAAGGAAAGTGTCAGTGCGTGGAGAGATCTTCATCAGCTTTGGCTCCTTAGGATTTTGAAATTCTATCTTTATTCTCTTGTACTTAGGATTATTGAAACTCATACTAAACGTTGTAATCCATTCCAAAAATATTTTCAGTATTTCCAAATGTGTTAGTACTTCAATACTTGTAATTGTTTATAATTCTTTGAGTTCCATGAATAAATAATATAAGTCATATGCATTGCATATCATACATAATTTTGCATATATTTTACATTCATATATTTCAAAGGTGTCTCACTTGTTTCTTTCACTTCGTTCAGTCAGTAAGTTGTGTCATTGCTATAACACTCAGGCTAATTCTAGAAAAAAGATTGAAAACCTTGAACAAGAGAATCATGAGTTGCACGAAGAAGTTACTGCTTTGAGAGCTGGTATCACCAACATGAATTCTTTGGTGGCTACTTAGAATCAGCCACCACAACCTCCTCCTCCTCAATCTCCTCATGCTACTCAGCCACAAGAGACGATTGTTATTTTAGAAGATTTGTCAGTTTCCATTTTTGTTACTCCAATTACTACTGCTCAATACCATATTCCTCAAGGTTACCCATTCCAGAAGGTTACAATATTGCTTGTCAAGTTTCTCCGTTTACTCGAAATGTTATTGTTGTTGCACCTCCTGTAGTGCTGCTCCTGTTACCAATAATGAGATTCATCATGTTGTGCCTCCTACAGTGAATGATATGTTTGTTATTAATGATGAAATTTAACATCCTTCTCCTCCACCAAGAAATTTTTTGGGTTTCTATGACCAATTGGATGACTTTCAAGATCAATTCAATGAAATGCATAAAGAAGTGAAAGCTTTCTGAGGGAAAGAGTTATTCGGACAAAATGTTAGTGACCTCTGCTTGGTTCCTAATGTGAAAGTGCAACCAAAGTTTAAGGTGCCAGAATTTGAGAAGTACCATGGCAACTCTTGTCCTTATGATCACCTGGTAATGTATATCAGAAGGATGTCCACTCATACTGATGACCAACACTTTCTTATTCATTTCTTCTAGGATAGTTTAACCGATGCTGCTTTGAAATGGTATATGTTATTGGACAATAGTAACATCCACACATTCAATGACTTGGGTGAAGCTTTTGTAAAACATTATAAGTACAATATGTTTATGGCACCTGACCGTGACCAATTGAGAGCGATGGCTCAATAGGATAAGGAGTCATTCAAAGAGTATGTGCAGCATTGGCACAAAGTTTTTGCCCAAGGGGTACCCCTAATGGGAGATTAAGAAATGACTAATGAATTCCTAAAAACCCTTGGTTCATTTTACTATGAAAGGATGGATGCGAGTGCGCTAAGTGATTTCACTGAGATGGTAAGTATGGGTGTCCGTCTAGAGGAAGCCATCAGGGAAGGATGATTTAGAAAGGATGAAGGTTCTAGTGGAACGAATAAATCATCATACGGGTTTTCTAAAAGGAAAGAAAGTGAAACAAATTATGTTGCCGGAGAAATAAGGGTTAAACCTCCAAGAAGACATCATCAGCATCAACAACAGGTAGCCTCTGTGACTCCAGTTGTCAATGTAGCTACGACTATTGTTGCCTATCAAATAGTTCCTCAACAAGGTAATCAAGGGCAAGGACAGAAGAGAGAAGCTTTTGATCCTATTCTGATGAGTTATGCATAATTGTTTCCATCTTTGATTCAAAAGAAATTGGTGCAGACCATGCCTCCCTCTGCTATACCTTCAACATTACTATGGTATTATAAGGGAGATCAGACTTGTGTTTTTCATCAAGGAGCCCCCAGGCACATTATTGAAAATGGTTATCCATTGAAGTCTGAAGTGTAGAAGATGGTAAGATCCAGTCTCCTGTCTTTTAAAGATGTTTGTCCCAATGTGAAAGATAATCCACTACCCCAACATGGAGGTAGAAGTGTTGTAAATATGGTTGCTAGTTGTCCTCGGGACTTCAAGATTTTTGGTATCAACCTGTTTAGAGGTGATTTAGTAAAGATGCACGCTGGTCTCTGTGAGTTCATCTATTACACACACGATCATTCCGCTTGTAGTATTTGCAGTTTAGATATCCATGGATGTGATAAAGTGAGAGTTGATCTTCAAGAGATAATGGTTGAAGGTCTTATCCACATAATCAGACAAAGGTCTAAATAAGAAGAAGATGTGAATAAGGTTTATGGATATCCTGGTGAATTCTTGATTTTTTTATGTGAATTATATGGATGATGATCTGGTACAGTTGCATGCTAACTTTTGTTACATGGATGGTAAGGAGATACATCATTATGGGTCATGTCAGATCTGTTGTAGATATTCCCATGGTTGTACTATTATAAGAAGAGGTGTTCAATTTATGTTAGATAATGGTACTATTAGAGTCACAAGAAACATAGATAGTGGAGTTAATGTGAGTGAATACTACTCTGTTGAGGCCATGTCTGATGATGAATATATTTCTGCTGATGAGTTATTTTCTTCTAATGAAGTTATATTTTCTGATAATGATTATATGATTCTTGAGCTTTCTGAAGAAGTGGGGGGTAATGTTATTGTACCGTGTTTTTGTGTTCTCGCTCCTGTATAAATTGCGTACCTCAACAAGCCTGTTGTTGCTCCTGTGGTTATTTGTCTGCCTGGTCCTATTCAATATGAATCAGATAAAGTTGTGCCTTATAAGTACAATGAAATTATCCTAGAAGATGGTGTGAAATTCCTATCCAACATTTGTCCCATGTTGAGAATATTGATGAACCTAGTCGAGTAACTAGCAATGGTCATCTCTTTGCCCATACCTTTCAAGGAGATGTTAATCCTGGTAAGAAGGTTGTTGAGAATGTTTAACCTAAGAAAGCGGTAGGAGAATCTAGTGGCGCTACCTTGGAAAAAGATGTTGATGATTTGTTGAAAACCATCAAGATGAGTGATTACAAGATTGTGGATCAGTTGTTGCAAACTCCATCTAGGATTTCCATTTTAGGATGAACTCCCCTGCTCATTGAGAATCTCTGATGAGGGTGTTGGATCAGGATTTTGTTAAAAGTGATACGTCTTTGGATCAATTCAGCGGTGTTTTGGGGAATATTACGTCTTGTAACAACTTGAGCTTTTGTGATGAAGAGTTGCCTGATGTAGGGAGAAACCATAACCTGGATCTGCATATTTCCATGAATTGTAAGAATAACTCTTTGTCCAATATGCTAATTGAAAATGGATCTGCTTTCAATGTCATATCGAGAAGTACTCTCTTAAAGCTTAACTAATAGGGAACTCCTATGAGACCAGTGGCATTATAGTGAAAGCTTTTGATGGTTCAAGAAAGTCTGTCATCAGAGAGGTGGATTTACCTATTAAAATAGGTTCGTGCTTATTCCAAATTACCTTTCATGTTATGGATATTGTCCCAGCCTATAGTTGTTTATTAGGACGACCCTGGATCCATGAAGCATGAGATGTTACTTCCACCTTGCATCAAAAGTTGAAATTTGTCCGTGAAGGAAAGATGTTATTATGAATGCTGAGGAAGCTCTTTGATTTCTCACTTGTCTTCCTTTAGCATTGTAGAAGCTGATGAAGCCGCTGTTGGAACTCAACTCCAAGATTTGTCTATTGACAATATAAGGAAGAATGAATATTCCATCACCTCATTTAAGGATGTGCAACAAGTTGTGCAAAAGGGCCCTAGCAAGGTGTAGAGGCATGTTATTAATCCACATGTGAATAGGAATGAGACTGGTTTGGGTTTCTCCATAAAGAAGGAAGTCATAAGCCAAACTCCATATTGAGTAAATATCAATACATCTTTCATAGTGCAGGATATCTTCATCCGACTACTCTAAGGATTACCGTTATTCTCGAAGATATGTCATAACAAGGGATACTGAACTTTGTGACACAAGGAGTCAGAATCCATAATTGGATCACTATTAATGCTCCTTCTTGCACTCACATTTCAAAGTAACTTGTTTTTGTTTGTCTTTTCAAAAATCTTTCACTCAACTCTAGATGAAAGTAATGTTGTATGGGTGTGTCTGTTGTTTTGATTTTTAAGATCATTAATAAAAGTTGTTTTGATTTCTAAATTGTGTCTTTATTTTCTGTATTTCTTGGAGAATGGTAATCAGAGAAAAACCTTTCAAAATAAATAATAAATGTAATTAAGTATGCATAATCACTTGTTACATGTGTCAGTTTCTAAAATCAATCATAAATCATATGTGCAGATTAATTAAAAAACTCGTTGAGTGCAATGATCCAGCACCCTCTCTCAACATTGAATATCCTTTGTATGTGGCTGAAGAAGAAGAGTATGATGAAATTCTTGAAGAGGTTTCACGGTTGCTTGAGCGTGAGGAAAATACCATCCAGTCGTACAAAGAGTCGTTGGAGACAATTAATTTGGGTTTAGAGGAAGATCTAAAAGAAGTCAATATTGGGGAACTGCTTCATCCTAATGTGAAGAACAAGTTGATTGAGTTGTTGAAAGAGTATGTGGATATCTTTTCACGGTCTTACCAAGATATACATGGTTTGGACATCGATATTGTGAAACATTATTTGTCGTTAAAGCCAGAGTGTTCACCAATCAACTAGAAGCTACGAAGAACTCACCCTGACATGGCAGTGAAAATTAAAGAAGAGATTTTGAAGCAGATTGATTCTGGTTTTCTTGTTGCATTAGTGTACCCTTTAATCAATTGCCAATATTGTTCCAGTACCAAAGAAAGATGGAAAAGTTCACATGTGCTTTGATTATAGATATTTAAAGAAAGCGAGTCTGGAAGATGGTTTCCCATTGCACCATAATTATATGTTGGTTGATAGTATAACATAATTCAAAGTGTTATCATTCATGGATGGATTTTCCGGATATAATCAAATTAGGATGGCTCCTGAGGACATGGAAAAAACAATGTTTATCACACCCTAGGGAACATTCTGTTACAGAGTGATGCTCCTCAAGTTGAAGAATGTTGGTTCAACGTACCATAGGGCTATGACAACCATATTCCATGATCTTATGCATAAGGAAATTGAAGTATATGTTAATGATATGATCACCAAATCTCAGACGGAGGAAGGGCACATAGAAGATTTGTTGAAGTTGTTTCAGCATTTGAGGAAGTATCGTCTCCGCTTGAATCCAAATAAGTTTAATTTTGTGTTCATTCAGGAAAGTTGCTAGGTTTCATTGTCAACCAAAAAGGAATTGAAGTTGATCATGATAAAGTTAAAGAAATTCAAGAAATGCCTGCACCAAGAACTGAAAAGCAAGTTAGAGGCTTTCTTGGACGTTTGAATTACATTTCCAAATTTAATTCCCATATGAATGCAACATGTGAACCAATATTCAAGTTGTTGAAAAAAGACCAAGGTTGTGTGTGGACAGATGATTGCCAAAGGGAATTTGAAATCATTAAAGAGTATCTTCTTAAGCCTCCTATCTTGCTCCCTCATGTTGAAGGAAGACCATTGATTATGTATCTGACTGTGTTGGATAATTCTATGGGTTGTATTTTTGGAAAACAATATAAAATAGGCAGAAAATAATATGCAATTTATTATCTCCGCAAGAAGTTCACTGACTACAAGTCACGGTATTCTATGCTAGAGAAAACATGTTGCGCTTTAGCCTGGGCGGAAAAGCGATTGCGGAAATATATGTTGAATCATACTACTTGGTTGATTCCAAAAATGGACTTGATTAAGTATATTTTTGAAAATCTTGCTCTTATTGGAAAAATTTCCCATTGGCTCTTGTTTTTGTTTGAATATGATATTCAATACCGTACTTAGAAGGCTATTAAAGGAAGTTGTTGGTAGAATACCTTGCTCATCAACCGATTGATGATTATCAGTTTTTTAAATATGATTTCCTTGATAAGGATGTGATATTTTTTAAAGTAAAAGGTTATGATGAACCTTTTCCTGAGTAAGGTCCTGATCCTAAATCCCGATGGGGTATGGTGTTTGATGGAGCTGTAAATGCTTATGGGAAAGGAATTGGTGTTGTGATTTTCACTCCCCGTGAGTCACATATCCCTTTTACTGCAAGGATGAATTTTGATTGTACCAATAACATGGCGGAGTATGAAGCTTGTATCATGGATCTTAAAGAGGCTATAAAAATCAGAATCAAAATTCTTGATATATATGGCGATTCAGCTCTGGTGATAAATCAGATCACAGGAGAATGGGAGACTCGTCACACTGGATTGATTCCCTACAAAGATTATGAAAGAATATTATTACCTTTCTTCAATAAAGTTATATTCCATCATATTCCCAGAGATGACAATCATATGGCAGATGCTTTAGCCACCTTGGCTTCCATTTACCAAGTGAATGCTTAGAACGATGTACTTCAGATTACACTTTGACGTCTTGATAGACCAGCTCATGTGTTTTCTATAGAGGGGATGTCAGATGAAATACCTTGGTATTATGATATCAAGGACTTCCTTCAGAATCAAGAATTCCTTCTCGGTGCATCGAACAAAGATACAAAGACATTAAGAAGGTTGGCAGGTACATTTATTCTCAATGAAGATGTGTTATACAAGAGAAATTATGACATGGTCTTGTTTAGATGCGTGGATAGTCACGAATCAGACATGTTGATGCATGATATCCATGAAGGTTTCTTTGGTACCCATGATAATGGACATTCAATGGAAAATAAGATGCTTAGGGCAGGTTACTATTGGCTGACAACGGAATTTGACTGTTACAAATTTTCAAAGAAGTGCCATAAATGTCAGATTTATGAATACAAGATTTATGTGCCTTCAATGCTTCTCAATGCTATTTCTTCAGCATGGCATTTTTATATGTGGGGTATTTATATGATTGGAATTATTGAACCCAAGGCGTACAATGGACATCGTTTCATCTTAGTGGAAATTGACTACTTCACCAAGTGGGTAGAAGCATCTTTCTATGCTAACATCACCAAGCAGGTGGTAGTACGCTTTATCAAGAACAATCTTATATGTCGGTATGGTGTGCCAAGTAGGATAATTATTGATAATGGCTCAAATTTGAATAACAAGATGATGACAGAACTTTATGAAGAGTTCAATATCGTCCATCATAATTCGTCTCCTTACGGGCCTAAGATAAATGGGGTTGTTGAAGCCGCTAATAAAAAAATTAAGAAGAACATCCAGAAGATGGTTGTTACCTATAAGGATTGGCATAATATGATCCCTTTTGCTTTGCATGGGTATCGTACATTTGTTTGCACTTGAACAGGGGAAACGTCATTCTCACTTGTGTATGGTATGGAAGCAGTGCTCTCCGTTGAGGTTGAGATTCCCTCTTTGTGTGTAATAATGGAAACCAAGTTGTCAGAGATTGAATGGGACAAGAATATGTTTGAACAGTTGAATTTAATTGAAGAAAAGACAATGACGACCTTGGTCATGGTCAATTATACCAGAAAAGAATGAAGAAAGATTTTAATAATAAGGTCAAGCCTCGTGAATTCAGAGAAGGTGACCCTATGCTCAGAAAGACCGTGTCTTTTAATGCTGACTCTAGGGGAAAGTCGACTCCAATTATGAAGGGCCATATGTTGTCAAGAAAACCTTCTCTGGCGATGCATTGATTCTTGAAACTATGAATGGTGAGGAGTTCACACGTCCTATGAATGCTGATACAGTTAAGAAATACTTTGCCTAAAGAAATAAAAGAACAACTCGCTAAGTTGAAAACCCAAAAGGGCGACTTAGGAAAAAAACAGCGTCTCAATAGGCTGAAAACCCGAAAAGACGGTCTAGGCAAAAGTTAGAGACGTAAACAGAATAAATTTTCCCTGTAGGTTGAAAAACCTCAAGGGAAACCTAGGCAAAAGTTAGGGATTTCCTGGAAAGTAACTGCGTTAGACAAGACTTGATTATTGAAGCAACAATCTTCTCGGATTCTCGTCGCACTTCAATTGAAGCCTCTGCTCGAGAGTTCAAAGTTGTTAGGGAGAATAAGTTTCATTATTATTTCAATGTATCTTTTCAATGTATTTACCATTTTCCAAACTTTGTAATCATCCATGGAGTCACGCCATTTGCAGACTACCATATTATTAATAAAGTTTGAGCCTTTATCCAATTCTTTGTAGTTCTTATTTTATTCTGTTTACAAAAATTTCATTTATTATTGATGGTAATTTTCAAAACAAAAAGACTTAATAATAAAAACATGTTTTTGAAAAGAATTTGCAAATTACTTTTTACCTCAATTATGTGATTCAAGTTGAACAAAAGTAGTGATTCCAAGGATGGACGAACTCCGAGGATTTGAAAAGATTCCCTAAGAGGTATCCCATGTTACTCATGCTGATATGCGCATAATCCACTTATGAGTTGTTCCTTGGACAGTTGGATTTCATACCAATTGATATATGGTGTGGTGTTGGGTTTGTAATCCCATTTTCCCCAGTTAAGTCTTTGTTCAGATTTTATCCAAGTTGTTATATGGTGTTGGGTTTGTAATTCCATTTTCCATAGTTACCACTTGGTTCATATTTTCTCCAAGTTTTTATATGGTTTTGGGGTGTCATTGTTTGATGCCTCTATCCCATATTCCCCAGTCAGGTATTGATGTGAATTTCTCTAAATGGGTGTGATTCATTCCCCAGTTTGCTTATGAACAAACAAAGTTTGTAAAAGTCATGAAGCCTTTGCTCGACATGCATGGTTTCATCCTCCCTAGGGAAGTCAGTACGAAATCCCCAGTTAAATTCTAAACAATGTGGTATTGTCTTCCTTAGCGAAGTCTGTATGATATTACCTAGTGAAGCCTGGAGGAGGGTGTTATATCCCTGCAAATGTTTTGGCTTCTTACTATCAGATTATGCTTGGATTATATGTTCAAACTATGTTTCTTCGCAGCGAAGTTAAGCTGCAAAGTAGGACTTTGTTTCCTCAGTTGGTGCTTACTCTCTTTTGGAATCTTCATCCTGAATGTGATTTATCAGAGTATTGTCCTTACCCAAGTTGGTTTTGTCTGGTTATTCCCAGTGCAGTATGTGTTTTTTGTCAGCATGTACATGATAACATTCATACATACATCATGCATAGTTGAATTAAAATTCATTTCTCATTTTTATTCATTGATGTTTTTGTTGGCATATTATCCTCTTTGAAGAGTTATGTTATCCTCTCTCCAATAGAGCGTCAACCTTAAGTACAAAGTGTATATCCTGTCAATTTCCCCACTGAGTTATCCCTCGTGGAAGAATTTTTCTTTAGCCTTCCTACCCAACCCATTATCTAGATGGAACTTGGTCCCTATTTGAATTTATTCCTCATTGGATGATGTCTTGGTTGACTATTTCACTCCAGTTTGTTCCTGGTTTGAATTTGTGGTCCTCAACATTAATGTTACTCTGACCTCTCTAGGTTGCGATCCTTGGATTGAGAATGTGCATTTATTTTGCACGTGAAGACTTTATCTCCTTAGCGAGAATGTGTTGGTATTTCCCCATGAAGTCAATATTCATTTCCCAACAGTGTTATCGTAATTGCAAGTGGTGGTCTCTTTATTTGAGAAACCTATACTTCCCTAGTAAGTCTATTAATGCCAGAGAAGATGTATTTTTACTCCGATGAATAGTAGTCTCTATGTTACAAAAGATAGTTCATTATTTAGTTTTTACTTCGATGAATGATAGTCTCTATGTTACAAAAGATAGTTCATTGTTGAGGTTTTACTTCGATGAATGGTAGTATCTATGTTACAAAAGATAGTTATGTGTTAAGGTTTTACTCCAATGGATTGTTGGTCTTTTCAGTATGACAAAGATAGTTTGTTAAAAGATTCTTACAGCAATTTGTTACCATTTCCGAGTGATATCTTGGTCAAAGAAGAAACTCTTACCGTTCTCGGTGAAATCTAAAAGTTGGTAAAGTTTATTACCTTTTCCAGGTGGAATATCTTGGTAAAAGAAGGAGTTGAGATCCGCTCTAGGTAGAACGCCAAAATTGTGGGAAACTCCTTATTGTTAATGCAGATCCTACCTTCAATAGAAGTTGGTACTCCACCTTCAGTAAAAGTTGGTGTATCATTTGATCTCTACCTTCAGTGGAAGTTGGTAGCTCACCTTCAGTAAAAGTTTTATTTTTTTCTATATTGCTACTATAATACGGTGGGAGAACTGACTTAGTGTTTTGCGTTTTATTGCAATTGTTGCAGATAGAAAGAGTTGCCACTAACATTTCTTTTATCTAATAAAGGAAAGGGTGAAAAGGGAAGGTATTATCACCCTTTTCATTTGTAGTTATCTACGGGCTATTAATTGCTAGCTCAATTTGAAATGCTTTGTGTTTGTGTAAGTTTGAAAATATTTTTGAAAACGCCTAAGTTTGGAAAACTTTGTAATGATTCCCGTATCATTGAAAATGTATACAAAGTGTTGGTTTTGAAAATATTTGTTGTTTGGAAAGTATTTGAAAGTTGTTTTGAAAGTGTGAGGTGTGAAGATTGATTTGATTTATGAGCAAGCAATTGCAATCAATTTACCGACTCAAAAAGACTTTACTTTTTCCTCCTCCTTGAGATAGTGCTTGTCTACCATTGATTGGTAGAGAGCCTTATCATTGGGTGTGAGGGATAGGCGTGGGTCGTCGTACAGTCCTAGAAGGAAACTTATAAGACACTTTAACAATTTTCATAAGGGACTCAGATCGTTTTACCGAAGGAAACATCGAAGGGTCATCGAGGGACTGCGATCTTTTTTCTATTGAGGGTCTTTGCTAAAGTGTCCCATATTCGAGGGACATGTCTGTTTTTCCGAGGCAACAAGAAATGTTACCCTAGAGGTGCGCATGTGAAAAGTGTGTTTGATTCGAGTTTAATTTGTCTTGATTAGGGTTGTCTAACGGTCAATTTTAAATCTTGCCATACACGCCTAATTACTATACAATATAAGAAAATGCGATAAAGTGCAGAAATTAAAGTTCTACGCTATTACAAAGCTTCGAAAATGGGGGTACAAGTTTATGAATGGGGGTGTATCGAATCGATAATACGATAAAAAGATTAAATAAACAATCAATACAACTCAACCGAAATGATTAAACAATTAAGTAAACTAGCAATCTATCTATTTAATAATATAATTAATTATCAAAATAATTAATAATTATAAATAATATTTTTAGTTTAATTGTTTATAAAAAAGGTAATTATATTATTGTATTATTTTTTAATATGATAGAAATCAAAAATAATTAAACAAAACAATACAATAATAGAAAACGCAAAATAAAAGAGAATGGGCCTGAATTGTAGTAAACAGAGGGTGTATAATGGCAAATTCGTGAGGCCCAAGAAGCAGCAAGCCCAAATGCTGGAATAGTGCTCTATAATCCTGTGTGGCTGTTCCAGGGATTTCACCATGGGGAAGCAGCTCCTAAGCGTTGGATCATAATTGTGATGAAGATCTGGTGGCTGAGAGGAGGGAGCATCATAAAGTTGATGGGAAACACACATGAGATCTAATGATCTGATCACCAACAGAGTCTGAATGTCCAGAGTGAGGATGCATTTTGGAGCCGCTGGATTCAGATCTGATGGTGGTGATTGAGTGATCATGGCTGCTTACGGTGGCATGCCTGCATGTGAAAAAAATTCACCAAACAGATGGTGACAAGTGTCACGACCGAGTTAGGCCACTAAATAGTGATTTAATTAAAAAAAACAAAGATATTATAGGCATAAACAAAAATACTCCCTCCCTCGCATTGCCTGTTTCTCTTTATGTTCTCTCTATCATTGCGACTGCCAGAAGCCGCCTACGGCGGAGCTGACGACGACGTGCGGCGGAGATTTATCAAATCTCACTTATTTTTCCAACTTTATCTTCGTCTTCTCCTCCTTGTTACTGATCTGATGCTCTTTTTTGAATATGTTGCATAATTTTGAGTAGATATTAAAAGGGGTGGATGAAACCCTGGGTTCAGATATGATGAAATCCAGTAATAATGATGACGCTCGTTGACGAAAATGCTACTTCTGAGTTCATCTCGGTGAGATCTCTCTAATCTTATTCTCTGTTTTACAATTTGCTTCTTTTCTTCTTCTTCTCTCTCGGATCTGAAGGGTTAGGTGTTAGGAAGATGATGATGATTTAGGTTTTTAGCTTGCTGAACAATGATGATGGCTATTGATTTTTGTGAAAGGTTTTGTGATCTGAGAAAAATGATGAACCCAATTTTCTTTAGGGTTTGAGCTGTTGTTACTACAGCTCTGTTTTTGTATACTTGTTGTCTTCTCTGTGGTTTTTGCTTGAGTGTACTCTTTCAGTTCTTCGATCCCATGCACCACTGCTTCACCTTTACAGACTATCAGTTGGTGCCTACCATGGAAGAATTCTCTCAACTGTTGGATATACCCATTCTTGAACAGTTTCCTTTCAAAGGTCTGGGAGAGGTTCCTAAGCCAGAAGTCATTGCCTCAGCTTTGCATCTGAAACGGGCAAACGTGGTATCCAATTGGGAAACAAGAAGCGGAGTCAAGGGTTTTCTAGCCAAGTTCGTGATAGACAAGGCCCAGCTGTTTTGGGATGATATGGATTTTCAGGCTTTTTAGGAGGTCTTGGCCCTTCTAATTTATGGTTTAGTACTATTCCCTAATCCAGACTCATTCATAGATGTGAATGCCATCAAGATCTTCCTCTCTCGCAACCCCGTGCCTACCTTGCTCGGAGATATTTTGCACACTCTCCATACTCGTACCATGAAGAGAAGAGGGTTTCTTATGTGTTGCATGCCATTGCTGTCGAGGTGGTTTATTTCTCACCTCCCTAAGTCCGTACTGAAGAATGAAGAAGGTTTGGGTTGGTCGCAAAGGATAATGTCACTCTCTCACACGGATAGTCTCTGGTGTTCCCGAGTTATGGAAAACACTGCTATTATTGACCGATGTGGGGAGTACCCTAATGTCCCATTACTTGGCATCAGAGGGGGCATAACCTATAATCCTTGTTTAGCTCTGTGACAATTTGGTTACGCTCGAAGGGATGGTCCCGATGAGTTACTTACCGAGGGCATTGTATTCAAATATGTGGATGATGTTCAAGAGTATCCCCGGAGGTTCATACGAGCTTGGGGCATGGTAAACAGATCAGGCGCCAAGGCTTTGGGGCCAAAGGCTTCCATTCCGATGGAACCCTATCTCCAATGGGTACGAGCTCGCGCCCAGAAACTTATAATGCCCAATATGGCCGTCCTACCAGTGACTATGGAACCCACAACTGAATGGGGTATTCCTTACACGATTCTCTATCCTGATATGCCCATTGATCTAGGAGAATTACAGAGGTCTTGGATTTAGTTGAAGAAAGAGCGGGATACTTACAGGGATCAGTTCTATGCCCAGGAGAGGAAGGTTTTAGAGCTCACAAAGCAGCTCCATGAGGAAAGAGGAATCAATGTCTATCTCGGCACGAAGAGGAAGCATCCATGGGAATTTTGATTTTTTCTAGTTTTAGATTTGTTTTTTAATTGTAACGCCTAAAGGAATTTGAACCTTGAATTCAAGTAATAAAATCTTTGTTTCATTTTTGTTCTCAAATTTAAATTTCCCCGAGGTCTTTGAAATCATTGCATACACATCCCATTCATAGCATTGCATGTACATGTACCATTACAGGTTTCTCATCTTCTTCATTGTTTATTTCAGCATAAATGTCTTCTGAACAAAGCATCAAGGACCTTCATGCATAAAACGCCCAGTTCCAACAAATGTTCATAAATCTGGAAAAAGGGCAGGAGGATCTGAAAGCCCTCATCCTGAAAGAGAAAAAGAAAAAGAAGAAGGTTGCCGGTATTCTGAATATGGGCAGAAGGTTTAGAGGGCCATTAAAGCAACAAGTCGATCTGACCTTTTCATCCAAGGAAGGGGAGAATAAAGAAGAAGAGACAAGGGAGAAGGATCCCAGTCTTGAAGTTTCTGACAATGATACCGACTACAATGATGAGTAGTATCCTCCCACTAAGGATATATACCAGCAGTTGGAAGATTGCTTGAATTCTATGGAAGTCCAGAGGATACCTGGGCAGGATTTCGAAGAATAGGGATTGGTGTCGGGAATGGTCATCTCGCAGAAGTTCAAAGCTCCAATTTTTGCAAAGTATGATGGGGTGTCCTGCCCAGAAATCTGCTTATATGTCAGAAAGATCCATCCCTGCACCACTGATAGAAATTTGTGGGTTCATTTCTTTCAAGATAGTCTGTCAGGGACTCATCTTGAATGGTTCTACCAACTGGAGAGAGCCAATATCCGAAATTGGGAAGATCTGGCTGCTGCTTTCTATAAGCAGTACCAATACAACGTCGACCTTGCTCCTACTCGTACTCACCTCCAGAGTATGTCCATGGGGGCGAGTGAAGGCTTTAAGGACTATGCACATAAGTGAAGAGACTTGGCTGGAAGAGTCCAACCCCCGTTGTCTGATAGGGAGTTAGTTGATATGTTTTTGGGGACGCTATCTGGTCCATTCTTTAGTCATTTGATCGGCAGCTCGTCAGTTGATTTCACCGAGATGATCTTGATTGGAGAGAGAGTATAAGTTGGGATTCGGAGCGGCAAGATACATAAGGATGCTTCTTCAAGTTCGGTAAAGAAGCCTTTTGCTGGTAAGAAAGAAGCCAGTTCCATCTATAGCCCGAGGGGCCAAAGCATAGCTGAACATCGTCAGACAGTAAGTGTCGTAATGATACCTAGGCCTACAGCCACTCCACAATGCAACAATCAACCAAGGGTGGAAAGGCTACAATGGCAGTTTACCCGAATCAATATGACATTGGTTGAAGTTCTACCTTATATGCTGAGATCCAACTTGGCGACCTTGAAAGAGGCTCCCAAGAATCTGAATACCACATCTCCCTGATATAATCTAAACGCTCAGTGTGCCTATCATTCTGAGAGTCCTGGCCACAATACCAATGACTGCTGGGCTCTAAGAAATAAGGTACAAGATTTGATCGAAGCCAATGAAATTGAGTTCGATGCTCCGGAAAAGCCCAATGCCATAACTGCTCCCATGCCTAAGTACGGTCGTGGAATTAATGTTGTTGATACCGACTTGTTTATGACCTTGGTGGATGAAGTTTCTAATCCTCTCATGACTGTGAAGAAGAATTTGTTGTTGGCCGGTTTATTTCTGGGTTATGGTGAAGGTTGCCACATGTATTCATTTCTGTCTTCTGGTTGCCATTTGCTGAAGTCAGGTGTTCAACGCCTGATGGACAACAAAGAAATTTTATTCGAGAAAACTTTGGTTCCTGTTGTTCCATCTGAAGACATTGCCATTATAACCATTTCCGCCAATCCTTCCAAGGTCTCCTTGAGAAGACCTGTTAGGATTACATCTGCTCCAAGAATCACTCCGCTAATAATCATTGTTCTTGGTCCTGTCCTGTATGCCTCGGACAAAGCTATCCCCTGGCATTATGGTGCCGATGTGTACTATCATGGCTTCAAACAAGATCTGAAAAATGAAGAGGTTGATCCTGATATTGGTAACATTGTCGGGACCAGCAAGGTTACCTGAAGTGGAAGGGTCTTCTCTCTCGAGATTTCCCCTAAGACTATCAACAGGCCTATTGTCATTCTTCCTGCTGTTCCTGCTGGTACATCAACTACGGCCCCTGTTCTTACTCCAATTATTACCCCGCCGGTGAATCGTCTGTTATCCGCGAAAAAGAAGTTATAGGTGAGACTTCCCGGACGGAGGCGCCTATAAAAATTATCGTGGAAGCCTCGAAGCAAGAGATAGAGGAAATACTGAAAATAATCAAAAAGAGTGACTACAACGTGGTCGGGTAGCTGAGGAAGACCCCCTCAAAGATATCCATGTTGTCTCTGCTGTTGTGTTCTGAAGCCCATGTGAAGGCTTTGATTGCATTTCTCAAGATTGTGCATGTGCGCAGGAGACCTCAGCTGATCAATTCAAAGATTGTGTGGCTAGCCAGACTGCTGACAATGGGCTGGGTTTTTCAAACACGGACCTGACACTGAAAGGGAGGAAGCATAATGATGCTCTGCATGTCTCGATTGAGTGCAGGGGCACCACTATGGCTCATGTGCTGGTAGATACTGGGTCTTCGCTGAATGTCCTGCCTAAGAAGGCGCTGGATCGGTTGGACTGTGAGGGCTTGACCTTAAAGCCTAGTAACATTGTGGTAAGGGATTTTGATGGGTCGAAGAGAATGGTACATGGGGAGGTGGACATCCCTGTCAAAGTAGGCTCTCAAACCTTTGAGTCCACCTTCTATGTAATGGACATCCGGCTGTCATATTCTTGTTTGTTGGGTCGTCCTTGGATCCATGAAGCTGGGGAAGTCACTTCTACACTGCACCAGATGCTAAAATATCCAGTAAGAGGAAAGATTGTCACTGTGCGAGGTGAGGAGGATTATATGGTGAGCCACCTCAATTCTTTCAAGTACGTAGAGATTGATGGGGAATTCATAGAGACTCCTTGCCAAAATTTTGAAGAGGTTCCCCAGATCTTGGCATCAACTGAGGCTACTACCAACAACAAACCTCCTCTGAATATGGCTTCTCTCAAAGACGCGAGAGCTGTGATTGAAGAAGGTGGGTGTACCAATTGGGGACAACTCCCTGATTTTACTCATAAAACTGATAGGTTTAGTTTGGGCTTTACTTCAGAAGCTCAAAAGACTGTTCGACGAGCTCGGGCTGGAGGACCTCCCCTACACATCAGCAATCGGGGGAATTAACGCCATTGAAGACGGCGAGGAAGACTCAGACATTGACAGCTGGATCTACCCAACTACCAACGGTGGACCGATTAACTGGATGGCTAGGGAATTTATACCAGTTTCTTTTGTTCCGCAGTAATTGTCTTACTTGTTTTGTAATAAACAATTTAAAACTCTACGGCCTTGTGCCTTGCCCAAGGCACATTGGCTTTTCTTGTGAGGGATATTATTTGTCATTTCATATATCATTAATCAAGCATTGGACGTTTCTTGCATACAAATTTTATGCTCTTTGTTTTCTTTTCTGTTTTCACTTTATCAAAACAGTTATTCTCTTACACACACTCACATATCATACTGGAGATCCATATCCACTCTGGATCCCATTGATAACAGCTATGCTATTGCCAGTTATGACTTTGAAAATCCGATCAACCAAGCCAAAGACGAAAGTGAGGATGATTGTGAGGTACCTGGAGAACTTGCTAGACTATTACAATAGGAAGAAAGGGCTATACAGCCTCATGAAGAGCCGGTTGAGATGATAAACTTGGGCACAGAGATAAATAGAAAGGAGGTCAAGATTGGTGCAAATTTGGAAGTTAAGGTCAAACAACGGTTGATACAAATGTTTCACGACTATGTTTAGATCTTTTCCTGGTCAAATGAAGACATGCCAGGTTAAGACATTGATATTGTGGTTTATCATCTACCGACCAAAGAAGATTGTCCTCCAGTTAAATACAAGGCCGTCGTATATGCCCCTGAAATGTCAGAGAAGATCAAGGCAGAGGTCATGAAGCAGTTCGACGCAGGATTCTTAGTTGTTACTTCTTATCAGCAGTGGGTTGCTAACGTCGTTCTGGTACCTAAGAAGGACGGTAAGGTGAGAATGTGTGTGGATTGTAGAGATCTGAACAGGGCAAGCCCCAAGGATGACTTCCCTCTTCCTCACATTGATGTTCTGGTTGACAACACCGCACAACACAAAATCTTCTCCTTCATGGATGGTTTCTCTAGCTACAACCAGATCAAGATGGCTCCTGAAGACATGGAGAAGACAACCTTCGTCACGCAGTCGGGCACCTTCTACTACAAGGTGATTCCTTTTGGGTTGAAGAATGCAGGGGCAACTTATCAGCGCACCATGTTCGCTTTGTTCCATGATATGATTCACCATGAGATCGAAGTTTATGTTGATGACTTGATAGCAAGGTCTCAAACTGAGGAAGAACACCTTGATCATCTCCAAAAGTTGTTCGACAGGTTGAAGGTATACAAACTGAGGTTGAATCCTAACAAGTGCATCTTCGGGGTAAGATCTGGTAAACTTTTGGGTTTCATCATCAGCGACAAGGGAATCCAAGTAGATCCTGCAAAGGTAAAGGCTATACAAGAAATGCCAGCTCCCCATATGGAGAAGGAGGTTAGAGGTTTCTTGGGACGATTGAATTATATCGCCAGGTTCATTTCACATACGACTGCTACTTGTGAGCCCATCTTTAAGCTTCTGAAGAAAGATCAAGTGGTAAGGTGGAATGATGAATGCCAGACCTCTTTCGAAAGAATCAAAGAATACCTTCAAGAACCACCAATTATAATGCCTCTGGTTGAAGGAAGACCTTTGATATTGTACTTGACAGTGCTAGACAATTCAATGGGGTGTGTGTTAGGGCAGCATGACGAGTCTGGTCGAAAAGAGCATGCAATATACTACCTTAGAAAAAAGTTTACCGACTGTGAGACACGATACTCACTGCTCGAGAAAACTTGTTGCGCTTTGGAATGGGCTGCTCGCCGACTAAGACAGTATATGTTGACCCACACTACTTTGTTGATATCTAAGATGGATCCAATCAAATACATCTTCGAGAAACCCGCTCTCTCCAGAAGAATAGTAAGATGGCAGATGATATTAACTGAATACAATATACAATATATAACCCAGAAAGCAATCAAGGGGAGTGTTTTGGATGATCATTTGGCTCATCAGGCTGTGGATTACTACCAGTCCATGAATTTTGAGTTCCCAGATGAGAATATTATGCTGGTAACTGACTATGAAGAACCTGGACCGGATGAAGGACCTGAGGAGGGATCCCAATGGACTATGTTTTTTGACGGAGCTTTGAACGCATTGGGTAATGGCATCAACGATGTAATCATATCTCCTGAGGGTTTTCATACTCCTTTCACTGCTCGTCTATGTTTCAACTGCACTAACAACATGGCGGAGTATGAAGCTTGTATCATGGGACTCAAGGCTGCTATTGACCTCAAGATCAAATTCTTGGACGTTTTCGGGGGTTCAGCCTTGGTAATAAGTCAAATCAAAGGCGAATGGGATACGAAGCACCAAAATCTCATCCCGTACAAAGAGTACGTATTGACATTTCTCCCACACTTTAAGGAGGTAAATTTTGAACATTCCCCGCGAGAGGAGAACCATTTAGCAGACGTGCTAGCTACCATGTCTTATATGTTCAAAGTTGGGTGGGACAATGAAGCTC
The DNA here is from genome assembly GCA_948472305.1 of Vicia faba. Taxonomy (NCBI): domain Eukaryota; kingdom Viridiplantae; phylum Streptophyta; class Magnoliopsida; order Fabales; family Fabaceae; genus Vicia; species Vicia faba. Next base: position 431,956,150 of record OX451738.1, read on the forward strand.
TCCAAATCACCATTGAGAGGTTGGACGAACTAGCACACTACTGTGAAATCGATACCGAAGAAGTGGCAGACAAACCCTGGTTTCACGAAGTCAAAAGGTATCTCGAGGCTCAAGATTATCCCGAAGGGGCATCTGTCAATGATAAGAAGTTTCTGAGAAGGTTCACTGCAAAGTTCTTCCTCAGTAATGGAATCCTCTATAAATGCAACCATGACTCCACACTACTACGGTGTGTAGACAAGAGTGAAGCAGAGAGGATCATGACAAATCTACATGAAGGCACCTTCAGAACCTATTCCAGTGGACACACCATGGCTAAGAAGATCCTACAGGTAGGATATTATTGGTCCAATATGGAAGCCGATTGCTATCAGCACTCTCGAACTTGTCATAAGTGCCAAATATACACTGATAAGGTGCATGTGTCTCCGGTCCCCTTAAACGTCTTGACAGCTCTGTGGCCCTTTGCAATGTGGGGCATCGATATGATCGGAGAAATCAGGCCCACCGCTTCTAATGGAAATCGCTTCATCCTAGTAGCCATTGATTACTTCACGAAGTGGGTTGAGGCAGCTTCCTTTGCTACAGTAAACAAGAACGTCGCGGCATGGTTTATCCGACATAATCTGATCTGTCAATATGGTGTGCCAGAGAGAATTATTACTGACAATGGTACGAATCTCAACAACATAATAATCACCGAGCTCTGTAAACAGTTCAATATATAGCACCATAATTCTTCTCCCTACCGGTCAAAGATGAATGGCGTTGTTGAAGCAGCTAACAGGAACATGAAGAAGATTGTACAGAAGATGACGGTGACATACAAAGACTGGCATGAGATGTTACCATTTGCTCTTCATGGGTACCATACCTTAGCACGGACGTCGACAGGGGCAACACCTTACTCTCTGGTATATGGCATGGAGGCAGTCCTACCCATCGAATTCCAGATACCTTCTCTCAGGATTATGAAGGATGCGGGTTTGAACGAAGACGACTGGATCTGAACCCAATTTGATCAGTTAAATCTAATCAATGAAAAGAGACTTACTGCTATCTGCCATGGTCAGATGTATCAAAAGCGAATGATCAAGGCTTTCAACAAAAAAGTCAAGCATCAAGAATATCAAGTCGGGGATCTAGTGATCAAGTGCATCATACTGCCGCAAGGTGATCCCAGGGGCAAATGGACCCCCACGTACGAAGGGCCATTTGTGGTTATGAACATTTTTTCGGGTGGAGCTATGATTCTAACCACCATAGACGGTGACGACCTTCCTTACCCTGTCAATGCAGACATAGTAAAAAGATACTACGCCTAATCAAAAGACCCGCTAGGTTGACTGGCCTAGGCAAAAATAAGGGCTTCTCGGCGAACCAAAAGGGTTCGGGCAAAAGTAAGGGATGAAAAGAAAAAATCTGTACACCCGACAAGTCGAAAACCTGAAAAGGCGTCTTGTGTAAAAAAGGGTATTCCGGTGGGCTAAAAATCCGAAAGGGCAGTCCAGGCAAAAATTAGGGATATAAAGCGTACCACTATGTCTCATTGGATCATCTTGCGACCAGACTTCAGTATCGACTATCAAGCTCAGACGGCGCCAACCAATCTGATCAACTTTCGGCCAAGTAGCAAAGTGATGAGACGCTTGAGGATATAAGGGAAATAGCATAGTTGGAAACCAATGGAGTTGTTTCATATAGCTTTTTTTTTCTTTTACACAAATTGTATAGTTTCTATTTTTCGGCAGTGCTCCCTTACTAGAGCGTCAAACTCCTTGTAAAAAATTGCCTATTACAGGAAAACTTTAGAAATCAATGCAAAATTATTTTCACAAGAAACTAATTCCCCAAGGAATGCTCCTAATTCATCAAAACTCAAAAGTTGCTAAATTAGGGTTTCTCAGGAAAAGTCAACCAAACTTTGACCAGGCCTAACTTTCTCATACTTTATCATAAATTTATCATACAAGGATCATTTTGAAGAGGATGAAATTCCCTACAACTCATCTTCATCCCTCAAGTTCAAAATATGTGCTCATCAAAAGATATAAATTTCTACATTATAGGTCCTTTTGAAAAGTCAACAAAAACACCTTTTGGGTCAAAGATTCTTACATGAACATGGAAGACCCAATTGATATGAGACCAAAAGGGTTGTTTAGGGGACATCCTAAGCTTTCTAAAAAGTCCAAGAACACCTCTCTAAGGTTAAAATTGGAAGATTTGTGCATTGTCAAAGTTGACCTTTTTTGGAAAATTGCCAAAAGTCAAAAGTGCTCACAAATGCATTTTTTGCCAAATAGGCCTAACTTTTTAAGCTTGCATTATGCTTCCAACATGATCCACGACCCAAACCCTCTACCATATATTATTGACTTTATTTGTTTTATTTTGTTTTGATTTTTTATCATTTAAAATCCAAATTAAATCAAATAAATGATATAAAATATGGAAGATTTGTTTTTGATCTGATTTTGAATGGAATCATAATGCAAATATGATGTCAAACCAAATCAAATCGTTCCAAGGATGATTGGGATGAAAATGGTATGATTTGGCTTGATATAGAAACATATCATACAAGATAAAAACTGTGATACGGTGGCAGAACCGGACTGTTTTGGAAAATGTTGGTTTGCGTTTTCCGTTTGTGTTTGCAAAATGTCGCGGTAAGCAAGAGTCGCCACCGACTTTTATTTTATCCAAATGGAAAGGACAAAAGCACAGAAAAATTCCTTTTTCGAGATTTTGAGTACGGGGGGTAGATTATAGAAAGGGAAGGTATTAGCACCCTTTCTATCTGTGGTTTTCCACGGGCTCTTAGGTACTTGCTCATCATTTTAAAAATTGCTTCTGTGTTCGTGTGTATTGAAAAGTTTTTGTTTTACTTCGTTTTTAACCCTTGTATCAGTCCTCAAGAGTGTTACGAAGTGTTTTTGAAAACTTTATTTGAAAAGAGTGTAAGTGTGGAAAAGTTTATTTTGAGTAAGTACCTACTAGCATCTACCTACTCGAAAAAAGAATGTTTATGTTCTTGTTTCCTTTAGACAACGCTATCCTACTATGGAGAAATAGGTAGCACCGTCATTGGATTTGTAACGGTCAATTCGAAAGGGACGTATGATCACTAAAGCAATGTTAAGACGTCTTAGTAATAACCCTAGTGTCTTAAGATCATATTCGAGGCAACATTTCCGAGGAAACCTTTCCGAGGCAACATTTTCGAACGGGACACTTGATCTTTGTTTAGACAAGAGGGAAACCACTAAAACACCCTATACTTAATACTCGTTTACCGAAGGCAACCGAAGTGAGAGCATACCCTAGGAGTGCATATGTGCAAGTGATTTGATTTCAGTTATTATCTTTGCACATTTAGGGTTTGCTAGTCATTTTAAATTAACATACAGTCTTGTCATGCAATCTTATTATCATACATCTAACAATTTAATATTTGCGAGAATTAAAATGCGAGAAATAAAACTACGTTATTAAAAGGCTTCGGAGAGGGGGATTAATTACATAGCCAAAAAACCGTAAAACGATAAATGAAATAAAATCTTAATCAAACTATTACATACCGTAAGCAGTTACATTAATATGGTAAAAAAATATTAAAACGCGCGCGATGAATCGAGAACGAGAGAAGTTAGGGTTTTGACCCCGCTTAAACCTAATTAAAAGAAAAATCATATTTTTGTTATTTTTGATTATTTTGAGAAAATAAGGTTTTAATTAAATAAGTACAAACCTAATTACTAATTAATTTAAATTAAGAAAAATAATTAATTTGACCTATTTTTGTATTTTTATTTAATTTGAGAAAAGAAATAAAAATTGAATCAAACAAACCCTTATTTTCTAATTTATTTTAAATTATTTACAAAAAGGTTAGAATTACCCTAAAATTAATTTTAACTAATTATTAAATTAAATTTGATAAAAATAAAACCTAAATCTAAATTTGTGAAATTGATTTTATGATTTTATAAAAAAAAGAATATAATTTTGTGTTAGAAAATAATTTAAACAAAAGAAATAAATAAAAGAAAAATAAAGAAATGGGCCTGGTAACTAGCAAACAGGGGGGTCTGAATTGCAATTTATGAGCCCAAAACTCCTTGGCCCACGTTGACTTTCCAGATCCCATGTTGCAAGCTTCACTAGGCCTATGGTGGACTTCCATGTGATAGGCGTTAGATCTGGCATGCTGGAGATCTGGTGGTTGAAGGATGATGGCATATGGTGGACTCATTGCATGCGCGTGTACCTGATCATGTAAAAGAAAATAATATTGACAAATATGGGGACCTGGGGATCGAACCCAGGCCCTTTTGATTTTCCAAACGCCCGATGACTATCTGAGCTAGCGTGCTTATTTGTACAAAAGACAACAAACAAACATTATATTGGAAAAACTAAATAATATATCAAAACGCGCGAATTTTTGAATGGGCCAGTCAGCACCTGCCACGCAACCCTTCTTCTTCCTCCCTCCGTTGCTAAAAGTCCTTACTTTTACCTACAGTCATCTGGGCGTAGGTATAAGCCTGCGTTTCTCCAAAATCTCATACAAACAAGATAAATTCCCAACAATGGTACCAATCAACTCGTGGTAACCTCACAAGCATCATGGTACCACTTTCCATGGCCAATTGTTCCTGCAAGCAAAATCCCTAAAAATGAAACCTAAACCCTAATCATGGCAACTTTCTGTATGGTTAACAAAAACGCAATTAAGTATTGTCATTAGCTTGAAAATGTTTCAAGGATTCAAAATATATAAACAAATCATGCTAAGAGTGCCAGGATTATGATATGTGATTTCAAAAAAGTATGGAGGTCGTGGGATACTTACAACACGTATCTGGGCACGAAAATGCTTGCTAATGATTTGGATAGAGTCCTTGGATGCCCAGCAAACGAATGGTATGCTTGGAATGGCTTGAAGAAACCTGGAATTGAGAAATCAGATTGCCACTTTGCTTTGAAATTTTGAGATTTGTTCTTCTCTTTCCACACCTCCAAAACCTTGGTTTTTGATCTGCACTTGTTCTATATGCACCCTAGAATGAATTAGGTTACAAACTTGCTTTAAATCTTTCTCAATTAAGATGATTGAATTATGATTTGATTCTTATGTAAATCATTCCAAATCAAGCCAAATCCAATCTTTTTATGTCCAAATAAATCTTGCATGATTTGATTCTCTTCTCAGCTGTATAAGAGACCTAAACATGCACAAAATCTCAAGCTTTGATTAGTTTTGATTTTTTCATGATTTTATTTTGATTTTATTTAATTTAATTGAAATAAAAATCAAAACAAATTATAAAAATAATATAAAGACAAGTGGGAAGGATCATGGGTCGTGGTTCATGTTACAAACTCAATGCAAGCACAAAAGTTTGGGCCCATTTGACAAAAATTGCAATTTTGGCCACTTTTGACTTTTGGCAATTTTGCAAAAAAGGTCAACTTTACCAATGTATAACTCCTTCAATTTTGACCCTAGAGATGTGTTCTTAGACTTTTTAGAAAGCTTGAGATGTCCTCTAAGAAACCCTTTTGGTCTCATCTCAATTGAGTCTTCCATGTTCATGTATGAAGCTTTGACAAAAAAGGTGTTTTTGTTGACTTTTCAAAATGACCTATAATATCCAATTTATATCTTCTTGTGAGTGCATATTTTGAACTTTGGAGCTGAAGATGAATTGTAGGGAATTGCATCCTCTTCAAAATGAGCTTTGGATGGGTCATTTTTGATAAAAATATGAGAAAGTTATACTTGGTCAAAGTTGAGTTGACTTTTCCTACAAAAACCCTAATTTAGCAACTTTTGGGTTTTGATGAATTGTGAGCAATCATTGAGGAATCATGATCAAACCTTTATCAAATGATGAATAATAATTCAAAATGAGGATGTTGACCAAAAATTTTGAAGTTTGATTGTATGTAGGACACAGTTGACTTTTGCCCTAGCACAGTCGGTTTTCAAGCCTTTGAGCAATTGACTGAGCAAACTTCCTCTGCAAGGCTTGAAACTTGACATGGAGGATCTTGAGAACATATTAGGACAATGGTGATAATTTGGGATCCTTTGGACTCAAACATCTTGATGCAAACTGAAACCCTAATTTGAGGTAGACTGCCTTAGGAGAGTGTTTGTTTGGTCAACCCTTGGAATTGAGCAATTTGAGGACCTCACTTGAAATGTATTGAGAAATATGGGAAGGAAAATATTGGGGTACAACAAAAACCAAATCAAATCTCCATGAATTAAAAATATACCAACTGTTTTTGTTGACCTAATTCATTCTATTACATATATATAACACAAAAAGTGCACAAGAAAGAGGATTGGAGGTCGAAAAAGCTACAAACAAAAACTGAAAAATTGTCCAAAAAGTGGTAGATCGATTTCCAATTTAGAGGATGATTCAAGGACTTTCAAAGCCATCAACCGATTCCTGGGTATCTCCAGAACACGTTCCAATCATTTACCAGTCCTCCTAAGCCCAGAAATAGGACATACGATCATCACAATTTGCTTCTTTCTCAAAATTAGATTGCTATGATTCTTGCATCATGAACATGTTTCAATGGTATATATGTGTTTGTTGTCATGTTTGCAACGTTTCTAGACCATTTAATTGATTTTTTAACGCATGTATGAATACTTGCCATAGCCAGGGTTTGCCTTGTTGTTTTGGGGCTTTCAAATGTCGGAACAATTGGCCCTAATGAAGGATACCATTCTGATCAGAGGGTCAAACCCAATCGATCTATGGTCTTGAATCATATTTATATTGATTATACATAATTTTTGAAAGTCACAGGGTTATAGCAATGGAAGCTTGGCCGTAGGTAAAGGTTACAGGCCTAAAACGACAGACAGGGGAAGAAGAAGATATGTGGCTAATCATCATTGGGCCATTCAAATAGTTGGCGCGCGTTTTTTTTTTATTTTCCAATGATCCACTTTGTTTTCATAAATTATATATTTTTAGTATCCTATTAACAATTGAACACATGTGATCCAGTGGCAAAGGTGTATGTTTGGAAGCGAAAGGACCTGGGTTCGACCCCAGGTCCCAACGTTTTGTTGTTTTCTTACCCTTTAATTGCATATCACGTAAACCATGCTTCCAGGAGCCTATCTTTCACTCCAGCAATCCAGCCAATGGATCATTTCTCTCACCAATCCAACGTCCCATACAAGAGGGGACCATGGTACGCCATCAGAAAGAGGGTACACTGAATCACACGCAGGGATTGGGCTTGAGCATTATTGGGCCTAGTAAATTCATACTTACACCTCCCTTTCCAGCTTCACAAACAGGCCCAAATCTCTCTTTTTTCTATTTTATTTTCTTATTTTAATTATTTACTAATTATTTCCTTTTTTTACAAAATAACCCAAAATCATTTTTTTTATTAAATCAAAAAATCACCAAAAACATAAAAAAATCTTTTTTTCATAAAATATTTTATTTCTTTAATTAATTAGTTAGTGTAATTATTTTAGGGCAATTTAATTATTTTCCTATATACTTTAAATTAATTCGAAATTAGGTTTTTGTGTACATAACTTAATTAATTTTCTCAAATAAAATAATAATAATAACCTAATTACTTTTCAATTAGAATTTTAGGTTTTCTTTAATTTTCGCATTTTAAATTGTTGCGTGCATTTTAATTCTTTTTATTATTATTGTAATTATTTCGAGGTTGTAATAGTAATTAGGGTTTATATTCTGCATTTTTATTTTCAGTCCAAGATAATCATGTATCTGCAAAAGCTCTGTAATAGCATAGGACCTTTACCTTCTCGCTTTTATATTATGCATGCTTGTATATAACTGTTAGCAACTTAGGCGTGTATGACTAATAAATCAATCCTAGATCACTAAATTACAAGATAATTAATCGGAAAAAATACACTTGCACATATTCACCCCTAGGGTTTACTTCACTCGGTTTCCTCGAAAATAATGGTCGTGTCCCTCGAATGTAGGGATACCTTAGCAATGACCCACGATTCAAAGTCATCATAAAGATAATAGTCTCTACTTGTCCCTCGAGTTGCCTACGAATTTATCTTATGACGATAGTGTTGTAACCCAAAATTTGCCCTCCCATATTTCTCAAAACATTTCAAGTGAGGTCCTCAAATTGCCCAAGGAGGACCAAGGGTTGACTAGACAAGCTCCTTCCTAAGGCAGTCTACCTCAAATTAGGGTTTCATGTTGCATCAAGATACTTGAGTCCAAGGGAACCCAAATGCTCACTATTGTCCTAATATGTTCTCAAGATTATCCATGTCAAGTTTCAAGCCTTGCAGAGGAAGTTTGCTCAGTCAATTGCTCAAAGGCTTGAAAATCGACTGTGCTAGGGCAAAAGTCAATTGTGGTCCCCATACAGTCAAACTTTAATATTTTTGGTCAACATCCTCACTTTGGAGTATTATTAATCATTTGATCAAGGGTTGATCATGATTCATCAAGGATGGCTCACAATTCATCAAAACCCAAAAGTTGCTAAATTAGGGTTTTGCAGGAAAAGTCAACCCAACTTTGACCAATAATAACTTTCTCATACTTTATGATAAATGACCCATACAAAGCTCATTTTGAAGAGGATACAATTCCCTACAATCCATCTTCAACTCTCAAGTTCAAAATATGCACTCACAAGAAATTATGAATTTTGACATTATAGGTCACTTTGAAAAGTCAACAAAAACACCTTTTTTGTCAAAGATTCATACATGAACATGGAATACCAAATTGAGATGAGACCAAAAGGGTTGATTAGGGGACATCTCAAGCTTTCTAAAAAGTCCAATAACACCTTCAAAGAGTCAAAATTTAGGAAGTTGTGCATTGTTGAAGTTGACCCTTTTTGCAAAATTGTCAAAAGTCAACTATGCCTCAAATTGCAATTTTTGCTAAATGGGCCCAATCTTTTGCACTTGTTTTGAGTTGGTAGCATGGTCCATGACCCAAGGCAGCCACCACATCTTATTTTCTCCATTTTTTTTTATTTTTTTATGGTTTTTATTTATTAAAAATCATTTTAAATCAAATAAATAATAAAAAATACCAAGATTTGTTTTGAAGATCTGATTTTGATGAAAATCAAATCCAAATGAGCTGGCCTAATCAATCAAATTTGAATCAAGGCAAAAGGGCGTGATTTGCATGGTTATGGAAAGATTTAATATGGCTTAAAGACCAAATATTCCATTCATGAATTCTTGAGATCTTGGCCAAAAATAATTAACCTAATATGATTCACTATTTATGCTGAAGATCATTAAACCCTAACAACAAGAATTTTCGTGCAAAGCTTCCTCCAAGAACAAGAGCAAAATCTCAAAATTCTAAGGAAAAGTGTGAGACGGATATCCTTCTGTAGGCCAATTCAAGGCGTGTTAAAGCTTCCAACCGCTTGCTGGCAATCTCCTGGAGCTAACCCAATCATCTGCAAGGCTTGAAACGCCCAGAATCGCCCTACATCACTCACACGATTTGCTTTTAAACTCAAAATCATTTTCAATATTTCACGCATCCTAAACACATTCTAATCATATATTATTGTTCATCATCTTGTTTGCAAGCTATTGGTACTGTTTAATTGCATTTACAACGCAGGAATTACCATACGTCATAGCTAGGGTTTGCAAGCTCGTTTTGGGGTTTCTTAACCTAGGCAAAATTGGGCCATGATTAGGATACCATGAAGCTCGTGAGATTGAGACGACTGGATTGGTACCATCACCATTGATTTATTGTGCTTGTACATGATTTTTGAGATGCACAGGTTTTTAGCTACGACGAACGTCTGTTGGTAAAAGTCTGTTGTCTAAGACAACGTATCCTTGGAGAAGAAGATGTCGTGGCAAGCAACCATTCGCCCTTTTGAAAATTCGCGCGTTTGGACTTAATGTTTTGTTGTTTTCTCATATTATGATTATTGTTTATTCTATGTACAACAAAAGCATGCAGCGCAGTTGGTGGTGGAGCAGTTGGAAAAGGCTTTGGGGCCTGGGTTCGAATCCCAGGTCCACCCAATTATTTCATATTATTTTCCTTTCCATAATCAGGCATGTGCTTGTGTAGGATGACCATCATGGTCCATCATCATCCAACCAGCTAGGTGTCTAGGAGACCAGATCTGAAGGCCATCATTGAAGGACCTATCATGTGACCTAGTCAATGCATGGCAGGGGATCCAGCAACTCAACGTGGACCAACCTGTTTTGGGCCCAGAATTTGATACTCACCCACCCACCCCAAATTGCTTTCTCAGGCCCATATCTCTTTCTCTTTTCTTTTTACATTTTCTTATTAATTAATTTATTTATTATTATTACTAACACAAATTAATAATTCTTTTTATCAAAAAATCATAAAAATAATATTTTTCACCCAATTAGAATTAGGATATTTATTTTTTATACAAAAATTAATTGAATTAGGTTATTTAATTTTAGGTAACTTAAATTATTTTGTAAATAAATTAAAAACAATTAGAACAATTAGGGTTTTTGTTTCTAACTTAATTCTATTTTCTTTTTTCTTAAAATAACCAAAAACACAAAAATAGGTTAAATTTAGTCATTTTTTAAATTAATTTAATTACTAATTAGATTTATATTTAATTTTAAAACCTTATTATTTTTCTTAAATAATTAAAAACAACAAAAATAATTTTTTTTCTTTCGATTAGGTTAGACGGGGTCAAAACCCTAGTTCTCTCCCGTTCTCGATTCATCGCGCTTTATTTTATTTTTACCATATTAATGTAATTGCTCACAAGTTGTAATAGATTAATTAGGACTTTTTACTTTCATTTATCATTTTTTTACGGGTTGTTTTTGGCTATGTAATTAATACCCGAAGCCTTGTAATAGTTTAGTTTTACTTTCCGCACTTTAAATTCCGTAAAAATTAAACTGTTAGATGTATGAATAATAGGGATGCATGACAAGAATGTATGATAAAATTAAAACAGTTAGCAAACCCTAAATGTGCAAAGATAAATAACTTGAAATTGAATCACTCGCACATGCGCACTCCTAGGGTATACTCCCACTTCGGTTGCCTTCGGTAAACGATCATTGAGTATAGGGTATTTTAGTGGTCGCCCTTTTGTCTAAAAGATCAAAGTTGCCTCAGAAAGGTTGCCTCAGAATTGTTGCCCTGGATATTGATCTTAAGACATTAGGGTTATTACTAAGACGTCCTGACATTGCTTTAGTGATTGTATGTCCCTTTCGAATTGACCCTTAAAACTCCAACGATGGCGCTACCTACTCACTAATAGTGGGATAATGCTGTCTAAAGGAAACGAACGTAGAACAATTCTTTTTTCGAGTAGGTAGATGCTAGTAGGTACTTGCTCGTGACAAACTTTTCACACTTACACTTCTTTCAAAACAAAGTTTTCAAAAACACTTCATAACACTCTTGAAGACAGAAGAAAGGGTTAAATTGAAGTAAAACAAAAGCTTTTCAAATCACACAAACACAGAAGCAATTTTGAAAATGATGAGAAAGTACATAAGAGCCCGTAGAAAACTACGGATAGAAAGGGTGCTAATACATTCCCTTTCTATAATCTACCCCCCGTACTCAGAAAATCTCGAAAAAGGAATTTTTCTGTGCTTTTTTCCTTTCCTTGTTGGATAAAATAAAAGTCGGTGGCGACTCTTGCTTACCGCGACATTTTGCAAACACAAACGCAAAACGCAAACCAGCATTCCAAAACAGTTCCGATTCTGCCACCGTATCACAGATAGACCCTTCGAAATGCTAAGGTATCCTTACTTGTTTCCTTCAGAGACCATTTTGTCCCTTCGAACGTTCCTTTAAAACTCCAACGACGGTGCTACCTATTCTTTAATAATAGGATAGCTCTGTCTAAAGGAAAATGAATAGACTTTTTTTCGAGTAGGTAGATTAGTTTCTAGGTACTTGCTCAAATAAAACTTTTTTTCACACAAACACTTTTAAAAAAAAAAATTTGAAACAAACTTCGTCACACTCTTGAGGACTGATACAAGAGCCATCACGAAGTAAAACCTTTTTAAAACAAGCACACACAAGCAATTTAAAAATGAGCAAGTACCTAAAATCCCGTGGAAAACCAAGGATAGAAAGGGTGCTAACACCTTCCCTTTCTATAATCTACCCCCCGTACTAAGAAATATTCTCGAAAAAAGTTTTTTCTGTTCTTTTTCCTTTTCCTTAGTTGGATGAAATAAAAGTCGGTGGCGACTCTTGCTTATCGCAACATTTGCGAATACAAAATGTAAACCAGTATAACAGTCGGTTCTGCCACCGTATCATAGTGTTCCTTGTATCCTCGGTACTTGGGGGATAACAGAAGATCTCAATCTGACCATCTTACGTGAACTCAACTATTACTTTGTCAATCAGGTTCTGAATCTTATTTTTTAACGCCCAACAGCTGTCAGTGTCATGTCCAGAACTGTTGTGACGGGAAGAAGAAGTATTGGGCTTACGATGAGGATCCTTCAATGTCACCAACTTGGCCTTCAACACGTATTGCAATGCTTAAGACAATGACATGTTGATTTTGTTAAATCATCTTTTGGGTGTATCTTGCTTACACTAGTGACCCTGTTGTCGTTGTTGCACTGGTGTAGGAGTAGAGATCCGCACTGCCTCCACAAATTGGTTGAGATCCCTCTTATTATGACCCTTCTGACTGTATGCAATATTGGACTCCTTCTTTCTATTGTAGAATCTCTTCGGAGTACTTGAAGATGTAGTCCCATGAACTTCACTTCTTCTGATTTTATTTTCAACATGTTCCCTCATGAACATGTCACCCGATTCCCTGTCTGCCAAGAGAGGTTGATTATTGTTTAGACCCCAAATTCTAGCAATTTATCCCATATGGTAGTATCTGTCTTGATGAAGTTTGTTGATTAGAGTTCTCAACTCCTCTTGTCCCCGAGCTAAGTTTTGGATAAGAGCCATTTGTCCTATCATTTTCATTCTCATTGTTTCCATATCGGCTTGCAATTGTTCGAACTGGTCATCCTTGTTGTCTCAGGACTCTTCTTGGTCGTGCTCTCAGTGGGGAGTTCCTTCAATTCTTCTTTCCCCTTGGATAGGTTCAGGAACATTTCTTTGAATTGAGCGTCTTGAAATTGGATATTTTGGACGGTTTGCTCTAGAGCCATATTTTAATGAAATTAACAATAAGCAGATGAGAAAACCTGTATAGGGAAAACCAGTTATTACATGACGCATGATATGTAGATGCAATGGTTTCAAGGATCTCACAGGGTAAACAGAAGAAAATGTTAGAAGTCGAAACTGACGACAATTTTGATTGAAGAACTTCTTATCGTTGAATGTCCTTCTATGAGAATCAAGCTCACCATGTCAAGCGGGTCATAGCCTTCGACTTAAGATAACGTGCTTTGGTCTTTAACATTATGGTTAGAGGAAACTAAATCTCATTGCCCTTTCATAGACATCTGGTTCATCATGACCCTGGATTACAGGCCCTTTGAGATCCTTGAAATGTTCAGTGGAAATGATATGGTATGATGTCATGATGTGTATTCTATGCACCAAGAAAAAGTGTAAGGTGGTGAAGACAAGTAAGTCTTGCAAGAAATCCAGGTTATTGGATAATGACTACAAATAAATTTTTTCAAGGAATTCAATTTTTGTTAGATAATGCAAAAAAGCCACACAAGTATCCTTAGGTTCAAAGGCTTGCATGAAGTTTGTAGGTAAGTACCCTCTTGATGTTTAGTTGGTTCAACCTGTCCTAACAAAAGTAACAGGGTTCTAAGGAATCTCAATATCCCTGATCTTTCTTCATCGGGCATTGTTTCAGCACAAGCTTCTTTATTAGCGACCGAAATATCTGAAAAGTCCGATCTTAATGAGTGTAGTATCGAGTATCAACCAACTTTAGTCTTGCAACAAAGCCGACTATCTCACTAATTTCTAATGGCCAAGTTGTTCAACTAAGGTTCTAAGGTCAGTTAGTGCTTCATGACACCACACAGCGGCCCCGTATTCTCCTTGACTGGACTCAAGGGACACCGCTACCAACAAATATGTCACACTAACATAGTCATCGCTCAACCATGTCGGTATTGCGCCGCATAGTCCCCACGATCTTTTGCTACTTACCTAATATGCCCCAAATACGGGTATAGGAATTTTACAAGAATAAACCCAAGCATAACCCACAAATATAAAGAAAACAAATCAAGCAAGTAAAGAAATAAAGGTGATCTAGCTCTTAAGGTAACCCCCACTTTTAGTTATTTCCCCAGCAGAGTCGCCAGTTCTGTAATACGGTGGGAGAACTGACTTAGTGTTTTTTGTTTTATCGCAATTTTTGCAGATAGCAAGAGTCGCCACCGACTTTTCTTTTATCTAATAAAGGAAAGGGTGAAAAGAACAGGAAAGACCTTTTGAGAATTTTTCTTGAGTTTGGGGGTAGGTTATATTATCACCCTTTTTATCCGTAGTTATCTACGGGCTCTTAATTGCTAGCTCACTTTTAAATGCTTTGTGTTTGTTTAAGTTTGAAAATATTTTAAAAACGCCTAAGTTTGGCAAAATTTGTAATGATTCAAGTATCGTTGAGAATCTATACAAAGTGATGGTTTTGAAAATATTTGTTGTTTGGAAAGTGTTTGAAATATGTTTTGAAAGTGTGAGGTGTGAAGATTGTTTTGATTTATGAGTAAGAAATTACAATCAATTTACCGACTCAAAAAGTCATTATTCTTTTCCTCCTCCTTGAGATAGTGCTTGTCTACTATTGATTGGTAGAGAGCCTTATCATTTGATGTGATGGACAGGCGTGGGTCGTTGTACAGTCATAGAAGGCAACTTGTGAGATGCTTTAGCAATTTTCATAAGGGACTCAAATTATTTTACCGAAGGCAACATCGAAGGGTCAGAGGGACTACGATCATTTTTCTATCGAGGGTCTTTGCTAAAGCGTCCCATATTCAAGGGACATGACTGTTTTTCCGAGGCAACAAGTAAGGTTACCCTAGAAGTGCGCATAAGAAAAGTGTGTTTGATTAGAGTTTAATTTGTCTTGAATAGGGTTATCTAATGGTCGATTTTAAATCTTGCCATACACGCCTAATTACTATACAATATAAGAAAATGCGGCAAAGTGCAGAAATTAAAGTTCTACGCTATTACAAAGCTTCGGGAATGGGGGTACAAGTTTATGAATGGGGGTGTATCAAATCAATAATATGATAAAAAGTTTAAATAGACAATCAATATAACTCAATCGAAATAATTAAACAATTAAATAAACTAACAATCAATCTATTTAATAATAAAATTAATTATCAAAATAATTAATAATTATAAATAATATTTTTAGTTTTATTTTTTATAAAAAAGGTAATTATATTATTGTATTATCATTTTTTAATATGATAGAAATAAAAACTAATTAAACAAAACAATACAATAATAATAAAAAATGCAAAAGAAAAGAGAATGGGCCTGAATTACAATAAACAGAGGGTGTGAATGGAAAATCCGTGAGGCCCAAGAAGCAGCAAGCCCAAATGCTGGATTAGTGTTGCATAATCATGTGTGGTTGTTCAAGGGATTTCACCATAGGAAAGAAGCTCCTAAGCATTGGATCATAATGGTGATGAAGATCTGGTGGCTGAGAGGAGGGTACATCATAAAGTTGATGAGAAACACACATGAGATCTAATGATCTGATGACCAACAGAGTCTGAGAGTCCATAGTGAGGACGCGTTTTAAAGCCACTGGATTTATATCAGATGATGGTGATTGAGTGGTCATGGCTGCTTACGATGGGACATCTGCATGTGAATAAATATTCACTAAACAGACGGTGACAAGTGTCACCAACGGGTTAGCCCACTAAACAGTGCTTTAATTAACCAAAAAAAAGAGATTAGAGGCATAAACAAAAATACTCCTTCCCTCTCATTTCCTGTTTCTCTTTATGTTCTCTCGTTTCTCTCTATCATTATGATCGTCGGACGTCACCTACGGTAGAGCTGACAATGACTCGCGGCGGCGATTGCTTCGATCTCACTTATTTTTGCAACGCTAGCTTTGTCTTCTCCTTCTTGTTACCGATTTGATGCTCTTTTTTTCCAGATGTTGCATGATTTTGAGTAGATCTTAAAAGGGGTGGATGAAACCCTAGGTCTAGATATGATGAAATCCGATAACGATAATGACGTTCATTGACAAAAATGCTACTTCTGAGTTCATCTCGGTGAGATCTCTCTAATCTTCTTCTTTGTTTTTCTATTTGCTTCTTTTCTTCTTCTTCTCTCTCGGATCTGAAGGGTTAGATGTTAGGAAGATGAGGATGCTTTAGGTTTTTAGCTTGCTTGATAGCTTGTTGAACAATGATGATGGCTTTTGATTTTTGTGATGGGTTTTGTGATATGTGGAAAATGAGGAACCCAGTTTTCTTTAGGGTTTGAGTTGTTATTGCTACGGATATTTTTTTGTATACTTGTTGTCTTCTCTTTGGTTTTTGCTTGAAACAATTTTGAAGGGTTCGTTTATGATGAAAAAATGAACAAAGGTTTTGGGTTGCTGTTTTTTTCGTATCTTTTGTGTGTAGACTGTGTTGTAGTCTTTGTGGCCCTGTGAACTAATTTTGAGAGGATTTTGGAATATTCATGGTTTGTGTTCTGTGACTACCTTTTCTGCCACCCTTTATTGTTTGATCAAAGGTTGTTTTTATAGATGAAAAGGGGTGAAAATTGGGAGGGAAAATTGATGAGGTTTGAATTGTTTTGGCTACTGTTTTATAGCTTTTTTTGCTGCAGTTTTATTTTTGCTGAAATTGTGCAATATTGGGCTGTTTTGGACTATTTTGTTTGTTTTTTCTAATGCAGAAATGTTTTGTTGAATTTGGGACTGTTTTGTGATGCAATTCTGTTTGATTTCTGCAGCGACTTTTTCCTTCTATTGTGAACCAAAAACAAACTTTTGTGATTTGCAGCAGGGAATTTTCTTAGGCCAATGATATAACAACATTCTGTGAGGCTTTTGTTGCACGTTGAGCTTTGCAATTTTAACATGTTATTGGGCTGGACTGTGATGGAATTTTGTTTGCATTATGTTTTGTTGCTGCGACTTTCTCTTTCTATTGTGAACCGAAAATAAACTTTTTGTGATTTGCAGTAGAGAATTTGGACCATGATTAAAACCCTGAAATTCTGATTTTATGAGCCTTTAATGTATGCTTAGACATGATTGACAAAGAAACTAATTTTCTGATTCCTTAAACAAAGCCCTAATGATGAATTGTGAAATAATTTCTTGAAAACTTCTTGTTTATGTTTTAATGATGATTGAACTAACCAATTTTCTCTCTTTTGTTTCATGAGAAAAATATGATGATGGGAAATAGTGGGGAGGAAGATGAAGAAAGCAAGGAAAAGAGGAGATTATGGTTGTCATAGAATGACATGGATGGAAAGCATGGAGTAACAAGCTTGAAGAAGAATAAGTCTTGGAGAAGAAACTTGAAGAAATTAAGAATATAATCTCATAAGATAATGTGATCGGTGGATCTGGAACTGACTGTTTAACGCTGGTTCGCGAAATGTCGCGGAAGCAAGAGTCGCCACCGTCTTTTATTTTCTCCAATATGGACAGGATAAAAGCACAGCAAAATTCCTTATGAGATAGTTTCTCGGTTCAGGAGGTAGATTTATAGAAAGGGAAGGTGTTAGAACCCTTTCTATCCATGGTTATCCATGGGCTCTTAGATATTTGCTCATTTGTGTTTTCAAAATGTTTGTTTGCTTTTCAAAGTGTGAGTGGGTTTAAAAAAAGTTTCGTTTGAAGATTTCAGATCGACTCTTGTATCAGTCCTCAAGAGTGTTTGAAAAATTGTTTTGAAAGCTTTTTGAAAGTGTCGGTGTGAAAAGAGTTTTTGATTGGTTTTTGAATAGAGAAAGTATCTATGAGTCATCTACCTACCCTAAGGAATTAGGCTGTGTAAATGTCCTTAAGGTAGTGCCATCCCACCATTGAAAGATAGGTAGTACCACCGTTGGAGGTGTTCGGGTCAATTCGTTTGTAGGGACAGTGTGGTCACCAGAGCAACAGCAGGACACCTTAGAAGCTACCCCTATGCCATAGATCATGGACATAAGGACTTACTAAAACGTCCTATACTCGACGACCACGTTTCGAGGGGCAAGGCAACAGTGAGGCGTACCCTAAGAGTGGTGTGTGAATTTGTGTATTGTTTTCAGTTATATTTTATCTTGTCATGCATTTGGTGAGCTACGCTTTGATTTTATTTGGGCCATACATTCTTTCATGCAAAGTTTAACAGTTTTAAGGGTGCGGAAATTTAAATGCGAAAAATAAAATCCTACGCTATTACAAGGCGCGGGTCTATACATCGCCAAATTAACAAAGACCCGTTTTTTGAATAAAATGCGGAAAGTAAATAAGCTTCCTAATTACTATTACAAGGCTTGAGCAATTACATAATATTTAAAACAGAAAATAAGGACAAACGCGCGAAAAGAAATTAGAATCGAATGTTCGAGGGCGTTGGACCCTTTAAAGAAATTAAATGAAATTAAAAATTAATTAATTATTTAATAAGAAAAGGAATGTTTTTTATGGTTTTTGGTAGTTATGAAATAAAGAAAATTAAAATTAAAAGAAACCCTAATTCTAAATATTTTTAATTATTAAAGAAAAAGATTAAAGTTTTAACCTAATTTATACTAATTATTTAATTACATGTTTATTTACAAAATAAATTAATAATTAATAATAATGATAATAAGAAAAAAAATATTTATTAAAAGAAAAGATAAAAATGCTAAAAAAACCTAATTTCTATGTATTTTAGTTATTTAAGAAAAGATTAAAATTGAAAACCTAATTTTACTAAATTAATGGTTTAAAGATTTATTTACAAAAATATTAATGAATTAAATTAATGTTAATAACAATAAAACACTTTTTTTTGTATTTTTCTGTATTTATTATGAAAATTATTTTTGTGAATTAAATAAAACAAAACAACAATTAAAATAAAAAGAAGAAAAGAAAAAGAAATTAGAAAATATGATGCAAACCATGGGGGTATCTGACCAAATTTGGGAGGTTTTATTTGAGAAATTTGGCCCAAAAATGCAAGGCCCTTTGGACTTTCTGGAATCACGTATGGAATGGTTGACCAGCGTGCATGGTGGTCTCCACATTCTGACCTTTGGATGAGATTTCCTGGGCGCGTGGCAAGCAAGCAGGTGAGGATGCATGATGGTCTTTGGATGCAGTGCTACGCTGGAACACGTTTTGACAAAAATTATTGAGATTATGGGGGATCTGGGAATCGAACCCAGGTCCCAATGCGCTGAACCAACAAAAACGCGCTAAACTTTTGAATGGTCCAATCACACTCAGACACGCTGCCTTCTTCTTCGTTTGCCTGAAAAACAGAAAATAGATAGCGGGGGTTTTAAACCCCCACTAAATGGAACCTGCAAATAATAGCGAATAGGGCATACTGTATTATAAAAAAGGCGCGAGGTTATGGTTGTATTCGTATGGAGTTTCTGAGTTTAATGGCATAAGTCTTGAGATCCAATTTTTCCATATGAAGGAAACCCCAATTTAAAACCTCTGAAACCCTAGAACACGTCCATGGCAGATCTTGGTTCAAGCGTTGTTAATTCAATTAAATAGTACCAATGGCTTTAGAACATTCATATTAGTGTAAATCAGCAGTTAAAAATCATAAATGATGCATGGAAACTGAAACACGATTATGAAAAATTTGTGAAAAGTAAGACTTTGTTATACCAATTCCTTGAGTATGGAGGGCTGGTTTTGATTGGAATCGTTTCCTGGATGTCTTGGCAAGATTTTGGAACACTTTTCAAGCCTTGAATTGCACTCTAGGTCTGAAAACAGTTTCAAGGTTTTTAGGCCAAAATTGCAAGTGTGTTATTGATTCTCTGCGCAGCTTCTTGTGTGTGTGAGCATTAGGTTAACTTATGCTTATGTATTTGAATAGAATTAGGTTAAAAAACCAGCCCATAATCCATGCATTGATGATTCAAATATTTGATTTTGTTACATCTTTTTTCAAATCTTTTTGCCATGGAAACTTGCCAATTTTGGAAGATTTTGTCTCTTGAGAAGGCACACGAAATATTGAGCTCATAATGGACATATTTGCTGCATAAAAAGGTTTAAGAAACATGATTTAGTATTTTTCTCATAATTAATTTTAATTGAATGAATTAATAAGATTAAAAATTCAATTAATTAATTAAAAATAAGAAAATAACTCCCTTTTAGCTTAATGGGTCGTGCATAGCCTTTGGGTCATGATTCATGTAAGAAATTGAGGCCCATTAGCAATTTTGAGGCATTTGAAGCAAAGTTGACTTTTCAAAATTCCCAAAAGTTTCCCAACTTCCACAAGGCATATCTTGCTCAATTTTTAAGCTTTGATCATGTTCTTGGACATTTTGGAAAGGTCTTGAAGTCCTCTAACCAATGTCATTTGTCCCATGTCATTTTGATTTACCAATCTCAAGTTATGGTCTTTGACTTAAAGTGCATTTTTGTTGACTTTTGAAAATGACCTATAATGTTGAGATTGATAACTTTTTGTGAGAGCATTTCTTGGACTTGGAGTGTGAAGATGAGTTGTAGGAAATGTCATTCTATTAAAAATGAGCTTTGGATGGGATTTTTCTGATAAACCATGTGGAAGTTATGCCCTGGTCAATTTGCAGTTGACTTTTTCAGCTATCCAAAAATAGAAACTTTTGCATCTTGAGACTTTTTGAGCCATGCTTTGAGAATCATGATCAAGAATTGATCAAATGATGTTTGTGGCTTAAAAATAAGATGTTGACCAAAAATTTTGACTTTTGACTGTCAAATGACCATTTTGCCCCTGCAGTTGACTGTGAAGCATTTAGGGTTTTTGACTGTACAATTTGATGCTGTGAGTCTTGAAACTTGTCATATGGATGTTTGTCAATGTATGTAGGCATGTGGGACTTGTTTGGACCCTTGGAAACTTCAATTTCTTTGCCAGCACTAAAACCCTAATTTTTGACTGTTAGGAGGCAGTTGGATTGTGCAACCCTTGGGAGATTTTAAATCATCTAGAGATTGATCTTGGAAAATCTTGAAGAATATGGGAGGGAAAATTTTGGGGTACAACAGTTGCCCCTGTTCAATCTTCTTAGACCTGAGGATGTAGATTGGCTGTCGTGCCTTTCGTAATCCGAAGGTGGAAGATGATTGAACACTAGAGTGCCCAGAAATTTGCACTCACATAGTAGAATGTCAGCAGTGTGATGATGGGGATGGGCTTTAAAATGCCATTTGGAGACTGTGGGGTAGGAAGATGGGCTTATAGATGCCATCTGGAAGTGTGACAGACCCTGGTCGGGAATGGGCTTATAGATGCCATTTGGAGACTGTGGGGTAGGAAGATGGGCTTATAGATGCCATCTGGGTGTCGATCGCGTTAGAGATTCCTTAGCGAGAACTTGCGTACCTGAGAAAGAGAATAATTACCTGGCCTGTTACAAGAGTTGATCTTCAAACTCTTTGTGTAGACGTGCCCTGGCTGGATACAGGAATCGAATCTTTAAACTCTTCAGACGTGCCCTGGCAAGATACAGGAATCGAGTCCTCAGAATATAGTCGTCAACAGATACACCCTGGCAAGGTACAGGAATCGGATCTTCGAACTCTTCAGACGTGCCCTGGAAGGATACAGGAATCGAGTCTGGTAATGTAGTCGTCAACAGATACACCCTGGCAAGATACAGGAATCGGATCTTCGAACTCTTCAGACGTGCCCTGGCAGGATACAGGAATCGAGTCTGGTAATGTAGTCGTCAACAGATACACCCTGGCAAGATACAGGAATCGGATCTTCGAACTCTTCAGACGTGCCCTGGCAGGATACAGGAATCGAGTCTGGTAATGTAGTCGTCAACAGATACACCCTGGCAAGATACAGGAATCGGATCTTCGAACTCTTCAGACGTGCCCTGGCAAGATACAGGAATCGAGTCTGGTACTGCTAGTCATCAACGGATACACCCTGGCAAGATACAGGAATCGGATCCTCAAACTCTTTAGACGCACCCTGGCAAGATACAGGAATCGGGTCTGCTACTGTTAGTCGTCAACGGATACACCCTGGCAAGATACAGGAATCGGATCCTCAAACTCTTCAGACGCACCCTGGCAAGATACAGGAATCGGGTCTGGTACTGTTAGTCGTCAACGGATACACCCTGGCAAGATACAGGAATCAGATCCTCAAACTCTTCAGATGCACCCTGGCAAGATACAGGAATCGGGTCTGGTACTGTTAGTCGTCAACGGATACACCCTGGCAAGATACAGGAATCGGATCCTCAAACTCTTCAGACGCACCCTGGCAAGATACAGGAATCGGGTCTGGTACTATTAGTCATCAACGGATACACCCTGGCAAGATACAAGAATCGGATCCTCAAACTCTTCAGACGTGCCCTGGAAAGATACAGGAATTGAGTCTGGTACTGCTAGTCGTCAACGGATACACCCTGGCAAGATATAGGAATCAGATCCTCAAAATCTTCAGACGCACCCTAGCAAGATACAGGAATCGGGTCTGGTACTGTTAGTCGTCAACGGATACACCCTGGCAAGATACAGGAATCGGATCCTCAAACTCTTCAGACGCACCCTGGCAAGATACAGGAATCGGGTCTGGTACTGTTAGTCGTCAACGGATACACCCTGGCAAGATACAGGAATCGGATCCTCAAACTCTTCAGACGCACCCTGGCAAGATACAGGAATCGGGTCTGGTAATGTTAGTCGTCAACAGATACACCCTGGCAAGATACAGGAATCGGATCCTCAAACTCTTCAGACGCACCCTGGAAAGATACAGGAATCGGGTCTGGCACTGTTAGTCGTCAACGGATACACCCTGGCAAGATACACGAATCGGATCCTCAAACTATTCAGACGCACCCTGGCAAGATACAGGAATCGGGTCTGGTACTGTTAGTTGTCAACGGATACACCCTGGCAAGATACAGGAATCAGATCCTCAAACTCTTCAGATGCACCCTGGCAAGATACAGGAATCGGGTCTGGCACTTCAAAAGGTTTTTGTTGATATTGATGTGATGAATGAATCAGGGACGGTTACTACCTCAACGGGACGATGAGAGAACCTTGGACGATTACAATCTCAACGGGACGATGAGAGAACCTTGGACAATCTCAACCTCAGCAGAATGATGAGAGAATCTTGGACGACTTCAACCTCAGCAGAATGATGAGAGAATCTTAGGCGACTTCAACCTCAGCAGAATGATGAGAGAATCTTAGGCGACTTCAACCTCAGCAGAATGATGAGAGAATCTTAGGCGACTTCAACCTCAGCAGAATGATGAGAGAATCTTAGGCGACTTCAACCTCAGCGGAATGATGAGAGAATCTTAGGCGACTTCAACCTCAGCAGAATGATGAGAGAATCTTAGGCGACTTCAACCTCAGTAGAATGATGAGAGAATCTTAGGCGACTTCAACCTCAGCGGAATGATGAGAGAATCTTAGGCGACTTCAACCTCAGCAGAATGATGAGAGAATCTTAGGCGACTTCAACCTCAGCAAAATGATGAGAGAATCTTAGGCGACTTCAACCTCAGCAGAATGATGAGAGAATCTTAGGCGACTTCAACCTCAGCAGAATGATGAGAGAATCTTAAGCGACTTCAACCTCAAAAGGTAAAGACTTTTATCTGTTGATCGTTCTTTTCCTGGAAAAGTAACGAGTTAGTTGTATGCAATGTCATAATGATGCATGACATACGTGATGCTCTCAGGATGAATGAGATTGTATGTTCATGATGCGTACGCGCATGCTATAATGTATGAAAATGTGATGTTTATGAATGTATGTTTTTGTCTAGGAAAATGGATCCTTGACGAGTGCCGGGAAGGTAAATCCTGGGCTGATGTAGAGCTTTTGTTTCCACTGGGGAGTGATGGTTGCAAGAATATCGGTGGGAGAAGATGACTCCGTTGGGGAATAAACTTGGAGGTTACTCTGCGGGGAAAGCTACTCTAGCGACCTTGCTGGGGAGCAATACTCTGTGGGGAGAGAGGTACTTTGTTGATGATAACTCCGCTGGGGATACCTTTGATATGTTATGTTGAAGAAATCTGATGAACTCCGCTAGGGATAGGAAGACTTCGCCGGGGACGATCTCTCCGCGGCAATTGGCTGAGGATAACCCAGTTATATCCTGGTGGGGAAATAAACTTTGAATAAAGCCGGGGGAGCATTTGTACTATGCGGATGACAAGCTTCCAAAATCTACTGGGGATAAGCTTTAAGACCTGCTGGGGATATGGATTCCACTTTCCTGGGGAAACTTTTGGACTGGACTCTCCTGGGGAAATTTTTTTGAGATGTACTGGGGAAGTGGCTCCACCGAATGTCTGGTATTCCGCCGGGGAACAATCTTAGATCAAGACTGTTGGGGATGCTTGTTAAGAATGTTTGTATACTCCGGTGGGGAATGTTGAGATCCGCGGGGGATAATCCAACTTCCTTGAGGTTGATAGTGGACTAACTCTGCTTGGGGAGAGTATCGCTGACTTGCTGGCTCACTCTCTGGGGAATTAAGATATCTTGGTCATGTTTTTCAACCGAACCTACCTTTGTACCTTGGTGGACAGAGCAGTTAGATCGCTTAGACAACTCATTATTGCCCCTGTTTCTGATGTGGGAGAGGAAGATACCTGTGGAGGTGCTTGATGACTGCCGATTTGACAAATCTTCTTCTGGTAGGCAAGTGACGAGATGACAGGACATAGTCGTACGCTCTGATCCCTAATTTTTTCCTGGACCGCCCTTTCAGGTTTTCAGTCCACCGGGATACCCATTTTTGCCCAAGCCGCCTTTTCAGGTTTTCGACTTGCCGGGTGTACAGATTTTTCATTTTCATCCCTTATTTTGCCCGAACCCTTTTGGTTCGCCGGGAAGCCCTTATTTTTGCCTAGGTGTGTCGACCTAGCGGGTCTTTGATTGTGCGTAGTATTTTTTCGACTATGTCCACACTCTCAGGATGTAGGGAGGTGCCCCTGTCAGTAGCATTGTGTAGCCATATTACCAGAAGATGTCTGATCGTGCAAGATTTGTTGCTGGAATTCCTGTCCAATGCCTCAAGTGACTTAGGCGGAGATTTGCCCCTGGTTATCTTGGCATTTTGAGAGATTCTCCGAATCTTGACTGAATTGCCCCAGATGATGGACAATAATCACGTCTTCCCCTTGATTGGAAGTGCTTTTGTTCACTAGGTATTCATCGTGTGAATTCTTATGTTGTTCAAACAAAAAGCCATATGCAAACAAAGTTATGTTAAAAATGCAAAGCTTACGTCTGTTTCGAAGTTTTTGAAAATGCATCCGTTTTTAGTAAAAACAAGTGAATTTTGTAAAAACTGTGATGTCAACTCGTTATTTTACCATAAGCTTTAAGGAGTCAGGATACCTTTGTAACAATATGCTTTCGAACTAACCCATGCTTCAGCTAGGACTTTTAAGGGTTGTAACGTGGCCTGGTTCACGGTTTAAGAAACAAAGGATAAAGGCTCAAATTTTATTTGTACCCACCCGCTCTTCGTGATGTTCTTCAAACCTAAACTCAGCTGATCGTGCGTTAGACCTTGTTTGAGTCTTTGCTTTGATGCTCCAGTGATAGTTCGGATATTGACAGTTTATTTGGAATAGGCAGTCAATTCTTTTTTGGTTGAGGGTTTGTAGGACCTCTTTTGTTTTATTATCCCTTTCTTTTTTTTTGCCTGAACTGCTTCTTTTGTATCTACCGTCAGCGGGATGCCCCAGTTTTGTAAGTCTCCTTCATAGGTTTTAACTTAATGGGCTTTTATTTTGAGAAATGATGACTGCCTGCCTTTAAGATTATATGGAACCATCACTGTCTTTCGTTTTGTAAGGACTTCTTTGGTGGCATTCGTTGTGCACTTGGATCAACTGAGAGCACTACCCTGCCCCAGGTTATGATTAAGGGTTTTAATTTTCGAAAAGAAAAACTCCTACTTCTTTGGCTCAGAGGGGTTGACGAGGGATTATCTTCCTTATAACTCCAGTGTTTAGGGATTGAAACAATGCATGTACCTCATCAGCGGGGTCTGTTCAAAAGCATACTGTAAAGATCGTGGTATCGTTTTTGTCATCCTCCCTCAAGAGGCTTAGCATTATTAATTAAGAGTTGACATCAAAAGATGAAAGCAGTTTGAATATAGTGAATGCGAATATATTGCTTCAAAATAGACATATGCGATGCATTGATGAAATAACAACGTTTAACAGGAATAAATGTTTGAACAATCAAAAGAAAATTACAACTTGAAAAATTCTAATGAACAAAAATCTTCTAGTTTGAGCTAGTCATCTCAAATGGAGAATTCTCAGCGGAAGATTTTCATCTCGCCATCCGGCATGAACCCTAGCACCCCTTCTTCAATCAAGTCTTGGATCTTGTTTTTCAGAGTCCAGCAGTCATCTGTAGCATGCCCCGGACAGTCAGAATGATAAGCGCAGCGGGTATTGGGGATATACCTTGAAGGTGTCATATTCGGATTCTTAGGAGGGTCCCTTAGAGTGATAAGATTGACCTCCAATAAGCGCTTCAGTATAAAAGATGATGGTAAATCAGTCTCAGAGAAATGTCTTCCAGGCGTATTTTGTTTATGTTGACTACCCCGTTGAGGCTGGGCTCGTGACCCTGAAGCAGGCTGAGGAGATTTTCCCTTGTCTCCTCGCCCCGCATGTGGTTGAATGATGACTAGAACTTCAACCCTAGTTGTTTCCCCCACTTAATTATTTTGAAGCAGCTTGGTGATGAGGACCCTGAGCTCTTCTTGTTTTTGAGCTAAATCCTGAATGAGAGTCATCTGGCCCATCAACTGTCCCATCATTTGGATCTTCATGGTTGCCAACTCAATTTGTAGCCCTTCCAGCTGATCGTTCCTGATACCCCCTGCATTCCCTAGGACCAAGTTCCTTGTGAGGAGAGCCTTTATTTCTTCTTGCCCCTGGGATAGGTTCAAGAACATTTCTTGCAGTTGGGCGTTTTGAGCCCAGAGATCTTGGTTGTCCGGTTGGAAAGCCATTGCTGAAATAAACAGCGACAAGGGTGAGTGACCTGCAACAAAGGTACCTGTTATGCAATGATGTGTATGCATGCAATGTTTTCAAGGATCTCGCGGGGTAAACAAAGAAACTTGTTAGAATTCGAATCTGGTAGCTTGATTGAAGGAGCTGCATGTTGTTGAGAGTCCTTCTTCAAGGGTCAAAGGCTCACCATATCCAGTGGGTCATAGCCCCTGACTTTAGTCATCATGTCTGGTTTTGATTTCCAAACAACCTTGGTTAGGGGAACCTTCTTCAAGAGTCAAGGCTCACCATGTCAAGTGGGTCATAGCCTCTGAATCAGATCATCAACCTGGCTAGAGGAAAATAAATCCCCTTTGCCCCTTGCTGGACATTCTGATTCATCATGACCTGCATCACAAGCCCTTGAGATCCTTGAAACGGATTAGTCCTTGTGCGGGATGTATGCAATGGTATGATGTTATGCTATGCATGGGGTAATGTAGGCAAATCCTATTATGAGTCCCAATTAAGGACTGTAAACAAAACCTGCAAGAAACTCAAGTGTCAGATAACAAGCATGCAAATAGTCAAGTTGGAAGGCACACAAGTCACACAAGAGAAGCCCTTATAGTTTAGGCCAGCATGGGGTCTAGGTATTACCCTCTTTCAGTTTGTTGGTTAAGACCTGTCCTATCAGAAGTAACCGGGTTCTAGAGGATCCCAATATCACTGACTACCCTCAATCGGTCATAACTCCAGCATCGCAATCTTTTCTTGTGGCCAGAACCATCACGAGAGTTTAGCCTCAATGGGCGTAGCATACTGCTACTGTTCTATTGGCCAAGTTGGGTCATTTAAGGTTCTAAGGTCGGTTGGTGCTTAATGACTCCTCAGATGACCCATATTCTCCTCGTTGTGACACAAGGGATATCGGTACAGACCAAGGTGCCACACCAACGTAGCCACTGCTTCACCCATGTCGGTCTACGCCGGACAGGTCCCTCACAACTTATGCTACCTAACAGGGTATCCCCAGATCCGGGTTAGGATCTATGTAACTCCGATGCAGCCCACAATAATAAAGCAAACAAACACAGCAATTGAAAACACAAGTCTGAGCTATCCTAAGGTACACCTCACTTTAAGCATCGTTCCCCAGCAGAGTCGCCAGTTCTGTGATTGGTGGATCTGGAACTGATTGTTTAACGTTGGTTCGCGAAATGTCGCGGAAGCAAGAGTCGCCACCGTCTTTTATTTTCTCCAATATGGACAGGACAAAAGGACAGCAAAATTCCTTATGAGATAGTTTCTCGGTTCGGGAGGTAGATTTATAGAAAGGGAAGGTGTTAGCACCCTTTCTATCCATGGTTATCCATGGGCTCTTAGATATTTGCTCATTTGTGTTTTCAAAATGTTTGTTTGCTTTTCAAAGTGTGAGTGGGTTTAAAAAAAGTTTCGTTTGAAGATTTCAGATCGACTCTTGTATCAGTCCTCAAGAGTGTTTGAAAAATTGTTTTGAAAGCTTTTTGAAAGTGTCGGTGTGAAAAGAGTTTTTGATTGGTTTTTTAATAGAGCAAGTATCTATGAGTCATCTACCTACCCTAAGGAATTAGGCTGTGTAAATGTCCTTAAGGTAGTGCCATCCCACCATTGAAAGATAGGTAGCACCACCGTTGGAGGTGTTCGGGTCAATTCGTTTGTAGGGACAGTGTGGTCACCAGAGCAACAGCAGGACACCTTAGAAGCTACCCCTATGCCATAGATCATGGACATAAGGACTTACTAAAACGTCCTATACTCGACGACCACGTTTCGAGGGGCAAGGCAACAGTGAGGCGTACCCTAAGAGTGGTGTGTGAATTTGTGTATTGTTTTCAGTTATATTTTATCTTGTCATGCATTTGGTGAGCTACGCTTTGATTTTATTTGGGCCATACATTCTTTCATGCAAAGTTTAACAGTTTTAAGGGTGCGGAAATTTAAATGCGAAAAATAAAATCCTACGCTATTACAAGGCGCGGGTCTATACATCGCCAAATTAACAAAGACCCGTTTTTTGAATAAAATGCGGAAAGTAAATAAGCTTCCTAATTACTATTACAAGGCTTGAGCAATTACATAATATTTAAAACGGAAAATAAGGACAAACGCGCGAAAAGAAATTAGAATCGAATGTTCGAGGGCGTTGGACCCTTTAAAGAAATTAAATGAAATTAAAAATTAATTAATTATTTAATAAGAAAAGGAATGTTTTTTTATGGTTTTTGGTATTTATGAAATAAAGAAAATTAAAATTAAAAGAAACCCTAATTCTAAATATTTTTAATTATTAAAGAAAAGATTAAAGTTTTAACCTAATTTATACTAATTATTTAATTACATGTTTATTTACAAAATAAATTAATAATTAATAATAATGATAATAAGAAAAAAAATATTTATTAAAAGAAAAGATAAAAATTCTAAAAAAACCTAATTTCTATGTATTTTAGTTATTTAAGAAAAGATTAAAATTGAAAACCTAATTTTACTAAATTAATGGTTTAAAGATTTATTTACAAAAATATTAATGAATTAAATTAATGTTAATAACAATAAAACACTTTTTTTGTATTTTTCTGTATTTATTATGAAAATTATTTTTGTGAATTAAATAAAACAAAACAACAATTAAAATAAAAAGAAGAAAAGAAAAATAAATTAGAAAATATGATGCAAACCATGGGGGTATCTGACCCAATTTGGGAGGTTTTATTTGAGAAATTTGGCCCAAAAATGCAAGTCCCTTTGGACTTTCTGGAATCACGTATGGAATGGTTGACCAGCGTGCATGGTGGTCTCCACATTCTGACCTTTGGATGAGATTTCCTGGGCGCGTGGCAAGCAAGCAGGTGAGGATGCATGATGGTCTTTGGATGCAGTGCTACGCTGGAACACGTTTTGACAAAAATTATTGAGATTATGGGGGACCTGGGAATCGAACCCAGGTCCCAATACGCTGAACCAACAAAAACGCGCTAAACTTTTGAATGGTCCAATCACACTCAGACACGCTGCCTTCTTCTTCGTTTGCCTGAAAAACAGAAAATAGATAGCGAGGGTTTTAAACCCCCACTAAATGGAACCTGCAAATAATAGCGAATAGGGCATACTGTATTATAAAAAAGGCGTGAGGTTATGGTTGTATTCGTATGGAGTTTCTGAGTTTAATGGCATAAGTCTTGAGATCCAATTTTTCCATATGAAGGAAACCCCAATTTAAAACCTCTGAAACCCTAGAACACGTCCATGGCAGATCTTGGTTCAAGCGTTGTTAATTCAATTAAATAGTACCAATGGCTTTAGAACATTCATATTAGTGTAAATCAGCAGTTAAAAATCATAAATGATGCATGGAAACTGAAACACGATTATGAAAATTTTTGTGAAAAGTAAGACTTTGTTATACCAATTCCTTGAGTATGGAGGGCTGGTTTTGATTGGAATCGTTTCCTGGATGTCTTGGCAAGATTTTGGAACACTTTTCAAGCCTTGAATTGCACTCTAGGTCTGAAAACAGTTTCAAGGTTTTTAGGCCAAAATTGCAAGTGTGTTATTGATTCTCTGCGCAACTTCTTGTGTCTGTGAGCATTAGGTTAACTTATGCTTATGTATTTGAATAGAATTAGGTTAAAAAACCAGCCCATAATCCATGCATTGATGATTCAAATATTTGATTTTGTTACATCTTTTTTCAAATCTTTTTGCCATGGAAACTTGCCAATTTTGGAAGATTTTGTCTCTTGAGAAGGCACGCGAAATATTGAGCTCATAATGGACATATTTGCTGCATAAAAAGGTTTAAGAAACATGATTAATATTTTTCTCATAATTAATTTTAATTGAATGAATTAATAAGATTAAAAATTCAATTAATTAATTAAAAATAAGAAAATAACTCCCTTTTAGCTTAATGGGTCGTGCATAGCCTTTGGGTCATGATTCATGGAAGAAATTGAGGCCCATTAGCAATTTTGAGGCATTTGAAGCAAAGTTGACTTTTCAAAATTCCCAAAAATTTCCCAACTTCCACAAGGCATATCTTGCTCAATTTTTAAGCTTTGATCATGTTCTTGGACATTTTGGAAAGGTCTTGAAGTCCTCTAACCAATGTCTTTGGTCCCATGTCATTTTGACTTACCAATTTCAAGTTATGGTCTTTGACTTAAAGTGCCTTTTTGTTGACTTTTGAAAATGACCTATAATGTTGAGATTGATAACTTTTTGTGAGAGCATTTCTTGGACTTGGAGTGTGAAGATGAGTTGTAGGAAATGTCATTCTCTTCAAAATGAGCTTTGGATGAGATTTTTCTGATAAACCATGTGGAAGTTATGCCCTGGTCAATTTGCAGTTGACTTTTTCAACTGTCCAAAAATAGAAACTTTTGCATCTTGAGACTTTTTGAGCCATGCTTTGAGAATCATGATCAAGAATTGATCAAATGATGTTTGTGGCTTCAAAATAAGATGTTGACCAAAAATTTTGACTTTTGACTGTCAAATGAGCATTTTGCCCCTGCAGTTGACTGTGAAGCATTTAGGGTTTTTGACTGTGCAATTTGATGTTGTGAGTCTTGAAACTTGTCATATGGATGTTTGTCAATGTATGTAGGCATGTGGGACTTGTTTGGACCCTTGGAAACTTCAATTTCTTTGCCAGCACTAAAACCCTAATTTTTGACTGTTAGGAGGCAGTTGGACTGTGCAACCCTTGGGAGATTTTGAATCATCTGGAGATTGATCTTGGCAAATCTTGAAGAATATGGGAGGGCAAATTTTGGGGTACAACAGATAACATAGGATGTAGAAGAAAAAAATGTGATTTGGTTTTGTAAGAAAAACTTTCATTTTGAACTTTGACTTTAATGTTGTAATTATTATGAACTTAGAGCTTTGAGTTTGGAGA
This sequence comes from Vicia faba, assembly GCA_948472305.1. Taxonomy (NCBI): domain Eukaryota; kingdom Viridiplantae; phylum Streptophyta; class Magnoliopsida; order Fabales; family Fabaceae; genus Vicia; species Vicia faba. The sequence continues at coordinate 431,988,329 of OX451738.1, forward strand.
ATGTTGAATAAATGTATCTTGAACAATGATTGTTGGTTTTGTAATGATCATGACTTTGAAAATGTGTTGAATTCGAATGAATGATGTTTGAAAACAATATGAAACTTGTAGAAACTGTTTGAATGAAGAATAAGTAATTTGAATGAAGATTGAGATCTTGTTAAATTTGGTCAAATGACAATGACAAATGATGAACTTTGAGAAGATTTTGTTTTGGATAAATTTGAAAAATGGATGATGAAAGAATGATATGGATTTTGAATCATGAAAGCATGCCTTGAACACTTGAGTTGGAAATTAGACTTTGTGAAATAAGATCGGATGAATCTCCAATTCCAAACATCATTCGCAAATTTAAATCCCCTTGAACCCTTAACTTCATATTCTCAAAATCCAAGATGTCTTTCAATTGAAACGAGAAATCTGTCTTGATCACAGTATGAATCTACAATCTCATCTCTTGTATCATGCTTTGCATTCACTCTACTTTAAAAATAATGCCCTGGCCTTGAAGGTGAAAATAAAACCTTGAGTCTTTTGAAAGAAGCTTGAAGATTAAAACCTTGCATCTTAATGAAAGAGAAAGTATTAAATAATCCCAAATCTTAATTCCTTTAAAACCCTTGCAAATTTCAATTCTCTTGGACTGATTATTAACACAATCAAATTCTACCGCTTGAAGAAGACCATGAAGATAAGAACACCTTTATCCTGTCTAAGTGCATGAATGCATATGATGAAACACAAGACATGTAAGGGAAAATGAAGAGGGTAAATTTTGGGGTACAACAGTTGTCCTGTTCAATCTTCTTAAACCTGAAAAGTTAGATTGGCATGACCGCCATTCGTGACTTGAAGGTAAAAGATGATTGAACACTTAAGTACCTAGAAATTTGCACTCGCATGTGCAAGAAGTAACATTGTCATTTGATTATACCGGGAATGGGCTTAAAGATGCAATTTGAAGAGGTGACGGAGAGTTGTCAGTGATGGGCTTATAGATGGCATCCAGGATAGTGACAGAATATTGTTGGAGATGGGCTTATAGATGCCATCCAAAATAACTGTTAATAGAGGCGTCATAATGAGTCTACGCTCGATTTTATATGAAGAAGCATCAGAATAAATCTATCTTTGATTTAAACTGAGCCCAGAAAGGTCTAATGGGAGAAGTATCAGGATCAACCTTTGGTTGATTTAATCTGAGCCAAAAAAGTATCTACAGGAAGAAGTATCAGAATAATATTTTGTCGATTTAAATTGAGCCAGAAGATGACTGTGTTTGTCTTTAATTGGGAGAAGTATCAGAATAAATCTTTGGTTGATTTAAACTGAGCCATAAAACGTGTTTACTGGAAAATAATATGAATAAATCTTTGGTCGATTTAAACTGAACCAGAAAAAGTATTTAGTGAGAGAAGTATTAGAATAAATCTTTGGGTGATTTAAACTGAGCCAGCAGATGTCTATGTCTTTAACTAGAGAAGTATCAGAATAAATCTTTGGTCGATTTAAACTGAGCCAGGAGATGTTTTTGTCCGTCTTTAATTGGGAGAAGTATTAGAAAAAATCTTTGGTTGAATCAAATTGAGCTAGAAAAAGTATCTACTGGAAGAAGTATCATAATAAATCTTTGGTCGATTTAAACTGAGCCAGAAGATGTTTTTGTTCGTCTTTAATTGGGAGAAGTGTCAAAATAAATCTTTGGTTGATTTAAAATGAGCCAGAAAAAGTATCTATTGGAAGAAGTATCAGCATAAATCTTCTATCGATTTAAACTAAGCCAGCAGAGGTCTTGAATTGTCTTTAACTGGATACGAATCAGAATAAATCATAGGGTCGATTCAACTAAACCAGAGAAAGTGTCTACCGGAAACGAATCAGGATAAATCATTGGTTAATTTAAACTGAACCAGTAGATGTCTTGAATTGTCTTTAACTGGATAAGAATCAGAATAAATCTTTAGTCGATTTAAACTGAACCAAAAAAGGTGTCTACTGGAAAATAATTAGAATAAATCCTTGATTGATTTAAACTGAACCAGCAGATGACTTGAATTTGTCTATAACTAGATAAGAATCAGAATAAATCTTAGGGTCGATTTAACTGAACCAAAAAAGGTGTCTACTGGAAAAGAATCGGGATAAGTCATAGGTCGATTTAAACTAAACCAGCAGAGGTATAAAATTTTCTATATCTGACTGTATCTAAAAAGTGGATCAATATGAGTCCCCACACGACTGTATTTAAAAAATATATTAGAATGAGTCCACGTTTGACTGTATCTAAAAAATGAGTCAGAGTGAGTCTCCTCCCGACTGTATTTGAAAAATATATTAGAATGAGTCTACACCTGACAGTATCTAAAAAGGGAATCAGAATGAGTCTCCACCAGACTGTATCTACAAAATGTATTAGAATGAGTCTACGCCCGACTGAATCTAAAAGTGAATCAGAATAAGTCTCCGCCCGACTATATCTGAAAAATATATTAGAATGAGTTTACGCCTGACCGTATCTAAAAAGTAAATAAGAATGAGTCTTTGCCCGACTGTATATGAAAAATATATTAGAATGAGTCTACGCCTGACTGTATCTAAAAATAGAATCAGAATGAGTCTCTACTTGACTGTATCTAAAAAATATATTAGAATGAGTTTATGCCAGACTGTATCTCAAAAGTGAATCAGAGTGAGTCTCCGCTTAATTGTATCTGAAAAATATATTATAATGAGTCTACGCCTGACTGTATCTAAAAAGTGAATCATAATGAGTCTCCGCTGGACTATATTTGAAAAATAAATTAGAAGGACTTTACACCTGATTGTATCTAAAAAGTGAATCAGAATGACTCTCCGCCCAACTGTATCTAAAAAATATACTAGAATGAGTCGACGCCTGACTGTATCTAAAAAATGAATCAGAATGAGTCTCCGCCCGACTGTATCTGAAAAATATATTAGAATGAGTCTACACCTGACTGTATCTAAAAAGTGAATTAGAATGAGTCTCCGCCCGACTGTATCTGCAAAATGTATTAGAATGAGTTTACGCCTGACTGTATCTAAAAAAGTGAATCAGAATGAGTCTTCACCCGACTGTATCTGCAAAATATATTAGAATGAGTATATGCCTTACTGTATCTAAAAAGTGAACCAGAATGAGTCTCCGCCTGACTGTATCTGAAAAATGTATTCCAGAATGAAATTATGGGAAAGGTGTTTGAGTAGCCGCTCGTTATGTAGATAGTCGCCCCGTCCTTTTTCGGGAATTGATCTACAATCAATTTTGTTTTACAGATAGTTGTCCTATCTTGTTTCAGGAATTAACCTATGGTTGGTCATTCAAATAGTTGCCCCGTCTTGTTTCGTGAATTAATCTGGAACCTGCTTTTTATTTACCATTGAGATAGTTGCCCCGTCGTATTTCAGGAATTTATCTCTAACCTGGTCTCATAGATAGTTTCTCCGTCTTGTTTCAGGAATTAATCTGTGGTTGGTTGTTGTACCCCAAAATTTGCCCTCCCATATTTCTCAAAACATTGCAAGAAAAATCCTCAAGTTGCTCAAGGTTGTCCAAGGGTTGGCCAGACAAGCTCTCTCCTAAGGCAGTCTACCCCAAATTAGGGTTTCATGTTTTATCAAGATCCTTGAGTCCAAATGACCCCAAGTGCTCACCAATGTCCTAATATGTTCTCAAGATCATCCATGTCAAAATTCAAGCCTTGCAGAGGAAGATTGCTCCGCCAATTGCTCAAACGTCCAAAAATAGATTGTGCTAGGGCAAAAGTCAACCGTGGCCTACATACAGTCAAAATTCAAGATTTTTGGTCAACATCCTCATTTTGAAGTATATTTAATAATTTTATCAAGGGTTGATCATGGTTCATCAAGGATTGCTCATAATTCATCAAGATTCAAAAGATGCTAAATTAGGGTTTTGTAGGAAAAGTCAACTCAACTTTGACCAAGCATAACTTTCTCATACTTTATGAGAAATGACCCATCCAGATCTCATTTTGAAGAGGATGAAATTCCCTACAATCCATCTTCATCTCCTAAGATCAAAAACTGCACTCACAAGAAGTTATGAATTTGGACATTATAGGTCATTTTTGAAAGTCAACAAAAACACTTTTTTTGTCAAAGCTTCATACTTGAGCATGGAATATCAAATTGAGATGTGACCAAAAGGGTTGGTTAGAGGACATCTCAAGCTTTCTAAAAAGTCAAATAACACCTCCAAAGAATAAAAATTGAGGAAGTTATGCATTGTTGAAGTTGACCTTTTATGCAAAATTGCCAAAAGTCAACTATCCCCAAAACTTCAAATTTTGCCAAATGGGCCCATTCTTTTTCACTTGTTCTGAGTTGGAATTATAGCCCACGTGCTCCATCCTTGGCCATGTGTCCATATCATATTTTTATTAATTATTTTGATTTTATTAGAATTAATTTGATTTAAATCAAAATAAATCAAATAAAATCCAAAAGCATTGATAACAAAGAATTTGTGGTGATTTCAGGTTTCATTATACAGCTTGCCATCATCAAACTCGTATCAAGGCATAAGTGTACAAAAAGATGGGATTTGGATCAAATTTGGAAGGTTGTTAAAGGAGGATCAAATCAAATTCAAAGTCATTGATGGAGAGAGATTTGGACAGAGTTTGCTACCCTAATACATTGTACATTACATAAGGAGGCGAGGCAGACAAAAATAGGGGTGGGAGATCAAGCATAGAGAGCAAACAAAATCTGAAAAAATACCAAGAAAGTGTGAGATCGAAACAGGGCTTATAGGCATCCTTAAGGCTCAGCACTTGTCTCCATCGTTTCCTGGCAATCTCAAGAACCTAAAAAAAGCAAAACCACACGCTTTCAGACCCTCCCATGCGTTGTAAGTCACCCACGAACTCGCCCTGTTCTTGATATCGTATTTTGAAATTTAGGCATGGTTAACATGTATTGATGGCATATCCTTAATCTACACATCATTTGCAAACTTTTGGTATTACTCAATTGCGTTTATCTGACCTATATCGTGATTCACCATAGTTAGGGTTTCAAGTTTTGGTTTATGACTTTTTGTTTCAGGAAAAATTAGCCTTAGTAATGGCTATGGTTGTGATCAGAAGAGGGAGACGAGTCTAACCATGGTGTTAGAATTCGTTTACATAGCCTGTAGAAGATTTTGGAGGAACCTCTGTTTGTAGCGACGGACATTTTTCCGTAGGTATAAGTGGCTCAACTTTTAGCCACGGTTCAAGGACAGGGATGACGCGTTGTCACCCCCTTACTGGGTTGTTTGAATTTCGCGCAAAAATTCATTATTGTGTTTGCTTTTTTTTATATTATTATTGTTTTGTAACATGTTAACAAACAGAAGCAAGCAGCCTAATGGTAACCACGTCAGCGCATAAGGATTCAAAGGCTGGTGGTCAGGGGTTCGATCCCTGCCTCCAGCAATTTGCCATTTTCTTGTTTATTTTCAGGGAATCATATGCATATTCAAGCCAAGCCTCCACCATGGACACTCACTATCCAACGCACCAGATGGCCAGATGTCCAGATCTGGTGGCCACTGTTGAAGGTGCACCAAAAGGCCAGGTCAACGCACATGCACTGGATCACAAAAGTCCAACGGATCTTCATCAATTGGGCCAACAAAGTTGCTATTGACACCCCAAATAATCAGGCCCATCTCACTCTTTCTCTTATATTTTTGCTTATTTTATTTAATTATTTTATTTTATTTAACTTAATTACTAACCAATAGAATAATTTCTTTTTATCAAAAATCACAAAAATATTTTTATCCAAATAAATTTCAGAATTTTATTTTTTTCATTAATAAATATTAATTAATTAATTAGGTTGATTAATTAGGCAACTTTAATTTATTTTGAAAATATTTAAAATCAATTAGAATAATTAGGTTTTAACATTAGTTTAATTATTTTATTTTCTTGCCTAAAATAACAAAAACTCCAAAATATGTCATTTAATATTTTTCATTAATTAATTTATTTAATAATTAATTTAGTATTTAATTTTAGGATTTAATTTCTTTTCTTAAAAATAAAAACAACAAAAAAAACATTTTCTTTTAATTAAGAGGGTCAAAACCCTGGTTTCGCGTTCGATTCAAGTTTCTCGCGCGCTTTATTTTCTATTCAAATTATTGTATCTGCTCCCGGTTTGTAATAGTTAATTAGAACATTTATTTATTTTTACCGCATTTTTAATTTCAAAGGGTTTGTCTTTGGCGATGTAAATACCCGACGCCTTGTAATAATTTAGTTTAATTTCCGCACCTTTAATTTCTGCAAATATTCAACTGCTAGATGTTTGATAATAGGGCTTGCATGACAAGAATGAATGCTTAAATCTTAAAATGGTTAGATCACACTTAACATGTGCAAAGATAAAAATAACTGAAATCAACACACTCGCACATGCGCACTCCTAGGGTACACCCCACTTGGTTGCCTTCATGAACGGTCATTAAGTATAGGTTGTTTTAGAGGTCGCCCTCTTGTCTAAAAGATCATAGTTTCCTCGAAATGGTTGCCTCGGATATTGTTGCCTCAAACAAATGATCTAAGACATTAGGGTTACTGCTAAGCCAATCTAACATTGCTTTAGTGACTATATGTCCCTCTTTCAAATTGACCCTTAAACTCCAACGACGGTGCTACCTACTCACTAATAGTGGGATAGCATTGTCTAAAGGAAATAAACATAGAACGATTCTTTTTTTGAGTAGTTAGATTAGTTCTTAGATACTTGCTCATTCAAAACAAAACTTTTTCACACTTACACTTTTACAAACAAAGTTTTCAAAAACACTTCATTACACTCTTGAGGACAGAAGCAAGAGTTAAATCGAAGTTAAAACAAACAAAAAATTCAAAACCCACAAAGCACAAAGAAAACAATTTTGAAAACAATGAGCAAGTACCTAAGAGCCCGTGGATAACCACGAATAGAAGGGATGCTAATACTTTCCCTTTCTATAATCTACCCCCGTACTTAGAATATCTCGAAAAAGGAATTTTTCTGTGATTTTTTCCTTTCCTTGGTTGGATAAAATAAAAGTCGGTGGCGACTCTTGCTTACCGCAACATTTTGCAATAACAAACGCAAAACGCAAACCAGCATTCCAAAAACGGCCAGTTCTTCCACTGTATCACAGAACTGGCGACTCTGCTGGGGAATTGATAAATGGGGTGTACCTTAGGATTACTTCATATTGTTTTCAATTGTTTGATCTGTATGTTTTATCTTTGTGGGTTTGAATCGGAGTTACTATAGATCCTAACCCGGATCTGGGGGATACCTTTTAGGTAAGTAGAAATAGACTGTGAGGGAACATTACAGCATAGACCGATACGGTTGAAGCAGTAGCTACATTGGTGTGGGACTTTAGTTTGTACCGATATCCCTTGTGGCGCAACGAGGAGAATATGGGGCTGCTAAGGGGACATTAAGCACAAACTGACCTTAGAACCTATAATTGACCAACTTGGCCATAGAAAAGTAGCAGTATGCTACACTCATTGAGACCAAACTCTCGCGATGATTCCGGCCACAAGAAAAGGTTGCTAAACTGGAATTATGACCGATCGAGGGTGGTTAGTGATATTGAGATCATCTAGAACCCGGTTACTATTTCTAGGACAGGTTAAACCAACTAAACTGAAAGAGGTTAGTACCTAAACTCCATGCCAGCCTGAAATCTAAGGGTTATCTGTGTGACATGTTTTCCCTTACCATGTTAGATATCTGTGAATACATGTGATGTGCTTCTATCATGACATCATGCAAAGGATATTGCTACAGCCCTACATCTGACAAAGGCTGAGGTAATTTCTAATTGGGAAACTCATAGTGGGACAAAAGGCTTCTTGGCTAAGTTCTTGGTTGATCAGGCTAATCAGTTCTGGGACAGTTTAGACTTTCAGGCGTTTGAAGACATCCTAGCTCTTCTCATTTATGGTCTGGTTCTGTTTCCGAATTCAGATTCCTTTGTTGACGTGAATGCGGTGAAGATTTTCATGTCTCGTAATCCAGTGCCCACTTTCTTGGGTGATATCCTGCACACTCTCTATGCCAGTACTGCTCGGAAACGGGGAACCCTTATGTGTTGTGCCCCATTGCTGGTGAGGTGGTTTATTTCTCACCTCCCTAAATCAGTTTTGAAGAACAAGGAAGGCATGGGTTGGGCCTACAGAATTATGTCCCTTACTCACACGGACATCATCTGGAGCATTAAAGACATGGAAGAAGTAGCTATCATTGATCGTTGTGGGGAATATCCCAATGTTCCATTGTTGGGAATCAGAGGAAGGATCACCTATAATCCTTGTTTGGCCTTACAACGATTTGGGCGAGCTAGGAGGGACGGACCTCATGAGTTGCTACTTCCGAGCATTGTCTTTGACTTCCAAGGGGATATTGAGGGACATCGCCGTCGGTTCATACGAGCTTGGAACAAGGTGCACAGGTCTGATCCGCATGAGCTAGGGATGAAGACCTCTCTTCCTATGGAACCATATCTCCTGTGGGTTCGAGCCCATGCTCAAACGCTCGGAATGTCGTACGAAGCTGTCTTGCCTATAATAGTTGAGAATGATGATGAAGAAGGGGTTCCTCCTACCATCCTCCATCCATACATGCCTACTGACATTGGGGCATTAAAGAGGTCTTGGATCCAGCTAAGGGAAGAACGGGATACTTACAGAGAAAAGTATCATGAGAAGGAGTGGAAGATCCTAAAGCTTACAAGGCAGTTGGAGAATGAGAAGGTCCTCAACGACTATGTCAGCACCAAAGGAAAACGACTATGGGAGCGCTGATTGTCTTTTATCGTTTCTAGCATAGATTTGCTTTCAGTATTTCTTTTTATAACGCCTTAAAGGCATCTGTTGAACATTGAATTCAATTTTTTATCTAATAAAAGTGTGTTTCATTTTGGTTTACGAATTTGAATCCTTAAAGTCTTTGAAATCATATCATACACATTCCATTCCCATGCACCTCATTACAAGTACCCTTACAGGTTTCTCATCTTCTTCGCTGTTTATTTCAGCACATCATGTCTTCTGAAACATCAACTGATCAAACCATCAAGGCTCTGCAAGCTCAAAATGCTCAGTTCCAAGAAATGTTCATGAACTTGGCCAAGGGTCAGCAAGATCCGAAGACTATTATCTTGAAGGATAAGAAGAAGAAGAAGAAGAAGAAGAAGACGGTCCTCCTGAATATGGGAACAATTTGCGGGAAGATGTTGATTTATCTCACTCACCTGGAGGGGGAGAGAACCAAGAAGAAAGGAGGGCTCCTAGCCCTGTGGTTTCTGACAACGAGACTGACTTTGACGAAGACCAGTATCCTCCGGCTGAGGATAGGTATAAGCAAATTGAAGACCGGTTGAGCGCAATGAAGGTCCAGAAAGTCCCTGGTCTGGACTTTGGAGATTTGGGTTTGTCATCTGGGGTGGTGATTCCCCACAAGTTTAAAGCACCAGTCTTTGCTAAATACGATGGGGTCTCTTGCCCAAAGCTGCACCTCCGCTCGTATGTTAGGAAGATTCAACCATACACTGTCGATAAGAACCTCTGGATCCATTTCTTTCAAGATAGTCTTTCAGAGACTCAACTTGAATGGTTTTACCAACTGGAAGGAGCTAGCATCTGTAGCTGGGAGGACCTTGCTGCTGCTTTTTACAAGCAGTACCAATACAATGGCGACCTTGCTCCCACGTGTACCCAACTTCAGGGTATGTCTATGGGTGCGAGCGAAGGTTTCAAAGACTACGCTCAGAAATGGAGGGACCTTATTGGAAGAGTACAACCCCCTATGTCTGATAGAGAGTTAGTGGATATGTTTCTTAGGACCTTGTCTGGTTTGTATTTCAACCATCTGATTGGAAGTTCATCGTCCGGGTTTACTGAGCTGATCATGATCGGGGAAAGAGTTAAAGCCGGTATCAAGAGCGGCAAGATACAGAAGGGTGCTTCGTCAAGTACCGAGAAGAAGCCTTTTAAGAAGGAATCCAGCGTAGTTTACAGCGCAAAGAGCCATAACAAACCTGAGCGCCGCCAAGCAGTTAATGTGGTGGTTATATCAAGACCTGCTGTTGCCCCTCGGCGCAACAATCAGCCAAGAGTAGAGAGGCCGCCAAGACAGTTTACTTGGCTTAGTATGACCCTGTTTCAGATTCTGCCGCAGTTATTAAAGACCAATCTGGTGATTCTGAAGGAGGCCCCGAAGAATCCCAATACTACATCACCGTTGTACAATCCAAATGCTCGCTGTGCTTTTCACTCTGATAGCCCGGGGCATGATATGAATAATTGTTGGGTCTTGAAGAATAAAGTGCAAAACCTGATTGATGCTAAGGAGATTGAGTTCGAAGCGCCGGAAAATCCTAATGTCATAATGGCACCTATGCCCAAACATGACGCGGGAGTGAATGCTATTGGGGATGATGAAGAAGAGTTTGATATTGAAAGCTGGATATACCCAACTGCTGATGGTGGACTAAGCAATTGGACGGCAAAGGATTATATGCCCGTTTCTGTTATTACCCAGTAATGAGACTTTTGTTTTAAAGTTTGTAACAGACAATTTTGAACTTTACGGTCCGGTGTCTTACCCTAGGCATCGTGGCTTTGTTTGTGAGGGCTTTATATTTGTCATCTCTATATATCATTAATAAAAGCATTGGACATTTCTTGCATTTCAAATTTTGCGCTCCTTGTTTTCTTTTTCTATCTTGTAAAACAACTATTTTACACACACTCACATATACAGGTCTACATCCACTCTGGATCCCACTGATAACGACTCTGCTACTGCCAGTTATGACTTCGAAAGTCTAATCAACTTAGTCGAAGATGAAGGTGAAGATGATTGCGAAGTGCCTGGTGAACTTGCTAGACTGCTACTTCAGGAGGAAAGGGCCATACAGGCGCATGAAGAGTTGGTGGAATCAGTGAATCTGGGTACAGAGATAGACAAGAAAGAGGTCAATATCAGTGCAAATCTGGAGCCTAGTATTAAGCAACGGTTGATTCAGATGTTGTGTAACTACGTTGAGATCTTTGCCTGGTCTTATGAAGATATGTCTGGGTTGGATACCGATATTTTGGTTCACCACCTGCCTACCAAGGAAGACTGTCCTCCAGTGAAACAGAAGGTCTGCCGAATGCGCCCAGAGATGTCTGAGAAAATCAAGGCTGAAGTGATGAAGCAGTTTGACGCCGGTTTTCTAGCAGTTACTTCTTACCCAAAGTGGGTGGCCAACGTGGTTCCAGTGCCGAAGAAGGATGGTAAGCTTCGAATGTGTGTTGACTATAGGGATCTGAATAGGGCAAGCCCCAAGGATGATTTCCCTCGGCCTCATATCGACGTTCTAGTTGACAACACCGCACAGCATAAGGTCTTCTCCTTTATGGATGGTTTCTCCGGTTATAATCAGATTAAGATGGCTCCTGAAGACATGGAGAAGACAACCTTCGTCACGCAGTGGGGTACCTTTTGCTACAAAGTCATGCCTTTTGGATTGAAGAATGTTGGGGCAACGTATCAGCGCGCCATGGTCGCTTTGTTCCATGACATGATCCATCATGAGATTGAGGTATACGTTGACGACATGATTGCAAGATCCTAGACTGAAGAAGAACATCTTGACCACCTTCAGAAGTTATTTGACAGGTTAAGGTTGTACAAGCTGAGGTTAAACCCGAACAAGTGCACCTTCGGGGTGAGATCTAGTAAGTTGCTGGGTTTCTTCGTAAGCGATAAAGGTATTCAAGTGGATCCTGCAAAGGTGAAGGCTATACAGGATATGCCAGCTCCCCGAACAGAAAAAGAAGTCAGAGGCTTTCTGGGACGTCTGAACTACATTTCCCGATTCATCTCACACCTGACTGCTACTTGTGAACCAATCTTCAAGCTACTGACGAAAGATCAAGTGGTAAGATGGAATGATGAATGTCAGGCCGCTTTCGAAAGGATCAAAGAATATCTCCAAGAGCCACCCATTCTGATGCCTCCAGTTGAAGGGAGACCTTTGATCTTATACTTGACAGTACTCGACAATTCAATGGGGTGCGTGCTGGGGCAGCATGACGAGTCTGGCCGAAAAGAGCATGCTATTTATTACCTTAGCAAAAAATTTACCGACTGTGAGACCCGATACTCACTGCTCGAGAAAACTTGTTATGCTTTGGCATGGGCTTCTCGCCGGCTGAGATAGTATATGCTGACTCACACTACTCTATTGATATCATAGATGGACCCAATCAAGTATATCTTCGAGAATCCTGCATTGTCTGGAAGAATAGCAAGATGGCAGATGATCTTGACTGAGTATGACATCTAGTACACGACCCAAAAGGAAATCAAGGGAAGTGTGTTGGCAGATCATTTGGCACATCAGGCAGTGGATGATTACCAGTCTATGAACTTCGAATTTCCGGATGAGAATATCATGATAGTAACTGATTGTGAAGAACCTGGACCGGATGAAGGACCTGAGGAGGGATCCCGATGGTCTATGTACTTTGATGGAGCTTCAAACGCTTTGGGTAATGGCATTGGCGTCGTGATCATATCTCCTAAAGGCTCTCATACTCCGTTTACCGCCCGACTATGTTTCAACTGCACCAACAATATGGTGGAGTAAGAAGCGTGCATCATGGGTCTTCGAGCAGCAATTAACCTAAGGATTAAGTTCTTGAGTGTGTTCGGAGATTCCACTCTCGTGATCAGTCAGATCAAAGGCGAGTGGGATATGAAACACCCAAATATTATTCCTTACAAGGAGTATGTATTGATGTTACTTCCGCATTTCGAGGAGATAACCTTTGAACACTTCCCTAGAGATGAGAATCAGTTGGCGGACGCGCTAGCTACAATGTCTTCTATGTTCAAAGTCAATTGGGACAACGAGGCTCCCTGGATTACCATTGAAAGGTTGGACGAACCTGTACATTGTTGTGACATTGAAACTGAAGAGATAGCAGATAAACCCTGGTTTTATGAGGTGAAGAGGTATCTTGAGGCTCAGGAATACCCCGAGGGTGCATCTGTTAATGACAAGAAGTTTCTGAGGAGGTTCGCGGCAAAGTTTTTCATCAGTAATGACATCCTTTACAAGCGTAACCATGATTCGACCTTACTGCGATGTGTGGATAAGAGCGAGGCAGAAAGGATTATGGTAGAGTTACACGAAGGTACTTTCGGAACTCATTCCAGTGGGAACACCATGGCGAAGAAAATCCTTCGGGCAGGATATTATTGGTCTACAATGGAAGTCGACTGGTATCAGCATTCTCGGACCTGTCATAAGTGCCAAGTCTATGCTGATAAGGTGCACATACCTCCAATTCCTCTGAACGTCTTGACAGCTCCGTGGCCCTTTACAATGTGGGGCATTGACATGATCGGCAAGATCAGACCTACGGCGTCCAACGGGCATCATTTCATCTTGGTAGAAATTGATTACTTTACAAAGTGGGTTGAAGCAGCTTCCTTTGCTACTGTAACCAAGAACTTCGTGGCACGGTTCATTCGGCACAATCTGATATGTCGATACGGTGTACCAGAGAGGATCATTATGGACAATGGTACAAATCTCAACAATAAAATGATCACCGAGCTCTGCAAGGAGTTCAAGATACAACATCACAACTCTTCTCCCTACCGGCCGAAGATGAATGGGGTTGTTGAAGCGGCTAATAAGAACATTAAGAAGATCGTGCAGAAGATGACGGTGACATACAAAGACTGGCATGAGATGTTACCATTTGCTCTTCATGGGTACCGCACCTCAGCGCGAACGTCAACAGGGGCAACCCCGTATTCCTTGGTATATGGCATGGAGGACGTCTTACCCGTTGAAGTTCAAATACCCTCTCTTCGGATTATGAAGGATGCACGTTTGAGCAAAGATGACTGGATCCAGACCCGGTTTGATCAGCTGAATTTGATCGACGAAAAGAGACTTACTGCTATTTGTCATGGTTAGACGTATCAAAAATGGATGATCAAAGCATTTAAAAAGAAAGTTAGACGACAAGAGTATCAAGTTGGGGATCTGGTGATCAAGCGCATCATCCTACCTCAAGGTGATCCCAGGGGAAAATGGACACCTACTTACGAAGGGCCATTTGTGGTTAAGAACATTTTCTCAGGAAGAGCTGTGATTCTAACCACCATGGATGGTGACGACCTTCCTCACCCCGTCAATGCAGACATAGTGAAAAGATACTACGCATAATCAAAGACCCGCTAGGTCGACTAACCTAGGCAAAAATAAGGGCTTCCCAGCGAACCAAAAGGGTTCGGGCAAAAATAAGGGATGAAAATGAAAAAAAATTGTACACCCGGCAAGTCGAAAACCTGAAAAGGCGGCTTGGGCAAAAAAGGGTATCCCGGTGGACTGAAAACCCGAAAGGGAGGTCCAGGCAACAATTAGGGATCAAAGCGTAACACTATGTCTCATTGGATTACCTTGCAACCAGACTTCGGTATCGACTATCAAGTTCGAATGACACTAATCAATCTGATCTACCTTCAACCAAGTAGCAAAGTGATGAGATGCTTGAGGACATAAGGGCAATAGCAGAGTTGGAATCCAGTGGGATTTTTCGCATAGCTGTTTTTCTTTGTTTTTCACAAATTGTATAAATTCTAATTATTCGGCAGCGTCTCTTACTAGGATGTCAGCCTCTTTTACAAAAACGCATATTTACAAGCCAAACTTCAAAGTCAATACAATTCATTTTCAGAGAAATTTCAAACTGTTTTTCCTTTTTCTGTTTTGTTTTGCAAGAACATCCAATGTTCATCTTTGATATATGCATTTGACATTAATTGTTGCTCATGAATATTTACATGCGAAACAAAAGACGATTACTTGTAATATCAGAAACAGGGGCAAATAAGAATTGTCCAAGCTTTACAGTTGCTCTGTCCACCAGGTACAAGGTGGATTTAGCTGAAGAATATGGCTAAGGTACATTTACTCCCTACAGAGTAAGAAAAGGACAGTAATGTTAACTCTTCCTGGCTGAGACTCGCAACTGTGAACGAATCAGTAATATTCTCCCCAAGCAGAGTTTATCTACCATCAGCACTAAAAAAGTCTTAATATCCTCAAAGGAGAATAAAAAAGTATATATCCCCAGGGGAGTTTGAAATTTAATCCCCAACGGAGTATAAAAAAGTATATATCCCCAATGGAGTTTGAATTTTTTTCCCAGTGCAGTCTAAAAAAGCTTCCCCTGTAGAGTCTGGAAGATTATCCCCAGTAGATTCTGGAAGTTTGTCCCCAGTAGAGCCTAAAAGGTTATCCCCAGTGAGGTCGCAACTGAAGGATCATCCCCAGTGGAGTTCATTCCTTGCACAAACAGAAACTCAATCCCCAACAGGATTCAGTATCACCAGCAACGATAATTCATCCCCAGCGGAATTTATCAGTGGAATCCTCAGCAGAACATCTCTTCCCCACAGAGTAAACTCCTCATCAGTTTATTCCCCAGTGGAGTTATTCTCTCTTGCAGGTTTATTCTCACAATCATCTTCGTTCGCCATCCCCAGCGGAAATGAAGAATTCAACTCTTTTCTCCAGCAGCTATCCGGGATTTATTTTCCCTAGCTAGAAACATTACATTTCCATACATCATGACACATGCATATACGCGTCATACAACACAATCTCATTTATTTTGAGAACATCATTGCCTGATACATATCATGCATTACATACAACTAAGCTTTACCTTTCAGGAAAAATACAATCAAATTCTCATAAAATTCAAAGCTACGAAGCTTTTACCTCAGTCGAAGTACGGACAAGTTCCTAAATCTCGACAAAAGTGTTCCTCAGTCGAAGTACGGACAAGTTCCTAAATCTCAGCAGAGATGTTTTCTCAGTTGAATTACGGGCAAGTTCCTAAATATCGACAAAAGTGTTCCTCCGTTGAATTACAGACAAGTTCCTAAATCTCAGCATAGATGTTTTTCTCAGTTGAATTACGGGCGATTTCCTAAATCTTGACAAAAGTGTTCCTCTATTGAATTACAGACAAGTTCCTAAATCTCAACAGAGAAGTTTTCTCAGTTGAATTACGGGCGAGTTCTTAAATCTCGACGAAGATGTTTCCCCCCAGTTGAATTACGGACAAGTTCCTAAATCTCAGCAGAGATGTTTTCTCAATTGAAGTACGGGCGAATTCCTAAATCTCGGCAAAAGTGTTCCTCTGTTGAATTACAGACAAGTTCCTAAATCTCATCATAGAAGTTTTCTCAGTTGAATTACAGGTGAGTTCCTAAGTCTCGACGAAGGTGTTTCCCTGGTTGAATTGCGGACAAGTTCCTAAATCTCAGCAGAGATGTTTTCTCAGTTGAAGTACGGGCGAGTTCCTAAATCTCAGCAAAAGTGTTCCTCCGTTAAAGTACGGGCAACTTCCTAAATCTCAGCAGAGAAGTTTTCTCAGTTGAATTACGGGCGAGTTCCTAAATCTCGACGAAGATGTTTCCCCAGTTGAATTACGGACAAGTTCCTAAATCTCAGCAGAGATGTTTTCTCAGTTGAAGTACGGGCGAGTTCGTAAATCTCAGCAAAAGTGTTCCTCCGTTGAATTACAGACAAGTTCCTAAATATCATCAGAGAAGTTTTCTCATTTGAATTACGGGCGAGTTCTTAAATCTCGACGAAGATGTTTCCCCCCAGTTGAATTACGGGCGAGTTCCTAAATCTCAACAGATATGTTTTTCTCAGTTGAATTACGGGCGAGTTCCTAAATCTCGACGAAGATGTTTCCCCAGTTGAATTACGTACGAGTTCCTAAATCTCAGCAGAGAAGTTTTCTCAGTTGAATTACAGGCGAGTTCTTAAATCTCGACAAAGATGTTCCTCCGTTGAATTACAGACAAGTTCCTAAATCTCAGCAGAGAAGTTTTCTCAGTTGAATTACGGGCGAGTTCTTAAATCTCGACGAAGATGTTTCCCCCTAGTTGAATTACGGGCAAGTTCCTAAATCTCGACACCTCAGTTGAATTACGGGCAAGCTCCTAAATCTCGACACTTTAGTTGAATTACGGACGGATTCCTAAATCTCAGCAGATATGCTTCCTCAGTTGAATTACGGACGAGTTCCTTTCCCTCAACAAAGATTAGATTTCCCCATAGGAATCTTCCACAACAACAGGTATACAAGCTCTCGCTAAGGAATCTCTTATACGATCGAAACTCCTTCAGATGGCATCGTTAAGCCCATCCCCTCGTCGGCAATCTCCGAATGGCATCTGTAAGCCCATTCCCGACATCACCAGACAATTACCACCGCATGCGAGTGCAAATTTCTAGGCACTCTAGTGTTCAATCCTCTTCCACCTTCGGATTACGAAAGGCACGAAAGTCAATCTACATCCTCGGGTTTAAGAATATTGAACAGGGGCAGCTGTTGTACCCCAAAATTTTCCCTCCCATATTTCTCAAAACATTGCAAGAAAAATCCTCAAGTTGCTCAAGGTAGTCGGAGGGTTGGCCAAACAAGCTCTCTCCTAAGGAAGTCTACCCCAAATTAGGGTTTCATGTTTTATCAAGATCCTTGAGTCCAAATGACCCCAAGTGCTCACCAATTTCCTAATATGTTCTCAAGATCATCCATGTCAAAATTTAAGCCTTGCAGAGGAAGATTGCTCAGTCAATTGCTCAAAGGTCCAAAAATCGACTGTGCTAGGGCAAAAGTCAACTGTGGCCTACATACAGTCAAAATTCAAGATTTTTGGTCAACATCCTCATTTTGAAGTATATTTCATCATTTGATCAAGGGTTGATCATGATTCATCAAGGATTGCTCATAATTCATCAAGATTCTAAAGTTGCTAAATTAGGGTTTTGCAGGAAAAGTCAACTCAACTTTGACAAAGCATAACTTTCTTATACTTTATGATAAATTACCCATAAAAAGCTCATTTAGAATAGGATGCAATTCCCTACAATCCATCTTCATATCCCAAGATCAAGAAATGAACTCACAAGAAGTTATGAATTTGGACATTATAGGTCATTTTTGAAAGTCAACAAAAACACCTTTTTTGTCAAAGCTTCATACTCTAGCATGGAATATCAAATTGAGATGAGACCAAAAGTTTTGGTCAGTGGATATCTCAAGCTTTCTAAAAAGTCCAAGAACACCTCCAAAGAGTCAAAATTGAGGAAGTTATGCATTGTTGAAGTTGACCTTTTTTGCAAAATTGTCAAAAGTCAACTATCCCCAAAACATCAAATTTTGCCAAATGGGCCCATTCTTTTTCACTTGTTCTGAGTTGGTATAATAGCCCACATGCTCCAGCCTTGGCCATGTGTCCATATCATATTTTTATTAATTATTTTGATTTTATTTGAATTAATTTGATTTAAATTAAAATAAATCAAATAAAAATCCAAAAGCATTGATAACAAAGATTTTATGGTGATTTCAGGTTTCATTATACAACTTTCCATTATCAAACTCGTATCAAGGCATAAGTGTACAAAAAGATGGGATTTGGATCAAATTTGGAAGGTTGTTAAAGGAGGATCAAATCAAATTCAAAGTCATTGATGGAGAGAGATTTTGACAGAGTTTGCTACCCTAATACATTGTACATTACATAAGGAGGCGAGGCAGACAAAAATAGGGGTGGGAGATCAAGCATGGAGAGCAAACAAAATATGAAAAAATACCAAGAAAGTGCGAGATCGAAATAGGGCTTAGAGGCATCCTAAAGGCTTAGGACTTGTCTCAATCGTTTCCTGGCAATCTCAGGAACCTAAAACAAGCAAAACCACACGCTTTCAGACCCTCCCATGCATTGTAAGTCACCCACGAACTCGCCATATTCTTGATTTCGTATTTTGAAATTTAGGCATGGTTAACATGTATTGATGGCATATCCTTAATCTACACATCATTTGCAAACTTTTGGTATTACTCAATTGCGTTTATCTGGCCTATATCGTGATTCACCATAGTTAGGGTTTCAAGTTTTGGTTTAGGGCTTTTTGTTTCAGGAAAAATTAGCCTTAGTAATGGCTATGGTTGTGATCAGAAGAGGGAGACGAGTCTAACCATGGTGTTAGAATTCGTTTACATAGCCTGTAGAAGATTTTGGAGGAACCTCTGTTTGTAGCGACGGACATTTGTCCGTAGGTATAAGTGGCTTAACTTTTAGCCACGGTTCAAGGACAGGGATGATGCGTTGTCACCCCCTTACTGGGTTGTTTTAATTTCGTGCGAAAATTCATTATTGAGTTTGCTTTTTTTATATTATTATTGTTTTGTAACATGTTAACAAACAGAAGCAAGCAGCCTAGTGGTAACCACGTCAGTGCATAAGGATTCAAAGGCTGAAGGTCAGGGGTTCGATCCCTGCCTCCAGCAATTTACCATTTTCTTGTTTATTTTCAGGGAATCATATGCATATTCAAGCTAAGCCTCCACCATGGACACTCACTATCCAACGCACCAGATGGCCAGATGGCCAGATCTGGTGGCCACTGTTGAAGGTGCACCAAAAGGCCAGGTCAACGCACATGCACTGGATCACAAAAGTCCAAAGGATCTTCATCAATTGGGCCAACAAAGTTGCTATTGACACCCCAAATAATCAGGCCCATCTCACTCTTTCTCTTATATTTTTGCTTATTTTATTTAATTATTTTATTTTATTTAACTTAATTACTAACCAATAGAATAATTTCTTTTTATCAAAAATCACAAAAATATTTTTATCCAAATAAATTTCAGAATTTTATTTTTTTCATTAATAAATATTAATTAATTAGTTAGGTTGATTAATTAGGCAACTTTAATTTATTTTGCAAATATTTAAAATCAATTAGAATAATTAGGTTTTAACAAAAACTCCAAAACATGTCATTTAATATTTTTCATTAATTAATTAATTTAATAATTAATTTAGTATTTAATTTTAGGATTTAATTTATTTTTTTAAAAATAAAAACAACAAAAAAAACATTTTCTTTTAATTAAGAGGGTCAAAACCCTGGTTTCGCGTTCAATTCAAGTTTCTCGCGCGCTTTATTTTCTATTCAAATTGTTGTATCTGCTCCCGGTTTGTAATAGTTAATTAGGACATTTATTTATTTTTACCGCATTTTTAATTTCAAAGGGTTTGTCTTTGGCGATATAAATACTCGACGCTTTGTAATAATTTAGTTTAACTTTCGCACCTTTAATTTCTGCAAATATTCAACTGCTAGATGTTTGATAATAGGGCTTGCATGACAAGAATGGATGCTTAAATCTTAAAATGGTTAGATCACTCTTAACATGTGCAAAGATAAAAATAACTGAAATCAACACACTCGCACATGCGCACTCCTAGGGTACACCCCACTTGGTTGCCTTCGTGAACGGTCATTAAGTATAGGTTGTTTTAGAGGACGCCCTCTTGTCTAAAAGATCATAGTTTCCTTGAAATGGTTGCCTCGATATTGTTGCCTCAAACAAACGATCTAAGACATTAGGGTTAATGCTAAGCCTAACCCTATTTCGAATTGACCCTTAAACTCCAACGACGGTGCTACCTACTCACTAATAGTGGGATAGCATTGTCTAAAGGAAATGAACATAGAACGATTCTTTTTTCGAGTAGGTAGATTAGTTCTTAGATACTTGCTCATTCAAAACAAAACTTTTTCACACTTACACTTTTACAAAAAAAGTTTTCCAAAACACTTCATTACACTCTTGAGGATAGAAGCAAGAGTTAAATCAAAGTTAAAACAAAAACTTTTTCAAAACCCACAAAGCACAAAGAAAACAATTTTGAAAACAATGAGCAAGTACTTAAGAGCCCGTGGATAACCACAGATAGAACGGGTGCTAATACCTTCCCTTTCTATAATCTACCCCTCGTACTTAGAATATCTCGAAAAAGGAATTTTTCTGTGCTTTTTTCCTTTCCTTGGTTGGATAAAATAAAATTCGGTGGCGACTCTTGCTTACCACGACATTTTGCGAAAACAAACGCAAAACGCAAACCAGCATTCCAAAAATGGTCAGTTCTTCCATCGTATCACATTGGTCCTTCAGATAGTTGCCATGTCTTGTTTCACGAATTAGTCTGGAACCTATTTGAGAATTGTGGATGATATTCGTCTGTTGATTGATCTTTCCTAAAAGGTAAAGAGTTAGTTGTATGAAATTTCATGATGTATGAAATGTATTGCATAGTGATGCTCTCAAAATAAATGAGACCGTGCTATATGTGTTTCGTATGCATATGTTATGACATATGAATGTGAAATGTTGTTGAAGTGTATTTGTAAACCCATGTGATATCTTTGTATGGGAAAACAAATACCTGATTATTGTTGGGGATAAAGAATATGTGTATCTTCAATCTTGTTTAGAATGCTTCCGCTGGGGATTCCTGCTCCCTTATTGGAAGAAACTCTGCAATGGATGTACCAATTTCTGTTTGGGGAGTAGAGTTTAGGAACCTTAGTCCTCCATTGCTCTACTAGGGAATTTATTTCTTATATGCCCTAACTGGGAATAAAAGAGATGGATAACCTTCTGATTCGTCTGGGGAAGATAAAGTTTAACTGGTATCTGGTTGTGTTCTAGGCTTTGAAGCAACTTTCTGGGGATAGTGCCGACTTCATTGGGGAGAAGAATTTTATTAATGATTAGCTGGGGAGTTTGTAGGTTTGGGGAAATAAATCCTGTTGGGGAATTAAACCCTTGTCGATGGAGAAGTGCTTTGTTGAGGAAACCAACTCTCTTGGGGGAATTGAATTTTTCTATAGAGAAGAACTCTAAGAGGTTTCCTTTTCAATTTTGGAGGACCGAACTCAGATGGGGAAGAGTATTTTCAACAGATGTACTGATTTGGAACTCTGTGGGTTCGTGATATTGTCGGGGATAAGATCATACTTTTTTATCCGCTAGGGGGATCTGCTGGTGAGTATGACTATATTATCAGCTAGAAGATGCCCTACTTTCAGTTTGAAGGCACTTTAGACCTGTCGAGGAATGTATCCTTGTTGAAGATGAACTGGTGAAGATGAATCTGTGGGGATGAATTAAACATTGTCTTATTTCTTAGAGCCCTTGGTAAATGCTTGATCAAGGTGATAATTCTTTTACTGATAGACAAGTGATGAGATGACAGGACATAGTCGTACGCTTTAATCCCTAAATTTTTCCTGGACTGTCTTTCTAGATTTTCAGTCCATCGGGATACCCTTTTTTGCCCAAGCCGCCTTTTCAGGTTTTCAACTTGTCGGGTGTACATCTTTTGTATACATCCCTAAATTTTTCTCGAACCTTTTTGGTTCGCCGGAATGCCCTTACTTTTGCGTAGGCATGTCAACCTAGCGGGTTTATTTTATGCGTAGTATCTTCCGACTATGTCTGCATTCATAGAGTGTGGAGAGTGTTCATTGTCTATGGTGGTAAGTGTTGTAGCACTGCCAGAAAATGTTTGCTTGATCGCACTTGACTTTTCATATGTGGGAGACCGTTTTCCCCTGGGGTTAGTCTGGTGCACCTGATGTTTGAAGTTTTGTGATCAAATTTCTGATAGTCTTGACCTTCCTCAGTATTTTTCTAAAAACTGTCATAGACAGATCCAAAGACATGATACTGACACCATCTGATACTACTAGCACAGGTAAGCAATTTGACGATACCATATTCAAATTTCAGGGTGGTTTTTTGCTGGAACCCCTGATTAATTTAACATGTCCCAGGTGATTTAGATGGGGATCTTCCCCTGGCTATTCAGCATATTTGAGAGATTCTTTGAATCTCGACTTGACGGCCACAGATGAGTTGGGAAATAACATGTCATGCTCCTAGATTATGGAAGGTTCGTCCTTTGGAAATGTCTTTCCATTTGAAGTGATTCCGTTTACTGAGAGAATTTTTGTTCATTAGACATTCAACATGTGAATTTCTTTGATGTCAAATAATTAGTTAAACAGTGGTGTCATAAATGCAAAATTTATGCTTGTCTTTGAAGTTTTGAAAATGAATTTTTAGCGAACAACAGAATTTCTTATGAATTCAACTCAGGATTTAAAATAAACCTTACAGGAGTCAGGATACCTTTTGTAACAGTATGCTTTCAAACTAACCCATGCTTCAGCTAGGACTTTTAAGGATTGTAACGTTTCCTGGTTCACAGTTTAAGAAACAAAGGATAAGGCTCAAAGTTTATTTGTTTCCATGTCGTTCTTCATGATGTTCTTCAACTGTATACTCGGTTAATTGTGCGTTTGGATTCCAATTGAGTCTGGAATTGATATTTTGGTGATGTTTCAGGTATTGGAAGCTTATTTGATAAGGAAATCATTTTTGTAACAATTTTTCTGTTTTCGAGGATTTGTAGCGACCTCTTTTTGATTTTATTATCCCTACCTTTTGCCTGAACTGTTTCTTTCGTTATTAAAGTTAGCGGGATGCACTAGTTTTTTCTTAAGTCTCCTTCGTAGGTTTTAACTTAGCGGGCTCTTCTTTTGAAAGATAATTACTGTTTGTTTTACGGGGAACCATCACCGTCTTTTGATTTGGAAGGACGTCTGTGATGTTATTTGTTGTGTACGAAGTGAAACCTTGCGACTGAATACGCATTTAAATTAATTGAGAAACTACCATGCCCCAGATTATGACTAAGGGTTCTAATTTGCGTTAAAAGAAAACTCCTACTTCTCAGGCTCAAAGGGGTTGACTAGGGATTATCTTCCTTATTACTCCACTGTTTTGGATTTGAAACACGACTTCCCCCTCCTTCTTAGATTTCTATTTTAAATTTGTTTATCTGTAACGCTTAGTTTTTTATCTCTTTTGTTCTTGAACTTATCATTTCATCATGTTTTAATATAATTGTTATCTTTTGGCTCTGATTATATTGCCTTTTTGATAGCTGACAAAAAGGGGGAGAAAGTAAGATATTTTCAATAATGGTTTACCGGGACAAAAGTCTCAAACATTATGAATTACTTAACCTCTATCTTTTGAAAAGATTGAACAGGTATAAATTCTGATGAAAGCTGCAGCTAAACTCTGATGCTCAAGGAACTTAAGGGAAGTAATCAACTCAGGGGGAGTTTCTCTTAAACTTTTGATCTTTATTTTTAATTGAAAAATCTAGTTTTTGTCATCATCAAAAATAGGGAGATTGTTAGAACATAGTTTGATTCTACAACCCTTAGTTAGAGTTTTGATGATAACAAATACAAAGAACAAATATGCTCCCTAAAAATTATTTTGTGTGTATGCAGAAGTTCTGACCATATCAGCATCAGAAGATAAGCATAAGAGCTACACGTTGAAGCAATCAGAACATACGCTGAAGATTGATGACCAGAACCTGGGCTAAAGCAAAGAAAACTCTGATTCTGAACAAGAACATGTTAATCCAAGTCATCAATATTCTGAAGCGTAATCAGCAAGCAAGCAGATAAGATTCTGAAGCGTTACTGATCATTCAAGACAGCATCAATTCCAACGGCTTCTTTCAGACAGGATCTTCTCCAAATGGAAAGTGTGTTAATGACATTAAACATGCTTGATGATCAATGTTATTCCACTGCCTATATAAACAAAGTCAGTATTCAAAATTATGGACGATTTGCTACATACCACTTACGCATATTCAAAAAGCTGCAAGAAAATTTCATCACCTTTCTACGCTATAATCTTGTGTAAATTATCACAGTTGTGATAACAGTTTTTGTAACGAAAAACAACAACACACATTATTGTATAATTGTTTTGAAACAGTGTTCCTTGAGATTAATCGGATTGTGGTTTTACTCAAGAAGACTTTAACAGTTGTTAAAGTAGTGATTGTAATCCTTTTGAGATTAGAGAATTAAGACCTCGTTGGAGAGAGGAGAAATCACCTTGATGGGTGGACTGGAGTAGTTTGAGATCAAACGAACCGGGATAAAAATATTGTGTCGTTGCGCTTTTGATTTCAAGTTTTCAATTCAACCCCCACTTCTTGTGTTTTTCACATCTTCAGGATATGGGTAAAATTATTGAAACACAAGGATGGTTCATACTCTATATTTGCTTCTTTCTGTTCCCAAGTGCAAAATGAAAAGGATTGCAAAATAGTAAGAGTTAGAAGCGGTCATGGTGGAGAGTTTGAAAACAAATATTTTGAAAAACATTTTGATTCAAATGGCATAGTTCATTATTTCTTCTGCCCTAGAACTCCAGAACAAAATGGGGTTGTAGAAAGGAAAAATAGAACACTACAAGAAATGGCTCGCACCATGATCCAAGAAACTCAGATGGCTAAGCACTTCTGGGTAGAAGAAGTAAATACATCATGTTACATTCAAAATAGAATCTCCATAAGACCTATCTTGAGTAAGACTCCTTATGAATTATGGAAGAATATAAAAGCCCAATATTTCTTATTTCTATCCATTTGGATGTATATGTTATATGTTAAACACTAAAGAGAATTGGGGTAAATTTGATTCGAAGGCACGAAAGTGCTTGTTGTTAGGATGCTCTAAACGCTCTAAAGGCTTTAGAGTCTATAATACAAAATCACGAATCTTAGAAGAATAAATCCATGTTAGATTCGATGATAAGCTTGACTATGAAGAGTCAAAGCTGTGTGAAAAGCTTACTGATGTAACTATAATGTTCGATGAGCCAAAGGAGAAGGTTCAAGAAGATAAATAATTAGGAGCTCCTTCTTCTGATGTTGTTGATAGTCCTTCTAATCAACTTTAACAAAGGAAGAACATAATCACATCCTTCAATCCTGAAATCTCATTCTTGGAAGTAAAGATGCTCCAATAAGAACAAGATCAGCTCTCGAACCTTCTGTAGAATACTAGACTCTGAGTTTATCAAAGGTATTGTATTTCTTTCAGAACCTCAGTAATTAGAAGATGTTTTGATCAGAAATGTCCTTGGTTAGATGGAAACCTTTTGGTTCTCCAGACTCTGAGGATATCAAATGTGTCACTTAGTTAGATGTATTGATTAACATGTGTAACTCTTGGTTATGCTTAATCATCACACGCTATATAAGATATGCAATGAGAAGTGTGCGTATTTTTATTTGAATTGGTCGAAATCGTAATTATTACTTTCATCTAATGCTCCTAATTATTGTGTTTATTTTTATCACTTTATTTTATTTTCTCTCACTTTTCAAACACTATAAATCACAAACTTTCACCTCACTCCCACATGTTAGAAACCCTAAACCTTATTTTCTCTTAAACATTCAATAAGTTCTCTGCTTTCCTCAATAAACCTCCATCAATTTTCATCTCTCTTCAGCAATGATGACTCCTAATCAACAAGTTTTTGTTGATTTCACAAAAGAGGTGGAACAAAGTATGGTTTCAACAACTCTGTAACACCCCAATTATACCGGGCAATTATATAAATAAATCAGAGTTATAAAATCATTCATGTAAACGAATCGGGATGTCACAAATTTATCATTAAAAACTCATTGCATTCGTCGTGGATATATAACACTTTAAAACTTCGGATGAACCATCAGCATAATACTTTAATTAAACAATTCAACAATGTAAACATCTACATAGCGGAATACTTAATAACATCTTTATCATCATTACAACAACTTAAAAACAACACAATTTAATAATAATCAACTTAAAGTTCAACGACTGAATAATCAACAATCAAAAGCAACAAGCGTTCATCCCCCCGAGTGTTACATATCAGAGAAATGACACTGACTCAAACTATTGAAGGTATACAACCTTCATTCTCGATTACATGCACGATATCAACATAAGGGAAACATTCAAACAGAAGGGGTGAGATATCTAACAATATAATAAAGCGCATGATAATTAATATATTAAATTAGATCATATAACATCACCACTTCTCATCTCATAATCAACAATAATCACAACAATAATACACATTTACAACATCAATACACACTTCTTTATGCAATCAAATAATGCGACTCAATACTATGCAAATGCATGCGGTACCATTTGAGCAGAACTCCCATCTCAAAATTTTCCAATTAATAGAGGCATCAACAAGGAATAAGCCTTCATCTCAATATTCGCCAATATAGGCCATCTCAATGAGCATAAGCTCCATCTCAAAATGAAATTTATGCGACACAATCAAGAATGTAATAACAACACCATAATTGACAACATCTCAATACAACACCATTGTTGGCTAAAGGCCTACATCTTAAAAGCATCTCAACATCTCTTCATCAACATCATTCATCGACATCATTTATCATCATAAATCATCAAACATCATTTATACATCATAATTCATTAAAACAAACTCTCATTAACACCATCTCATCAACAACTCAGTCGTACAATAATATAACAGTACTCATCAATTTCACAATGTTGGCCATAGGCCTATACAAGATATTACCTATAATTACTTAATCAACTAAGACTTACTTCAAATCACCAAATCTCTACATACTACTATTCTGTAATATTAAATCATTATTATCATTAATCCTACTGTTACAAACCAGACAATACTCTATAAACGTCTCATCCTCGTCCTTCTTCACAATGAACCAACATAGCGATTTCCGCCGGAACTAACTCTAATCCTAATTTGGATACTAGGATTATCCTTATTATTCTTAATTTTAATCCTCGAGAATAAAGCTCGCCACGTTAGCTATTCGACGCTTCGAACGACACCTCCAACAGAATCCGAAAACTCAAGTTACAGCATTCTCAAACTGATTCTGCCAAAAACCAGACAACAGGGATCGACGCATAACATCTTGGATCGACGTGTACTGTATTGAACTTGCAACATGAGTCGACACATCCTCTCTTGTATCGACTCATACTGAGTCTGCCACACAACATGTATCGACATGTGCTCCTACGTATCGACTCATCCTGGGTCTAAAAGGTCCTCATGTATCAATGCAAGACCTCTTCGTGTCGACTCAACCTGAGTCTAACATCGTTCATGTATCGACACATACCATTTGAGGTCGACGTATAGTGTTTTATCATGGGAAATTTCTGCGATTTTCTCTACGTTTTCACTACGGGTTCCATACTTTAAGCCCTAAAAACATAATTTAATCACAGATAATCATCACTTATAGTTATCCTATAATTCTACATCAAATAAATGTAATCTCAAGCCTCAACTCAACTTTAGTTTTGATGAAAGACAAACAAGCACTATGGCAAGAAGGAAAAGAAGTGGAATTAGCTTAAAGCATCATTCACTCAAAGCTTCAAGGATCATGGCAAGCAATCAAGTATATTAATTCTCTTTTGAACTACATTGATTAGAAATGCTCAAAAATGATATACACACTTACCACAACACTTCACTTAAAGTTTAAAACAAATTCTAAGTTTTTCACTGATGTAAATCGATTAACATATCATGTAAATCGATTTACACATGTTTTTTTTAAAAACGGATTGCCCCTGGCAGCAATCGATTTACATGGAGTGTAAATCGATTGATTACTGAACTGAATTAATTTTTTAACACTTGTAAATCGATTTACACATCATGCTAATCGATTTACACTTCAATTTTTTTTTTTGAAAACAAGAACGTTACAAACTCGTACAATCGATTTACATCTAATGCTTATCGATTTACACGTTGTAATTTTTGAAAAACCTGAACTGGTTTCAAGATATCCTTCACACCTTTTCTCCAATAGATGCATGGTCACACAATGCATCTTCTGAAGTTTTACAAACAGAAAAGTATCCTTTTGGAAAGGTATCTTGATTACTTTAAATACAAAATCTTTCAAATTATAAAACATCTCTTCTCTTATGCAATAATTCTGAACTTTGTAAAATATTCAAACTTCATATTTCTTAAGTTTTAAGAACAAAGATTTTATGCACTTTCACACATATAAGAATAGAAATCTTTGAGCATTGTCTAACCACTGTGTTACAGTTTGAATTGCTTACAAGAGAAGAAAGAATAAACTTCATTGAAGTCACTCTATGTGAATCAACATCTTTCAAGAAATCATATTTTACAGAATTATACAAAGTGTAACTTATTTCCAGGATTGTTGGAATTAAGATTTAGAATACTTTTCTACCTTGTTGTCCATTGTTGGAAACAAGAGGTATCTTTTGAGAGGATTGTTCTCAAGAGACTTATTGGAAATCCAAGAGGGTGTTCTTGGTATTTGTTAGTGTCTTTAGTTGATAAGACTAGGAAGAGTCTTGTAAAAGTTCTAACAAAATAGTGAAATCTCTTGCGTGTTTGCAAGGGGAGTGGACGTACTTCCGGGGTTTGGAAGGAACCAGGATAAATCTCCGTGTCTCTTTACTTTCTTCACTTTACCGTTTTCCATAGCACTAAAACAAAACCAGAAAGTGTAAAATAAATCAAAAATCGACCACCACCTAATTCACCCCCCCTCTTAGGCACAATCTTAAAATTACAATTGGTATCAGAGCAGGTTATAGGTAACCTGCTCCTAGAGATCCAGAATGGCTTTCGCAAATCATCAACCCTTTTTCAGAGATGGTGGTAGTAACAACAAGCCTCCTCTATTCTGTGGTGAATATTTTAACTTCTGGAAAATACGCATGAAGGCGCATCTAGAAGCGCAAGGAGAGAAAATATGGGATGCCGTTGAAAATGGTCCATTTATCCCGGTAACGGTAATCAATGGCGTTGGCTCTTCAAAGCCTAAAACTGCATGGGACGACGATGATAAAAAGAAAGTTCTCTATGACAAAAAGGCAATAAACCTTCTTCAAGGTGCACTTAGTATGGACGAATTTTTTCGTGTCTCGACATGCAAAACTGCAAAGGAAATATGGGATACTTTGGTACAAACTCATAAAGGAATGGCTGAAGTAAAAAGATCAAGGCTAAATACCCCAAGTCAAGAATACGAACTATTTTGAATGCAGCCCGGAGAATCCATTCTTGACTTACAAAAGAGATTTGTGCACTTGACAAATCACTTAAGTGCTCTTGGTAAAACCTTGACAAATGATGAACTCAACTTGAAAGTCCTTAGATCATTGACTAGGGAATGGCAACCAAAGGTAACGGCAATCTCGGAAAAGAAGAGTCTCTCCGTAATGACTTCCGCTACATTATTTGGAAAACTTCAAGAATACGAAACAGAACTCGGTAGACTTGAAAAACATGAGAATCTAGAAAAGAAATCCAAAAACATTACCTTAAAAACTAATTCAAAGGAAGTAGTAAAAGAAGACAATCCGGAAGAAGATGAAAATTTCATGCTTCTTGTTAAAAGACTTGGGAAATTTTTTGGCAGAAATGACAAGGGCGGATCTCATGCAAATAAGAGAAAGCACTTCAAGAAAAGAGAAGCCTCCACATCAACACAAGATGTCTCATGTTATGAATGTGGAAAGCAAGGACATATCAAGCCAAACTGTCCAAATCTCCCAAAGAAAAACGGATTCAAAGGAAAGGACTCAAAACACAAGAAAGCCTACATAGCATGGGAAGATAATGATATGAGTAGTACATCGGAATCGGAAAGCGACGAATGTGCAAATTTAGCCTTAATGGCATCGCATCACTCCGACAACGAAGAAGAGGTTAGTAATGAATTCAGTCTTTTTGATGATGATGTTCAAGGTGCAATTGATGAACTCTTGAAAGAATGCAAAATTTTATACAAAAAGGTGTCAAACCAAGAAAAAGAACTTCTCATTTGTCTCGAAAAAATTGACACCATGACTAAAGATTTTGATCTTCAAAAACAAAATTTTATAAAAGAAAAGGAAAACTTTGCATGCTCCAAGTGTGAATCAAATGTCTTTCAAATTGTTCAATTGAAAAGAGTCATTGAACGATATGAAAAAGGACAAATAGGATTGGAAGGATTACTAAGCCAACAACGTTATCCAAATGATAAAAGAGGTCTTGGTTATGTGAATACTAAGAAACCAAGTAACAATCCCACTGTTTTTGTAAAGGCTAGTAATAGTTCCAATCCCAAGAGAGCAGAAAAGAAGCAAGTTGTTCATAATCATCAAAAGAAAAAGCCTAATGTATCTAAAAGAAAACAAATTCCTAGATACAAGAGCAAATTTGTTCCAAACTGTTTTTACTGTGGTATTATTGGACACACACCCAATGCATGCTATATTAGAAATTTCAGTATGGCTAGTGGACACTATGCATGGGTGAAAAGGGAATTAACTATGAAGGACCCAAGGCAACTTGGGTACCTAACAAGAAATAATTGGTTTTTGTAGGTATGCTTGAAATCCACATCAAACCTTTGGTATCTTGACAGTGGATGTTCAAAGCATATGACAGGAGATGTACACCAATTTTCATATCTAGTACATAAAGCCAAAGGGTATGTCACCTATGGAGACAACACCAAAGGAAAGATTCTTGGCGTTGGAATAGTTGGCACACCTCCATCCATTCAAATTGAGGATGTTCTCTACGTTGAAGGATTAAAGCACAACCTTCTTAGCATAAGTCAACTTTGCGATAGAGGGTTCAAAATCAAATTCAACAAAGAAGAATGCCTAATTATGGATGAGGCAACCAATAAGGTAAAACTCAAAGGTATAAGATCTAACAATATTTTTATGATTACTTTAGATGATTTGTCTATGAAGGTACAATGTCTTATGGTAAACAACGATGACGCTTGGTTATGGCACAAGAGGATTGCTCACATTCACATGGAGCACTTGAATAAATTAGTTAAGCATGACTTAGTTATTGGTCTACCAAAGATGAAATTCATCAAAGACAAATTATGTAGTGCATGCCAAAAGGGCAAACAAACAAAATCAACTTTCAAACCAAAGAATGTGGTTTCAACAACAAGACCACTTCAATTGTTGCACATGGATCTTGTTGGTCCATCTAGAACAAGAAGCTTCGGAGGTAACATTTATGCTTTAGTTATTGTAGATGATTTTTTCCATTTTACTTGGACTTTGTTTTTAGTGCACAAAAATGACGCATTCAAGGCATTCAAGAGATATGAAAAACAAGTTCAAAATGAGAAGACATTAAAGATAACATCAATCCAAAGTGATCATGGTGGAGAGTTCCAAAACAGTCTGTTTGAAGAATTTTGTGAAGAAAATGGGATCTTTCACAATTTTTCAGCACCAAGAACTCCATAACAAAATGGAGTAGTTGAAAGGAAAAATAGGTCTTTGATAGAACTTGCAAGAACCATGCTAAGTGACTCAAGTTTTCCTAAATATTTTTGGGCGGATGCGGTAAGCACGACATGTTACGTAAGCAATCGTGTGATCATAAGACCTATACTAA
This sequence comes from Vicia faba, assembly GCA_948472305.1. Classification (NCBI taxonomy): domain Eukaryota; kingdom Viridiplantae; phylum Streptophyta; class Magnoliopsida; order Fabales; family Fabaceae; genus Vicia; species Vicia faba. Next base: position 432,020,680 of record OX451738.1, read on the forward strand.
ATAAAACTCCATATGAGATTTACAAAGGAAGAAAACCAAATATCTCTCACTTTCACATTTTCGGGTGCAAATGCTTTGTCCTTAACAACGACAAAGACAATCTCGGTAAGTTCGATGAAAAAACGGATGAAGGAGGAAGTTGTTATTTGTGATGATGATGATTCTATAGATTTACCTCATGAAAATTCTTGCGAAGGTGGAAAAATTGTCAACCCGGAACAAACACATGAACTTTCACATCAAAATGGAAATGATGATGGTCTTCCTCAAGAATGGAGAACTCATCGTGATCATCCAATTGACAACATAATTGGAGATATTAGCAAAGGGGTATCTACTCGGCTAAATCTTAAAGATGCATGCTTAAATATGGCTTTTGTATCTCAAGTTGAACCAACCAAAGTGGCTCAAGCACTAGAAGATGATCAATGGATCCTTGCCATGCAAGAGGAGCTAAACCAATTCGAGCGGAACAAAGTTTGGGAACTTGTTCCTAATCCAGGAAATAAACGTATCATTGGAACCAAATGGGTATTCAAAAACAAGATGGATGAAAATGGTATAATCACTCGAAACAAGGCAAGACTAGTTGCTCAAGGATACAACCAAGAGGAAGGAATTGATTTTGAATACACTTTTGCTTCGGTAGCACGTTTGGAAGCAATAAGACTATTACTTTCATATGCATGCTCATTGGACTTTGAACTTTTTCAAATGGATGTAAAAAGCGCATTTCTCAACGGATTCATAAATGAAGAAGTCTATGTAAAGCAACCTCCCGGATTTGAAGACTTCAAACATCCTAATCATGTCTTCAAATTGAAGAAAGCTCTCTATGGGCTGAAGCAAGCACCAAGGGCATGGTATGATAGACTAAGCGCATTCCTATGTGAAAAAGGGTTTGTAAAGGGTAAAGTCGATACCACTCTCTTCATAAAAAATGTTAATCATCATACTTTACTTGTACAAATCTATGTAGATGATATTGTTTTCGGTTCAACTAACCAAAATATGTGCAAGGAATTTTCATCTATGATGCAAGGAGAGTTTGAGATGTCTATGATGGGAAGATTGAATTTCTTTCTCTGTCTTCAAATTAAGCAACTCAAACACGGTATCTTCATAAACCAATCAAAATATTGCAAAGACCTTATAAAGAAGTTTGAGATGGAAAGCAGCAAAGAAAGTGCAATTCCTATGGGATATGGCACCTATCTTGATCCAGATGAATCAGGGAACTCTATTGACATAACTAAGTATCATGGAATGATTGGCTCTCTTCTCTATTTAACAGCAAGTAGACCTGACATCATGTTCAGCGTTTGCCTGTATGCAAGATATCAAGTCAATCCTAAAGAGTCTCACCTTGCAGCAGTCAACCGCATAATAAAATATCTCAAAGGAACAACCAACGTCGGATTATGGTATCCAAAAGGTAGTATGTGTAATCTAGTTGGTTATTCTGATGCTGACTATGCAGGTTGTAAGACTGATCGCAAAAGTGCAAGTGGAACATGTCACATTCTCGGAAATGCCTTGGTTTCATGGTCATGCAAAAAGCAAGCAAGCGTCGCTCTCAACACTGCCGAAGCAGAATACATTGCGGCTGGAAGTGGATGCGATCAAATTCTTTGGCTAAAACAATAGTTACTTGACTATGGAGTAAACCTTGGATGCATTCCACATCGATGTGATAACACAAGCGCGATCAATATTACAAAAAATCCAGTTATGCATTCCCGGACAAAACACATTGACATCAGACACCATTTCATCAGAGATCATGTACTCAAAGGAGATGTCGAGATTACTTTTGTGGATACTCAAAACCAACTCGCGGACATCTTCACAAAACCACTTGCAAAGGATGCATTCTTCAAAATTCGTCGTGAACTCGGAATCCTAGATGAACAAGATATATAAGGTGCACTCTATCCTTACTATACATAAATGTACATATATATGGGCTTAGAACATGTTTCAAATGTTAAAAATATTGTTTTAAAATTTTTTCTTTTAAGTAAATCGATTTACTTAGTGTGTAAATCGATTTACCACTGAACCAAAATCAATTTTCATAAAAAAAATTTGTGTAAATCGATTTACCACAGAAACTGAAGCGTTTTTATTTAATTTTTCACAGTGCAAATTGATTGATCCTTCACTTTAATCGATTTACACCTGTTCAACATGTGATATTTTTTATGAGTCTTTAATATATTGGTCAACCTTACCTTGCCCCTCAACCTCCTACCTTCTTTTTGACCAATCATGTAATCTTGACCAACTCCACTCAATTAAGTCTCATAAAGACCTCACTTACCCTTCTCTACTATTTAATCTCACCAAAACTCCCTTCGCCTCCTCAATACACCGAACCACCACTACAACAACAGTTTCCATATCAAGGACCCTTCTAATATTTTCCTGACCAAAATTATTAAATTCCTGTTATTTATCATTATGTTTTTTGTTTTGATAATTGCTTCAAGTGTTAGTTTTTGTATTATGTGTATTTGAGCTTCGTACGATATTTTTAGAAATTTGCGTTTTAGTTCATATCTGTTTCAAATTGTTATAAGTATCATTTTATGTTACATCTTTCCCTTCTTTTTGATAATGTCAAAGGGGGAGAAGGATGTGATAGCACTTTATGGTTGTTTGTTTCAGTTTTCTTTTCAGGGCAAGTTTTCAAATCTTTTTCTCCATAGGGGGAGAAATCTATCTTAGGGGGAGAAAACTTCTTTTGCTCCAATTCTGAACAACTCATAAAGAAAGATGGTTTGTCATCATCAAAAAGGGGGAGAATGTAATCTCAAGCCTCAACTCAACTTTAGTTTTGATGAAAGACAAACAAGCACTATGGCAAGAAGGAAAAGAAGTGGAATTAGCTTAAAGCATCATTCACTCAAAGCTTCAAGGATCATGGCAAGCAATCAAGTATATCAATTCTCTTTTGAACTACATTGATTAGAAATGCTCAAAAATGAAATACACACTTACCACAACACTTCACTTAAAGTTTAAAACAAATTCTAAGTTTTTCACTGATGTAAATCGATTAACATATCATGTAAATCGATTTACACATGTTTTTTTAAAAACTGATTGCCCCTGGCAGCAATCGATTTACATGGAGTGTAAATCGATTGATTATTAAACTAAATTAATTTTTTAACACTTGTAAATCGATTTACACATCATGCTAATCAATTTACACTTCAATTTTTTTTTAAAACAAGAACGTTACAAACTCGTGCAATCGATTTACATCTAATGCTAATCGATTTACACGTTGTAATTTTTGAAAATTCTGAACTGGTTTCAAGATATCCTTCACACCTTTTCTCCAATAGATGCATGGTCATACAATGCATCTTCTCAAGTTTTACAAACAGAAAAGTATCCTTTTGGAAAGGTATCTTGATTACTTTAAATACAAAATCTTTCAAATTATAAAACATCTCTTCTCTTATGCAATAATTCTGAACTTTGTAAAATATTCAAACTTCATATTTCTTAAGTTTTAAGAACAAAGATTTTCTGCACTTTCACACATATAAGAACAGAAATATTTGAGCATTCTCTAACCATTGTGTTACAGTTTGAATTGCTTACAAGAGAAGAAAGAAGAAACTTCATTGAAGTCACTCTATGTGAATCAACATCTTTCAAGAAATCATATTTCACAGAATTATACAAAGTGTAACTTATTTCCAAGATTGTTGGAATTAAGATTTAGAATACTTTTGTACCTTGTTGTCCATTGTTGGAAACAAGAGGTATCTTTTGAGAGGATTGTTATCAAGAGACTTATTGGAAATCCAAGAGGGTGTTCTTGGTACTTGTTAGTGTCTTTAGTTGATAAGACTAGGAAGAGTCTTGTAAAAGTTCTAACAAAATAGTGAAATCTCTTGCGTGTTTGCAAGGGGACTGGACGTACTTCCGAGGTGTGGAAGGAACCAGGATAAATCTCCGTGTCTCTTTACTTTCTGCACTTTACCGTTTTCCATAGCACTAAAACAAAACCAGAAAGTGTAAAATAAATCAAAAATCGACCACCACCTAATTCACCCCCCTCTTAGGTGCAATCTTAAACTTACAATAAACAACATCAGGACATCATCATTCATCTTTCAATCATCAATTCTCAGCATACAACAACATATACATTCAATTCATGAACAAGACAACAATGACCTCTAACCCCCCACACAAATTATCATGAACCCAATTATAGAGTCATAACCCCACCCTTACCTTGGATTGAAGTTCGCTCTACAACTTTCTCCAATTGAATTCCCGTTTTGCCGTTCTTCCTCTTTTCCAACAGCTTCACGTTCTTCCTCTCAAACCCTTATTCTTCTTACTGCTTCTTCTTTATATTCTTTCTAACAATAATAAAATAACCTATTATTCTCTTTATTAATTAATGGGCTTAAAACTAATACACCCCCCCCCCCTTATTATTTTTATTCCTTTAAAACAAGCCCACATCAAATAATATTATACTTCTAATATTATTTCTCCACTTAATAAAATAATTAAATCCAATTAATCACAACATATCTTCACAAATATCCCAAAAATAATTTAATTAAATAATTAATTAAATTACGGGCGTTACAACTCTCCCCCACTTAGAATATTTTCGTCCTCGAAAATTTACCTTAATCAAACAACTCAGGATAGGAGTCTTGCATCTTGCTCTCCAACTCCCAAGTCATGCTTTCTACGTCAGCTCCTAGCCAAACCAATTTAACCAAAGCAATCTCTTTTCCCCTCAGAGTCTTAGTTTCACGATCCGCGTTCCGTACAGGCATCGTCTCTACCGTAAGATTACCCCGTACTTGCACATCATCCATATGAATCACATGAGATAGATCTGAAATATACTTCCGGAGTTGTGACACATGAAACACATCATGCAAATTCGAAAGATTAGGCGGTAAAGCCACTCTATAAGCAACATTCGCCACTCTCTCCAAAATCTGATATGGTCCAATAAAATGAGAAGTGAGCTTCTTAGACTTCAATGCTCGCCCAACACCAGTCACAGGTGTAACTCTCAAAAACACATGGTCACCCGCTTGAAATTCTAAATCCTTCCTTCGCTTGCCATGATAACTCTTATGTCTACTTTGGGAAGTTTTCATCTTTTCTCAAACCAACTTCACCTTCTCAGTAGTTTCACGAACAAGTTCAGGTCCGAGTACTACACTTTCGCCAGATTCATGCAAACAAAAAGGAGTTCTACATCTTCGACCATACAACGCTTCAAAAGGTGCCATCCCAATACTAGAATGGTAACTGTTATTATAAGTGAACTCTATCAACGAAAGATAAGCATCCCACGAACCTCCCTGATCCAGAACACATGCCCTCAATAAGTCTTCCAACGATTGAATCGTCCGTTCAGTATGACCATATGTCTGAGGATGATACGCTGAACTCAACCTCAACTTAGAACCCAACGCTTCTTGCAAACTCTCCCAAAAATCAGAAGTAAATCTTGGATCTCTATCTGACACAATGCACAAAGGAACACCATGCAACTTCACAATCACACTAGTGTAAATCTCAGCCAACTTCGACACTGGAAAACTGATGTTAATAGGAATAAAAAGAGCCGACTTTATAAGCCTATCAACAATCACACAAATTGAATCACGTCCTCTTATAATACTAGGTAACCTTGTCAAAAAGTCCATTGAAATGCTATCCCATTTACATTCTGGAACTTCTAACGGTTGCATCAACCCTGCAGGCTTCTGATGTTCAACTTTCGACTTCTAACAAGTCAAACATGCATACAAAAACCGAGCCACATCACTCTTTACACCAGGCCACCAAAACAAACCTTTCAAATCTTGATACATCTTTGTAGCTCCTGGATGAATACTCAACTTACTTCTATGACTTTCCTCAAGTATCACTTTCTTCATCTCAGCATCATCAGGAATACAAATCCGGTTACGAAATCTCAACACACCTTGCTCATATAGCTTAAAATCATTATTCTCAGACTGACCAACCCCAACCATCAAATCTACCAGTTTCACATCAACTTCTGAGCTTCTCTGATACTGTCTAGAAATTCATTATTAATCTTCAACATACCCAACATAACACTTCGCAGCATAACCTCACAAACTAAGCTCATATCTCTGAACTGCTCAATTAATTCCAACTCTTTAACCATCATTGTCGACATATGTAAAGTCTTTCAACTCAACGCATCAGCCACCACATTCGCTTTTCCTGGATGACAATTCAAACCGAAATAATAATCCTTTAACAATTCCAACCATCTTCGTTGCCTAATATTCAACTCTTTCTGATTGAATAAATACTTTAAGCTCTTATGGCCACTAAACACTTCAAATCTAGAACCATAAAGATAATGCCTCCAAATCTTCAACACAAAAAAAACTGCAACAAGCTCTAAATCATGCGTAGGATAGTTTTTCTCATGAGTCCTCAACTGCCTTGACACATAAGCAACTACCTTGCCATTCTGCATAAGCACACCTCCTAAACCCATCTTAGAAGCATCACAATACACCACAAAAGGCTCTCCTGGATTAGGCAACGTCAAAATCGGAGTCGACGTCAACCTCTTCTTCAATTCCGTAAAACTTTCTTCGCATTGAACATCCCATACAAAAGCTCTACCTTTACAAGTCAACTTAGTCAACGGAAGTGCCAACTTAGAAAAACCTTCGATAAACCTTCTATAGTAACCAGCTAATCCCAAAAAGCTCCTAATCTCACTAGCTGACTTTGGAGTTTCCCATTGCAACACAACATCAACCTTCGATGGATCTACAACAATGCCACTATCTGAGATCACATGACCAAGAAAACTAACCTCCTTTAACCAGAACTCACACTTGGACAACTTTGCATACAACTTCTTCTCTTTCAAAACTTGCAATACTACTCTTAAGTGTTCTGCATGCTCTTCTTCTGACTTAGAGTAAATCAAAATATCATCAATGAACACCACTACAAACCGATCCAAATAAGTATGAAATATACGATTCATATATTCCATGAATGCTCCCGGCGGATTAGTAACACCGAAAGGCATCACCGAATACTCATAATGTCCATAACGTGTTCTGAAAGCCATCTTCTGGATATCTTCATCCTTCACTTTAATCTGATGGTAACCCGACCTCAAATCAATCTTACTAAACACACGAGCATCCACCAACTGGTCCATCAAGTCATCTATTATTGGAAGCGGATACTTGTTCTTAATCGCCACTTTATTCAATTGTCTATAATCAACACATAGCCTCATACTTCCATCTTTCTTCTTTACTAACAACACTGAGGCTCCCCACGATGATACACTTGGTCTTACAAACTTCTTCTCAAGTAACTCCTTCAATTGCTTCTTTAACTCTGATAATTCAGATGCAGACATCATGTATGGTGCCATAGACACAGGTCTGGTACCAGGTACAAGATCAATCGCAAATTTAACTTCCCTCTCTGATGGTACATCAGGAATCTCATCAGGGAAAACTTCAGGAAATTCACACACCACCTGCAATCCCTCAATTATAGCTTGAGTCTCTACAGATAGCGACTCCATCAACGAGAACATTTATGCTTCCTCTTGCATCAACTTCCTCAACTATCTAGCAGACAACAGACCATCTCCCTCTTCTTCAGGAGTAGAAAACCTCACAGACATGTCATAACAGTTAATATGAACAGAGTTATGCTCTAACCAGTTCATACCCAAAATCACATCCAAACCTCTTAATGGTAAACAGACCAAATCAACAACAAAGTATCTATCTAAGATCGACAAGGGACACTTCAAACACACAAAAGAATTAGTCACCGAACCCTTTGCTGGAGTATCGACGCCCATTTCTCCATTCAAAGAAGACAACATAAGACCCAATCTTTCAACACAATCAGCAGCAATAAAACAATGCGTAGCACCAGTATCAATAATAGTAATTAAATGAGTACTATTAATGAAACATGTACCTCTGATAAGTTTGTCCTCAACAGTTGCCTGATCTTCAACCAAAGCAAACACTTTACCACTTGTCTGAGCCCTCTTTGGTTTCTGACATTGACTACCAATGTGCCCTTCTTCTCTATAATTGAAACAAATCACATCCTTATATTCACACTCAGATATAACATGTCCGTTCTTACCACAACGGAAACACCTCTTCACTTCAGTAGTGCATACATTAGTCTTATGCCCAGGTTTTCCACACTTAAAATAAACCACACCAGTAGGAGCATCTCCCCCACTAGTCCTATGACCCTGAGTAACTTTATGTTTACCTTTACCAACTGGGGCATCATAAGGCTTACCACGATTCTGTTGGTGCTTACCCCTCTTCTCACTGATAATCTTGTAATGAGCATTATTATCCTCCTCATAAATCCTGCAACTATCAATCAAATCAGCAAAGACACGGATCTTCTGGTATCCAACCGTCTTCTTGATCTTCGGGCGCAACCCATTCTCAAACTTGATACACTTCGAAAATTTAGCATCTGCCTCAGCATAGTGCGGATAAAACTTAGCCAACTCAGCAAACTTGGCAGCATACTCAACAACTGACATATTCCCTTGCTTCAGCTCAAGGAATTCAATCTCCTTCTTACCACAGACATCTTCAGGAAAGTACTTTCTCATAAATTCCCTACGGAACACAACCCAAGTTACATTCTCACCTGCAGCTTCCAATCTATGACAGGTCTCTAGCTATCAGTCATCAGCCTCGACTGCTAGCATATGAGTACCATAACGAACCTTCTGCACTGGAGTGCAGTCCATCACACCGAAGATTCTCTCGATCTCATTCAACCACTCCAATGCTCCATCAAGATCATACTTTCCCTTGAACGTAGGCGGATTCTCTCTCTGGAAAGTCCCCAAACTACGAGATCCAACATTCCCATCAGCATTCGGCTGATTCTCCATCGCATGAGCCATTGCTTCTAAAGCAGCAGCAAGTGCAGCATCATTCCTTCCAGCCATCTCAACTTATCACTACAACGTAAACAACGGTTAGAACTCAAATTAATAATACTCGATTGTTAGACAACTACGACTCGACGACAAGGTCGGACCAACCTTTTGCTCTGATACCAACTTTGTAACACCCCAATTCTACCCTGCAATTATATAAATAAATCAGAGTTATAAAACCATTCATGCAGACGAATCGGGATGTCACAAATTCATCATTAAAAACTCATTGTATTCGTCATGGATATATAACACTTTAAAACTTCGGATGAACCATCAGCATAATACTTTAATTAAACAATTCAACAATGTAAACATCTACGCAGCGGAATTCTTAATAACATCTTTATCATCATTACAACAACTTCAAAAAAACACAATTTAATAATAATAAACTTAAAGTTCAAGGACTGAATAATCAACAATCAAAAGCAACAAGCGTTCATCCCCCCGAGTGTTACATATCAGAGCAATGACACTGACTCAAACTATTGAAGGTATACAGCCTTCACTCTCGATTACCTGCACATTACCAACATAAGGGCCACATTCAAACAGAAGGGGTGAGATATCTAACAATATAATAAAGCGCATGATAATTAATATATTAAATTAGATCACATAACATCACCACTTCTCATCTCATAATCAACAATAATCACAACAATAATACACATTCACAACATCAATACACACTTCTTTATGCAATCATATAATGTGACTCAATACTATGCAAATGCATGTGGTACCATTGGAGCAGAACTTCCATCTCAAAAATTACCAATTAATAGAGGCATCAACAAGGAATAAGCCTTCATCTCAATATTCGCCAATACAGGCCATCTCAACGAGCATAAGCTCCATCTCAAAATGAAATGTACGTGACACAATCAAGAATGTAATAACAACACCATAATTGACAACATCTCAATACAACACCATCGTTGGCCAAAGGCCTACATCTTAAAAGCATCTCAACATCTCTTCATAAACATCATTCATCAACATCATTTATCATCATAAATCATCAAACATCATTTATACATCATAATTCATTAAAACAAACTCTCATTAACATCATCTCATCCACAACTCAGCCGTACAGTAATACAACAGTACTCATCAATTTCACAATGTTGGCCATAGGCCTATACAAGATATTTCCTATAATTAGTTAATCAACTAAGGCTTACTTCTCAATCACCAAATCTCTACATACTACTATTCTATAATATTACATCATTATTATCATTAATCCTACTGTTATAAACCAGACAGTACTCTATAAACGTCTCATCCTCATCCTTCTTCACAACGAGCCAACATAGCGATTTCCGCGGGACCTAACTCTAATCCTAATTTGGATACCAGGATTATCCTTCCTATTCTTCATTTTAATCCTCAAGAATAAAGCTCATTGCGTTAGCTATTCGACGCTTCGAACGACACCTCCAACGGAATCCGAAAACTCAAGTTACAACATTCTCAAACTGATTCTGCCAAAAACCAGACAACAAGGATCGACGCATAACATCTTGGATCGACGCGTACTGCACTGAACTTGCAACATGAGTCAACGCATCCTCTCTTGTATCGACTCATACTGAGTCTGCCATACAGCATGTATCGACACATACTGAGTCTGCCATACAGCATGTATCGACACGTGCTCCTACGTATCGACTCATCCTGAGTCTAAAATTTCCTCATGTATCGATGCAAGACCTCTTCGTGTCGACTCATCCCGAGTCTAACATTGTTCATGTATCGACACATACCATTTGGGATCGACACATATTGTTCTGTCATGGGAAATTTCTGTGATTTTCTCTGCGTTTTCACTATGGGTTCCATACTTTAAGCCCTAAAAACATAATCTAATCATAGATAATCATCACTTACAGTTATCCTATAATTCTACATCAAATAAACAACATCGGGACATCATCATTCATCTTTCAATCATCAATTATCATCATACAACAACATATACATTCAATTCATGAACAAGACAATAATCACCTCTAACCCCACATACCAATTATCATGAACCCAATTATAGAGTCAGAACCCCACCTTTACCTTGGATTGAAGGTCGCTCTACAACTTTCTCCAATTGAATTCCCGTTTTGCCGTTCTTCCTCTTTTCCAACAGTTTCACGTTCTTCCTCTCAAACCCTTATTCTTCTTACTGCTTCTTCTTTATATTCTTTCTAACAATAACAAAATAACATATTATTCTCTTTATTCCTTAATGGGCTTAAAACTAATACACCCCCACCCCCTTATTACTTCTATTCCTTTAAAACAAGCCCACATCAAATAATATTATACTTCTAATATTATTTCTCCACTTAATAAAATAATTAAATATAATTAATCACAATATATCTTCACAAATATTCCAAAAATAATTTAATTAAATAACTAATTAAATTACGGGCGTTACAAACTCCGTCTTCATCAACCATACTCCGCCTTCATCAACCACGGTTCCTTAATCTTCAATAGTTCCTCCATCAACTTCATTTGTTCCTTCATCTTCTACAAAGCCTATTGATGTTAGTCACATTATGCAGAGAGGCTCTCAAGTTCATTGCAACATAAAATCAACAGAGTTGATTATTCTTAAGGATTTAATGGTTGATTTTAACAATCTTGCTGCAAATGGGTGTGATTTAAAAGAGGATAACTGAAGAACTCAGGGTCAAGCCTCTTATTGAACCGTCTGAGAATTATCATCACAAAAAAATTCATGTGAATAAATATCATATGTTCTCCAAGCAAGATTATGTATCCAACGTGGCTGCATATGTTCTAATGATGAAACGGGAAGGACAAGATATGTCAAGCTTTAATTAATCAGACTCTCTTGTTGAGGGTATTGATTGTTTTATTGGTAAAAGAAAGAGAAGTTCAGATGCTTCTGAACCAGAGAAGAAGAAGAAGAAGAAGAAGAAGAAGAAGAAAATGTCTGGTTTTCTGAAAGATGCAACCCTGGGAGCTGAAACTTCTGTAACATCTAGTAAGTCTGATACTTTTGTACCTGTTCCATTGTCTGTTTCTAATATTGTTAATGTATGTTCATCCACAACATCCAATGCACAAATTAATCCTCTTCCACCACCAACCAGAACTACACTTGTTTCTGACTCTGCTACCACTTCAATCTCGTTTCCATCTATTTCCTTTACACACTCATCATTAACAATTTCTGAATATAAACCAACAGTCACCACTCCTCCATCTGATGATCTCAAATATTTTTCTGCTTCACCACAAACCACCATCATTTGTGAATCTCAACCCAACACCACATAAGCTTTTGCTCCAAATCCTATTTCGTCTCTCACTACCATCATTCCATCAGAACCAATTCAAACTTTTACATCTCCATTAAACTCATCTCAATATCTTCCACAAACTTCTTATTTTTCAACTCTCGATACCGATATTCATTTTTCCTTCTTTAACAAAGAAACTACTCTCCACGACTCACCCATTATTCATCCATATCCAATTTCTCCCTTTGATCACGAAATGTCTGAAAGGACAATTTCTGATAATCGTGGAGCTGTTAAAATTTCCACAACTGAACCTTTCACTTGTTCTGAACTTTTCGATATGACTAAAAAAACCGATATCACAAAATCCTCCTGATCAAAATTATGAACTAAATCATCTTGAACCTACCCAAGCCTTGGTTGTTTATGAAAAACCTGCTTCAAAAACCTTGGATGAATGCACTAACATTTTTAGAATCAAGGCTAAGAAAAAGGTTGCTAAGTTAAGGACAGAGGGAAGTACGAGTACTGAGCCTCAGGGCATGGATGGTTCTCGGAAACATTTTCAAAAGAGGATGTATTCAGAAGTTTAAAGAATGAATTCTTTTGTTGAAGCATCCAGAGTTTGGGATGTTCGGGTGGTAACTAAAAGGAAAGAAACAAGAGAAAGAATCAGACTGTTTGAATTACTTGCTGCTAAACAACGAGAAGATGATGCAAGAGCGTTAAAAGAATCAGAAGAAGCAGGACTTAAAGCTCAAGAAGAAGAGGAAGCCATAAAATTTGAAGAAACAAGGTTGGCTCAAGAGACAGAAGAAGCTCGTAAAGCAAGTCAAAATGTTGTAACAATATCTTCTTCTGATTCTGCAATTGCACGTTTAGAAAATGAAATTGGTGATATTAGAGAAGAACAACAGGTTTTCAGAGAAAACATCATTGAACAGAAGCTTGTAACTTATCAATCAAACTTCTCGAAAACTTATGCTTAGAATAATAGAAGTTTTTGAACGGTTTTGATATCTCTCCAATCCATGCGAATACAACAAAATAATTATTTCATTTGATTTTTACTCAATATCAGGGTGCGATAAATAATGAAAATGCAAAATCCAAGAAAGGAAAAAGGCAGATAAATTAAAAATAATTGGAGCTCAAGGAGATGCAATTAGAGTTCATAGAAAACGGAAGAGATTAGAGTTTGTTAAAAGAGTGAATACATGGTTATAAAGGTGAAGTAACTTTTATACATTGAGATGAGACAAGTAAGTTAGAGGTCCTAAATAAAAGGAAATGGGCGGATGAAAAAAACTATTGGATTTTCCTCGAGATTGTATGGATACTCGAGTACACTTGAGCAACCTAGATGGAAATGTCATACCTTATTCTAAAGAACTAAGACCACGTATAAGAACAAACCTCTTAGAAGTTTCAATGATGAGACTAGAATTTAATGTGCTTGTTTCCAAGATAAATCACTTGACTTACAATTTTTTCCCACTTCTCCAAGCACTAAACCCAACACGATAAGCCCGGGCTAGTTTTTAAAACTACTTCTCATTGTTGTGTCACGATAACCCTTGAGGGTAACTGTTCTGGGTAGGCCATAAACCCAAAAGCGGGAGGACTTTTTATCAGTCCAAAGTCACTCTAGTAAGACATTGAAGGTACAATGTAACCATACTTTGGAGCCCATACTGGATCCACACTCTAGATTATCTCCTAACTCTATATGTCATCATGAAAACTTCCGCATTCCACGTTGAAAAGCAAGGGATGTCTATAGTTGTCCCTTATATATAATTCATCCCACATGAAACCCGAGGTAGTCTCTAAATGATAACTTATATTACTCATCATTCTCTTATTGACTTATGGATTAGAGTACTACCATTACAAATCCAACTCTGCACAGTCATTTTATAGATCTACTTTTGCCGCATTAAGACTATACTCCATCAACTCAACAAACATTTATGGTTTTTAGAAAAACATTAACATTAATATTTGTCATATGTTAGAAAGGATTCTTATGTTTTTGGGCCCCGAGGAAATCCCTACCTAATCTCCGCCAATAAATATGTTATCTGCCATATGCCAGAGCTAGATTTTATCTCCGGATACTTAGCAAATGGTCTTAATTTGTATAACTTGATGCATTAGTGTGTTGATAGAGAGCAATTTTAGAACCCTAATAAAACTAGTAAATGCTGGAAATTTCTACACTAGAGAGAAATAAATAAAACTAACTAATAAAATAAAGACTTTTTCATTTTGATTGTTATTTTCTAATGTGTCACAGACACTACATATATAGTAATCTTAATGGATAATTAACTAAAGGCCCAAAATATATTAAAAGCCCAAAAGACCCTAAGAATATTCTAGAAAACATCATAATATAAAATAAATCTCAATACATCAAAATACTAATAAAACTCATTTAACTAATAATAAATTATTCTATTAATCTCCCTATCATTGCCACGAGGTTTACTTGAACCTTGTCTTCAAGGTTCTAAAGTAACTCTTGGATCCCATTGCTTAAACTAAACAACATAGTTTCCATATGGATTTTGAGCAAGATGAAAGCCATGTTTGCAAATTTCCCTAACAAGCCTTTCTTGACTCTTTCCATTTGAATAATCAATGTACCTTTGAAGCACACAGTAGCCATGTTGATAAGTAGCAACTCAATACATAATTTTGTTGCAGCATCCAAAATGAACTCATCATCTTGAACACTAAAGCATGTCAAACAACGTTGTATGATATGATTTCCATTCAGATCCTTAAGAAGCTCAAGAAAAGCAAGTTGAAGTGCTGCTCTTACTAAGGCAATTTTCCTCCTTGACTTGATAGTAGAAAGCAACACTTGCACCACTCTCGTGCCATGTGTGTTCAAGGATGTTCTGACTAGCTAACCAGGTTCCTTTGTCCACATATGAACAATCTTCAACCTTTGATCTTCCCTATAAAACTCCAACAACTTTTGAAAAAGATAGTTCCCAAAAGGATCCATCATAAGCTCAATAATGTTATCAATAACACATAAGGTGATGCGAAGAACGCCATACCTAGCAGCATGGTGCAATGTTGTCTTTCCATTTTCCTTATTGTCATCATTAAACTAACATCAACATCCAAAATAGCATTCATAAATGTTTTTGAACCGATTATTAAGTAAAAAATGAAAGCATAAATTTGGTTAAGCTCTGGTTGCAAGAGAAGACCAATCGTCATAGCATGATTCATAACAACATAGTCAATATTGTTTTCTGTTAGAAATTTTGTTGCAGCTTCTTCTGCTTAAGTCTTTGCATATGACTACCACATATTTTCATCCCATAAGAAATATGAATTCAAAACATTAAGAGTTCCCTTCACTACAGGATCCACTAATTATGTATGAGGGTTGTTGTTGTCGACAACCAAATGAACCAGCGAAGTAGTATGAAAGACTCATGACATCCGTGAATAACATAATCAAAGGAACCTTCTTCTATTAAATATGTCTTGAAGAGTTGTAACCTTTCCTTTGCACCATCGAGTTTCAGCAAGTTATCAACCTTATGTAGATTACCAATATTACGAACAATGGCTCTAACAGTCTAACCATGTTGAAGAAGAAACTTAAGAATCCATAAAGCAATATAATCTGAAGCACCTGTAACAACACTTTGATCAGGTGGTTTTGGAGGCAACACATGAAAAATCTTTCAAGCTTGAGGTTCAGCAGCATCAAACGATGTCTCCAGTTGTGCGATGGAGTAATTTAGCGGAGATATATAATGAGCACTAATCAAGAAATGTCTCCAAGCAAGTGGATGGTAATGTTTGGTGATCTTCCGAATCGTGAAAAAATTGCCTAAGGATTTCAATATCTTCTCATTGTTATTAATCACATGCCCGTTGTGAAACCAATAATTGATACGGCTCTCATTGTCAACAACCCAGCTTTGTGCAATCTCATTTTCATGATGAGGAAAGATCAAATCAATTCCACCGTAAGAGACTCGTTTCATCGAAAAGTTAGTGTGCATACCATGTTTCTTTTTTTGGAGAGCCCCATCATACCATTGAGAAGCCATTGTTATAAACGAATCAGACTTTAGATAAAAACTTCTTTTATATTGCTCTTGTAAAATAAAATACACACTTGGTCTTTTATAGACCCAAACAACTTTTACAATTCTAAACATAAATGCTACTAATAAACTATCATAACTTATAAAACTTTTGCCCTTCCTACTACCATACTTAATGTAAAACTTATTACTAACACATTTAATGTTTATTCAACAAAACTCCTCTGTAAACTTAAATGTTTCTTTCATCCAGCATTCCTATCATCTTCTTGCCTCTATCGAAGACCTCCTTTGATAGTGGTTTTGTAAAAATATCCGCTACTTGGTTTCTGCTTGCTACATGCCTTAATTCGACACTTCCCTCCTTCACATGTTCACGAATGAAGTGAAATCGAACATCAATGTGTTTGCTTCGTTCATGATTCACTGGATTCTTTGCTAATTCGATAGCTGATTTATTGTCCACTTGTATTATTGTTGGATCTTCCTGTTTTAGCTCCATCTTGCTTATCAACCTTCTGAGCCATACTGCATGACAGACGCACCAGGATGTTGCCACATATTCTGCTTCACACGTCGAAAGTGTCACTATAGGTTGCTTCTTCGATAGCCAAGTAAAAGCTGTGTTTCCCATGAAAAACACATATCCATAGGTGCTCTTTCGATCGTCTATGTCTCCACATCAGTCACTGTCAGAATAACCAACTAACTTGTAGTCTTCTGTCTTTGAATAAAACATTCCAAGTGATACTGTTCCTTGGATGTATCAGAATTCGTTTCAGCGCCTTCCAATGTGTGTGTACTGGCTCCTCCATGAATCGACTTACTATGCCAACACTTAGTGAAATATCTGGCCTTGTGCATGTGAGATATCGAAGGCTACCTACCAAGCTTCGATATTTTCTTCATTCGACCCGTTCTCCTCCATCAAACTTTGACAGTTTTGTACCTGGTTCCATTGGCGTCGAAGTTGGATTGCAATTCTTCATTTTATATTTTTCTAAGATTTCCTTTGCATATTTTTCTTGTTAGATGAAAATTTCAGCTTCTTCTTGTCGAACCTCCAGACCAAGAAAGAATCTCATCAGACCTAAGACTGTCATTTCGAATTCGCTTGTCATGGTGCTTTTGAAGTCTTCGATCATCTGAACATCATTGCCTAGAAAGATAAGATCATCAACATAGAGTTCAACAAGTAATAAATTACTTCCATTTTTCTTCACATAGAGGGCGGGTTCATAAGGACATTGCTTGAATCCATTCTCCTTTAAATATGTGTCAATACGTGTGTTCCATGCCCTAGGTGCTTGCTTCAGCCCATACAGTGATTTCTTCAGTTTCAACACCTTCTTCTCTTCTCCAGTTCTCATATATCCAAGTGGTTGTTCGATATAGATTTCTTCTTCGAGCACACCATTCAAAAATGCTGTCTTGACATCCATTTGAAATATTGGCCATTTGAACTGAGCATCTTGAGAAATGAGTAATCGAATTGTCTCCATTCTTGCAACAGGCGCAAACACTTCGTCATAGTTAATTCCTGCTTTCTATTTGTATCCCTTCGCAACCAGCCGTGCTTTGAATCTTTCGATTTCTCCTTGAGCATTCATCTTTTTCTTGAATACCCACTTTACACCAATGGGTTGACTTCCTTTTGGTAATTCGACTAGCTCCCAAGTATTGTTGCGTTCGATTGCTCTAATCTCTTCGTCCATGGCACTTTTCCACTTCTTGTCTCGTAATGCTTCTTCGACGCTGATGTTTTCAGCATCTTCCAGAAGACACACAAGATGCACCACACTTGTTGAATCATACAAATCTTGCAAACTTCTCATTTTGGGTTGTAAAGGTTCATCTCCATCTTCTGTTTCTTCATGTTCTGTTGGAATACTTGTTGGTACAGCTACAGTTGTTTCTTCGACTGTGTCAACAACCTCTGTCGAATTGTTCCAGTCCCACTTGCTTGCTTCGTTCATTCGAACGTCTCTGCTCACGATCACTTTCTTGCTTATGGGATTGAAGAGCTTGTACCCTTTCGTCTTCTCATCATATCCAATGAATATGTACTTCTGACTTTTGTCTTCAAGCTTTGTTCTTCGTTGATCTGGTACATGTGCATAAGCTATACTACCAAATACCTTGAGATGAGAAATTGTTGTCTTCTGTCCACTCCATGCTTCTTGTGGTGTTTTGTCTTCTAACTTCGAATGTGGACATCTATTCTGAATATAAACAGCACATTGTACTGCTTCTGCCCATAATTCTTTCGACATGTTCTTGCTTTTGAGTATTGATCGAACCATGTCAAAAATAGTTCGATTCTTCCTTTCAGCCACACCATTTTGCTGAGGTGAATATGGTGCAGTTAGGAATCTCCTTATGCCCTGTTCTTCACAGTACTTCACAAAGGCCATTGAAGTATACTCTCCTCCTCTGTCAGATCGAATTGCTTTGATGTGTCTGTCTATTGCCTTCTCCACCATTACTTTGAACTTTTTGAACACTTCTAATGCTTCAGATTTTTCTTCCAAGAAGTAAACCCAGGTTTTTCTTGAGAAGTCATCAATAAAAGAAATGAAGTACCTTTTTCCACTGAAGGATTCTGGAGTGATTGGCCCACATATGTCAGTATGTATCAATTCGACAATATGTTTAGCTTGATACTCTGCCTTCCTTTGAAATGAGGTTCTTGTTTGTTTGCTGAGCACACATTCTTCACAGAATTTTCCTTCGAAATCCATGTTTGGTAGTCCATGCACCATGTTCCTTTTCGCCAACCTTCTCAAACCAGCATGATGTAGATGACCAAAGCGCATATGCCACAGTGACGCTTTGTCTTGCACTTCGATTTGAAGACATTTCTCTTGAATGTTCCTCAGGTTCAGTTTGTACATTCGATTTCTTTCCATTTCGACAGCGGCAATCAGATATCCTGCTTTGTCCTTCAAATGAAGTGTTCGATCTTTCATCAGTATCGAAGCACCTTTTTCTGTAAGTTGTCCCGGACTTAATATGTTGGTCTTGAGATCTGGTACATAGTAAATGTCTTCGATTGATCCAATTAAGCCATCCTTCTGCAAGTAACTGATTGTGCCCTTTCCTTCGACTTTCACTTTCGATGCATCTCCAAAAGACACATTACCATCTTCAATTTTCTTCATATCTTTAAACAGGTGTTTGTAACCACACATGTGATTACTTGCTCCTGAGTCAAGATACCAAACACTGTCATTGGTGTTGATTTCGTTTTGAGCCATCAGGAGAAAGCCTTCATTCGATTCAGCTTCCAAGGCTAGGTTGGTTGTTTCTTCAATCTTCTTTTCGATTCGACAGTCTTTTGCAAGATGTCCCACTTTGTCACAGTTGTAACATTTGTAGGAGTTGCAATCCTTCGCGTAATGACCATACTTCCCACACTTGTAGCATTCGAAGTTGGAATGATTCGAACGACCACCTCTTTGACCACGTCCTCTGCCACACCAATTTTGTTGGCTCGATTGTCCTCTTTCGAAGTTGCTACCTCTACCACTGTCACGACCTCCACGTCCACGTCCTCTTCCTCGAAAGTTGTGAGAAAAGAGTACCTTTTCGTCTTTGTTCGATTCCTTGGTTTGGTTTGCTTCTTCGTCTGCTTCTTCTTTCTTTTTCATATTTCGTTGTTCATGTGCTTCGAGAGAAGCAGTGAGCTCTTCGACTGAGAGCGTCGAAAGGTCCTTCGACTCTTCTATTGCACACACAATATTTTCAAACTTGTCTGTTAAAGATCTCAAGATCTTTTCAACAACTCTTGCATCAGGTACTGTCTCTCCGTTTCTGGTGAGTTGATTCACCACCTTTTGCACACGTGTGATATAGTCAGATACAATTTCTATATCCTTCATCTGTATCCTCTCCAATTCGCCACAAAGAGTTTGGAGTCGAACTTGCTTCACTCGATCTGCTCCTTTGAACACTTTTTCTAACGTGTCCCACGCTTGTTTCGACGTAGTCGAACCAGCAATTTTTTCGAAGCCTGATTCATCTACAGCCCTGAACAACATATATAATTCCGTTTTGTCCTTCGATCGCGTCTCTTTCAACGCCTTTGTTTGAGCTGCCGAATATCCCCCAACTTCTGTTGGTTCTGCAAACCCATCATTGGTCACTTCCCACGCGTCTAGAGATCCAAGAAGAGCTTTCATTTGGATACTCCAGTTTTCATAATTAGACTTCGTTAGCCGTGGCAACGACATTTAATTCATCATGTTTGCCATGAGCTCTGATGCCAAATTGTTATAAACGAATCAGACTTTAGATCAAAACTTCTTTTATATTGCTCTTGTAAAATAAAATACACACTTGGTCTTTTATAGACCCAAACAACTTTTACAATTCTAAACATAAATGCTACTAATAAACTATCATAACTTATAAAACTTTTGCCCTTCCTACTACCATACTTAATGTAAAACTTATTACTAACACATTTAATGTTTATTCAACAGCCATAACAGTCTCAATACTATTAACAATAAGGTCTCTAGGCTGTAAACTATAACACATCCCTCTAGTCCCCATGGAAATAGCATCACTAACCCCAATCGTATTAAACCTAAACGGGATCATACATTTGGCATTATTGTCAAAAACACCGTCAGTTTGTTCTCTGTGGCTACTGTAGAACAAGAAGCCATCTGATTCGAAAGATTTTCCCACAAAGATACAGGATCCACAAGTCACTACACGGAAATCATCCATGTTCTGAACCGACATGTTAGTTGATGGGACATCCTTAATCATCTTCCGAAGAGGATCTTCACTCATTGAATGAGACAAACCCACCCTATTCTCGTTGTAGAGTGGGCTTCCTGAAGTGGTATTTAGAGGAAGAGATGAATGTGTTGGTGTGGGTGTTGGTTCATGCTTAGACTTTGGGAATTTTTTTGAGTCAGACAGCTTTTGATAATTTTTTTAGATGTTTTCTTAAAACATATATGAGATACTTGTAGATATTTCTCAAATTCTCTTCTATTTCTAGAAAGGATTTTGGAGAAGTTGTTTGTTGGTTGGAGTTGTTTATGATAATTATTATAGTAGTATGAATAATGAGATGAAGAATAGGATGTATATGGGTTAGAATTATGGTGTATGTGGTGAATATCCATGAGTTAAATACAAACTTGGTGATGATGATCCAACATGAGTGTAACAAGGTGTAAAAATTTCTCATGAGAAAGATGGAAATGAGGGTGTGGTTGGAGATGTAAAAGAGAAGTTTGTGGGATAGGTAGGAGCAATGCTCCATGAATGATATGGAGATGTATGATAAGGATAACTCATAGGAGGATTTGAGTACATGGACGAAAACACCAATTGATAGTGAGCAATTTTAGAACCCTGATCAAACTAGTAAATGCTGGAAATTTCTACACTAGAGAGAGATAAATAAAACTAACTAATAAAATAAAGACTTTTTCATTTTGATTGTTATTTTCTAATGTGTCATAGACACTACATATATATAGTACTCTTAATGAATAATTAACTAAAGCTCCAAAATATATTAAAAATCTAAAAAACCCTAAAAATATTCTAAAAAACATCATAATATAAAATAACTCCCAATACATCAAAATACTAATAAAACTCATTTAATTAATAATAAATTATTCTATTAATCTCTCTATAATGTGGACATATCAATACTCTTGTTTACAATCCCGGGTCTCGTTTTCCTGCAAATTAATATTTCGCAAATCTCATTCTGATTCTTGCACCATTTAACTAGAATCATATTCCTCTCACATAGGGGATTAATGAAGAAAAAACCCTTAACCTCCCTCAATCTTTTTATGTTCCCCTTCCTTTCCTTGTCTACTCTAGCATTTCTTAATATTTATTAATCGGGTCGTTAGCAAGAACCAGATTCTTTCTAGAAGTAACAAATGTAAACTCGTTCTAGAAATCGAAAAAAATAATAATCTTAAATCTTAGTGCTGGATAAACTATATTGTACTATCAAATTAAATATACCATTTTATGCTAAGTGGTATCATTGAAAATTGGACTCTATTACCTATGTAAAAAATAGTGTAAGCAATCTTACTTCATAACACTAAAACTGGTAAAATATTTTCTCTAGTTTTTTTATTTTATTTATTAATATTATATTTTTTCTGGACCACAAATTTAGTAGTCTTAATTTTTTCTTTCTATGGTTATTAGTGAAATGACTTGAAAATAATAATGACGTGGAAAATATATATTCCAAAGTAAGGTTAAAATGGTCAATTAACTGAATTTCAAACCTTTGCAAAGCCACCACTTTGACCATCCCAATACAATGAACATTGAAACTTTTTCAATTAATTTTCAATTTGGTCAATATGAATTTCATTTTAGAACCTTCTCATGACCAGCACGTGTCAGTGATGCTCACATCAGGTGCGCATTTTTTCAACCATATATAAATAAACTCAAATTGAGTCCTAACCTTAAACCATGCATGCAAAACATCACAAGTAAAAAAACGAAAACAACCAAAGAAAATCAAGTTGCTGCTACTATGAATAACGATGAATCAAAGGGAAGGACCAACAATGACGGCGGAAATGTCCGATACCGTGGCGTCCGCTGCCGACCGTGGGGGAAGTTTGCGGCCGAGATTCGCGACTCCAACAGGCAGGGCCAGAGAGTTTGGCTTGGAACATTCAACACTGCTGAGGAAGCTGCTAGAGCTTATGATAGAGCTGCTTATAATATGAGAGGTACATTTGCAATCCTTAATTTCCCGCATGAATACAATATGGGTGCTGGTGCCGGTGCCGGTTCCGGTTCGGGTTCCGGTGCCACTTCTTCTTCCTCTTCAAGGAATGCAAATGTGGATGGTAGAGGAAGACAAGTGTTTGAATTTGAGTACTTAGATGATAAGTTGCTGGAGGAGCTTCTTGATTTTGAAGAGAAGAAAAAATAAAGGAACTTCAAAAGCTAGTATTGTGATGTTACTAGCTAAGATTTAAAAAAAGGTTGTGGTCCGTTTTGGCAGTCACAGACTTTTTTTTTAAACCTTGTTACTAGCTAGTAATTGTGCACATGTGTGTAATTCACCAATGAGTTTATATGGTGATTTATTAAAGTCTAAATCATAACTAAGTTTCTGAATATTGATGGAAATTAATATTCATGTGACTTTTAACTAGTAAGGGTGCATTATTGATTGAAGGAGTTAATGGATCAAGCATTGATCTCATTGTTGTTTTGGGTTGTAACTTGTAACTTTGACGTTAGACTCTGCTTCCTCTATAATGCAGAATCTGCAGATAATACAAAATTCAGTACTCATTACTTATAAAGCTGATTATATAAATGTAAGTATAATGATTAACACAAAACTGTTTGAGAGCAACTGAATGAACAAAAATTTCTTGCTTGATGCTTTTCTATCTCACAGTAATGTAATATTCATGTTCAAGATTTTGAGAAAATATTGATTCAAAAGTTATTGTTTCATTCTTCCAAGTCTTCTTTAAATAGGCAAAGAAAGATTCGTTGGAGGTTGAAGATGAAATTCCATAATTTCTTAGTTGTATCCTTGCATAACAGTCAGCAGAAAATGAGAGACAAAATGGTATAATAGTACAGTTCTTTCGCCACAAAATCCATGTAGTAGAAAGAATATTTGATCTTGTACCATGTACTATTTTCTCACATAAAACCTTTTTGATCTTATCTTTTAATCTTTAGAGACTTTAGAATGCGTGTTGATGAAGCATGTTTAGAAGAATCAAAAGTTGTATGAGAGTCTTCAGAATCATGGTCTTCATAGTCTTCAAATCCTTGGTCTTTAGAGTCTTCACATCCTTGTCTTCAGAGGCTCTCTTATTAGATTCAGAGTCAGAATCAAATCTTGTTCTTACAATCTCTCCCTTTTTGATGATGACAAAATGATATATTTTGATGAATAATTTTTACTTGTTTTAATCACATACAATCAATCAGAGTAAGCTATAAAGTTCTATGCGAGTTCTACACTATCAAAACTTATCTCAGCTTGTTCAGAGGCTCCCCCTAAGTTCAAGACATATAAAATAATTTTGATGTACAAAATACTTTAATCAACATGAAAGGAATATTTTCCTGATTAAGACACTTTCAGAGTCTGATAAGAAATGTCTGGTTCGTTATCTCAAAGTCTGATTTGCTATCAGAACTTGATGAGGTGTTAAAGTCTACTTGGATTTCCTTTTAACAAAGCCTTGGTTAACATGACTTCCGGTTATCAGAATATGATAAATCTTTAGAGTTTCTGATCCTGGTTATATGAACTTCTGAACTTCCTGATTCGAAAAATTAAGTAAACTTTTGCAAAGTTCCTGATCATTCAAACATCGTTAGAGGTATATAATATATGGACATGCATGGTATAAGTATGGAAAATAGGTATATCAAAATCATCTACACTTCTTCCCTTTTGTCATTAATCAAAAAGACTTAAAACTTAACGCAGGAATAAGAACTTCATTGATTAAAAAGATAAAGGTACAGATTCAAAATACTGAAATCAGATAACTAGAAATAAAAAATAGAAAAGTAAAATAAAAGTGTTTAGGATAATGGTTGTGTAAGCTTTGACAAAATGGTTGGCATCATAAATTCCAGCTTGTTGTTGATCTTAGCTTGAGCCTTGAACATCTCATCTTACCTTTCAAAACGAGTTTTGACCACTTCGTTTTCTTTTTTAATCTCTTTCAGAGTCTTCATTATCACACCAGTCACATCTTTAGAACCAGAAGCAGATGACTTCTCAATCTCATAAGTAGTCACAATCTCATAAGCAAATGCAACAAGAGTTGAATAAATAATATGTTGTTTAGAAACAAAATCTTCAATCAGAGTCTCTGGATGAAGGACATCTTGTTATGGTCAAGGAGAAGGGAGAAAACATGATAGCATCAGAAGATGTTGCATGACTCTAGAAAGTCTTATATGGGAGTTCTTCTGAGGATCCTTAAAGCAAACTTCCTTTAATTCCTGGGAGTGGGAATTAATCCACCTTCTGAAGCTATTCCAGAATGCATCACTCTCAATATGATTTACACGGTATGTGTAAACTTGCATCAAATAGTTTAGACGTTCATTTTATTGACATTTAAACTGTAATAATAATTCATTAACATATGGTTTTGGTGGTGGGAGGACATTGGTTGTAAGGAAGTTTTGGTCAAAAGAGATGGTTTGATTGATTTCAACTTCATCGCCTGATGAAATTGGAATGGCTTTATCAGATGAATTAAGAGAAAAAGGATTGTTCAAAAGTTGGTCCATAAGGGTGTTAATAATAGGGGCATTGATAGTATTTGGTTGAGTGGACTCATTAGGTGGTTAAGCAGGGTTATTTGGTTGTTGTTCTTGAGGTAGAATTTTTTTTGTAGCATCTGGGATATAAGTGATTTAAGAATTTGTGGTTGAGGTTGTTTGGTTATAGTGGTTGTTGATGGATATGGATTTAAAGGTTCATTTTCTGATGGTTGAGTTTCAAAAAAAATGGTTTCAAAACTAGATGGTTGAGTTTCTAATGGTTTTTGTTTGGTTGGTTCAGGTGGAGTGATTTCAGAAGGATTAGATTGGATGTTTTATGGACTGGATTTATATCCAAAGGTAGTATGAGGAGTGTCAAATCTCAAATTTGTCCTACCTTTTTATCAAATTATCTGGCTTATACATCTCATTCTCGGTGTATGCATTACATTTATAGTAAGTCATTTAACTAATCATGCATCATTAATCAATAAACTTGGCATGTGATCAAGGATCATGAAGTTAGGGTTTTCTTTTGCTTTGAGGCTCTTATCTTTACACAAGCTTGTTTCAATTGGTTTATCCATCAATTATTGGTTTTAAGCTAGGGTTTTGATTCATGGACTTCTTTATCATCAAGCTACATGGTTTTCCTCTATGAAGATTCATCAAGAGAACATTCTAGGGTTTCATTTGTTGTGCTTAGGGTTTCATCATTGCTTCACCTTAGAATATTTTGGTTTAGGGCTTCTACTTGGTTTGGAGTTTATGCATCAAGAGAGATGAATCTAAGTGGTTCTTTTATTGAGTATGGATTGAATTAGAGTTTTGAATTCTTCTCAACAAGAAAGGCTTTCCTTATCAATCTTCTTCAAGATTATGGTTTGTGGATCATTATACTGGAGATTGATAAGGTTCTTCAACTAAGGTCCTTGGAGTTAGGATTGGACTTCATTGTTATCTTGAGTATCTTTTCTTCAATTTTTCAAACTTGACATTCATCTGAGAGATGCCTTTGAGGATTGGAAATCAAGAGTATATCTTATTATGATTTGGTTAGGATTTGGTACATTCCTCAAGAGTGTCGGTACATTGATTGAGATATTAAGGTCATCCAATTCATCATTCATCAAGTTGTCGTTTCATGCTTCATTCTTTCAACTTTTGGTTACTTCAAGTACTAGCTATTGTGGGATGGATTCAAACAAATAGGGTTTTAAGGATCATGGCTTAAGTTCAATGTTGATTCAATGGTTCTTATGGAAATTTTAAAATGTTCATGGTTTGGATTTAAGTTCATTCATCAAGCTTGCAAGGTTGGAATGAAAATACATTTGGATTTCTTGAGAATTAAGTAACTATGCATACATGTTCGAGGTTATTCAAGCATAAAAATTCATCAAAGTTTATTTTGAGTTTCAAGCAACTTCACACTATTTCATTCATCATTTTTAAGTTCATTCAATTTTATCTCATGATTCATTCAATTTCCATACACCATTTTTCAAAACAAGATCAAGTACCAAACATTTTAAGACTTATCCAAAGTCATTTGAAGTTTTCAAGATGTTACAAGATACAACCAAGGTCAAAAGAAGATGAGGATTCCAAGTTCTATTTTGAAGAAGAAATTTGCTTTTAACATTTGGATTATACCATTGCATTTGCAAGATTACAACATCATCATGGTTACCATCACAAAGAAGATCACAAGAAGAGATTACATGAGAATCAAATCTAAAACTATATAAAACCTAAATCTACCAAAATTTCATCCTAATGTCTAAACCTTCATTCCAAGATTTTAACCTCTAAATCTTCATGCCACTTTGTCTTAATCTTTATGACCCCTCCATAACATCTTCGAGTTACCCTCATATCTTGATGACACCAAAACACACTGGATATTTGACTCGATTTACACTGTTTCCTATTTTTTATTTCTATTTCTAGTATTATGTGGGTATTTTGTTTGTGTTTCAGGTAATTGACCAAATGGTAGTCGTACACGAAGAAACAAAGTAAAACGGATGGAAATAGGGAATTTTACACTCAAGACGACCTCCATGGAGTTCACCACAGAGGTGTCCATGACTGGTCCATGTGCAAACACTCACAAAAATTGAGTCTTGGCCAAATTTGGAACATGGCGTTAGCCATGGAAGGTGTGGCAGTCGTCACCCCTTGAAAATGTTCAGCAGTTACATTTTAACTTGGCTTGGTCTCCCATGCAGCCCATTCACCCCTATATTTTCTCCCACGACCTTGGCAACTTCCCACTTGATTTTTTGGGTTTCTGAACTATATAAATAGGTCATTTATTCACTTTTTCAACCATTCAACCTTAGCTCATCCTTAGGCATAAATTCATCGATTAAAAGCTATAGCTCGTCACATCAAGGGGTTATAGCATTGTTCGACCTTTTGTTGTTGTTGAGTTTGGAGCACTTTTATTCGAAGCATTTTTATCTTGCTGTCATTTTATATTCTGTCAAAGTTTTATTTCAAGTTATTTCCAATTGTACGAGATTAAAGCCTCCATTTGGAGCAGGTTCTTATTTTATTCAGTACTTTACACTTTATTCATCTTGCCTCTATTTTCCTGTCTTATTTAACTCGCTTTTATTTTTGTGCCTTTACTTTCCTCACAACTTATATTTCAAAAATCACTTTTATCAAATTCGCTATTATGTTTAATCTCATATTTTAATCAATGTTTTATTTCTTTACTGTAACTATGTTCGGTCAATTTGTTAATGCTAGAATGTGAAGATCATCATTCGATGGTACCTTGTATGTTATTTCTTTAGGACTTCAATTGTGGGTTGTTTTGGTTTTGATGCAATTTTTTCGCATTTAATTTAATCTGTCACTACGCAAGCGGGAAAGTGAAAACGTCGACTAAGATCGAAAGCTTTTTGGCACTAAAATATGAAATTGGTTTACTTTTGGTTAATAAATACCACAAAATAAATTTATTAATTAATTAGGAAAGTCTAATATTTCTAGAAAGTGATTTTAAAATTATTTACGAAAGTGTGTGTTTATAGGTTTGGATCCAGTTTCCTAAGCGGAAGCATGGAACCCTTTTAAGCTAAACCTTTCAACCTAAATTACTTTTTAACTAAGTGAAGAATTCATTTTTAAAAAAAAATAGGAGTTACTACTTTAACGCATAAAGCGCCTACCACATTGAAAGTGGAACGACATGATTTAAGGTGTAAGATCCAGTTCTGAATACGCGAAAGCGACAGTTCCAGTTTAATTAATTTTTTTCAAGGTAGAAAATATTGCCCCGTTAGAAATCCTATTTAGAAATAATAAGGGTACCGTTAATTGATGAGAATCACATTCTAGTATCACTAGTCCGAATTTATTTTCTTTCTATTCTTAGTTCATTCGCATTTTAATTGTTAGCACTATTAATTCAAGCTTATTATTATTCTTCTTCTTGTTTTTATAACTCAAAACACTTAATTGTATTCGCCTTAAATAAACACCATAGCAATATATAATGATAGCTTGACTAATAGGTCTCTATGGGTTCAACACTCTTTATATTACTTTCACACTTTTTGTGCACTTGCAATACCCCATCAAGTTTTTGGAGCTGTTGTTGGGGACCAATTACGTCAAATATCATAACTTCGCTGTTACACCGTCTAGACTAAGGCATAATTTTAGGTAAATTCAAAGAACTTGCAGTACCGGAACTTTAGAAGGTCTAATTGTCGAACCGAAAAGATACAAATGTGTGAGACTTTTGCTCTGACGAATTTGAAGAGAAATGGCAAACAAACAAGACCGTAAGCCACTTAAGGATTTTACCTTATCTTCTAACAAAAAACCTCATTCAAGTATTCTCAACCCTACAATTTCGGCTAACAATTTGGAATTTAAAGCCACTTTGCTGCAAATCATGCAACAAAACCAACTCTTTGGTCTTTCAATTAAGAATTTGAACCAACACTTTAAAGTGTTTATTCAACTAGCTGATACATTGAAAATCAATGGTGCTCCTCCTGAGGATATATGTTACATTTATTTCTTTCCAGAGATAGAGACTCTCTCCCAGCGAACTCTATTACCACCTGGAATGACCTGAAGAAATTGCTAGATACTTTCCACCAAGTAAAATTGTTGTCTTACGAAACCAAGTAACCCGATTTAATCAATAAGAAGGTGAATCTCTTTTCGATGCTTGGGAAAGAGAGAGATGTTAAGAGCCTATCCATACCACGAACTAGAACAATGGCTAATAGGCCATACCTTCTACAATGGACTTCTCTACAACACAAAAGTGACAATTGGCGCTGCCGCTGGTGGTGCACTAATGAACAAACCCTATCCTGAAGCATGCACACTCATAGAGGACATGGCACAAAACCATTACCAATGAGGAACTGGAAAAATTACTGTAGAGAAGAAAGAAGCAAAATGAGGTATATACAAAATCGGTAGCCTAGACCATATGAACGCTAAAATGGACTCCTTAGCACAAAAAGTTGAAAGCTTAGTCGTCAATCCTATAACTACCGCAATTGCAGTACAAACTAGATGTGAATTTATGGAACTCAGGCACACATCACATTGTCTGCAATCTTATAGATGAACCAAGCCTAGATCAGGTTAATTATGCCCAGGGAAACCCATAATCAAATACATATAACCCTGGATGGAGGAACAACCTAAACTTCTCTTAGAAGAATAGCAAACCTATTTGAAACACTTCACCTCAAACACCACAATATTTTCAAGCTCAAAGACCAACACAACCTACTCAAGTTGTACCCTAGAAGTCGAACCTAGAGAAGATTATAGAAAACTTCATTTCAGCTCAAACTCAACAAAACAAAGAATTTATAAACCAAAATGTTCATATAAACAAGTTGATTAGGCAACTAGGCAACAAAGTTGATTCTGTGGTAACCCATAACAAGATGCTTGAAACCCAAATCTCTCAAGTAGAACAACAACAAGCTACTCCGGCTACACCAGAAGGATCATTCCCTGGACAACCTCAACCTAACCCTAAAGGGCATGCTAATTCTATTTCACTACTAAGTGGAACCGTATATGATGGGCCTGTAAACCCTAGGTTAAACAACAATCTGACAAAGAAACTCAAGCCACTAAAATAAAATGTTATGAGTACAGTAGACGATCCAGTGGTAGAAAAACCAGTCGAACCACAGAAACAAAGAGAAGAAGAAAATAAAGAAGCCGAGAAGGATAACCAAACTTATATACCACCTTCTTCATATAAGCCACTGATTCCATATCCACAAAGGATAAAACAAACCAAACAGGATGCGCAATATAAGAAGTTTATGAAAGTAATTGAAAAACTCCATGTCAAAATACCTTTCATTGAAGTTATAACACATATCCCATCTAATGCTAAATTTCTGAAGGACATCTTGACAAACAAGTGAAAACTTGATGACCATAAACCATTAGAATGAAATGCTATCGGTGAGAACAAATAAGCCAAAAAGTAGAAAGATCTTGGAATCTTCTACATAACATGTGTGGTAGGAAGACATATCATTGACATTGCACTATTAGATTTAGGTGCAAGTGTAATCTTAATGCCACCATCTATTTGCAATAGGTTAAATTTGGGAGATGTACAACAAACAAAGATCTCTCTCCAAATGGTTGATCGATCAGTTAAGTATCCAATCGATATATTAGAAGATATTCGAGTCAGGATAGGTTAACTTTATATTCCAACCGATTTTTTCATAATGGAAATGAAAGAAGATGATGACATTCTCATCCTTCTAGGTAGACCTTTTTTGTCCATTGCTGGAGCCATGATAGATGTCAAAAGAGGAAAATTACTTTTGAAGTAGAAGACGAAAAGGTTGAGTTTATCCTATCCAAATTCCTAAAACCAGCCATGAATGACTCTTGTTGTGCTATTGATATTATTGGTGAATGTATAAGAGAATTGCATAAGGTGGCACATACTAAACAATAAAACTCTCTTAAACATCCATAATGGAAGATAATGAAATTAAAGTTTATACACAATACGTGGACAACAACCTTCAGGAATACCTAACACTTACTTCTGACTATATGCATGATCCTAAAAATCCACCTATCGAGCTTAATTTTAATCTGTCACTATGGAAGTGGGGCAGTGAAAACGTCGGGTAAGATCTAAAGCTGTCTGACACAAATATAAAATACATTTATTTTTGGTTAATAAATACAGTGAAAGTAATTTATTAATTAATTATGAAAGTTTAATATTTCTAGGAAGTGATTTTAAAACTATTTACGAACGCGCACATTTAAAGGTTTAGGATTCGATTACCTAAGTGGAAGAATGAAACCCTTTTAAGGTAAACTTTTAAGCGTAAACTAATTTTTAACTAAGTGAAGAATTCAATTTCTTAAAATATGAGTTACTACTTTAACGCATAAAGCGCCTACCACAATGAATGTGGAATAATATGATTTAAGGAGTATGATTCGGTTCTGAATACGCGAAAGCGACAATTCCAGTTTAATTAATTCTTTTCAAGGTAGAAAATATTTCCCCGTTAGAAATCCTATTTAGAAATAATAATGGTTCTGTTAATTGATGAAAATCACATTCTAGTATCACTAATCCAAATGTATTTTCTTTATATTCTTAATTCATCCGCATTTTAATTATTAGTACAATTAATTCAAGTTTATTATTATTATTTCATGTTTTCATAACTCAAAAAACTTAATTTTACTCGACTTAGATAAATACCGTAGCAATAGATAATGATATCTTGACTATTATGTCTCTATAGATTCGACACTCTTTATATTACTTTGACATTTTTCGTGCACTTGCAAAATACCCCATTGTTGTACTCCAAAATTTGTCCTCTATTTTCTCAAGATATTTCTCACAAAGATCTTCAAAAGTTCAAAGCTTGCACAAGTATTGACTAGGTCAAACCATCTCCTCAACACTGATGCCTCAAACTAGGGTTTGAGTTTGCGCAAAGACAGTTGGACCCCCTAACATTTCAAATACTTTCATGGATCATTATGGACCCTCAAGATTATTTCTGTCAAATTTCAAGATTGGATCACAATTCTCCAAGAAAACCGTTCAAATCTCAAAAGGGAAAAATGGTCAAAATTAGGGTTTTGACCGAGAATGACCAATCTTCGATTTTGACCTAGTACATGACTTATTGGTTTGAAACATTGATTTCAAGAATCCAAATACATCATTTTAACCTAATCACATATTTCAATTCATCTCTCGAGATCAGTGGATTGATAGACGAAATTTGGTCAACTGGTGGAAAAAAGTCAAATGTACACTAAAAAGTCAAACTTTGTCTTTTTGACCAAAATTGAGTCCCAAAAATTACATTTCATCAAGACATCCAAAATATAAAATTTGATCATCAAAAATCAAGGAAGTTAAAGGTCATTTTGGAAAGACAAAATTTATAAGACTTAGAGATTTTTCTAAGTGTTTGTATACTTGTTAAATTCATTGCTTGATGACATCCTTTCATTACAATTCATAATAATTCAAGATGTAACAAATAATTCAAATTATAACAAGGTTGCATTTTTTTCAAATTACAAATCCTAAAGCTTTGTCTTGTTTGAATTTTTTCCTTTGACTCAAAACCTTGCCGCTATGCTTTGTCTTTGTTACAATCTGCATAAATTGGTCCACAAAACCAGATTTTGTACCATGCTACAATATGCTGCCAAGCCCAAGCCTTCTCACTACAAGCTCAAAATCATATTTTGAAGACAACTTGTTATTCTGAACAAAACAACCTTGCTATGCTATCTCTAAACGCTGCCACAACACTCAAAAACTGCTGCAAAATAGCTCTACTATGCTGCTCCTAACCCAGTCCAAGCCTGCATTATCTCAGCCATATATTTGCACCAAATTAGCACATAAGGGATGCATCAAAAAGCTATGAAGACACCATACCCAAATAGTTCAAATTTTTATTTGTTTCCCTCCTAAAATCCCAACAAAACTCATTTACAAATAGACTGTTTTCACAACACACAAGGGGTTGCTTTTAGAGAGAAAAAAGAGAGAACAGAAAAACAACATTCTTTGTAAACTATGCTCATTCACAAAAGACCCTTTCTCATACTCATCTTTATTCTCATTCACAAAAAATAGAACCTCAACCCATTATTCCATCTTATAAACCCGTCCATAAACCAAACATCTTATCACATAGAGATTGTTCAAACACAAGAACAATTTCTGTAGTGCCTTTATCTTCACCCTCCAAACACAAAAACAGTACTGTACAACTTGACTGAGTTAGTGTGATTCAACATCTTGGAACAACTCCCTGAAGATTCATTGAAGTTCACACAACATCTTGAAAAGTATTTAGATTCCAAATACCAAGTGCAGTCTCAAGGTAAGTCTTCTTGAGTTTGCATTTTTTTATATATCACTAATTATTTATTTTTGAAGATAAAATGTAGCAATCATTTCCACTTGAAGCTAACCATTTTCTTGCTATTTGTTTTTATCAATCATATGTTGTGAACTGACTTGTTCAGACCATAAAACAATGTTAGAACTAAAAAACTGCAGCGTGAGTCAACACATACCCACATGGGTCGACTCATTCTAGTGACAAAACAGGGTATGAGTCGACACATAGCCTTATGCATAGACTCATACTGTTATC
Source organism: Vicia faba (assembly GCA_948472305.1). Classification (NCBI taxonomy): domain Eukaryota; kingdom Viridiplantae; phylum Streptophyta; class Magnoliopsida; order Fabales; family Fabaceae; genus Vicia; species Vicia faba. The sequence goes on from OX451738.1 coordinate 432,055,031, forward strand.
TATGCCCCAAAACAGAAGGATGAAAGGTGCATGAGTCGGCACAAAACGCGTATGTGTTGACACAAACAGGTACACGAGTCAACATATCCCATTATGAATCGACTCATATTGAGTTGGTTTGGTTTTACAGGAGCAAGGAAAGTTATGTGTCGATGCAAAGATGCATGTGTCGACACATAATGGTTAAAAAACACTTTTGCTTTCTTTTTACACTACTTTTACATTTTCTTCATTCTTATTCGATATGGTTGTAATATTTAAGTTTCTACTTCATCCCTATTTGTAAATTGTACCCTCATCCCCCTAATGATGTAATAGCGTAGGATTTTAATTTCCTCAAATTTATCGCTTTAATATAATCGTTAGTAATTAGGGTGTGTATGGCAAGATAAAATCGACCGTTAGAAAACCCTAATCTCAAAAGACAAAAAAAATACATGCAATCAAAGAACAATTCATACATGCACCTCTAGGGTAACCTCGCTTGTTGCCTCGGAAAATAGTCATGTCCTCGAATATGGACGTTTTAGCAAATACCCTCGATAAAAAAGATCGTAGTCCCTCGATGTCCCTAGATGTTGCCTTTAGTAAACGATCTAGTCCCTTATGAAAATTGCTAAAACGTCTCATAAGTTGCCTTCTATGACTATACAATTGACTCATGCCCGTCCCTTCACATCCAATGATGGGGTTTCTTACCAATAAATGGTAAGATAGCAACATCTAAAGGAGGAGTAAAAGAACAAAGACCTTTTGAGTAGGTAGGACACTCGTAGTTTCTTGCTCACCAAACTAAAAACCATTTTCACACTCACACTTTCAAAACATCTTCAAAAACAAACATCTCTTTGAACTATTTTCAAAACCAACACTTTGTATGCATTCTTATAGAGACGAGAATCATTACAAAGTTTTCCGCAACAAAGGCATTTTCAAAATACTTTCAAAACCCACAACAAACACATTTCAAATAAAGCATTTCAAAGTGATCAAGCAACTAAGAGCCCGTAGATAACTACGGATGAAAAAGGTGCTAACACCTTCCCTCTTCATAACCTACCCCCCGAACTCAAGAAAAATTCTCGAAAGGTATTTCCTTTTCTTTTCACCCTTTCCTTTATTGGATAAAAGAAAAGTCGATGGCGACTCTTGCTATCCGTAACATTTGCAATAAAATGCAAAACACCCAAGTTAGTTCTCCCACTGTATTACAGAACTGGCGACTCTTCTGGGGAATAATTTAAAAGTGAGGTTACCTTAGAGACTAGATCACATTTAAAATGATTTCATTGTTTGATTTATTTTATTTATATTTATGGGTCCTTGTTTGGGTTGTATTGATCCTCTACCCGGATCAGGGAACTTCATTAGGTATATAGCAAAAATTGTGGAGACTGTATGATATATACCGATATGGTTGAGACAATAGCTATGTTAGTGTGACATATTTGTGGGTACCTATATCCCTTATGGCAAATTAAGGAGAATACGGGGTCGCTGTGTGGTGTCATGAAGCACTAACGAACCTTAGAACCTTTAATTGAACAACTTAGCCATTTGGAAGTAGTGGGATAGTCGACTTTGGTGCAGTTCGAAGTTTGTTGATACTCGATACTACACTTATTGATATTGGACTCTCGAGATATTTTGGTCGCCAATAAAGAGGCTTGCACTGAGATAATGCTTGATGAAGAAAGATCAGTGATATTGAGATCCCCTAGAACCCGATTACTTTCTAGGACAGGTTGAACCAACTGAACTTCAAGAGGGTACTTACCAGTGAAAGCTCATGCAAGCCTAAACCTAAGGACTTGTTTTCTTTGCTTGTATATTTTTACTTATACATAACATCATGACATCATACCATTGCATTTTCACTAACCATTTCAAGGACTTTGGGATTAATCTTTGTGCTGTTTTGTAGGACATGGCTTCCATGCGAAGAAATACCATCCAAATCAACCTTGTGAGAGTGCCTCCTCAACTCAAGAAATTAGCATCAAGGGTTCCCAATGATTCTCCATTCACCAAGAAGTAAGGTCGTCTCATCAACTTGGTTACAACAAATTTTGAAGAGGATATGGTACATGTGCTTTTCCAATTCTTTGATCCTAAGCACCATTGCTTTACATTTCCTGATTACCAACTAGTGCCTACCATGGAGGAATTTTCTCTGCTCTTGGGAGTGCCTATCCTTGACTAATTACCCTTCACTGGTATTGAGAGATAACCAAGACTTAAGGAGATCGCTCGAGCTTTACATTTGCAATGGTCCTACGTTGTGACAAATTGGGAAACAAGAAGTTGTGTTAAAGGGTTTCTAGCCAAGTTCCTGTTTGAAAAGGCTCAACAATTTTGGGAAGCTCTGGATTTTCAAGCTTTTGAATAAGTGGTGGATCTTCTTATCTATGGGATGGTACTGTTTCCTAACCCGGACCAACTCATATACGTGAATACAGTTAAAGTTTTTCTATCTCGTAACCCAATACCTACCTTGCTTGGGGATATATTGCACTCTCTTCACTCTCGCACCATGAATAGAAGAGGAATTCTTATGTGTTGCACTCCTTTGTTGGTTAGGTGGTTTATTTCGCACATACCTCGATCGGGTTTGAAGAATGAGAAAGGCATGAGATGGTCTAATAGGTTGATGTCACTCACGCATTATGATATTCATTGGTTTATTACTATTACTGACCGTTATGGGGAATTCCCTAATGTCCCCCTACTTGGAATTAGGGGAGGTATTACCTATAATCCTTGTTTGGCTTTGCGACAGTTTGGGTATGCTAGGAGGGATGGCCCTCATGATGCGCTTGTCCAAGGAACTACATTTGACTATGAGAGCAATGTCCAAGGTTATTGTCAAAGATTCATACGAGCTTGGGGAATGGTGAACAAAGTTGATAGCAAGACATTGGGGCATAATAACTCCATTCCTTTGGAGCCTTACCTTAAGTGGGTGCGAGCTCGCACTCAAAATCTCATGATGCCTTATGAGGCCATTCTACCTATCATCATGGAGCCTATTACTGAGGGAGATGTTCCTTACACTATTCTCCATCCTGACATGCCGACTACTCTTGAGGAGTTGCATAGATTTTGGATTCAACTTAAAGGTGAGCGGGACACCTTTGAAACCCAGTTCTACGTAAGCGAGAAGAAGGTTCTGGAGCTCACGAGACAACTCCATGAAGAGCAGAGTTTGAACGCCTACATTGCACCGAAGAGGATGCGCTTGTGGGAAGCTTGATTCCTTTTTGTTTTAGGAGTTTATTTCGTATTATCTTTGTTTCTTCCATTGTAAGTGTAATACGGTGGGAGAACTGACTTGGTTATTTTGCATTTGATCGCAATTGTTGTAGATAGCAAGAGTCGCCACCGACTTTTCTTTTATCCAATAAGGAAAGGGTGAAAAGAACAGGAAAGACCTTTGAGATATTTTCTTGAGTTCGCGGGGTAGATTATGAAAAGGGAAGGTGTTAGCACCCTTTTCATCCATAGTTATCTATGGGCTCTTAGTTTCTTGCTAGATCACTTTTGAAATTGCTTTGTTTGAAATGTGTTTGTGATGAGTTTTGAAAGTATTTTTGAAAAGCGCGTTCGTTTAGGCAAAATTTGTAATGATTCTCATATCTATAAGAATGCATACAAAGTGTTGGACTTTTAAAAATATTTCATGTTTTGAAAGTGTTTGGTGTGTTTGAAAAGATGTTTATTTTTTGAAGGTGGATTGTGAGCAAGAAACTAAGAATGTTCTACCTATTCAAAAGTCTTTTGTTCATTTCTTCCTTCCTTTGGTATTGCTATCTTACCATTGATTGGTAAGAAGCCTTAAGTTTGGGTGTAAAGGGACGAGCATGGGTCATCGTATAATCATGAATAGAAATGTTGTGAGATATCTTAGCATTTCTATTGAGAGACTAAGATCATTTGTAAAGCAACACACATAGCATCAGCGAGGGACTATGCTCTTGTATTTTTTGATTATTTTTGCTAAGATGTCTCGCATGCATATTATGACCATTTTCTCAAGGCAACAAGTGGGGTTAACCCTAGAGGTGCAAGTGTGCAAGTTTTTTGTTTTTTCATGCTTGATTTATCTTGGATTAGGGTTTTCTAAGCATTAATTTTATCTTTCCATACAAACCCTAAGTTACTAGCATTTATATGAAATCGATAAATTGCGGAAAGTAAATTTACTATGCTATTACATAATTTTGGGAATGGGGTGTACAAATTTACAAATGGGGATTGCAAGAAATTAAACTTAATTATCTATTACAACTATATCGAACTTGAATAATGTACAATAATTAAAATGTATATGATGTACAAGGATAGAAATGGAAAGGGAATGGATTTTATTTTTTTTATTTTTTATTTTTGTTAAGAAAAGATTTTGACCTAGATAAATAAATAAAGGTAATTAATTAAAATAGGAAAATTGAATTAAGTTAAAAATGAAATTAATCAAAGGTGCAATTTTTAGGGGTTTTTACATGAAAATAGTTTTTGTTTGGCCTGGCCAATGGAGGCCCAGGTGCGCTTCCTGCAAAAGAAGAAAAAGTGAGAAAATTTGGAAAAATGACAAAAGGTCTCGCTGGGATTCGAACCCAGGACCTTCTACATGGCAAGGCTTTAGCGCGTGCTATTTGTACCACTGGGTGGTTTGTTTCATCCATTAGTTATACAACTTATACTAAATATAAAATGAACTCATTTCTGAAAATTTGAACATGGATTCATTTTCTTCCTTCGCGCGTACATGGATACATAACTCTATTGTTAAGCTTCGAAAAGCTCCATTTCTCAGCCAAAATCGAAAGATGTAATTATCAAACCTGCCTAAAATTTGAATTCGAATCCAACCATGTAGTTTTTGAAAGCCATGGATCAAAGGTTAGCATGAATTTTGTTCAGTACCAAAACTAAAACCTAACTGATCAGATATGAAATTCTTAATGTATAAGTAGTGATAATCAAAACTAAGAGTATGACCAACTTCCTAAATATGATATCTACATCTTTTCTTTTATTTGTATGTACTGAAAATGCTTATATCAAGATATCACAGTTAAGAAATCTTACCTCTTGAAGTGCAATTCGAATGACCTCTGTATGACTTCCAGAAATGGTTCGATGATGGATAAGCTTGCCTGGACTTTCCTTGAGCTAGTGCGATCACTACTTTGCTTTAAAAGTCACTGAATCGAAAGGCTGATATATGGAAGCTGGGAGTGAATCGAAAGGATCACTACCTTCTTTGAGAGGTTTTTTGAGGGCTTTGGGAGTGTTCTAAGGTTGGGATCTCCTATGTGGTAGATGAAAGCTTAATGAATCGAAAATCCAAAACGCACAGGGATTTGAGATTTTTGTGTATGAAGTTAGAATATGCCAAGTTTTATGCTTGTGTGTAGGTTCTGAGTTTTCGAGAGTGTTTGAGGATTTTTCAACACAACAAGAATCTGGCCTCCTTAGCTTGCAAATGGCCTCTCTATTTATAGAGAAAAGGTTTGGGAAGTTGGAGTAAGCAGATTTATAAGATAACAAATTATGGTTTGGTTGAAAACAAAAAATCCAGTTGAATGGATTTTCATGGTTCCAAATTCAAGTATAAGCATGGCCTGATGTTTGTTGGGTGCAGGAGATTTGACTCATGCTTTTGATATTGCTTGCAATCAGAGATAAAGGTCATAAGGCTCAATGCATTGACAATTTTCATAAAGCTTGCTCTTTTTTTTCTTCTAAAAATGGCAATGGTAACTTTGTGCCATTAAGGGAAAATTGGTTTGGACAATACTATAAATACTTGGGCAAAAGCTTAATTTATTGTGTAAACAATTAATTATGGAATGAAACACAAGCAATGAGGCCTGCAAAGCAAGATCCTGTAGCATGTCCTATGGATTTAATCAATGTTTTCTTTCAACATTTTGTCTTTAATTTGATTCCTTGAATCGAATACTCAATCCCTTCGTTTTGATCATAATGATCCACAAATTTAGACTAAACTCATCAACAGACAAAACAATATCTGTTTCCACCAATTGTGTGTTCTTCGAAAGGACCAATAATTGTATGTTCTTCGAATCCATCAATTGTATGTTCTTCGAATGGACCACCAAATGTACATTCTTAGAATCCACTAATTGTATGTTTTTTGAATGGACCACCAATTGTATGTTCTTCGAATGGACCACCAATTGTATGTTCTTCGAATGGGCCACCAATTGTAAGTTCTTCGAATCCACCAAATGTATGTTCTTTGAATGGTCCACCAAATGTATGTTCTTCAAATCTACCAATTGTATGTTCTTCGAATGGATCACATTCATCTGAATGTACCACTTGAAGCTTGTGGATCGAAGCATGCATGAAGGTAGCCATTGCCCAATCGAAGCTCATGGATCGAAGCAAGCATGAAGATAGCCATTGCCCAGCCGAAGCTTGTGGATTGAAGAAAAGCTTGCTCTTCTTCGATTTTTCAAAATTTTTCCAACCACTCCTTTCAATCAGTCATGTGATTCGAACATCCTGAACCATATTTTGAATTCGAATTGTTATATGCAACCACTCCTTTCGACCTGCTTTTCCCTTTCGATAGTTTCCTCTTCCTCCTTTCTTCGACCTGATGCTTGAGAGCCCAATATGATCCATGGAAACTATATGGGGCATTAAAAGTCCAATTGTACTTGTCCAACCCAAACCTTAATTTGAGCCATCAGTGTTGAGGAAGTGTCTTGAGCTGAACAAACCTTATGCAATTTTGAGCAATGGAGATTTTATGAGAGAATCTTTGAGAAATTGAGGGGGAAAATTTTGGGGTACAATAGCTGCCCCTGTTCAATCTTCTTGAACCTGAAGAGTTAGATTGCCGAGTCCGCCATTCGTGACTTGAAGGTGGAAGATGATTGAACACTAGAGTGCCCAGAAATTTGCACTCGACTATGTGTTAGTTGATTTGTGTTGGGAATGGGCTTAAAGATTCCATTTAGAGAAATGATGGAGAGCTAACGGAGATGGTCTTATAGATGCCATCTAAAGTGACTGTTGGTAAGTATAAAGCTTGACTGCGACATATACTGAAGGAATATTTGACGACTACTACTTCAACAGGTGTTGTACCCCAAAATTTGCCCTCCCATATTTCTCAATACATGGCAAGTGAGGTCCCCAAATTGTTCAAGGAAGTTCAAGAGTTGACCAGACAAACTCTCTCCTAAGGCAGTCTACCTCAAATTAGGGTTTCATGTTTCATCAAGATGCTTGAGTCCAAAGGATCCCAAATTCTCACCATTGTCCTAATATGTTCTCAAGATCATCCATGTCAAGTTTCAAGCCTTGCAGAAGAAATTTGCTCAGTCAATTGCTCAAATGCTTTAAAATCGACTATACTAGGTCAAAAGTCAACTGTGGCCCACATACAGTCAAACTTCAAGATTTTTGGTAATAATCCTAATTTTGAAGTATTATTCATCATTTGATCAAGGGTTGATCATGATTCCTCAAGGATTGCTCACAATTCATCAAAACCCAAAAGTTGTTAAATTAGGGTTTTGCAGGAAAAGTCAACTCAACTTTGACCAAGCATAACTTTCTCATACTTCATTAGAAATGACCCATATAAAGCCCATTTTGAATAGGATTCAATTACCAACAATTCATATTCATAATCCAAGTTCATAATATTCACTCACAAAAAGATATGAATTTTGACATTATAGGTCATTTTGAAAAGTTAACAAAAACACATTTTGGGTCAAAGCTTCATACATGCAAATGGAAGACTCAATTGATATGAGACCAAAAGGGTTGCTTAGAGAACATGCTAAGATTTCTAAAATGTCCAATAACACCTCTCTAAGGTCAAAATTGAGAGAGTTATGCATTGTCCAAGTTTACCATTTTTGCAAAATTGCCAAAAGTCAAATGTGCTCAAAAATACATTTTTTGTCAAATGGGCCTAGTTTTTCACGATTGAATCTTGCTTATGACATGGTCCACAATCCAAATCAGAACCCACACATCTTTTGCTTTATTTATTTATTTATTTATTTTATTTTGATTTTTATCATTTAAAAGTCAAATTAAATAAAATAAATAGCAAAAAATATCAAAGATTTGTTTTGTGATCAAATTTTGGGTGGAATCAAATCCAATTATGCTGACAAATCATATCCAAAACGTGCAAAACAAACTGAACCAAAATTGGCATGATTTGGCTTTATATAGAAAGATATAATACAAGGATAAAGACCAAATCAAATCTTCATAATGGACAAAGATTTAGCTCATTTTTGTTGACCTAATGTAGTTCATTACATATACAGAACATAGCCAAGGCAATAAAAAGAGGATTGAGGTCGTGAAAGTCACCAAGCAAACTCAAATTTTTGAAGAAAAAGTGTGAATCCGTTTTCAATTTAGAGGACGATTCAAGGAGATTCAAATCCACCAATCAACTTCTGCACATCCTCTGAAGCGATTGCAAGCACCACCAAGCCTCCATAAGTCCAGAATCGTGCTCTACGCCTCCCACGGTTTGCAAAAAAAACTTGATTCTGATTTCACTAATTCATGCATCTTTAGCACTTTTGATTGTCATACTCATATTTATCATCGTGTTTATAAGCTAATCGTTCCATTTAATTGCATTTTCGATGCCTGTACGTGATATTGCCATAATTAGGGTTTTGTGTTCTTGTTTAGGGGTTTTCAATGCAGGCAAAATTAGGCGTTAATTCTGTTACCATGATGCTCGTGAGGATGAGACGAGTTGATTGGTACCAACCATTGTCATTTATCTTGAGCATATGCGATTTTGGAGATGGACAAGGTTATACCTACAACAAACATCTGTAGGTAAAAGCTTAATTTGCTAAAGCGACGGAGAGAGGAAGAAGAAGCTTGCGTGGCAACATGTGACTCGCCCATTTGAATTTTCGCGCTTTTTTCTGATTACACCATGTGATTTGATTATATTGTTTATTTCTATTATATGTACAAACAAACAAAGCAGCTCAGCTGGCAGCGTGGTATTGGAAGTGAGCATAAGGACCTGGGTTCGATCCCCAGGTCCCAACATTTGTTTCATATTATTTTTCAACAAGTGATCAGGCGCGTTGCTCAACAAGATGTCCACCGTATACCATCAAGATCCAACCATCAAATGCATCTTCAGCCCATATCCAATTCCTTTCCATTGAAGGTTTATCATATGCCTCAAGTCAACACACGCACTAGATCAGCATAGTCAATGCAGGCCTTGGATTGTTTGGGCCTAGAAATTTAGTTTCCAACCCCCCAGATTTGCTAATGACATCAGGCCCACTTCTAATTTTTCTTTCTTATTTTTTATTTTAACATTTCTTTTATTTATTTTAATTAACAAATTAATCATTTTTTTATATAAAATCATAAGATCAAGAAATCAAAAAATTAGAATTAGACTTTTTTTTTATCAAAATTAAGTTTGTTAATTTGATTTAATTTAGTTTGACTTAGGGTAACTTTAACTTGTTTTCTATAATTAAAACTAAATAGAAAATTAGGTTAAACTCTTGATTTAATTCTTTTATTTTTTCTCAAATAAATAAAATACGAAAATAGGTTTTTAGATTAAGTTAATTCATTTTTTTCCTTAATTTAAAATTGATTATAACTTAGGATTTTTTTTTTTTTTTTAATTTAACTATTTAATTATTTTCTTAAATTCCAAAACATGACAAAAACTTTTTTTAATCAATCGCAAATAGGTTTAGTCAAGGGTCAAAACCTTAGTCGTTTCGTATTAGATTCATCGCGCGCTTATTATTTATTTTGAAAATATTTTTGTAATTGTTCATGGTTTGTAATAGTTTAATTTAGGGTTTTATTTACTGTTTAAATTCTTGGGTTTTTGGCTATGTAATTAATCCCCCACCGCGAAGCCTTGTAATAGCGTAGATTTATTTTCTCGCATTTTTAATTCCAGCAAATATTTAACTGTTTAGATATATGCTAATAGGATTGTATGATAAGAATGCATGACAAATTAATACGGTTAGAAAACCCTAATGTCCAAAGATAAATAATTGAAACAGATCACTCACACATATCACTCTTAGGATATACTCTCACTTCGGTTGCCTTCGGTAAATGATCATTAAGTATAGGATACTTTGGTGATTACCTTTCCGTCTAAAAAGATCTAATGTCCCATTCAAATGTTGCCTCGAGAAAGATCTTAAGACTCTAGGGTTATTACTAAGGTGTCCTAATATTGCTTTAGTGATCGTACGCCCCTTTCGAATTGACCCATACAAACTCCAATGACGGTGCTACCTATTCCTTAATAATAGGATGGCGCTATCTAAAGGAAACAAGAATAGAAACGATCTTTTTTTGAGTAAGTAGATACTAGTAGGTACTTGCTCAAATCAAAACTTTTCACACTTACACTCTTCAAAACAATTTTCAAAACAACTTCGTCACATCCTTGAGGACTGATACAAGGGTTATCACGAAGTAAAACATTTTCAAAGCAAGCACGTACACAAGCAATTTTAAGATGAGCAAGTACCTAAGAGCCCGTGGAGAACCACAGATTGAAAGGGTGCTAACACCTTCCCTTTCTATAATCTACCCCCCGTACTCAGAATATCTCGAAAAAAGATTTTTTCTGTACTTTTTTCCTTTCCGGTTGGATAAAATAAAATTTGGTGGCGACTCTTGCTTACCGCGACATTTTGCAAACACAAAACGCAAAACACAAACCAGTATTAAACAGTCGGTTTTTCCACCGTATCACAGAACTGGCGACTCTGCTGGGGACTAGTAATAAGTGGGGGTATACCTTAGGATCTAGTTCATCATAATTGCTTCTCTTGATTGCTTTGTTTGCTTTACTTTTAAGGGTTTGTTTGGAGTTACTATAGATCCTAACTCGGATCTGGGGAATACCTTTTAGGTAAGTAGCAATAGACTGTGAGGGAACTGTACGGCGTAGACCGATACGGTTGAAGCAGTGGCTACATTGGTGTGGCACTTTGTTTGGTACCGGTATCCCTTGTGGAGAAACGAGGAGAATACGGGGACACCGCATGGTGTCGTCAAGAATCAACTGACCTTAGAACCTTTAATCGCCAAACTTGGCCATTAGAAAGTAGTGAGATAGCCGGCCTCGGTGTAAAGCTGAGAACTGGTTGATACTCGATGCTACACTCATTGAGACCATACTCTCGGAATAATTTCGGCTACAAGAAAAAATTGCGTGAGCTAAAACCATGACCGATGGAGGATGGTCAGTGATATTGAAATCCTCTAGAACCCGATTACTTTTCTAGGACAGGTTTGAAACCAACTTAACTTCAAGAGGGTACTACCTTTGACCTCATACATGCCTTAAACCTAAGGGCTTTGTGTGATTTGACTGTGTTTGCAATACTTGTGTTTGCTATACATGTGGTTTATCATGACATCATGCATCATAACATGGCATTCATGTTTCATTACACTAGCCATTTCAAAGACCAAGGGAATTTATCTTTGTTCTGTTTTGCAGATCATGGTTTCCGTGCGTAGAAAACTATCTGAATTAGCTTTGTGGAGATACCATCCCAACTCAAAGAGCTAGTATCAAGAATTTCTGAAACTTCTATGTTCATTAAGAGACACAGTCAATTTCTCAGCCTGGTTACTTCAAACCCTGATGAACAGATGATGAGTGTATTTTTTCAGTTCTTCGATCCCAAGCGTCACTGCTTCACCTTTCTAGATTATCAGTTGGTACCTACCTTGGAAGAATTCTCGCATCTATTGGGCATATCCATTCTTGAATAGTTACCCTTCACAGGCATGGAAGAAGTTCCTAAGCCATAAGTCATTGCCTCAGCTTTGCATTTGAAACGGGCCGATGTGGTATCCAATTGGGAAACTCGAAGCGGAGTCGAGGGTTTTCTAGCCAAATTTCTGATAGACCAGGCTCAACTATTTTGGGATGATATGGATTTTCAGGCTTTTGAGGATGTTTTGGCTCTTCTTATCTATGGTTTAGTTCTCTTCCCTAATCCAGACTCTTTCGTAGATGTGAATGCTATCAAGATTTTCCTTTCTCGCAAGCCTGTGCCTACCTTGCTTGGAGATATTTTGCACGCTCTCTATACTCATACCACGAGGATAAGAGGGACTCTTATGTGCTGCATGTCATTGTTGTCGAGTTGGTTTATTTCTCACCTCCCTAGGTCTATACTGATGAATGAAGAAGGTTTGGGTTGGTCGCACAGAATAATGTCACTCGCTCATACATATATTCTTTGGTGTTCTCGAGCTATGGAAGACGTTGCTGTTATTGACCATTGTGGGGGGTATCCTAATGTCCCGTTACACGGTTCTCTATCCTTAAATTCCCACTGATCTTAGGGAGCTACAGAGGTCTTGGATTCAGCTGAAGATGAGCGGGATACTTACAGGGAACAGTTCCATGAGCAAGAGAGGAAGGTTTTGAAGCTCACCAGACAGCTCGAGGAAGAAAGAGTGCTCAATGATTACATCAGCACAAAGAGAAAGCGTCCATGGGACTTTTGATTTTTCTTTTCTAGCTTTAGATTTGTTTTATTTACTTATTTGTAATTCCTTAAAGGCATGTTGAACCTTTCAAATTTGAGCTAATAAAGTTTTGTTTATTTTGGTTTGCAAATTTAAATCTCCCAAAGTCTTTGAAATCATTACATGCGCATCCCATTATCATACACATCATTATAGGTACCATTACAGGTTTCTCATCTTCTTCGCTATTTATTTCAGCAGAAATGTCTTCTAATCAAGTCATCAAAGATCTTCAGGCACAGAACGCCCAGTTCCAACAGATGTTCATCAGTATGGCAAAGGGGCAAGAGGATCTGAAGACCCTCATTCTGAAAGAGAAGAAGAAGAAGAAGAAGAAGGCCGGTATTCTGAATATGGGTAGAAGGTTTGGAGAAAGGTTGAAGCATCAAACTGATCTGACCTCTTCATCCAAAGACCGGGAGAACCAAGAAGAGGAAAAGGACCCTAGTCTCGCAGTCTCTGATACTGATACTGATTTTGATAATGAGAAATATCCTCCTACTGAGGATAGATACAAGAAGCTAGAAGACCGTCTGAGTGCTATGGAAGTTCAGAAGACACCTGGTTTGGATTTCGGAGAACTGGGATTGGTATTGGGAGTAGTCATCCCTCAAAAGTTCAAAGCTCCAGTTTTTGCTAAGTATGATGGAGTGTCCTGCCCAAAACTTCATCTCCGCTCTTATGTCAGGAAAATTCAACCCCACACCGCTGATAGAAATCTGTGGATGCACTTCTTTCAAGATAGTCTGTCAAGGACTCAGCTTGAATGGTTCTACCAGTTAGAGGGAGCCAGTATCCGAAACTGGGAAGATCTTGCTACTTCTTTCTACAAGCAGTATCAGTATAATGCCGACCTTGCTCCCACTCGTATTCAACTCCAGAGTATGTCCATGGGTGCAGGTGAAGGTTTCAAAGATTATGCTAAAAAATTGAGAGATTTGGCTGGCAGAGTTCAACCCCCTTTGTCTGATAGGGAGTTGGTTGATATGTTTCTGGAATTCGAAGTGGAAAAATACAGAAGGATGCCTCTTCGAGTTTGGTAAAGAAACCTTTTACTGGTAAGAAGGAAGCCAATGCAGTTTACAGCCCGAGGGGCCAAAACAGATCTGAACACCGTCCAACGGTAAATGCTATAGTGATACCAAGACCCACAGTTGCTCCACAATGCAACAATCAACAAAGGGTGGAAAGACCACAATGGCAGTTTACCCGCATTAGCATGACATTGGCTGAAGTGTTACCTCATCTACTGAGATCCAACTTGGTGACCTTAAGAGAGGCTCCCAAGAATCCAAACACTACCTCTCCCAGATACAATCCCAACGCGTGGTGCGCCTACCATTCTGAGAGTCCGGGCCACGATACCAATGATTGTTGGGCTTTGAGAAACAAAGTACAATACTTGCTTGAAGCCAAGGAGATAGAGTTTGATGCTCCAGAAAAGCCAAATGTTATAACTGCTCCCATGCCCAAACATGGTCGTGGAGTCAATGTTGTTGACACTGATATGTTTGTGACCTAAGTTGAAGAAATTTCTACTCCTCTTATGACTGTTAAGAAGAATCTGTTGTTGGCCGGTTTATTTCCGGGTTATGGTGAAGGGTGCCACACGTGTTCGATTCTACCTTCTGGTTGCTGTTTGTTGAAGTCAGGTGTTCAGAGCTTGATGGATAGCAAAGAAATTTTGTTCGAGAAGAATATAATTCCTGTTGTTCCAAATGAAGATGTTGCCATTATAACCATTTCCGCCAATCCTTCCAAGGTTTCCTCGAGAAAACCTGTTAGGATTACACCTATTCAAAAATTGCTCTTCTAATAATCACCGTTCCTGGTCCCATCCCGTACACTTCAGACAAGGCTGTCCCCTGGAACTATGGTGCTGATGTGTATTATCATGGCATTAAGCAAGATTTGAAGAATGAAGAAGCTGATGCTGATGTCAGTAATATTGTCGGGGCTAGTAAGGTTACTAGAGGCGGGAGGATCTTCTCTCCCGAGATTTTCCCTCCGACTGTCAACAAACCTATTGTCATTCCATCTGCTGTTCCCGCTAGTACATCAACTACTGTTCCAGTTCTTACTCCAGTTATCACCCCTGTCACCGAGCCATCTAGGACTCGGGGCAAAGAAATTATAGGGGAGCCTGCCTAGACGGAGGCGCCTAGAAAAATTGTTGTGGAAGCCTCTAAGTAGGAAATAGAGGAGATACTGAAAATTATCAAGAAAAGCGACTACAATGTGGTCGAACAGCTGGGGAAGACCCCGTCAAAGATCTCCATGATGTCTCTGCTGTTATGTTCTAAAGCCCATGCGAAGGCTTTGATTGCTTTTCTCAAGACTGCGCATGTACCGTAGGAAACTTCTGCAGATCAGTTCAAAGATTGCGTAGCTAGCCTGACTGCTGACAATGGGCTAGGATTTTCAGATGCGGATCTGACCGCTAAGGGGAGGAATCATAATGATGCTCTGAATGTCTCGATTGAGTGCATGGGCACCACTATGGCTCATGTACTGGTAGACACTGGGTCTTTGCTGAATGTTCTACCAAAGAAAGCATTGGACCGTTTGGATTATGAGGGTTTGACTTTAAAGCCAAGTAACATTATGGTAAGGGCTTTTGACGGATAAAAAAGAATGGTGCACGGGGAGGTGGACATCCCTGTCAAAGTGGGTTCTCAGACCTTCGGGTCCACCTTCTACGTAATGGATATCAGGCCATCGTATTCTTTCTTGCTGGGTCGTCCTTGGATCCATAGAGCCGGGGCAGTTAGTTCCACACTCCATCAAATGCTGAATTATCCAGTGAAGGGGAAAATTGTCACGGTGCAAGGTGAAGAAGAGTATACGGTGAGTCATCTCAATTCCTTCCGCTATGTGGAGATGGACAGGGAGTTCATAGAAACTCCTTGTCAGAACTTCGAAGAGGTCCATCAGACTTTGGCATCAACTGAAGTTACTACCAACAAACCTCCGTTGAAGATGGCTTCTCTCAAGGATGCCAGGGTTGTAGTTGAAGAAGGTGGGTGTACCAATTGGGTTCGGCTCCCTGATTTCACTCACAAAACTGACAAATTTGGTTTGGGATTTACTACAGGGGCTCAAAGGGCTGTTAGGCGCGCTCAGATTGGAAGACCTCCTCTACACATCAGCAATCAGGGAGTTAATGCAATTGAGGACAATGAAGAAGATTCAGACATCGAAAGTTGGATCTACCCAACAACCAACGGTGGACCGAATAACTGGACGACGAAGGACTTCATACCTGTTTCTTTTATTTCACAGTAATTGAATTTTGTTTTAAGATTTGTAATAAACAGTTTGAAACTTTACGGCCCGGTGCCTTGCCCGAGGCACCTTGGCTTTGCTTGTGAGGGCTTATTATTTGTCATTTCATTTATCATTAATAAAGCATTGGACGTTGCTTGCATTACAAATTTCGTGCTCCTTGTTTTTCTTTTCTGTCTCTCACTTTATCAAAATAACTATTCTCTTACACACACCCACGTATCATACTGCAGATCCATATCCACTCTGGATCCCATTGATAACAACTCTGCTACTACCCGTTATGACCAAAAATCCGATCAACCAAGCCGAGGACGAAGTTGAGGATGATTGTGAGGTACCTGGAGAACTTGCTAGACTAATACAACAGGAAGAAAGGGCCATACAGCCTCATGAAGAGCCAGTTGAGTCAGTGAATTTGGGTACAGAGGAAGACAGGAAAGAGGTCAAAATAGGTGCGAACCTGGAGCCTAGTGTCAAACAACCGTTAATATAGATGCTACACGACTATGTTGAGATCTTCGCCCGGTCCTATGAATACATGCCTGGTTTGGACACTGATATTGTGGTACATCGCCTGCCGACTAAAGAAGACTGCCCTCCAGTAAAGTAGAAGGTCGGCCGTATGCACCCTGAAATGTCAGAGAAAATCAAAGCAGAGTTCATGAAACAGTTCGACGCAGGATTCTTAGCTGTCACTTCTTATCCGCAGTGGGTTGCCAACATTGTTCCGGTACCTAAGAAGGATGGTAATGTACGGATGTGCATGGACTACAGAGATCTGAACAGGGCAAGCCCCAAGGATGACTTCCCACTTCCTCACATTGATGTTCTAGTCGACAACACCTCGCAGCACGAGATCTTCTCCTTCATGGATGGTTTTTCTGGATACAACCAGATCAAGATGGCTCCTGAGGACATGGAGTAGACAACCTTCGTTACACAGTGGGGCACCTTCTGTTACAAGGTAATTCCTTTTGGGTTGAAGAATGCTGGGGCAACTTATCAGCGCACCATGGTCGCTTTGTTCCATGATATGATTCACCACGAGATTGAGGTTTATGTTGATGACATGATAGCCAGGTCCCAGATTGAGGAAGAGAACCTTGATCATCTACAGAAACTGTTTGACAGGTTGAAGACGTACAAGCTGAGGTTGAATCCGAACAAGTGTACCTTCGGGGTAAGGTACCTTCGGGGTAAGGTCTGGAAAGCTTCTGGGTTTCATTGTCAGTGACAAAGGTACTCAGGTGGATCCTGCAAAGGTAAAATCCATACAAGAGATGCTGGCTCCCTGCACAGAGAAAGAAGTTAGAGGTTTCTTGGGACGTCTGAATTACATCGCCAAGTTCATTTCACATCTGACTGCTACTTGTGAGCCAATCTTCAAGCTGCTGAAGAAAGATCAAGTGGAATGATGAATGCCAGACTGCTTTCAAAAGAATCAAGGAATACCTTCAAGAACCTCCAATTCTGATGCCTCCAATTGAAGGAAGACCTTTGATTTTATACTTGACAGTGATAGACAATTCAATGGCGTGTGTGTTGGGGCAACATGACGAGTTTGGTTGAAAAGAGCACGCCATTTATTACCTTAGCAAAAAGTTTACCGACTGTGAGACCCGATACTCATTGCTCGAGAAAACTTGCTGTGCTTTGGCATGGGCTGCTCGCCGACTGAGACAACATATGCTGACCCACACTACCTTGTTGATATCAAAGATGGATCCGATCAAGTATATTTTCGAGAAGCCCGCTCTATCCGGAAGAATAGCAAGATGGCAGATGATCTTAACCGAGTAAGACATCCAATACACAACCCAAAAAGCAATCAAGGGGAGTGTATTGGCGGATCATTTGGCATATCAGGCCGTGGATGACTACCAGTCCATGAGTTTCGAGTTCCCGGATGATAACATCATGTTGGTAACTGACTGCGAACAACCTGGACCGGATGAAGGACCTGAGGAGGGATCCTAATGGTCTATTTATTTTGATGGAGCCTCGAACGCATTGGGTAACGGAATTGGTGCTGTAATTATATCTCCTGAGGACTGTCATACTCCGTTCCCCACCCGATTATGTTTTAACTGCACCAACAATATGGCGGAGTATGAAGCGTGTATCATGGGTCTTCGAGCTTCTATTGACCCGAGGATTAAGTTTTTGAGTGTATTCGGAGATTCCGCTCTGGTGATCAGTCAGATCAAAGGAGAGTGGGATACGAAGCACCCGAATCTTATTCCTTACAAAGAATATGTACTGACATTGCTCCCACACTTTGAGGAGATAACCTTTGAACATTTCCCGAGAGAAGAGAACCAGTTGGCGGACGCGCTAGCTACCATGTCTTCTATGTTCAAAGTCAGGTGGGACAATGAGGCTCCCCAGGTTACCATTGAGAGGTTGGACGAACCCGCACATTGCTATGACATTGAGACTGAAGAGGTAGCAGAAAAACCCTGGTTCCATGAGGTAAAGAGGTATCTTGAGGATCAAGAATACCCCGAGGGGGAATCTGTTAATGATAAGAAGTTTCTGAGAAGGTTCGCTGTGAAGTTCTTCATCAGTAATTGTATCCTCTATAAGCGTAACCATGATTCAACCTTACTGCGGTGTGTAGACAAGAGCGAGGCAGAAAGGATCATGGCAGAGTTACATGAAGGTACCTTCGGAACTCATTCTAGTGGGCATACTATGGCAAAGAAAATCCTACGGGAAGGATATTACTGGTCCACCATGGAAGCCGATTGTTATCAGCACTCTCGAACCTGTCATAAGTGCCAAGTCTATGCTAATAAGGTGAATGTACCTCCGGTTCCCCTGAATGTCTTGATAGCTCCGTGGCCCTTTGTAATGTGGGGCATCGACATGATCGGCGAGATCAGACCTACTACGTCTAATGGACATCGCTTCATTCTGGTAGCAATTCATTATTTCACCAAGTAGGTGGAGGCAACTTCCTTTGCTACAGTAACTAAGAACTTCGTGGTGCGGTTTATCCGACACAATCTGATCTGTTGATATAGTGTACTAGAGTGGATTATTACGGACAATGGTACAAATCTCAATAATACAATGATCACCGAGCTCTTCAAACAGTTCAAGATACAACACCATAACTCTTCTCCCTACCGGTCGAAGATGAATGGAGCTGTTGAAGAAGCTAACAAGAAGATTGTACAGAAGATGACGGTGACATATAAAGACTGGCACGAGATGTTACCATTCGCTCTTCATGGGTACCGTACCTCAGCACGGACGTCAACAGGGGCAACCCCTACACTTTGGTGTATGGCATGGAGGCAGTCCTACCCATCGAAGTCCAGATACCCTCTCTCAGGATTATGAAGGATACAGGTTTGAACGAAGACGACTGGATCCAAACCCGACTTGATCAATTGAATCTAATTGATAAAAAGAGACTTACTGCTATATGTTATGGTCATACGTATCAAAAGCAAATGATCAAGGCTTTTAACAAGAAAGTCAGACATCAAGAATATCAAGTTGGGGATCTTGTGATCAAACACATCATACTACCGCAAGGTGATCCCAGGGGAAAATGGACCCCCACATACGAAGGGCCATTTGTGGTTAAGAACATTTTCTCGGGAGGAGCTATGATTCTAACCACCATGGATGGCGACGATCTTCCTCACCCCGTCAATGCAGAAATAGTGAAAAGATACTACGCATAATCAAAGATCCGCTAGGTTGACTGGCCTAGGCAAAAATAAGGGCTTCCCGGCAAACCAAAAGGGTTCAGGCAAAAGTAAGGGATGAAAATGAAAAAAAATGTACACCTGGCAAGTCGAAAACCTGAAAAGGCGACTTTGGCAAAAAAGGGTATCCCGGTGGACTGAAAACCCAAAAGGGCGGTCCAGGCAAAAATTTGGGATCAAAGCGTAACACTATGTCTCATTGGATCATCTTGCAATTAGACTTCGGCACCAACTATCAAGCTCGAACGGCGCCAATCAATCTGATCTACCTTCGACCAAGCAGCAAAGTGATGAGACGCTTGAAGATATAAGGGCAATAACACAGTTGAAACCCGATGGGATTGTTCCACATAACTGTTTTTCTTTCTTTAACATAAATTGTAATTTCTATTTTTTAGCGGCGTTCTCTTATTAGGATGTCAGCCTCTTTGTACAAAACGCCTACTACAGGCTAACTTCAAAATCAATACAATTCATTTTTACAAGAAATTTCAATTTTTTTTCTTTTTCTGTTTTGTTTTGCAAGAACGTCCAATGATTTATTTTTGATATATGCATTTGAAAATGAGTACTGCTCGTAAATATTTACATGAAAAACAAAGACAATTACTCGTAATTCCAAGAACAGGGAAAACAAGAAGTGCCCAAACCATACAGTTACTCTGCCCATCAGGTACCGGGGTAGAGCCAGCTTGAGAATATGAGTAGTGGTACATACACTCCCCATAGAGTAAAAAGTATCCAAAGACAGTGATGTTAGCTTTCTCGAACAAGACATAACTCTCTCCAGCCGAGGTTCACAATCGCGAGTGAGTCAGTAAAAGTTTCCCCAAGCAAAGTTTATTTCTCTCACAAGCAGAAATTCAAATCTCCAGTAGAATTCATTATCACCAGCAACGGAAATTCATCCCCAGCTGAGTTTATTTCTCCAAATCAGCAGATCTATCAATAAAGTATCTCCCATCCAACAGAGTTATTCTCCCGTAGATTTGTTCTCAAATGGGGTCTCTCCTCGGAAGAATATCCGTAAACAAGGGGGAAATCCCCAACATAGTCATCTTTGTTCACCATCCCCAACAGAAGTGGAGGATTTATGGTTTTTTACAGCAGTCAAGAATACCATTTCTCATACTCTCCAAACAGCAGTCAGGGATTTATTTTCCCGGACTCAGATTATTACGTCCACATTTCATGTTCATACATCATGACATATGCATACATCACATATAACATAGTCTTATTTATTTTGAGAACGCCATCATACAATGCATCTCATGCATCATACGTAACTTACCCTGTATTTCTCTCAGGAAAGACATTTATTATCAACAATTTCCAGCAGGTACATGATCAACACTCGAAGCTAAACAAAGTAATCATCGGCACGACAAAGCAACCTTATCTAGGGTTTCATATCGAAGTAGCCCTACTATCCAGGTTCCTTCTCACAGCCCTACTATCCAAGCTTTCATATCGAAGTAACCCTACTATCCAGGTTCCTTCTCACAGCCCTACTATCCAGGCTTTCATATCGAAGTAACCCTACTATCTAGGTTCCTTCTCACATCCCTACTATCCAGGCTTTCATATCGAAGTAACCCTACTATCCAAGTTCCTTCTCACAGCCCTACTATCCAGGCTTTCATATCGAAGTAACCCTACTATCCAGGTTCCTTCTCACAGCCCTACTATCCAAGCTTTCATCTCGAAGTAACCCTACTATCCAGGTTCCTTCTCACATCCCTACTATCCAGGCTTTCATCTCGAAGTAACCCTACTATCCAGGTTCCTTCTCACAGCCCTACTATCTAGGCTTTCATCTCGAAGTAACCCTACTATCCAGGTTCCTTCTCACAACCCTACTATCCAGGCTTTCATCTCGAAGTAACCCTACTATCCAGGTTCCTTCTCACAGCCCTACTATCTAGGCTTTCATCTCGAAGTAACCCTACTATCCCGGTTCCTTCTCATAACCTTACTATCCAGGTTCTTCCTCTCTTATCCCCAGACAATGGTCCACAACACTGTAAGACCGGGACCCGATCAAACACAATTGGTTTCACATTTCCCCAGAAAGTCGCAGTGCAGCATATGCCCCAACCAAACACGCAGTTCACTTCCGCTCCCCAAAACAGAGTTATTCCCCAGTAGAATAACGGACAACTGAAGCTCCTAAAACTCTATTTTTCTCAAGACAGAGACCAGCATTCCCCAGTGAAGTCCTCCTCAACAACAGGTATACGGGTTCTTGCAAAGGAATCTCTTATGCGATCGACACTTCTTAGAATGGCATCTTCAAGCCCATCTTCGAAAATTCTATAACAACTTCCAAATGGCATCCATAAGCCCATTCCCGACTCTACCTACACGGTCAAGCATCATTACAGATGAGTGCAAATTTCTGGGCACTCTAGTGTTCAATCATCTTCTACCTTCAGATCACGAAAGGCAGACAAGCCAATCTACACCCTCAGGTTTAAGAAGATTGAACAGGGGCAGCTGTTGTCCCCCAAAATTTTCCCTCCCATATTTCTCAATACATGGCAAGTGAGGTCCCCAAATTGTTCAAGGAAGTTCAAGAGTTGACTAGACAAACTCTCTCTCCTAAGGCAGTCTACCTCAAATTAGGGTTTCATTTTTCATCAAGATGCTTGAGTACAAAGGATCCAAAATGCTCACCATTGTCCTAATATGTTCTCAAGATCATCCATGTCAAGTTTCAAGCCTTGCAGAAGAAATTTGCTCAGTTAATTGCTCAAATGCCTGAAAATCGGCTGTACTAGGTCAAAAGTCAACTTTGGCCCACATACAGTCAAACTTCAAGATTTTTGGTCAAAATCCTCATTTTGAAGTATTATTCATCATTTGATCAAGAGTTTATCATGATTCCTCAAGGATTGCTCACAATTCATCAAAACCCAAAAGTTGCTAAATTAGGGTTTTGCAGGAAAAGTCAGCTCAACTTTGACCAAGCATAACTTTCTCATACTTCATCATAAATGACCCATACAAATCTCATTTTTAATAGGATGCAATTCCCTACAATTCATTTTCAGCTCCCAAGTTCATAATATGCACTCACAAAAAGATATGAATTTTGACATTATAGGTCATTTTGAAAAGTCAACAAAAACACCTTTTGGGTCAAAGATTCATACATGAACATGGAATACTCAATTGATATGAGACCAAAAGGGTTGCTTAGAGGACATCCTAAGCTTTCTAAAAAGTCAAAGAACACCTCTCTAGGGTCATAATTGAGAGAGTTATGCATTGGCCAAGTTGACCATTTTTGCAAAATTGCCAAAAGTCCAATGTGCTCAAAAATACATTTTTTGTCAAATGGGCCTAGTTTTTCATGATTGAATCTTGCTTATGACATGTTTCACGATCCAAATCAGCACCCACACATCTTTTGCTTTATTTATTTATTTATTTAATTTTGATTTTTATCATTTAAAAGTCAAATTAAATCAAATAAATAGCAAAAAATATCAAAGATTTGTTTTGTGATCAAATTTTGGGTGGAATCAAATCCAATTATGCTGACAAATTATATCCAAAACGTGCAAAACAAATTGAACCAAAATTGGCATGATTTGGCTTGATATAGAAAGATATCATACAAGGATAAGACCAAATCAAATAATCATAATGGACAAAGATTTAGCTCATTTTTGTTGACCTAATGTAGTCTATTACATATACAGAACATAGCCAAGGTAAGAAAAAGAGGATTGAGGTCGTGAAAGTGACCAAGCAAACTCAAATTTTTGAAGAAAAAGTGTGGATCAGTTTTCAATTTAGAGGACGATTCAAGGAGATTTAAAGCCACCAATCAACTCCTGGACATCCTCTGAAGCGATTGCAAGCACCACCAAGCCACCATAAGTCCATAATCGTGCTCTACGCCTCCCACGATTTGCAAAAAATACTTGATTTTGATTTCACTAATTCACGCATCTTTAGCACTTTTGATTGTCATACTCATGTTTATCATCGTGTTTATAAGATAATCGTTCCATTTAATTTCATTTTCGATGCCTGTACGCGATATTGCCATAGTTAGGGTTTTGTGTTCTTGTTTAGGGGTTTTCAATGCAGGCAAAATTGGGCGTTAATTCTGGTACCATGATGCTCGTGAGGATGAGACGAGTTGATTGGTACCAGCCATTGTCATTTATCTTGAGCATATGCGATTTTGGAGATGGACAAGGTTATACCTACAACAAACGTTTGTAGGTAAAAGCTTGATTTGCTAAAGTGACTGAGAGAGGAAGAAGAAGCTTGCGTGGCAACATGTGACTCGCCCATTTGAATTTTCGCGTTTTTTTCTTCTGATTACACCATGTGATTTGATTATATTGTTTATTTCTATTATATGTACGAACAAACAAAGCAGCTCAGCTGGCAGCGTGGTATTGGGAGTGAGCATAAGGACATGGGTTCGATCCCCAGGTCCCAACATTTGTTTCATATTATTTTTCAACAGGTGATCAAGCGCGTTGCTTAACAGGATGTCTACTGTATACCATCAAGATCCAACCATCAAATGCATCTTCAGCCCATATCCAATGCCTTTCCATTGAAGGTCCATCATATGCCTCAAGTCAACACACGCACCAGATCAGCGTAGTCAATGCAGGCCTTGGATTGTTTGGGCCCAGAAATTCAGTTTCCAACCCCCCAGATTTGCTAATGACATTAGGCCCACTTCTAATTTTTATTTCTTATTTTTTCTTTTAACATTTCTTTTATTTATTTTAATTAATAAATTAATCATTTTTATAAAAAATCATAAAATCAAGAAATCAAAAAATTTGAATTAGACTTTTTTTTATCAAAATTAAGTTTGTTAATTTGATTTAATTTAGTTTGACTTAGGGAAACTTTAACTTGTTTTCTATAATTAAAACTAATTAGCAAATTAGGTTAAACTCTTGATTTAGTTCTTTTATTTTTTCTCAAATAAATAAAATACGAAAATAGGTTTTTAGATTAAATTAATTCATTTTTTTCCTTAATTTAAAATTGATTAGAACTTAGGATTTTATTTTGTTTTTTAATTTAACTATTTCATTATTTTCTTAAATAACAAAACATGCCAAAAACTTTTTTTAATCAATCGCAAATAGGTTTAGTCAAGGGTCAAAACCCTAGTCGTTTCGTATTAGATTCATCGCGCGCTTATTATTTATTTTGACAATATTTTTGTAACTTTTCATGGTTTGTAATAGTTTAATTTAGGGTTTTATTTACTGTTTAAATTCTCGGGTTTTGGCTATGTAATTAATCCCCCACCCCGAAGCCTTGTAATAGCGTAGATTTATTTTCTCGCATTTTTAATTCCCGCAAATATTTAACTGTTTAGATATATGCTAATAGGATTGTATGACAAGAATGCATGACAAATTAATACGGTTAGAAAACCCTAATGTGCAAAGATAAATAATTGAAACAAATCACTCGCACATATCACTCTTAGGGTATACTCTCACTTCGGTTGCCTTCGGTAAACGATCATTAAGCATAGGATACTTTAGTGATTACCTTTTTGTCTAAAAAGATCTAATGTCCCATTCGAATGTTGCCTCGGAAATGTTGCCTCGAGAAAGATCTTAAGACTCTAGGGTTATTACTAAGGTGTCCTACAAACTCCAACGACGGTACTACCTATTCCTTAATAATAGGATGGCGCTGTCTAAAGGAAACAAGAATAGAAACGATCTTTTTTTGAGTAAGTAGATGCTAGTAGGTGCTTGCTCAAATCAAAACTTTTCACACTTACACTCTTCAAAACAATTTTCAAAACAACTTCGTCATATCCTTGAGGACTGATACAAGGGTATCACGAAGTAAAAACATTTTTAAAGCAAGCACGTACACAAGAAATTTTAAGATGAGCAAGTACCTAAGAGCCCATGGAGAACCACAGATAGAAAGGGTGATAACACCTTCCCTTTCTATAATCTACCCCCCGTACTTAGAATATCTCGAAAAAGGATTTTTTCTGTACCTTTTTCCTTTCCGGTTGGATAAAATAAAAGTCGGTGGTGACTCTTTCTTACCGCGACATTTTGCAAACACAAAATGCAAAATGCAAACCAGTATTAAACATTCGGTTCTGCCACCGTATCACAACAGGTAACGAAGGAATCTGACGACTACTACTTCAACAGGTGATGAAGGAATCTGACGACTACTACTTCAACATGTAATGAAGGAATCTGACGACTACTACTTCAACAGGTAATGAAGGAATCTTGGGTGAATACTACATCAACATGTAATAAAGGAATCTTGGACGACTACTACTTCAACAAGTGATGAACGAATCTGACAACTAATACTTCAACAAGTAATGAAGGAATCTGACGACTACTACTTCAACAGGTAACGAATGAATCTTGGATGACTACTATTTCAACAAGTGATGAAGGAATCTTGGACGACTACTACTTCAACAGGTGATGAAGGAATTTGACGACTATTACTTCAATAAGTATCAGAAAAAATCTAAGCTTGATTTTGTCTTGGAGAAATTTATAGATAGTTGATGATGTTCATCTGTTGATTGATCTTTTCCTGAAAAGGTAAATACTTATGTGTATGCAATGTCATAATGCATGCGTTGCGTAATGATGTTCTCAAAATAAATAAGATTGTGTTATATGCATTTTGTATGCATATGTCATGATGTGTGAATGTGTAATTTTATTGAAATGTATATATGTCTTGGAAAATAAATCCTTGACAAGATGGGGAGTTTTGGGAAGTTAAATCCAGGACTGCTGTTGCGGATGAAGAGTATGCATATCTTCGGACCTTGTTTTAGAATGTTTCCGATGGGGATTCCTATTCCGTTGTTTGAGGAGAACTCCACTGGGTAATGTTTATTTTTCTTGAGAAGACTCTATGGAGAGTGTTGATCTCTGCTTGAGGGAAAGAGTTCAAGAGTTTTAGTCTTCCGTTGCTTTAGTGGGGAATTACCTCTTGAAAGTTAGTTGTTATCTGGTCGGATTCCAGGTTTCACACCAATTAGATGGGGATAAAGAAGTTTACTGTTATCTGGTTGAATCCCAGGTTTTATAGTAACTCACTGGGATAGTGGCAAAATCTAATATGGAAGAGGAGCTTTTAAAATACTATCTGGTCGGGTCCAGGATTTGCAACAACTTTCGGAGATAACACTAACTCTGTTGATAACTTCACTGTGGATTAGGGGTTGTGGTCCCTTAATTTGAAATAGTCTGAGAGGCAAACTCAAGTTGGGGAATCTGTAGTTTGTTAGGGAAATAAACCTTGTTGAAGAGAATATTTGACGAACTACTAGAGAGGTGTTTTCTTTTGGAAGAACTCCTCGAGGATTCTTCTTGAGACAAACTCAGTTGGGGAGAGGTTTTTCGGAGACTGAAACTCTGGATGGGGATTGCATGGATCCAATTTTATGGGGATATCCATGAATTTGGCCTTGTGGGGTTTGTACCCTTATCCGTGAAGATTATTTTGTAGGGATAACCTTATAGAGGTGGCTCTGCAGGGACTTGTCGCTGTCCATAGCAGTAAGTGTTGTAGCGCTGCCAGAAAATGTGTGCTTAGTCATACATGACCTTTGCTGGAATTCATGTTCAATGCCACAAGTGATCAGATGCAGACCTGCCCCTGACTATTCAAAATTTCTTGAGAGATTCTTTGAATCTCGACTTGAATTCCCCAGATGTGCTAGACAATGATCATGTTGTGCCCCTTGATTATGAGAGATTTGTCATTGGAAGCATCTTTCCATTTGAAGTGATTCTATTTATTGAGAGAGTTTTTGTTCATTGGATATTTGTCGTGCAAATTTCTCTGTTGTCAAACAAATAGCCATATGCAAAAAGCGGTATTCAAACAATTCAAAGTTTATGTTTGTCTTGAAGTTTTGAAAATTCATTTTAATAGATAAAAGAATTTTGTAAAAACATGAATTCAACTCAGGATTTACAGTAAGCCTTACAGCAGTCAGGATACCTTTTGTAACAGTATGCTTTCGAACTAACCCATGCTTCAATTAGGACTTTTGAAGGGTTATAGAGTGGCTTGGTTCACGGTTTAAGAAACAAAGGATAAGTCTCAAAGTGTATTTGTACCCAACCCGCTCTCCATGATGTTCTCTAGTCCTACACTCATCTAATTGTGCATTTGAATCCCAATTGAGTCTGGAATGATGTTTAGGTAATGGTCCGGAAACATGGAAGTTTATTTGAGAAGGCAGTCATTTTTTGCAACATTTTTCAGTTGTTGAGGATTTGTAACAACCTCCTTTTTTGATTTATTGTCCCTATTTTTTTCCTGACTGTTTTGAGATTATAGTCAGCGGGATGCCCCAGTTTTTTTCTTAAGTCTCCTTCGTAGGTTTTGACTTAGTGGGCTTTTCTTTTTGAGAGATAATGACTGCCTATTTCACGGGGAACCGTCATCGTCTTTTAATTCAGAAGGATGCTCTTGAAATTATTTTTTGTGTACGAAGTGAAAGCTTGCGACCGAACACGTATTTGAATTAACTAAGAAGCGACCTCGCCCTAGGTTTTGATTAAAGGTTTCAATTTGTGTGAAAAAAAATCCTACTTCTTTGGCTCAAAGGGGTTGACTAGGGATCATCTTCCTTATAACTCTAGTGTTTAGGGATTGAAAGAACGCATGTACATCGTCAACAAGGTCTGTCCAAAAGCATACTGTATAAGATTATGGCATTGTTTTCGTCATCCTCCCTCTAAAGGATTACAACGTTTAACGAGAGTTAAATATCACAAAAGGGAATAAAATCAAAACTTAAATATAGTGAAAACAAATGGATTAATTAAAGACAAACATATACAATGCATTAATAAAACAAAGTTTAACATTAATTGATAAGTGTTAAAACAAACAAAATAGATTACAATTGAAAATTCAAAACAAAATGGACGCTCTCAATGATTTGGCATGTGAGCAGTGATCACATTGGGAGTTGACGGAGGGTCGAATTCAATTGTCTTGTATTCTTTAGAGTCCAACAATCATTGGTATCGTGTCCGTGTCTATTTGAATGGTAAGCACATTTAGTATTGGGGTTGTATTGAGATGAAGATGTATTGGGATTTTGTGGAGGGTCTCTTAGTGAAATGAGCTCAGCTTTCAGTAAATGTTGTATGGCTTGTGGTAAGGACATACAATCTTGGTTTATTTTCTTTCTTGAAATTTCATCCTACGCCTACACTCTTGTTTTGATTGAGTAGATGTAGGATTGGAGATCAGGACCACCCCTACATACTGGTCGTGGTTACTCTTGTTACGACCCTTTTGGCTGTACATAACATTGGACTCTCTCTTCCCCATGTACGTCTTCTATTCAGTACTTGAAGATGCATCCATCTGGATTTTTTCGCTTTTAATTTCATTTTCGACTCGTTCCCCAGTTAGAATCAGCTCAGTGAACCCAACCGAGGAACTTCCGATTAGGTGATTGAAGAAAGGTCCTGTCAAATTTCCCATAAATATATCAATCAACTCCCTGTCAGTTGAGGGTGGTTGCACCCTGACAGCCATGTCTCTCCATTTTTTGGCGTATTCTTTGAAGCCCTCGTTGGAACCCACGGTCATATTCTGCAACTGTATACGAGTTGGTGCAAGATCAGGTTGTATTGGTACTGCTTGTAGAAAGCAGCAGCTAGATCTTCCCAGGTTGGATGTGGGAACCCTCCAATTGATAGAACCACTCAAGTTGAGTCCCAAATAGACTCTCTTGGAAAAAGTGAACCCATAACTTTTAATCAGTGGTGTGTGGCAGAATCTTGCGAACATAAGATCTCAGATGCATCTTAGGACAAGAGACCCCGTCATACTTGGCAAAGATAGGGATCTTGAATTTATGGGGAATGACCACCCCAGGAACCAAACCAAAGTCTCCAAGGTCCAAGCCAGGTGCAACTTGGATCTCCACAGCCTTTAGTCTTTCTTATATCTGCTTATGTCTGTCGTCGGTTGGCGGGTATTGCTCATCAGAATAATCCTCGTCTTCAGAGATTTGATTGTTTCCATCCCTAGCACGGGTGCTTCTAACATCTTCATCTTGATTTTCTTCCTCTTTGGAGGAATCCTCTTCAATTTGAACTTATTTAATGGGGCCCTTGAACTTCTTCCCCATGTTAAGGATGACAACCTTCTTCTTAGTCTTCTTCTTATTCTCTTTGGTGAAGAGTGCTTTCAGATCTTCCCGCCCCTTGGCTAAGTTCAGGGACTAAGATCATTTGTAAGGAAACATTTGTAGCATCATCGAGGGACTATGATCTTGTATTTTTTGATTGTTTTTGCTAAGATGTCTCGTATGCATATTATGACCATTTTCTCAAGGCAACAATAACCCTAGAGGTGAAAGTGTGTAAGTGTTTGTTTTTTCATGCTTTATTTATCTTCGATTAGGGTTTTCTAAGCATTAATTTTATCTTTTCATATAAACCCTAAGTTACTAGCATTTATATGAAAGCGATAAATTGCGGAAAGTAAATTTACTACGCTATTACATCATTTTGGGAACGGGGTGTATAAATTTATAAATGGGGATTGCAAGAAATTAAACCTAATTATCTATTACAATCATATCGAACTTAAATAATGTACAAGAATTAAAATGTATATGGTGTACAAGGATAGAAATGGAAGGGAATGGATTTTTATTTTTTTTTGGATTTTTGTTAAGAAAAGATTTTGACCTAGATAACTAAATAAGGGTAATTAATTAAAATTGGAAAATTGAATTATGTTAAAAATGAAATTAATCAAAGATGCACTTTTTAGGGGTTTTTACATGAAAATAGTTTTTGTTTGGCCTGGCCAATGGAGGCCTGGGTGCGCTTCCTGCAAAAGAAGAAAAAGTGTGAAAATTTGGAAAAATAAAAAAAGGTCTTGTTGGAGTTCGAACCTAGAACCTTCTACAAGGAAAGGATTTAGCGCGCGTATTTGTACCACCGAGGTGGTCTATTTCATCCATTAGTTATACAACTTGTACTAAATATAAAATGAACTCATTTATGAAAATTTGAACACGGCTTCATCGCGAGTGCAACGATACATAACTCCACTGTTAAGCTTCGAAAAGCTCCATTTCTCAGCCAAAATCGAAGGATGTAAATATCAAACCTACCTAAAATTTGAATTCAAATCCAACCATGTAATTTTCGAGAGTTATGGATCAGAGGTTAGCATGAATTTTGTTCAGTACCAAAACTAAAACCTAATCGATCAGATATGAAGTTCTCAATGTATAAGCAGTGATAATCAAAACTAAGAGTATGGTCAACTTCCTAGATATGATATCTACATATTTTTTTTTGTATGTACTGAAAATGCTTATATCAAGATATCACAGTTAAGAAATCTGACCTCTTGAAGTGCAATTCGAATAACCTCTGTATGACTTCCAGAAATGGTTCAATGATGGATTAAGCTTGCCTGGACTTTCCTCGAGCTAGTGCGGTCACTACTTTGCTTTAAAATTCACTGAATCGAAAGGCTGATATATGGAAGCTAGGAGTGAATCGAAAGGATCACCACCTTCTTTGAGAGGTTTTTTGAGGGCTTTGGGAGTGTTCTAAGGTTGGGATCTCCTATGTGGTGGATGGAAGCTTAATGAATCTAAAGGCCAAAACGCACAAAGGGATTTAAGATTTTTGTGTGTGAAGTTAGAATGTGCCAAGTTTTGTGCTTATGTGCAGGTTCTGAGTTTTTGAGAGTTTGAGGATTTTTCAACACAATAAGAATCTGGCCTCCTTAGCTTGCAAATGGCCTCTCCATTTATAGAGAAAAGGTTTGAGAAGTTGGAGTAACTAGATTTGTAAGATAACAAATTATGGTTTGGTTGAAAACGAAAAATCCAGTTGAATGGATTTTCATGGTTCCAAAGTTGAAGTACAAGCATGGCCTGATGTTTGTTGGGTGCAGGAGATTTGACTCATGCTTTTGATATTGCTTGCAATCAGAGATAAAGGTCATAAGGCTCAATGCATTGACAATTTTCATAAAGCTTGCTCTTTTTTTTCTTCTAAAAATGGCAATGGTAACTTTGTGCCATTAAGGGAAAATTGGTTTGGACAATACTATAAATACTTGGGCAAGAGCTTAATTCATTATGTAAACAATTAATTATGGAGTGAAACACAGGAAATGAGGCCAACAAAGCAAGAAGTTGTAGCATGGCATATGGATTTGATCAATGTTTTCTTTTGACATTTTGTCTTTAATTTGATTCCTTGAATCAAATACTCTATCCCTTCGTTTTGATCACAATGATCCACAACTTTCGACCAAACTCATCAACAGACAAAACAATATCTGTTTCCACCAATTGTGTGTTCTTCGAATGGGCTAATAATTGTATGTTCTTCGAATCAATCAATTTTATTTTCTTCGAATGGACCACCAAATGTACGTTCTTCGAATCCACAAATTATATGTTCTTCAAATGGACCACCAATTGTATGTTCTTCAAATGGGCCACCAATTGTAAGTTCTTCGAATCCATCAAATGTATGTTCTTCAAATGGGCCACCAAATGTATATTCTTCGAATCTACCAATTGTATGTTCTTCGAATGGACCATATTCATCTGAATGTACCACTCGAAGCTTGTGGATAGAAGAAAGCATGAAGATAGCCATTTCCCAATCGAAGCTTGTGGATCGAAGCAAGCATGAAGATAGCCATCTCCCAGCCGAAGCTTATGGATCGAAGCAAAGCTTTCTCTTCTTCGATTTTTCAAAAATCTTCCAACCACTCCTTTTGATCAATCATGTGATTCGAACAACCTTAACCAGATTTTGAATTCGAACTATTATCTGCAACCACTCCTTTCGATCTGCTTTGCCCTTTCGATAGTTTCATCATCCTCCTTTCTCCGACCTGATGCTTGAGAGCACAATATGATCCATGGAAACTATATGGGGCATTAAAAGTCTAATTGTACTTGTCCAAACCCAAACCTTAATTTGAGCCATCAGTGTTGAGGAAGTGTCTTGAGCTGATCAAACCTTTTGCAATTTTGAGCAATAGAGATTTTGTGAGAGAATCTTTGAGAAATTGAGAGGGAAAAATTTGGGGTACAACAGTAAGCCCAAGGGGAATTCTTGTAACCGTTTGAACTTATTAATGCAATTAATGTTTGTTCTCTCTTTGTCTAAACAAACTAAACCTTAAAAGTCCTTGAAATCATTTGCATATGCATTTTCATGCATCATAACATAAACAAATATGTTTCCTTATCTTTCTACTATTTATTTCAGTAAGATGAATATCGAACAAACAGTGAAGGACTTGCAGAAATAGAACTCCCAATTCTAAGAGACCTTGCTGACCCTGGCTAAGGGGCAATAAGAGCTGATGACTTTGCTGGTAGCTAAGAAGAAACCCAAAAATAAGGCCCTCATCAACATGGGTAAAAGGTTCAAAGGTCTGGTTCGTCAGGTACAGATAGTCGAAGAGTCGTCTGAGGAGGAAGAAAATTAAGACGAAGAGGCAAGGAGCACTCGTGCTGGGGGTTCCAATGACCAGGCTTCCAAAGACGAAGACTACTTTGATGAATAGTATCCTCTGGCTGAGGATAAATACAAGCAGTTGGAGGATAGACTAAAGGCCGTTGAAATTCAAGCCATGTCTGGCTTGGATTTTGGTGATTTGGGCTTAGTACTTGGGGTTGTCATTCCCCATAAGTTCAAGATACCGGTCTTTGCCAAGTATGATGGGATTTCCTGCCCGAAACTTCATCTAAGGTCTTACGTGCGCAAGATACAGCCACACACTACCGATAAGAAGCTTTGGGTCCATTTTTCCAAGAGTGTCTAGCTGGGACTCAGCTAGAATGGTTTTACCAATTGGAGGGTTCCCGCATTCACACATTGGAAGATCTAGCCGCTTATTTTTATCATCAGTATCAGTACAATGCCAATCTCGAACCAACTAGAGTCCAACTTCAAGGAATGACGATGAGTACTAATGAAGGGTTTAAAGAGTATGCTAAAAAGTGGAGGGATCTTGCTGGAAGGGTCCAACCACCACTAATTGATAGATAACTAGTTGATATGTTTATGGGTACATTAACTGGCCCATTTTTCAACCTGTTAATTGGAAGTTCTTCGTCTGGTTTCACCGAGTTGATCCTAACAGGTGAAAGGGTCAAAAGTTGCATTAAGAGCGGAAAAATTCCATGGCGTCTGCCTCCGTATCCAACTCTGTAAAGAATCCCTTCACTGGGAAGAAAGAAACAAATGTTGTGTATGGGTCAAGGGCCCATGCCAAGAAGGAACACTGACCATCTGTTAATTCTATTTTAATCTCCAACCCTCCATCTACTTAAAGATAACAATTTAACCATCAACAATCTAAAGTTCCTCAAAGACAGTTCACGAGGATTAGCATGTCACTGTCCCAAGACTTAAAACATCTGTTAAGGGCTAACTTAGTAACATTGTGTGATCCACCATCCAATCCCAATGTTTCATCACTGAAGTATAATACTAATGCCAAATGTGCCTATCACTCCAATAGCTCCGTGCATGATATTGATCATTGTTGGGATTTGAAATGCAATACTCAAGATCTTATCAATAACAAAACTATTGAGTTTGATCCACCTACAACTCCAAATGTGACAACTGCACCAATTCCGAACCATTGCAAAGGTGTCAATGCGATTGATGACATTACTTTTGTTTCCTCCGTTGAAGATTTGACTACTCCATTGACTATTGTGAAAGGAAATTTGCTGAGAGCTGGGGTGTTCCCTGGATGTTTAAAAGACAGTGATTGATGTGCTAAACAAATGAATGAATGCAAGTGGCTGAAAGAAGGTGTTCAACGCTTGATAGATAACCATGATATCCCGTTTGAAAAAGTTCATACCATCTAGAGTTTGACCAATAAAGCTGAAGACCTTGCCATAATAACAATCTCCAACAAGCATCTTAGGATCTCCTCAAAGGGTCCTATTAGGATTTCAAATGAATTAACAATTTCTCCTTTAATAATCATTGCCCCTAGACTGATTCCTTACTCCTCTAGAAAAGCAGTTCCATGGAACTATGGTGCCCAAGTTTATTATCATGGGATAAAACAAGATTCATGGATTAATGAAGACAAGACTAATGATGTTACAAATATTGAGGGTTCTAGTAAGGTAACAAGAACAGGGAGGATCTTATCCCCTGATATTTCACCGCCCATTACTACAACAACTCTCATCCGTATAACCAATGATAAGTCTAGTGCCAACACTAGAGGCAAAGAGAAAGAAGGTGAGCCTGCTGGGATCGAGGTACCTACCAAAGATACTGATGCTGAAGAACCCTCCACTCGAGAGATGGAGGAAATCCTGAAAATCATAAATAAGAGTGACTTCAAAATAGTTGAGCAACTGGGGAAAACCCCCTCCAAACTCTCCATGCTGTCATTGTTACTCTGTTCGGACGCTCATGCCCAAGCTTTAATCAAGTTCTTAAAGAAATCCCATGTGCTCCAAGAAACCACAACTGACTAGTTCGAGAACTGTGTAGAAAGTTTAATGGCTGACAATGGATTAAGGTTCTCTGACACTGATTTGACTCCTATGGGAAGGAACCACAACAAAGCCTTGCATGCCTCTATTTAATGCAAGGGAACCACCCTGGAACATGTCTTAATTGATACTGGCTCATCTCTAAATGTGTTACCCAAAGGTGTTTTGGACCGGCTAGATTGTGAAGGACTGGTATTGAAGCCAAGTGATATATTTGTAAGGGCTTTCGATGGGTCTAAAAGGATGGTTCATGGAGAGGTGGATCTCCCAATTAAAGTTGGCTCACAGATTTTCAACTCTACCTTTTATATAATGGATATACATCCCGCCTAATCTTGTTTTCTTGGGCACCCTTGGATCCATGAGACAGGGGCAGTAACATCCACCCTTCATCAAAAATTAAAATATCCAGTCAAAGGGAAGATCTTTACTGTTTGAAGCGAAGAAGAATTTATGGTGAGCCACCTCAATTCCTTCAAGTATGTGGAAATGGATGGTGAGTTCATAGAGACTCCGTTCTAGGATTTCGAAGTTGTTCCTCCTATGGTTGCCACCACCAAAATCTCCTCTAACATATCAAAAGCTAATGAAGTTGTACCAAGAATGGTCTCACTTAAGGATGCCCGTGTCGTGGTCGAAGATGGAAACTGTACTATCTGGGGACAACTTCCCGACATTCCATTTAAAGTAGACAAATTTTGGTTAGGTTTCACCATCAAAGCTCAGAAAGTGGTCAGACATTCTCGCATGGGAAAGCCACCTCTCTGTATCGGAAATCATGAAGTAAATGTCGTGGAAGACTCTGATGATGAATGCGCTTTTCAAGAATGGATCTACCATACTACTGAAGCAAAGCTCAACAACTAGCATGCAAAGGACTTCACTCCCATCTCCTTCCATGAGGAGTAATTACTGTTTACAACTTTCTGTCAATTCAAGAACTTTTGTCTGTAATCTTAATTCCAAACAATGACTTTTAAGCGATGCGCCTTTCCCGGGGCACTATGGTCCATTTGTTAAGGGTTTTGTTCATGTTCATTTATCATATGATCATTTAATATAAATCTTTGGACCTTTTGCATTCAAATTTTATGTTCATTGTCTTTCTTTTTCTTTATTGCATTTTTCAATAGCCATGTATCTTACGTGCACACACACACACTTGAAAATCCCCATCCACTCCGGATCTCATTGCCAACGACTCTACTATTGGCAGTTATGACTTTGAACATCCATTTAACCAAGCCGAAGATGAAGGTGAGGAAGACTGTGAAATACCAGGGGAACTAGCCAGAATTCTGATGCAAGAGGAGAAAGCTATTCAACCTCATGAAGAGCCAGTCGAAGTTATCCACCTAGGTACTGGGACAGACAAGAAAGAAGTCAAGATCGGCGTTAACCTAAAAGATGGTATCAAGAGCAGATTGGTTCAGATATTACATGACTATGTTGAAGTGTTTGCTTGGTCGTATGAAGATATGCCAGGGTTGGATATCGACAATGTGGTTCATCGTATGCCAACGAAGGAAGATTTTGGTCCTGTTAAGAAAAAGGTTCATCGCATGCAGCCTGGCATGTCTGAAAAGATAAAAGCTGAAGTGATGAAACAATTCAATGCATGTTTCCTAGCTGTGACATCTTATCCTCAATGGGTTATGAACGTGGTTCCCGTGCCAAAGAAAGATGGGAAGGTTAATATGTGTGTAGACTATAGGGACTTAAATAGGAAAATCCCCAAAGATGACTTCCCTCTACCTCATATTGACGTCTTGGTTGACAATATCACTTAGCATAAAGTCTTCTCCTTCATGGATGGATTTTCTGGCTTCAACCAAATTAAGATGGCTCCCGAAGACATGGAAAAAACCACTTTCGTTACACAATGGGGCACCTTTTGTTACAAGGTCATGCCGTTTGGATTAAAGAATGCAGGGGCAACATATCAAAGAGTTATGGTTGCTTTATTTCATGATATGGTCCAACATGAAATAGAGGTCTATGTGAATGATATGATTGCGAGGTTGCAAACTGAAGAAGAAGATCTTGATCACCTACACAAACTATTTGAGAGGCTGAAGAAGTACAAGTTGAAGTTGAACCCTAACAAGTGCATATTCAGAATAAGGTCTGGAAAGCTTCTAGGTTTTGTCGTCAGTGGTAAAGGTATCAAAGTTGATCATGCAAAGGTAAAAGCCGTTTAAGAAATGCCAATTCCCCATTCTGAAAAGGAGGTTAGAGGATTCTTGGGTCATCTTAATTACATTTCCTGTTTCATATCTCATCTAACTGCTACTTGTGAGCCAATCTTCAAACTCCTGAAGAAAGATCAAGTAGTCAAATGGAACGAAGACTGCCGAGCTGCCTTTGATAAGATCAAGGAATATTTGCAAGAACCTCCAATCCTCATGCCTCCAGTTGAAGGAAGACCCTTGATCATGTATTTTACTGTGCTAGAGAATTCTATGGGGTGTGTGTTGGGCCAACATAACGAGTCTGGCCGAAAAGAGCATGCAATATACTACCTGAGCAAAAAGTTTACCGACTGTGAAACCAGATATTCACTGCTCGAGAAAAATTGTTGCGCTCTGGAATGGGCTGCTCTCCGGCTAAGACAATATATGTTGACTCACACCACCTTATTAATTTCTAAGATGGACCCTATCAAGTACATCTTCGAGAAGCCCAGTCTCTCCGGACGGATAACTAGATGGCAAATGATTCTGACTGAATACGATATTCAATATATAATACAAAAGGCCATCAAAGGAAGCGTATTGGCAGATCCTTT
This sequence comes from Vicia faba, assembly GCA_948472305.1. Classification (NCBI taxonomy): domain Eukaryota; kingdom Viridiplantae; phylum Streptophyta; class Magnoliopsida; order Fabales; family Fabaceae; genus Vicia; species Vicia faba. Next base: position 432,092,979 of record OX451738.1, read on the forward strand.
GGCCCATCAAGCTATTGATGATTATAAATCTATGAACTTTGACTTCCCAGATGAGAATATCATGTTATTGACTGACTGTGCAAAACTTGGACCGTATGACGGACCTGAACAAGGATCTTGATAAACTATGGTTTTTAATTGAGCTTCTAACACTCTAGGAAATGGAATTGGTGATGTGATAATTTCTCCCGAGGGTTACCATACTCCTTTCACTTCTAGATTATGCTTCGATTGTACGAACAACATGGCTGAATATAAAGCATGCATCTTCGGTCTAAAGGCTACCATTGACTTAAGGATCAAGTTCTTGAACGTATTCAAAGATTCTGCTTTAGTAATCAGTCAATTCAAAAGAGAATGGGACACTAAGCATCCTAACCTGATTTCTTACAAGTAGCTTGTGTTAGCTCTGATTCCATGCTTTGAAGAGACCACCTTTGAACATTTCCCTAGAGAACAAAATTAGTTGGCTGACGCCTTGGCAATAATGTCTTCCATGTTCAAGGTCAATTGGGACAGTGAAGCTCCTATGATTACAATTGAGAGATTTGACGAACCTGCACACTGCTATGAACTTGACACTGACAAAGAGAAACCATGGTACCATGAGGTGAGGAGATATCTTGAGGCACAAGAATATCCTGAAGGAGCTTCCATCAATGATAAGATATTCTTGCGAAGATTTTCAGCCAAATTCTTTCTAAGCAACAGAATCTTGTACAAGCACAACCATGATTCTACTCTACTCCGATGTATGGACAAGAAGGAGGCAGAGAAAATTATGGAAGACATGCATGATGGCCTTTTTGGGACCCCCTCTAGTGGATACACTATGGCCAAGAAAATCCTGAGGGCTGGTTAATATTGGTCCACAATGGAAACTAATTGTCATCATCACTCGAGGACTTACCATAAGTGTTAAATCTATGCTGACAAGGTCCATGCACCTCTTATTCCTCTAAATGTCATGACTGCTCCGTGGCCGTTTGCAATGTGGGGCATTGATATGATTGGAGAGATTAAACACACTGCCTCCAATGGACATCATTCCATCCTTGTTTCCATTGATTTCTTTACCAAGTGGGTCGAAGTTGCCTCATATGCTTCAGTTATAAAGAATGTTGTAGCTAGGTTTATCAAGCATAACCCCATCTGTCGTTACGGTATCCCAGAAAGGATCATCATTGAAAATGAAACTAACCTCAACAATGCCATGATTACTGAACTTTGTACTCAGTTTAAAATCAAACACCACAATTCTTCTCCATACAGACCCAAGATGAATGGCACAATGGAAGCTTCCAATAAAAATATCAAGAAGATTGTGCAAAAGATGGTGGTAACCTATAAAGTCTGGCATGTGATGTTACCATTTTATCTCCATGGCTACCGTACTTTAGTTCGAATGTCAACTGGGGCTACTCCTTTCTCTTTGGTTTATGGTATGGAAGCTGTCTTGCCTATAGAAGTTCAGATTCCTTCCCTAAGGATTATGAAAGAAGTAGGTCTAGGCGAGGACGAATGGATCCAAACTAGATTTGATCAGTTGAACTTAATTGGTGAGAAATGACTGGCCGCTGTTTTTCATGGTCAGATGTAACATAAGCCTATGATCAAGGCTTTCAATAAAAAGATCAAGCCTCGAGTGTATCAAGCTAGCGACTTAGTAATAAAGCACATCATTCTTCCGCAAGGAGATCCCAGGGGCAAGTGGACTCCCACTTACAAAGGACCATTCGTTGTAAAGAAAGGTTTCTCTGGTGGTGCCATGATGCTGACTACTATGAACAGTGAAGATTGCCCACATCCCGTGAAAGCGAACATAGTTAAAAAATACTAGGCATAAAGAATGACCCTCTAGGTTGACATACCTAGGAAAAAATAAGGGCATCCCGGTGAACCAAAAGATTCGGGCTAAATTTATGGATATATGCAAAAGATTGTACACCCAGCAAGTGGAAAACCCGAAAGGGCGACATAGGCAAAAATGGGTATCCTGGTGGGCTGAAAACCCGAAAGGGTTGTCCAGACAAAAGTTAAAGATAAAAGCGTATGACTATGCACCGTGGAATCTCTACAACCAGCTTTATTACCAAGGTCCGAGTTCAAATGGTCCAAGATCAATCCAATCATCTTCTTTCAATGGCAAGGGACGATGTTCAAAGACATAGGGGCAATAGCAGAGTTGGAACACAATGAGATCACTTCCACATGGCTATTTATTTTTGTTTCCACTTTGTATTTCTTTCGACGATTTCCTCTTAATAGGACCTCCGTATCTTTGTACAAAAACGACTATTCATGGGAAAAACATCAATACAAATATACTTTTGAAGTGCAACCTTTTATTTTTTTTTTGTTTTGAGTGCAAAAGTGTCCAATGACTAAAATTGAATAAACATATACATATAAACATGATTAAACTGTTAACAAATTTATACATAAAAACAATAACAAGCATTTCCCAAAAGATTTGGGATATCTCCACAAAGTCGGATTCATGCAATCCCAAACCAAAGTTTCAATCTCCGGAAAACCTCTCCCCAACTGGTTTGGTCTTAAGAAGAAGCCTTGAGGAGTTCTGCCAAAAGAAAACACCTCCCCAACAGATCGTCAAAAAGTCTCTTCAAACATGGTTTATTTCCCCCACAAAACTCCTCTTCCCAAATAGAATTTACCACTATCCCCAGTGAGTTACTGCGAAGCCTGGAATCCGACCAAATAACATTTTACTTTATTCCCCAAATAAATTACTGCGAAGCCTGGATCCCGACCAAATAACAGCTAACTTTCATTCTCCCAGTCGAGAGATAATCCCCTAGTAGAGTAATGGACAACCAAAGCTCCCGAACTCTATTCCCCAAGCAGAAATCAACACTCCCCGCAGAGTTCTCTCAATCAAAGTCAATGTTCCCTGGCGGAGTTCTCAAACAAGAAAAGCAGGAATCCCCAGCGGAAACATCCTAAACAAAGTTCAAAGATATACATACTCTTCATCTCCAGCAGTATTCCAAGATTTAACTTCCCAAAACTCCCCGACATTTGTCAAGGATTTATTTTCCTAGACAAAGATACTTCAATAAGCATATGACATTCATACATCATATCACATACATGACAAATGCATACAGTATAATCTCATTTATTTTGAGAACATCATCACGCCATGCATACTTCTGCATGCAGCTAACCCTCTTCCTTGCAGGAAAAGTCAGTCAAAACAAAAGTCCTCTTCTGGTTAGATTATTTCTTCCAGATTAAAGACAGGCGAATGAAGCCCTCTTCTGGTTAGATTTATTTCTTCCAGATTAAAGACAGGCGAATGAAGACCTCTTCTGGTTATACTTATTTCTTCAAGATTAAAGACATGCAAATGAAGACCTCTTCTGGTTAGATTTATTTCTTCCAAATTAAAGACAGGAAAATGAAGACCTCTTATGGTTAGATTTATTTCTTTCAGATTAAAGACAAGCGAATGAAGACCTCTTCTGGTTAGATTTATTTCTTACAGATTAAATAAAGGTGAGTGAAGACCTCTTCTGGTTAGATTTATTTCTTCCAGATTAAAGACAGACAAATGAAGATCTCTTCTGGTTAGATTTATTTTTTCCAGATTAAAGACAGGCGAATGAAGACCTCTTATGGTTAGATTTATTTCTTCCAGATTAAAGATAGGCAAATGAAGACCTCTTCTGGTTAGATCTATTTCTTCCAGATTAAAGACATGCAAATGAAGACCTCTTCTGGTTAGATTTATTTCTTCCAGATTAAAGACAGGAAAATGAAGACCTCTTCTGGTTAGATTTATTTCTTCTAGATTAAAGACAGGAAATTGAAGACCTCTTCTGGTTAGATTCATTTCTTCTAGATTAAAGACAGGAGAATGAAGACCTCTTCTTGTTTGATTTATTTCTTCCAGATTAAAGACAGACAAATGAAGACTTCTTCTGGTTATATTTATTTCTTCCAGATTAAAGACAGGTAAATGAAGACCTCTTCTGGTTAGATTTATTTCTTCCAGATTAAAGACTGGAAAATGAAGACCTCTTCTGGTTAGATTTATTTTCTTTCAGATTAAAAACAGGCGAAACAAAGACCTCTTATGGTTAGGTTTATTTCATCTAGATTAAAGACAGGCGAACAAAGACCTCTTTTGGTTAAATTCATTTCTTCCAGTTAAAGAAAGGCAATCAACAGACCTCTTTTGGTTAGGATTATTTCCCCAGTGAAGTCACCAAACAACGGACCTCTTTTATCACTATGGATGGCATCTGTAAGCCCATCTTGGACGAATTCTTCAACACTTCTCCAAATGGCATCTTCAAGCCCATTCCCTACACAATCAAACTAACACATCAACGAGTGTAAATTTCTGGTCACTCTAGTGTTCAATCATCTTCCACCTTTAAGTCACGAATGGCGGACTCCCCAATCTAACTCGTCATGTTTAAGAAGATGGAACATGGGAAGCTATTGTACCCCAAAATTTGGCCTCTCTTTCTCAAGATATTTCTCACAAAGATCTTCAAAATTTAAAAGTTTGCACACGTATTGACTAGGTCAAGACATCTCCTCAACACTGATGCCTCAAATTAGGGTTTGAGTTTGCGTAAAGACAATTAGAACCCTAACATTTCAAATGAATTTCATGGATCATTATGGACCCACAGGATTATTTCTTTCAAATTTCAAGATTGGATTACAATTCTTTAAAAAAACCGTTCAAATCATCAAAAGGGCAAAATGGTCAAAATTAGGGTTTTGACCGAGAATGACCAATCTTCGATTTTGACCTAGTACATGACTTATTGGTTTGAAACATTGATTTCAAGATTCTAAATACGTCATTTTGACGTAATCGCATTTTTCAATTCATCTTCCGAGATCAGTGGATTGATAGATGAAATTCAGTCAACTGGTGGAAAAAAGTCAACTGTACACTAAAAAGTCAAACTTTGACTTTTTGACTAAAATTGAGTCCCAAAAATCACATTTCATCAAGAAATCCAAAATATGAAATTTGATCATCAAATATCAAGGAAGTTAAAGGTCATTTTGGAAAGAAAAAATTTATAAGACTTAGAAAATTTTCTAAGTGTTTGTATACTTGTTAAATTCATTGCTTCATGACATCCTTTCATTACAATTCAGAACAATTCAAGATGTGACAAATAATTCAAATTATTACAAGGTTGCATTTTTTGAAAATTACAAACCCTAAAGCTTTGTCTTGTTTGAATATTTTCCTTTGACTCAAAACCTTACCACTATGCTTTGTCTTTGTTACAATCTGCATAAATTGGTCCATAAACCAGATTTTGTACCATGCTACAATATGAGGCCAAGCCCAAGCCTACTTACTACAAGCTAAAAATCATGATTAGAAGATAGCCTGTTGTCCTGAACAAAACAACCCTACTATGCTATCTCTAAACATTGCCACAACACTCCAAAACTGCTGCAAAGCAGCCCTGCTATACTGCTCCTAACCCAGTCCAAGCCTACATTATCTCATCCCCATATGTGCACCAAATTAGAACATAAGGGCTTCATCAAAAAGCTATGAAGACAACATACCCAAACAGTTCAAATTTTTATTTGTTTTCCTCCCAAAATCCCAACAAAACTCATCTACAAATAGACTGTTTTAACAACACAAGGGGTTGGCTTTTAGAGAGAAAAAAGAGAGAACAGAAAAAACAACATTCTTTGTAAGCTCTACTCATTCGCAAACGAACCTTGCTCATACTCATCTTTATTCTCAGTTATAAAAAATAGAACCTCAACCCATTATTCCATCTTACAAACCCTCCCATAAACCAAACACCTTATCACATAGAGATTGTTCAAACACAAGAACAATTTCTGTAGTGCCATTATCTTCACCCTCCAAACACAAAAACAATATTGTACAACTTGAATGAGTTGGTGTGATTCAACAGCTTGGAACAGCTCCCTGAAGATTCATTGAAGTTCACACAACATCTTGAAAAGTATTCAGATTCAAAATACAAAGTGCAGTCTCAAGGTAAGTCTTCTTGACATTGCATTTTTTCATACATCACTAATGATTTGTTTTTGAAGATAAAATGTAGTAATCATTGCCCCTTGAAGTTAACCATTTGCTTGCTGTTTGTTTTTATCAATCATATAGTGTGAACTTACTTGTACATACCATAAAAAATGTTAGAACAAAAAAAATGCAGCATGAGTCGACACATACCCACATGGGTCAACTTATTCTAGTGACAAAACAGGGTATGACTCGACACATGGCCTTATGCATCGACTCATACTGTTATCCATGCCCTAAAATAGAAGGATGCAAGGTGCATGAGTCGACACAAAACACGTATGTGTCGATACAAACAAGTTCATGAGTCGACACATCCCATTATGCATCGACTCATACTGAGTTGGTTTGGTTTTACAGGAGGACGGAAAATTATGTGTCGATGCAAAGATGCATGTTTCGACACATAATGGTTAAAAAACACTTTTTCCTTTCTTTTTACACTGTTTTTACATTTTATTCATTGTTATTCGATATGGTTGTAATATTTAAGTTTCTACTTCATCCCCATTTGTAAATTGTACCCCCATCCCCCTAATGATGTATGGCAAGATAAAATCGACCATTAGAAAACCCTAATCTCAAAAGACAAAAAAGTGCATGCAATCAAAACACAATTCCCACGTGCACCTCTAGGGTAACCTCGCTTGTTGCCTCGAAAAATAGTCATGTCCCTCGAATATGGGCGTTTTAGCAAAGACCCTCGATAAAAAGATCGTAGTCCCTCGATGTCCCTCAATGTTGCCTTTGTTAAACGATCTAGTCCCTTACTAAAATTGCTAAAACTTCTCATAAGTTGCCTTCTATGACTATACGATTGACCCATGCCCGTTCCTTCACATCCAATGATGGGGCTTCTTACCAATCAATGGTAAGATAGCAACATCTAAAGGAGGAGGAAAAGAACAAAGACCTTTTGAGTAGGTAGGACGCTAGTAGTTGGTTGCTCACCAAACTAAAAACCATTTTCACACTCACACTTTCAAAACATCTTCAAAAACAAACATCTCTTTGAACTATTTTCAAAACCAACACTTTGTATGCATTCTTATAGAGACGAGAATCATTAAAGAGTTTGCCGCAACAAACAAATTTTCAAAATACTTTCAAAACCCACCACAAACACATTTCAAACAAAGAATTTAAAAGTGATCAAGCAACTAAGAGCCAGTAGATAACTACGGATGAAAAGGATGCTAACATCTTTCCTTTTCATAACCTACCCTCCGAACTCAAGAAAAATTCTCGAAATGTCTTTCCCGTTCTTTTCACCCTTTCTGTTATTGGATAAAAGAAGAGTCGGTGGCGACTCTTGCTATCCGTAACATTTGTGATAAAATGCAAAACACCCAAGTCAGTTCTCCCACCGTATTACACCTATGATATCTTATCACCCATTAATCCTCATACATGACCAATTTTCTTCACCATCATAACCTACCCTATCAACCAATCCAGTCCCAACCATGATTTGCATATATACTAAACCAAAACAGTTAAAATCCAAAAAATAAAACCAAGTTTAGTGCACATGCTTCAGCCTAATTCAAAATGCAAGCCGTACCCCACACAACTTGCTGCATCTACAAATGAAACCTGCTCATAAACTTGTCAAAAAAATAAATCGAATTTCCAACCCTTCCATGAAAACGTGACCAAATAACCAATGTCATCACAAAATTAGAAGCTATCAAATTGCAGTCTGACACATGTACATATCAAAACAGTTGATAGGGCCAAAACACACTGATCATTTGACTTGATTTATGCATGTTTATTACCATTTTGTTTTATACTTTCATTATTATGTTGTTATTTTGACTATGTTTCAGATAATCACCATTTGGGAGTCGTTCGCAAAGAAATGAAGTAAAATAGACGAAAAATAAAAGAATTAGGGAAAAATGCACTAAAGGTGACAACTATGGCATTCACCATAGGGATGGCCGTTGAAGAATGGAAAAACATAAGAGGGGGGGGGGTTGAATTGGGGTTTTTAAAATTAATACAGAATACATGTTGGTTATCCTGGTTCGTTTAAACTCAAACCACTCCAGTCCATCCACCAAGGTGATTTCGTCTCTCTCAAATGATGTCTTAATCCACTAATCAAAACATGACTACACAGACATAATGACTACCATCAAAGTCTTCTTGAGTCTAAACCACAACTCGGTTTTCTCAAGGTAATACATAATAAATCAAATAAAAGTGTGTACAATGATGTTTCTAAAAAACTATATCACAAAAGTGATGTATACACAATTGTAAAGCACAAGATATAACTGGATAAAAATATTTCTCTTTTCAATGCACAATTGTGTTGTTGTTGTTGTTGTTGTTCTCTTCTTCAAGTCTTCTTTAAATAGGCGACGCTTGAGAGACAAGAGAAGTCGTTTTAGAAGGTTGATAAAGTGTCGTTAAAGCACTTTTAGAAAAAAAATCAGACTTTTAGAAAAAACTCGATTTTTCAATTTTCTGAAAAAAACTCAATCTTCCAAAAAAAAGTAGATTTTTTTATTTTCTAAGAGAAACTCGATTTTTTGAAATTCTGAATAATATAGTTTTCTTTATTTACAAAAAAAAAAGTTTTTATTAATTTAAAAAAATTAGATTTATTGGATTTAAATAATAATATAAGAATATTCCATTGGATCATCAAAATGTGGTGGATGGATTGGATCCATCCATGTATATAAATGGATGGATTTAATCCAATCCATTAACTTACTTTTTATTTAGTGGATGGATTGAATTGATTTTTTAGTGGATGTATTTGATGGATTTTGTCTTAATGGATTTAATTGCCACCCCTAGGCACATCATTTTTGGCTATGCACACAATCCACATCCTACAACATCCTGTTCACAAAGCTCCTTCCGACCGTTTCCCTCATGAACATGTATCCATTTCTGCCTCCCAACAACTGCTATACTTCCTCCTCTTAGCGACCAACGCACCACCACCTACTCTGTGAACAACAACACTTCCGCACCACATAGTCTTCGAAAATTCTGAAGCAATTCTTCCAAGGCTAAGTTATTTGTAAAAACTCACTCTAGCTATTCTCATTTAATGGATTTCTGGTTTTTCTTTTGTTAAATGTGAAATTAGTTGGGTTTGTTGTTATTGTGATAACTAAATGTTGAAGTTGGTGATACTATTGTTCTTAAAGTAAATGGTGATTATTGATATTGAGTTATTGAACATAATGTTGATTTTTGTTTATGATTTAAATTTCAAATTGATGATTATGGTGTTGTTAGTGTCAAATTGATGATAAAGTTGTGATTGTTGTTATTGTATTGTTTATGTTGAACTAAGTGTTGAAAAGTTGATTGATGCTATGAGTTAGATTTCTGTGATGTCAATACCTTTCCATTTGTGTTAAAAGTGAATTGTGGTGTTTGTTTATTGATGAATTATCATGGATTTTGGTGTAGGACACAATGTTTGTTTGAATTATTTTGATTGAGATTTTGATTTGGATACTATGTTATTTAAGTTAATGTGAAGGAAATATTGATGACATGGTTGATTTATTTGAGTTAAATTCGAAGCAAGAAAGTATAGTTGTGACATTCACTACAAGAAAAGGGCTCCCCAACGAAGTAAAGTTGTGACGTGATTATCATGTGGCAAAAAAGTGAGGTTGCGACGTGATAATCACGTCACTACATGATTTTAATAATAAAATATAAAAACTAACATTAACACACGGGGAGTCAGAGAATATTTTGTAAAAAAAAAGTTGCGAAGTGATTCCCACCTTGCAACCTATTAAATAAAATATAAAATTCAAAACGCTATAACGTGCACATGGTGGGAAGTTTGAAAATTTTAAATTTCAAGTTTTGACGTGAATATCACATCACAACATTTTAGGGGAAAAAAGTCTGGCCTGATTTTGACTTAGCGCGGGTGGGTGCAATGTCATAAATAAAGTTTTATGACCGTTGAAAAGTTGCGACGTAAAAATCACGTGGGAAGGTTGCGACGTGATTTTCACGTCGCTGATTGGCTTACATATATATTTTTGTTTCAAAGAAACATAGCGTATTGTTTAGTTAGTTTTCTTTCTTCTTCCACTTCTAATACTTCTTTTCTATGTTTCTCTCTTTCTACTATAATACACCCATATCTCAATTTCTATTCCACTACCAATTTACAAAGGTAATACTCTTATATAATTTTGCTTCAATTTTTTTTACAAATTTGTATAATGTTTATATTTTATTGGGATTTTAATTTATGTTAATTTTTTTTGAAGATATTGAATAGAAGAAGATTGAAGAATATTGAAGAGGATTTGAAAAAAATTGAACAAAAAGATTGAAGGAGATTGAAGAAGAAGTATTTTTATTATTTTTTTATTATAAATTTAATATATTTTCTGGATTGTTGGTTGGTATTTTAGGTTAAATTTGATTATTTTTTTTTAAAGTTGTTATTAGGTTAATATTATAATTTTTTTAAATGAAAAATAAAACAAAAATTTATTTTATTTTTTACTATATTAAATAAAAAATGTTTTATAATAAAAAGTACATATTTTATATTATTGTTTTTCAAAATAAAATATATTAATAAAAATAGTATATATGTTTATCTTAATGAAAAACAAAATATTATATATTAATAAAAACATTAAGATGAATATACTAGTTATGTATAAAAAACATTATTCATTTTAAAAAATATAATTATAAATAAAATATAATAAAAAACAAAATACATTATATACATTTTTTTGAAAATAGACTAATTTATTTTTTTAAACAAATTATATATTAAAAGAATAATATATTATATATGTTTATTTAAAATAAAATAAAATAAAATAAAATATAATTATATTTTATATTTCTTAAAAGAATAATATGTTTGTTAAGAACAAAACATAACAAAAAATTAAAAAAAGGTTATTATATGTTTAATATATTTTATTTAAAAAAAAGGATATAGTAGTTAATTTATAAAATACATTACAAAATATATATTTATAAAATGTTTAGTTAATAAAACAAAAAAATTATGCTTATTATACATTCAATATGTTTATTATATATATATATATATATATATATATATATATATATATATATTTATATATATATATATATATATATATATATATATATATATATATATATATATATATATATATATATATATATATATATATATATATATATATATATATATATATATATATATATATATATATATATATATATATATATATATATATATATATATATATATATATATATATATATATTATATAATTTCAAAATAGTTATAAAATTTAATTATAGTTACTATAGTTAAATATTTATTTATAGTTAATAATAAGTCAATCATTTTTAAATGTGTAGTATGAAATATTATCGATATGGTCGTAGTCGGATGTACGATAGATTGTATCCAGAAAGACGTGCACTTAAACCCTATTTTATAGGAGTTAATGAGTTTATCACATGGGCGTTTGCTCAGGAACGTTGTCGAAGCAAACGAGGAGTTAGGTTTCCCTCTCTTAAATGTGAATGTTGACCAATGATTAGTGACCCGGAGGAAGTAGCACATCATTTTCATAGAAGGGATTTCATTGAAAATTATTGGGTTTGCACGTTTAATGGTGAAGAACTGCCGAGTAACGTACCAGAGACTAGCAACACGCATGCTTCAAGTAGTCGACCGCATATAGAATATGAGGAAAATTTTAATCTGATCAGTGAGATGGTTGGGGATACTTTTTGTGTGAACATGGCATATGATCAACCTGGAGATTTTAATGGGGAAGAGTTTACGAATGAGGAAGCGTAGAGATTTTATCAGTTATTGAATGAGATGAATATGTTGTTGTTCGAGGGGTCGTCAGACTCAAAGTTATCAATGTGTGTGAGATTATTGGTCGCCATGTCAAATTGGAATGTTCCTGATCATTGTTTGGAATATTTCACAAAAATGATGTTGGACTCCACCGCAACGAAAGACAACTTGCCTACAAGTTTTTATGATACAAATAAGTGGGTGTCGAAGTTGGGTTTAAAAGTAAGAAAGATTGATTATTGCATTAGTGGTTGCATGTTGTTTTATGACAATGAGTTTGGTACTCAATATGGATTGTTGGAGGAATGTAAGTTTTGTAAGAGTCCAAGATATCATGTTCGCAGTAGAGCCATTAACAACAAGCAAAAGCGTGTAGCAGTAAAGTCCATGTTTTATCTTCCGATAATATCAAGGTTAAAAAGAATGTTTGCTTCAATGCATAATGCAAGTCAAATGACATGACATCATACAAACCAAACAAGTTCAGGAACTATGCGACATCCATCTAATGGCGAGGCATGGAAGCACTTTGATCAGACACATTCTAATTTTGCTGCATAACCTAGAAATTTCAGGCTTGAATTATGCTTTGATGGTTTTCCCCATATGTGCAAGCATCGGGAAGTGTGTATTTTTGTTGGCCAGTTATTGTAACCCCTTACAACCTCCTATCCTGAGATGTGCATAACAAAACCATACATGTTTTTGATGTGCATCATTCCAGGGCCGTACAATCCAAAAGCTGGAATCGATGTGTACTTACAACCTTTAATTTATGATTTGAAGAGGTTGTGGATTGGAGAATAAACTTATGGTATATCTCGTAAACAAAACTTTACTTTGCGAGCTTCCTTGATATGGACCATTAACGACTTTCCAGCATATGGCATGTTATCTGGTTGGGGTGCACATGGAAAAATGGGTTGTCCGCATTGCATGGGATACACCAAAGTGTTTACGTTGGATAAAGGGGGGAAAACTCGTGGTTTGACTGTCAGCGCATATTCCTACCAACAAATCATCCCTATAGAAGAAACAAGACTTAATTTAAAAAAAGATGAACGAGTAACAGATCTGCCTCCGCCTCGATTGTCACCAGGTGCTATATGGAACCAAGTTTGTGAACTACCAAAATTTACAGATACTGCAAAGCATGTAGAATTGAAGGATACGAAGTCACACATAATTGGACAAAAAAAGTATATTTTGGGATCTCTGGTATTGGAAAGATAATTTGTTGCATCATAATCTTGATATTATGCATATTAAGAAGAATGTTTTTGATAATGAATTTAGCACAATGATAGATGTTAAAGACAAAATAAAAGATAATGAGAAGGCTAGACAGGACATGGAAATTTGGTGTAACCGGAAAGAGTTAGAGTTGAGCCTCAACCGAATGGAAAATTATTAAAACCCAAGGCTTGTTTTAGTCTGACTTCCCAAGAAGCTAAAGTGGTTTATCGATGGTTAAAAGATTTGAGAATTTCAGATGGGTACTCTTCAAATTTATCAAGGTGTATCGACGCTAACACTGGGAAGTTACATGGTATGAAAAGTTATGATTGCCACATTTTTATGGAACAATTGCTACCAATTGCATTTGGTTCACTACCCAAACATGTGATTAATCAAATAACTGAAATTAGTCAATTTTTTAGAGGTATTTATGTGTCAGCTTTAAGAGTTGATGACATCATTAAGTTTGACCGAAACATTCCACTCATTCTTTGTAAGTTGGAACAAGTATTTCCGCCTTGTTTTTTTGACTCCATAGAACATCTACCTGTTCATCTTGCATACAAAGCTTATCTTGGTGAACCTGTTCAATATAGGTGGATGTATCCGTTTGAAAGATTCATGGGTCATTCAAAGCGATCAGTGAAAAATAAATCTAGAGTTGAATGATCTATATAAGCACATTACTTGCATCGGGAAACATCACATTTTTGTAGTCACTATTTCAATCACTTGATGTTAACTCCTAGTCTCTTGGTGCGGGTGAATGACCTTTTCCTCTTGCCTCAACAATCTGGCTAACTCTTCGGGAAGTTCACAATCTTCTTCAGCTTCTTTGTCAGCTTGATAGATTGGACTTTCAAAGTCATAATGAGCCATAACAGAATTGTTATCGATGAAATCCAAGATTAATGGATTAATGGGGGACTGTATCTGCATGATTATGATTTTGTTTTTATTTTATTTTTAGATTAAGAAAGAAAAATAAAAACACATTGCCACTTTTTGTAAAAAATAAAGAGAAAGACAAGGAGCGAAATATTTGAATTCAAAAAGATGTCCTTTATTGATGATAATTTTGAAAAGAAAAACATTGTGGCCCTACAGCATGATCACTATTTCTTGGGCAGAACATAGGAATTATTGCATGATAAAAATAAAAGAAAATTACTCTTCATAGGGGGTGACTTTGATGATGTCTTTGACAAACCAATTGACGGGATCTTGACCCGGAACAATAGGACGAATCCATTTGTCCATTTCACAATCGTTGTCGCCTTCCTTGATCATAACATGAGTTTCCTCATGGATAATACCACCAATGATGAATTAGATCGAAGGAGGAATACCTTAAATCTTTGGAATAGTAATTGGCGCGCTTCGTCCATCCACGAAGCCCAAACATTTCTTATCTTTCTGAGTATGGAGATCCAACACTCTGCCCCAGCTTTCAGGGAGTCCAGATTCTACAACTTCCTGAGCTTGTCGGTAAGATGCCATAGATACTTCCTTCTTTTCGACCTCTTGACGAGGAGTTTTGACAACTTGCACAGTTTCAAATGCTTGATAGAGAGTCTCATATACCTCACCCTTAATTTCAACATACCGGAAGGTACTCAGAGACTTACAATATAGTTTTATTCACCATAAACAGTGACCACTTTCCTATTAACCAGAAATTTCAACTTCAGATGCAAAGTAGAAGTGATAGCGCCAACCCCATGGATCCACAGGAACCCTAGCGAACAACAGTAGGAAGGACTGATATCCATGATAAAGAATGTCACGTTGAAGATATGAGGACCTATATTTATATGCAAATCAACTTCATCGATTACAATTCTTTTCGACCCGTCAAACGCCTTAACCACCAAATCAGTGGTTCTCAGCACAACCCCTTTATAGACTAATTTCATGAGAGAAGACTTTGGCAAAACATTGAGGGATGATCCTATGTCAACCAATACACATGATAAGGTAGTCCCCACAATCTCCATTGAGATATACAATGCCTTATTAAGCTTCCTCCCCTCGAGAGATAAATCAAAATATGTGAAGCCTAGCCCATTACTTGCAGAGATGCTAGCCACGATTCCTTCAAATCGATTCACTGAAATCTCCTAAGGAACAAAAGAAGTCCCCAATAGCTTCATCAGTGAATTTCTGTGAGATTCAGAATCCCGGAGCAAAGCAAGAATCAAAAACTCTGAAGGCATCTGGCGTAACTGATCGATTATCTTGTAATCGCTCTTCTTTATATAATTCATCAATTTTGTCACATCTTTGGCCATTTCGGCATCCAAGGTCGGAACAGGAGGATTCTGCCTCAGTTTTGCACAATTAACCATAGTCTTCTTGCCTTTAGCCTTAGCCAAGGCATATGTACTGCTTTTTGGCTGAACAGGTGGAGCAAAAATCCGACCACTTCGGGTAATCATGCTTTCACTGACGATGTCATGAATTTCAGGCCTATCTTCCTTAGATTTACTTTCTTCAGGCTTCTCGATAACAAGCTTCTACCCCTGATAGTAAAACTCACCACCATAATTCCAGGGAACTTCCTTGTCACTAACATACGGCACTAGACTAGGTAGAGTGATAGTATGTGGCGACTACTTGGCTGGAACCAAAATTGTGACATGTACATAAATTTATTTGGACTTTAAAGGAATAGTAATCAAGTTAATTTCATCCTACTCAACCGTAGGCTCAATAACTACACGATCAAACTTAGAGTTCCTTTAGGAATCAAACTCTGAACTGCATCTTTCAGACATTTATAACCCTCTGGCTAAATCAAACAATCTTCACAGTTAAGACCACAACCCAGGAACATGCCCATCTGCGGCAATTGCTCTTTCATAAAAAAATAGAGGCGTAATCAGTTGGTCTACATCCATAACCAAATTTAGATTTTCATCTTCAATAATGGTACTAATAGTGGCACCCCATGAGGTGGTAAGGGTTGCTGGAAAATATTGGCCGTTCGCACTGGCCCGAAATTGATAGCTTGTGAATCCAGTAAGTCTTGAATTTTATGCTTAAAAGCATAGCAATTTTCAATGGTATTCCCCTGTGCTCCAGAATGGAAATCACACCAAGCATTAACATCAAAGTTTGGTGGCAACTTTTCAGGATTAATATGCAAGGTACGCTTCTCAACCAAGTTCAGCTCGGTTAACTAAGGCAGCGATTCAGCATAGGACATAGGGAGTGCATCATACTTCCTTGGTGGTTTTATCGGCTTCTATTGATTTCCATGCCTAGGCACATACACTTGTCACTGAGGTGCAGCAGTCGGGATTGTCAAAACCGCAATCTGATGATCAGACTCCTAATAAGCCTTTCCTTTACCCCTTCGCGCATAGATTGCACTAGCTTTGCCTTCTTTCTTCTTCTGGTAGCCACCAAAAGACTTCTTTCTATTACTAATATTAGTTCTAGAAACATCCTTCTGAATCTTTTCAATCTTAATGTCGACTTCAATCATTTCCCCGTAGGTTACCAACTCAGCAAAAGTATCTAAAGTACTACAAGCAGTATAGTAATGACCCTGCAAGGTGCTGGTAAACATGTCTACCATTTCCCATTCCATCATTGGCATTTGGACCCTAGTTTCCATTTCACGCCACCTTTGTGTGTATTCCTTAA